>OY829520.1:11594546-12332390 GCA_963691665.1 Clepsis dumicolana | reverse complement strand
GTAAGCATGAACTTATTCTTTTACGATCCAATACTAATTTAAATAGCGTAAAACTGAACACAAATGAGTATATAGGTAACATAACTATATCTAAAATAGTATGGCGCATGCCGCACATTAAGGTTTCTGATCGTGAAAGATTAAGTTTGCTTAAATATTTGGAAAGAGATCGAGCTATTCAGGTAGCATTTAGGAACTGGGATCTGTACGAATACCCGCTTTTACCTAAAACATCAAAACATTCTTGGGCCGTCAAAACTTCGTCTCAAGTTGAAAAACCTCGATATGTTATAATTGGATTAAAAACAAACAGGAAAAATGTTGCTGATAAAGATATATCGCGTTTTGATCATTGTAATTTGCGTGACGTTAAAGTTTTTTTAAATTCAAATTATTTTCCTTATGAAAACTTGAATGTCAGTTTCTCGGCTCAAAAATTTGCTATATTATATGAACAGTACGCTAAATTCCAACAGTCTTATTATAACCGCAGCCAAGCACCGTTGTTGAATCCACAAGACTTTATAAATAAAGCACCTCTGTTTGTTATCGACTGTTCTCGTCAAAATGAAACCTTAAAAACGGGTTCAGTCGATGTGCGGATTGAATTAGAGTGTGACACAGATATCCCTGACAATACCGCGGCTTATTGTCTTATTTTGAATGATAGTATTATAGAATATAAGCCGTTGACCAATATAACAAAGAAGATATCATGAAACTAGACCATCTATTCGTAGATGTTCAGGGGTTTAAATCATCTAAAAATGAATTTATTATTAAAGAATTTGCATACAGTACCTATGAACACACGCAGGCGTATTTAATAAAACCTCCATATTCATTTTCTACGTTATCAGAAAACGAAAAAAGGCATGTGAAATGGATAGAGAGAAACCTTGGCATTATGTGGCGTGAGGGGTATATCGACCACAGAGAATTTAAGAGAATGATTCATAATTTCTTGGAAGGCAAAAAAATATATGTAAAAGGTTTTGAAAAAATTAAGTGGATTAATGATTTATGTGCTGATTGTACTGTAATAGACTTGGGAGAGAAAGGTTGTTCTAATTTTCAATTAATGTATAAAAAGTATTGTATCGACAACAGCTCTTATAATTGTCTACATCATAAAAAAGCTTGTGCCTTAAAAAACGTTATATGTCTTAAAAAATATTATTTCGATATTATGCATATTTAACATTGTAATAAATTATACCTAATTTTCAAAAATAAATATTTACGTTTAATCATTTTTTTATTTTTTAACCCAGTCAAAATTAGTTATCATTTATTTTGAACGAAGACTTTTTATATTAACCCATTTTTAAATAATTGAATTTGTTTGTTTAAAAATATGAAATAAATGATAACGATTCATACCTGTGGCTAATAATAGTGTTAATCTATTTAAGCGATATTTACTGAAAAGATTTTTCTTGTGCATTTAATCATGATAATTTTATTTTCGTTTGAATTATTGCTTTATTGACATACTTACAAAAAAAATCTTTCCTGTTGACGTATCGCTTAATCAAAGGAATAAAACAAGAAAATTGTTGACCATATTTATTTTCAAAATTATATACAAAAACAGTAAAAACATTAATAACTAACACTATATCCGCACAACTTCTTGGATATCTTATTTATTACACTTTCTGTACTGTCTATTATCTCATCGTATCCGTCACTTGCCACATACTGCGCACTGAGCATAACGTTTTCACCGGTTTCGTCGTTTTGATCCGGCGCGGAGTCACTTATGTTAATTATTTGGATTTTGACAAGTCTGTTCCCCTTAGTTGCTTCATTGTTTATAACGAACGACGGCGGGTGACCTCGTACACTTCTCTTTACCACTTTGTTTAGCCTTAGTTTTGGTTTACTAGACTTGGTTTTCGTTTTGGCACTTGCAATTTTTTTTACAAATTCACTGACTTCTTCTTCTTCTTCATCTTCTCGGAATCCTAATGGACCCTGTGCATATTGCGAAAACATGATTTGAGTGTCTTGCGTTCCTTCCATATTCTGAAACAAAAGAAATCAAATAAATAAACGCATCTGGCAACACATATGAGCATTTTCATACGCTTACAAAACAATAATAGCAACAAAATAATACGAATAAATATTAAATAATGCCAATTTTACTTACCGAATCGGGAATGGATCAGCTCGTCTTAATTTTCAAAACTTTGGAACGACTTTACTCAGTTATGAATGTAGAGTGCAGAATGATAACTTACTATAACAGCCGCTATTTATAATTACAGTAATTTCATGCGTCAGCAAATTAAATTAACACGCGCTTCGGAGCATGCGGTGCATACCGCCGCGCTGCTTAATGCCGATCAAATTACAACGACACGTAAGGACTTGTTATAATTGGTACCAAATGCAATAAATGTGAATAGGTATATTTCACGTGTCAGCAAATTACCTTAGCACGGGCTGCATGCCGCCGCGCTGCTTAAGACACGTAAGGACATGTTTTAATTGATACCCAATGCAATAAACGAGGATAGGTATTATTTGCCTGTTCAACAGAACATGATTTTACTTACCATTATCAAAATATTACATTTAAAATTAAGCCTGAGCCCTGAGCTTTTTGATGACGGAAAACATCGTCAGGAAACCTCCGAAGCGAGAAAACTCAATTTCAACTCAAGTAAAATGTGTTTTCAGTCGGTATCCTCGCAGTCTATATATACTTAGGTGGGTGAAAGAAAAAAAGAAAACAAATGTTAATAACACTTCATATTTATTTATTAAAAAAAAAGAACAAACCATACAATTTACAAATCAATGTGTAATTATAAAAAATAAAGTACTTAATGATAATCTACTTATTTGGTATAGTCAGCGTCAAAAGTCGCTCATCTGGTCGTAGAGCGAAAAGGTACAAAAGTGATGAGCGGCTTTTGACGCTGACCCTACAACATACATAATTATAATTTTACAATAACGTAAGTACTCAACGTATTTTATTTTATTAAACACATTCTAATTTTTTATTACCCATTGGGTGCCTACGAAATAAAATTACAGCTCGAGGAAAGGTCGCTTAGATAACTACTGTACTAGAAAATAGACTCATGTCCCCAAGATTTGGTTGAAATTTTGTCTGATAATATATGTCGTTTATCGTCTTTGTTAGATAAAGCAACTTTATTGACAGATTGAGTGAAGATCTCGTGCCTAATCGATTTAAATAATATGTGTTTTTTCCGAACTATTTTATCATTGAATAACACATCCCGATAATCATTTAATGTTAACTCTTGAACTGCTGGTTTTTTTATTCCTTTAGCCTTTTTGATAAGAGATTTATCACTTTTGATACAGTATAGTTTAGAACGTAACCCTATAAACTCGGTAATAAGTTCTCCTCCTAACTCATCTTTGAATAACCCAGGAATCTTCTTGTTACGTAAAGGTATTTGCAAATCATTTACAGGGTTATAATTGCTTGTGTCAAAAAAGTTTAAAAAAATATTTTTTAAATCGCTGTAAAAGTCTGCAGTTTCGATTTTGTAAATAAAACTGTCGGTATCAGTGTAGCACAGAGTAACTTGATCTTGGTAGTGTTTTTTTATTACCGTGTAGTGAAATTGGTACATATGACTTTTAGAAAGTTCTAATACAGAGAATCCTACGTAGATTGGTTTATCTAAAATTACTTTTTCAGGCTTCATTTGTACGACAACCAAATTTTCAGACAACACTGTTGCACTATGGAAATTCGGTTTGGCAATTAATTTGTTAGCACAAGTAAACTTTTTTGTTTTGTTTTGACGGTCGTGCCACTTATTTACTAATTTGACGTCAACTCGCCGCTCACTGTCTTCAAGAGTTTTCCCAAAAACTGAGTTATTCATTAATTTAAAAAGGTCTTGTTGGAAAGGAGTAGTAGCTTTTTTTCTCAGTTCTGTATTTAAATGAATATACTGTTTTAAGAATGGACTTTGACGAAACCTTATAACGCGATGGATTTTATCAAGAGTTAAGCCGTTGCGTAAACATGTTTTCAGATGGACGTAATGAATGACGTATTCGTATTTGTTATATAAATTTGGGATCAATTTGGTCGTTTTTCCTCCTGGAGGAATAAATTTTTGTGCGCAAAATGGATAGTCGTTATGGTTATGGTGTAAATTTTCCGGATATAGCAAGTCAACTTCCAGAATAAATCCAAATGGAGCATCATCTTCGACAGACAAAATATCTAGTTGGGCAATTTCATGATGATCTAGAAAACTAAAATTAGACATGGGCAACGATTGACACATACTGTAACCATATAAGTTATTGCAATCGATATATACTAAAAACGAGTCTGGTTTATTCATGTCATAAGTTTCCATGTACTTATTATTAGCCTGAGCATATCTGGTCGAACACATGCAAATACCACCTCTTATTCCTTTTTGTATGAGTCGAATTATTTCTAATTCGGATATCAATTCAAGCTTAACTCCGGTTTTTAATAACATAGCATCAAACGATAAGCTTGGAGCAGTTAAATAGAATGCCGGATCTAAATGATAATTTAACTTGCAAATGAACCGAAAGTTCTCAAAAATATCTGATAAAAGCAACACATCAGTTTTTAGGTAAAGATCAGTATATTCTCCCATATCTTTGATTTTAAATTCGGACCATACAGATTGCGCATGTGCGTAATCTGAATCGCTTATTTGTTCGTTGGAAAGAGAATCAAAAAACAAGTTCTGTGATGGAAGCTCGGTCTCTGTAAACTTATCCCAGCTCGACATATAATCGTAAGGATAAATACCTTTGCGAGTTAATAATTTATTTTTTTTAGTTTCAGGATAAAACTTGTTCAAGTGAATAAAATCATCTTTATGTAAACCATTCGCTAATTTTTCCAAGCTTGTTCCTAAAAATTTAAAAGAGTCTACAAATCGAATTTGTGCATACTTTTGATCTGAAATCCACAAAAACTTAGTGAACGAAATATAATTTTCTTTATTTTTTGGGATTACTTTCACAGGCCCTGAACATTTACTAAGTTCCTGTATAAACAAATGACAATCGTAACCTGCTAAGTTATGAAAGAAAACAGGGACCAATTTAGGAACGCGAAAGCGCAGATTGCAGTACTGGTGCGCGGCACCGCGATAACGGCCCGTTAGATGACAGTGATCTCTTACTTTGTCTGCAAACAATAAACCTTTACACATATGACAATTTTTGGCACGTTCATGAGCTAAAGAATCTTCTACAGTAAATATCATGGGAATTTCTTTTTCTAAAACGTTATGGATGTCTTTAATATGTCTATATAAATAATCTACGAATTTCTGAGCACAATCTGGCCCTCGGTATTGAACAAAACGATTAAGTTGCTCATCATAAGAGCAAATTATATGGTACGCGAAAGCGGCTGGTAAATGTATTTGTTTATTTGTAGTAAAACTACTGTCAGTGTTAGGTTCACAGTTCTGATAGGGTTTAAGGATTGTCTCAAAGTCAGCATACACGACAAATGGAACGTCTTGTTTTCGTTCAAAATGCTTAAATTCGAGATAGGTGCCTTTCTCCGGAAGTACCGTAGCAACCCCACTACAAACGTGACTATTGAAACCGTGTTCAGTTTGAAAAAATATCAGACAGTCTTCGCAGAAATAAAGCTTAGCATGATGTTTGGTAATCTGACCGCGAGCAAGACGCGGTAAATTAGTAATCAAAACATAATGCGACTTATTACCGCGTTCGATTAAAAGTAAATTGATTCGATGTTTCCTTTTATATTGCGATCTGTATAGAGGTCCTACAAGAGTTCGGTTGTTTTTTAAAGAATATACGTTAATACTGATATCAATATTGTGATGCTCAAACGTAATGATATCGGCTAAAGTGACAGGGAAACACATATTATCAAGTTTTAATACGTCTTTAAAATGAGGATAAGATGATAGACGCTCGCGATGGTTTTGACATGGGTAAAGAGCAGCAACAACACACCAGAGAAAACAATAATTATCATGATTTTGAATATTAATGCAAGCTTTTTTATTTTTTATTATCTTAGGTAAGTCTATGTAAGATGACGCTTTCAATGGTTCATACTTATTTATGTTAACTTCTAAATACAAATTAGATAAGAAAGTCCAACCAGAATCGCGCTCCTGAAATTCTTCGATTTTTTTCTGTATACTAATAATTATTGTGTTTAAAAGCTCTTCGAATTGATAATTTTGATGTATAGGAAAATTTTTCGTTGCAAAAGATTTCATTTCCTGCTTGTCATCTTTAAACAAAAGAAAATCGCCAAAATATTCGAAATTTACTTTGAGGGACACATGTTTTTTAAGCGAATTTTCCAAAATTTTTTGCATTTTAGGTTTTACTGTAATCAAAAATGATTCAGGTAAACAAGACTTCAGCTCATCAGTTGCCATTATTCTATAAGATGCTATGCGACCTTTAAAAGCAGACGAAATTTCAACAACCTCATCGTTTAAATTTACACCCGAATTTTTTCTATGCTTATTACTTCTAAGGTGCCCTACCCACTTCCTGCTTTCTACTGTAATTGAACACTGAGTGCAAAAGGGCATGTTTTATGTAGCGACTTTGCTTAAGCTGTAATCCTGGTTTTATATGTTAAATACACAATTTGATAGTTTCAATTTTAATCAAATAATAAAAAGAGACAACCTGCAGTATCCGTTAAAAGCAAAAATAAAAAGTACTAAATTAGTACTTACTTAGTATCGTTACAATAAATTTGACGTTAGCGTCCTTGAAAAGTACATTTATCTTTTTAACAAATTTTTGCTATGCCCTCCATTCAACAGTTTTATCATCGATTTGCGCCCTTAAAGTAATATCGTTAAAAGCGTTTAAATTATGGTTTCATAATAAATCGTTAACATTTATTAAAAACATTTATTAAAAATTACTTGATACACAATTTGATGTAGTTTAAATTTTATTCAAATAAGTAATAAAAAGAGACAACCTGCAGTATCTGTTAAAATCAAAAAAGTACCTACTAAATTAGTACTTAGTATCGTTAGAATAAAATTTGACGTTAGCGTCCTTGAAAAGTACATTTATCTTTTTAATAAATTTTTGCAATGCCTCCCATTCAACAGTTTCATCATCGATTTGCGCCTTTAGAGTAACGAGAGCCTTTTTCCAACGCTCCTGACGTAACTCACCGCGAATATCAGCAGTGTTGTACACCCGCAGCTCCAAGAAAAAGTCTCCGTTGAGGGTGCAAGCTCGTTTTGTTGACCCGTTCGGTACCCGGCTTATAATGGATGAATCAAGCGGATCAGTCTCAGCAGGCTTATGGTTAACAGCAACGTCTTCAGGAAATATTCCGAACACGTCAAACGGGTTTTTAGTTTCTTTTTTCTTGGGTGCAGCAGATCTGAAACATAACAGACATTAAACAATGAATAAGACAGTTGTACTTAGTTCGTCGAAATTCATTAAACAAATTACAAGAAAAATACCTTGGGGTTGACGGCTTTCTTTTTTGAGCAGGTTTTTTTATTTTTGGGATACTGACATCTGCAGCGGCAACGCTCTCCTCTGAATCAGATCTGAAATAAAAAATATGTTTTTATTACTCGACATTTAAAATAACCATATACATCGATAAAAAAAGAAAAAAAAAATACCTTTTTTAAATGAAAAAAGTAGACAAACAATATTTAAGTAAATATGTACCCAGCTGACAAAATAAAAAACATGAAATATGAAAATAAATATAAAATGGCTACCTGTTTGGAGCTGAAGCTTTTCGTTTTTCAGCCGACCTTCCCACTTTTGACCGAACGGTTCCGCTGTTTGCAACAGTGATGGGTTCAAACTCGGAATCAGACCTGAAAGGAAATTAAAAATATTAATGCCTGTTGGAACCCTACAAACAATATGAACCAAATGTTTTAATTTCGTTAGGAAAGTAAAGCGTTAGGTACGTTGAAATACATACTTACATTTTAATCGATGTATAAAGCAAATAAACTTTACTAACGTAGAAACTCTGCACAGCTTAACCTCTGAGCTGAAGATGTAGAAGACTTGATGCACTGTGCACGTCACGTTCGAAATTGGAAAGGAACAAATTAGCCCCGCGCAAAAGTTTTAAACGAAATTATTTGCTGATTTTACTAAATGAACTAGGGCTGTCGCATTCCAAATCACAATTGTGTATTATGCTTATGTGCACATAACAGTTCTTTATTTTACATTATTTAATTCTCGACGCGATGGAAAGAGGAACGTTATGAATTTGTCTATCTGTCTGTTGGTAAATCTGCCTACTTCGTATTCCACATATGCATGTATTCAAGATACCAAAAAACTAATCGAGAGTGAGTTGTAAGCTTTTTTTAATTTACTTTTTTAATTTTTTATTTACTTATTTATTTTTTATTTATTTATTTCTCACCAGCTAAATTAAGGAATTACCTAAATATTAGTATTTCAGTAATTGTAGTAATCATTATTTCTTTTAAGAACATTTATATTCGCATTTAATAGAGGTACCCATTAATTGTAAATTTATCCATTGATCATTGTCAACCCTACACCTTTATAATATGAATATTATTTCGCAACCACGCTTCATACATGCACCGCATTTGTATGTCAGCAAAAAGACGCCGATCGCACTGTGTGTCACATTACAACTTGATAACGTTGCGCAATAAAATTGGCTAATACCTAATTGGTAACATTTTCATGCTCAGTTCTGTACGTTAAAATTATAACGGAAACTGGAAAAAAACCTCCTCAGATCGTTCAAATAGCCTCAGTATTAACCGACTTAATTACTAAGTTAATGGGTAAGGTTAGTAATTGGTTAGCTCACACAACCAAATATCATCTTACCTCACCTACTAAGACGAAGATTTAAACTTAGGTAAAAACGTGTTCTAACTGTAATGTTTGCTACTTTACATCGTAATTATAAATACACATACAATTGTTATTTCCTAATACGAAAACAAACATTGTCTTGTTACAGGTACAAACAGGTATAAACCTTTTTCAATTTGAACACAAAAATAAACAATTCCTATATTATTAACATTTATGATAAGATAACCTAACCAACTTAGAAAAGTCGAAAAACAATAGACATTTTCGCTTCAAAGGTCAATATCTTAAAAACGGTTGAACCGATTTTGATAAAACAAGTCTAAGAACCATTGTTAGAAAACCTGTTAAATGAAAAACCGCATTTAAATCGGCTCATTCATTTAGGAGCTATGGTACCACAGACAGACACACAAAAATCTAGGTACAAATTCTAGCGCACGATGTCAAAGTTTAACATAAGCGCTGTCTGTGGGTTAAGCACTGAACTAAGTAGGTGTAAGTAATGATTTAAGTAAGTACCTTTGATGTACTGGTTTCGTATAGAATACAAATGGTTTCGAATAATTTCGATAGATGTCATCACCGCCTACTCGTATGTCCATTTGCATGTTAAGAACAATAAACCTTAGCGAGCGCGCTCGCTACGTAATTTGATCGAGTACCTAACTTACACTACAATGTCTTCGAGTTGAAATGACTTAAGTACATAATCATGTATATCACTTTACAACTCGTTTCTGATCAAACTTTATATTCTAGTCAGCAAGACAATTTTTACGTCAACATGATAAAGTGATATAAGTTATTTAGAAAGTGTGATAAAGTATCGCGGTCTCACAGATGGAGTTGTTCTACATTAACATCAATTAAATCACACTATTTGACTTAGTTTTAGCGATACCAATTTAAAATCATATTTCGGTTTTCACTAGTGTAGTGAGTTACACATTTTTATGTTTTCGTAATTTAAATAATGTTTACTTAGTGCTTTATTCCAGCGTAAATTAGTTTAAACCTAACTCGCGCTAACGATGGTTTTGAGATTCGTTGATATAAATAAATCCGACATACAATTTGCCGTGTACGTAAAACGCGGTCATAGCGATACATCCGAAAACGGATGCCGGGAACTAACGCGTCCTGGGTGACCCGACCTTGTCTGTGGAGTCTGATCAGCTTTGCGGATGAGTTGTATACAAGCCTCGGTGGGAGGCATCCAAAACCACCACGCACACAAAAAGCGGTCATAGCGATACATCCGTAGGTGGATGCCGGGAACTAGACGCGTCCTGGGTGACCCGATCTTGTCTGTGGAGTCTGATCAGCTTCGCAGACAAGTTGTGCAAACACCTGAGTTAACCTGAGTCAAAGGCTGCGGCTTGAGACCGAGGAGCGCTCAGTGGCTTCGGCCTCGTGCATATCGGACTTGATCAACCCGGTGTGCATGGTGTACTTTTGCTTTTACTTTATCTAAGCTCAAACATTATTAAACATATCTATGTTAGGTTGTCAATTAGTTGAGACTTGAGTTGGACTGAAATTTAAATACATTGAATAAATTCCCGTCGGGTTGGCTTGTCGTTGAACCTCGAGTCAAAACTTCGCTCATTCGAACGAGAGGTGGATGCCCAATGCGATTTCAGGTGTAGGTTGAGCGTTATGATGAACGTGAATTCTGATAGGTTACTGTTAGGTTGGGTTCCGTTAGGTTTGAGTTGCTGTTGGGCTGATGTATTCGTTGCGTTGAACGAGAGGTGAAACAGAATGCCCAATGCGATTTCAGGTGTAGGTTGAGCGTTATGTTGAACGCAAATGCTGATAGGTCACTGTTAGGTTGGGTTCCGTTGGGTTTGAGTTGCTGTTGCGTTGAACGCGAGGTGAAACAGAATGTCCAATGCGATTTCAGGTGTAGGTTGAGCGTTATGTTGAACGCAAATGCTGATAGGTTACTGTTAGGTTGGTTACCGTTGGGTTTGGGTTGATTGTAGGTTGTGTGCAATTCATTGTATTATTGGGCTTCTGGATCACCACGAATGAGTGAGGGCGAAATTTTTCGCCCGATCGAATGAATGGTGGTCCAGAATGCCCAATAATATACTACTTAGATAGTTTGAATACTGAGGAATAACATAGGCTACTTTTTATTCGGGAAAATTATATAGTTCCCGTGGGATAGCGATAACCGAAATCTACGCGGACGAAGTCGCGAGCAACAGCAAGTAGTGAAATAAACGGATCACTCCACGGTACCTATTCGACTTCCAGCCTCTACTAGGGTCTTGTTCGTAATACCTTACCTACCGCCCTTAATACATATAAGTAATGTACTATTACCTCTATAAGTAATGTACTATTACCTCTATAAGTAATGTACTATTACCTACCGCCCTTAATACATATAAGCAATGTACTATTACCTACCGCCCTTAATACATATAAGTAATGTACTATTACCTCTTTCTTGGTGAGACCATTGATGACTGGTATAAGGAACCGTACGTCGGATACGCGCGTCGCGTACAGGTCGCGTACTTGTGACACCAATTCTTGAGTGGGGGGCGCTGTAATACAAAATAAATGTTATGAACGGGTCTGTTTATTTACTGGAAGTTAAACAATGCTTGCCATAATTTGTCACTAGTCATAACTCTTTCTGTTCGCTGTCGAGTCTTGGATGTTTAATATGCTTTTATGTATGTATTTATCTATGTAAGTACAAGTACCCATAACATAAGCTTCGGCTTAATTTGGGACTAGGTCACTAGTGTCAATTGCCCCAAGATGTTTTTTAATGTATTGTTTTTTTTGTCATCCCACCATATCATATCATCAACCCACAGGAGTCCACTGCTGGACACAGGCCTCTCCCACGGTCTATCTCCGGCCCCACGCATCCATCCGCCGCGAGTAACAGCAACCATTTTAAGGTCGTCGTCCATCGTGCCTCAGGACGCCCCACAGTACGTTTCCCCGTCCGTGATGATGAAACCTACCTAGGGTAGGTTAGGGAACATACCAATACCACGCGAGCCGTCTTAAAGAGGGAGGGGGGTCTTGACATAGGACGGATGAGGTACAGATGGTCACTGAGGGAGACTGGGGTGGGGGATTAGGGGGAGGGGGATCTTGACATAGGACGGAGGTGCAGATGGTCACAGATGGGAGAATGGGGTGGGGGAGGGGAGGGGGAGGGGGTAATTAACATAGGACGGATGAGGTACAGATGGTCACTGAGGAGGGAGTGAGGTGGGGGGAAGGGGAGGGGGATCTTGACATAGGACGGATGAGGTACGGATAGTCAAGGAGGGGGAGCGGGGAGGGGGTAAAAACAGATCACGTAGGACGGGTACGTTCCCTTAGGCAGTTAGGCACTCACACTTGTCGGTGTAGATATGCAGCAGGCGCGTGAGCAGCGTGTCGGCGCCGCGCGGGCAGCCGCGCAGCAGCGCGTGGAACCCGGCGCGCTGGTGGCGCGCGGCGGCGGCGCGCGCGGGCGCCTCTGCGGCGCGCAGCACGCAGCGCTTGGCCTCCGCCGGCGCTCCGCCGTACACGCGCCCCACCTCCAGCATGAGCTCTGCACAGGACCGACTGGTTAGACCAGTTCCTTATTGCACCAACTTTACAATTGTCAGTGTACAATGACAATTCGAACTACATTTGTCGACCGGATAGCCTAGTGGTTAGAGACCCTGACTATGAAGCTTGAGGTCCCGGGTTCGATCCTCGGTCGGGGCAGATGTTTGTATGACGAATACGAATGTTTGTTCTCGGGTCTTGGATGTTTAATATGTATATAAGTATGTTTATCCGTTGTTTAGTACCCATAGTACAGGCTTTGCCTAGTTTGGGACTAGGTCAATCGGTGTAAATTGTCTCATGATATTTATTTATTAATTTATTTCTTTGCCAATATGAAGCGCGCTAAAACCATAAAGCAGACAGACGGGAGGCGCCTTTGGCTTATCCATGCACTACAATTTTTCTGCCACTTTTTAAGGGGGACGAGGAACACAAACGTACAGCACACGTCTGCGCTCCTGTCAAAATTTGTTACGTTCCTACAAACGCACACTAAAACAAAACTGTCACACAAATGCCAAAAACACGCACACAATCAACAGACCCTGATCATTTTGATCAGACGTAATGTTAGAGATTTGGCAGAGGGGAAATCGCGCGTTAACATCTCCATTCCTTTCCTGCTCTAAGGCTAGTACAAAAGCTCTTCAAATCAGCAACTGACACCGAATTGTCATTGAGTACTGACACTTGTAACGTTGCTTAAATAGGGGCCTGTACCTACGTCTAGCACGCGCGCCATTTTGTCGCTTGTCGCGCAGTGCGTCCCTTTCAAAGTGATCGAATCCTCCCTGTTTTCTTCACCTACCTATGAGCTCAAATCAAATAGCTAACCGACTTAGAAAAGTTAAAAAACCTAGGACATTTTCATTTCAAAGTTCAATATGTCAAAAACGGCTGAAAATATTTGTATGAAACTTGCTTAGAACCATCTCGATTAAAACAGACTTTTAAAAAAATCCGCTGGCTCTCCTGAGAGTTAGCTGTCACTGCGAAAAAACTGCCGGGTTTTGGGAGTTCTTCCACCATATTTGTTGGGTTTCCGAAGTGTTTCATGCAGGCTCCCGGGGCAGCCACCGGGGATCGAAAGGTTAAACTTATTAAGCTCAAAATGGCGTTAACAAGCTTAAAATAACCTAAGATCCTCTTACTCAAAACGAACTCACCCTCATTGTCCATGAAAAGCTCCATGACTAAGTTCAGGCACAGCTTATACAGGTCATCACTCCAGCTCGGCCTCGCCCCCTGCCGGGCTACAGCTATCTCCGGCGGGGGGCTCCCCAGGGATATGAACCCTAAGTAGACCAAGGCGTGCTTCTCCACCACTTTCTTGACGGCGTCAGTTCCTCGGGAGTAGATTTTGAGGGTAGCCTTCAGCGCCAGGTCGCGGATTTCCTCGTTTGGGCTCACTGCGGAAGATGTTTGGGAGCTATCATGGCGTATAGGTCTAGTGAAAAAAGTTATTTCACGGATCAGGCAAAAAACAATCTTATGTCAATGCCATGAACAGTTTGACATGTAAAAACATCTCAATTCAACTATACAAACAATACACATGTCATAATACGGCCGGCCGGATAGCCTAGTGGTTAGAGACCCTGACTATGAAGCTTGAGGTCCCAGGTTCGAATCCCGGTCGGGGCAGATGTTTGTATGATGAATACGAATGTTTGTTCTTGGGTCTTGGATGTTTAATATGTATTTAAGTATGTATTTATCTATATAAGTATGTTTATCCGTTGTCTAGTACCCATAGTACAGGCTTTGCCTAGTTTGGGACTAGGTCAATTGGTGTCAAATTGTCCCGTGGTATTTGGTATTATTATTATATTATATAATAACTAAGGTATTAGGTATATGTATCTTTTAAATGGAGATATAATTGTTATTGATTTAGAAATACCTAATGTTGAAAACGGCCTGAATGGCTTCGAGGAAAGGATGGTACGGCCGTGCCTCTTTGCTTTGCTCGACATGGCGGGAGCACTGAAGTGCCCCCGGACAGGCGAGAAATAAAAATACAATCACTTAGGTAAGAGTTATTAACCCCGTATTCGGTATATACACCTACACCTACCTAGCGTGCCGATAAAAAGGGCTGTGAACCTTATAACCTCTCGACCGCTTCCCGGGTGCGATGTCAGGTTTTAAAATAAATTACCTTGTTCAACAATTCAATTAACTTTTCAAACACCACCAAAAAAGTTGAAGCTGTTAATCGTGGTTATTGTCCATTATTGTCCACAATATTACACTCGCGACGTCAAAATACCTACGCAATATGTTACACGGTCGGTTCCCATACAAACCGTTGAACTCTTTCCTTAGACGGAATGGGAATGGGGATGGGATAGATCCCGATAACAGTTCTGCGAGCTAGACACTATCTATAACTATAAAACAGTACCGCGACTGACTGACTGACTGACTGATAGACAACGCGCAGCATAAGCCACTAGACCTAGAGACTTGAAATCTGGCAAACACATACCTTGAGTGCACTAAGAAGGGATTTTTCGAAATTCCCATGGGATAGGGAACTAGCCCAATTTGAAAAATTTCAAGGGGGCAAAGTCGCGGGGCATAAGCTAGTACTCTATACATAGAATAAAGAACTACTTACACACATGACACGCCAGCGACGCCACATACTTGTGCGCCCGCGGAGCCCTGTACATACACAGTTCCTCCAATATCTCCAGTGCAAGTACCGCCACCTTTTCCTCAGACACCAAATGCTTCAAATAGTCCACAGCTTCCTCGGTCACCAAAGGAGCTTCTAGGTATATCTTCCTTAGCAACACATCCCTACAACTCTCCACAGGCGGATCCCCGCGCTCTGAAATCTGCGTTATCAACGCACAGAGCAAGTGATTGTAGTTTTGGTCATGTTTTTCGTGCATCTTAGGCTGCAAAGTAACTGGGTGTCTACTGAACCCTTGCATGAAAGCGTACTCTTCATACAACCATGACAACGCCAAGTCCATTCTGCTTGCAGGATCATCTAGGATATAATGGAGTACTAGTTCCCGAATCTCTGGAGTGTAGCTAGACGCGAAGATAGTTATGAATTTCGAGCGTATAGCCGACGCTCCACCGATAGCGCTATCTTTCTCTGCATTCAGGATTCTCCCCACCGCTTGTAGAATCAACCTCTCTTTAATCTCTTTTGGTATTGGTCTAGTAATTTCTTGCAATTTTAGAAGCTTCACTTTCTGCTTCAACTTCGGTACACTAGGAGTTTGCGGTGGAACGAGTTTTTCTTTCTCTTTATTCTTTCGTTCTTCTTCTTTTAGGAACTCTTGTCGAGTCTCCTCCATCAATTTAGTCATGGTATCTTCTACTTCTTTATCTGCTTTTGTAGACTCTTGTAACTTGGCGACTGCATTTTTGAGGGTTGTTTTTTCATCGTCATCTCTTAGTAATGGTATTTTCACAGTTTCTTGTATCACAGGCGGTGGTGGTGGTACTGGCGCTATTGCAGCTTCACCTTTGATAAGACTGTGCATCAGTTTAGCTAGAGACCTCTTCTGTACTTTGCTACCAGCATTTGGTATAGGCCTGTAGATATGTATAAAATTGCTAGGCATTTCGTCGGGTAGATTATTGAGAAGCGTAGTCATGACTAGTCTGACAACGTTGTTAACATTGTCAATACCGTCAAAGAGTGAGTCTTCTGTGGTAGTTGTTGTTGTTGTTGTCGTTGATATTGTTGTTGTTGTTTTGTTGTGTTCTGTTGTTACTGTCGTAGGTTTTGGTAAACTAGCTTGACTGTCATCGTCATATAAATTAAAGTCGCTACGACTGTTACTATCGCTGCCTTGGCTGTTGCTTTGGGGAGAATCAACTCTGACTCTTTTAGTCGGGATTTCAACAGTTTTAATTTCACCTAATCTCTTGTTCCTTCTTTCTTTAGGAACAACCTTATTGATTTCCTGTTGAGTCATGCCTATATCCATCAAAAGTTGGGTAAGTGGCGGCAACATATCATTAGAAGATGGATGCTTTATTAGATTAACTAGCAACATCTTAAGGTGCTTTCTCACCGAGTTGACTTGAGATTGCGACAGTGTGGGTGGTAGGGTCGTGTGTAAGTCTCCTAATGCCTGCACGACCCTTGGCATGTACCTTGGTCTGAATTTGGACAACAGGCAGAGTGTCGTCATGCAAGCCATCAAATTTACGCTGGAGATATGCTGCGAGTTGTGGAATTTCACGAGGAGAGTAAAGATGTGCCTGAAAAGAAATTGAAACATAATCATATACTGTGTGTTAAATATAAACAAAACAAAAATTCGGCCAAGTGTGAGAATTCAGTGTTTTACGTTTTCCATTGGCTCTGTCTAACTTACCATTTTTATAGTTATAAGTTTGACCTGTGTATCTGTGTGGCATCATAGCTCCCACACGGATGGATCGATTTCGATGCGTTTTTTTAATAGAAAGCTAGTTTAATCGAGATGGTTCTTGGTAAGTTTCATTAAAATCGGTTCATACCCGTTTTTGAAATATTTAACTTTGAAATGACAATGTCAAGGGTTTTTCAACTTTTCTAAGTTGGTTATTATTTGATTACTTTGAGTAATCAATATCAACTGCTTTTTAATGGAATGTGACCAGAATGAAAGCATCAGAGTAATAGGGGTTAATGCTGTTAGCCACTCCTTTATCTGGAGATACTGTCTGAATTTACAAAGTAGAGTGCTCCAGTGCCCTTTCATTCTGAGAGGAGGCGTGTGCCCAGCAGTGGGACGTAAATAGGCTGATGATAATGATGAGTGCTCCATTGCTAGAGAACCTAGCACTGGAGCCAGTGCTTCGTAAATTATTATGCCTAATCCCCCCATGAGGCTGACATGATCACACCAAGTGTACCAAAGCCCCAATAAAATTTAAAATTAAAAAAAAAACTGCTAATTCAGTTTGACACTTAAGTCTATGACTGTTTTAATGCTAGAGTAAGAAAAAAATTTAAGAACACATTTCTGGATTAGGCATTCCCTTTATTTTTTCCCCTTTTTGTTTCATTAAGCATTCTGTGGAAATCCCAACCAGCTATACCAACTATAGTTAAATTAAAACAATAAAGCTTTTTAAGGGTAGGACAGATGAGCACATGGGCAGTCACAGGCTAGATAATGGGTTCTAGAACTTACTCGGACTCTTCTTCAAGACTATTCCTCTTGATGAAGCCCAGGTCAGAGGGCAGGCTGTCCAGGCTGAACTGGTCCTCAGGCGAGTCGCCGGGGGTCTGGAGTAGCACCACCTCCTCCAGGAACTTTATCGAGTGTGTCCTGATGCCCTCGTTGTCACTGTCTATCATGTTTAGGATGAGGAGCTAAAAAACAGAAACTGTTTGTTGAACAGACATTTTTGAGTGGTACCACCTTAAGCTGTGGTGTAAATTTGCTGCCTGCATACAGCAATGTTTGTAGCACTCTTATAAAAAACCACAGCCAAATAATGATTAACTTAACTGTTAAGTTTGAGGTTATATAGGGAGCTGCAGTGATAACACAAGGATGGTTCGTTGCTTACTGCTTTAATGAATAGATGTACAACCATTCGTATACATGTAGGTAAGCATCTATATGCCTCGCTATACGCTATAACTTTAGCTATACGCAGATTAAACCTAACAGTCCCCCCACAGCAAGTCAGAAATAATCCCTGAAGTTAAAGGCCCCTCGCGGCTTTGTGTTGACATTAGAAAACCCTAGGTCTTCGTCACTTTCAAAGTTGGAAGACACTTCTTCAGTGGTCCGGCGATCTGCCACACTAGGAGCGCCCGCAGACGCCGTTGCGGACGCAGCCGCTGCAGGCGCCGCTGAGTCACCCGGGACCTGAGCTTTGCTGCACGGAGACGGAGCAGACGGCTCTGGGGCTGAAGTAGGCTGCTGAGGTTGTTGCACCGCTGGCTCAATAACTGTTTGTATTATGTCGGGCTCGCCATCATGGCACGTCTCAGGTGTGCCAGAGATCGGTGTAGATGGCTGGTGCCTAATCGGCTCACCAGCGATACCGGATTCCTCCCCCCGATATTTAAGTAGCTGATCTTGGTGTTTCTTTAAAGTTTTATTATCATCTAATATAACAATATACATATTTTTTCCTATACGTTTTACAATAACACCGAGTGTCCAATTCGTTTTAAGATTTTTATATACTTTCACTAGCACAGTTTCACCATTATTAAAAGTAACACTTCTTTTGCCGCCGTAATAACTAATCTGCAAGTTCTGTTTGGCGGCAACATTATCAGCGAGTGCTGTGTGAGTCAGTGGCGAAGGTAAGGTTTTAGTAGGTTGTAGTAAATCAAATCTACTTCTTAAATGATGCCCGAGAACCCGTTACGCCGGGCGCCCGGAGGCGCCGGAGCCGCCGCCCTGCTGGCCGCCATCTTGTGCACATCGAACACGCCGCTACCGGAGCCCAAGGCCCCAGGCGCTGACGCTCGTGCGCCACGTCGGGCGCTGGCTACACTTTCTGCTAGCTTCAGCGCTTTGGTTAACGTCAAGCTAGACAAAATTTCTGTAAACAGCTTGTCTCGTTCTGGACCCTGAATAACAAAGCGATCACGTAGGGTCTCGTCGAGCGATGGTGCAGGTAAACCACAGTGCAGAGCCAATCCGCGAACTCTGGCTGCCCAATCCGAGAAGGACTCTGTCTCTAATTGCATGGCACTGTAGAACTTGTTCCGCTCGGCGAATCCACAGACTTTTGGTTTGAAGTAGCCGTCCAAAAGTCCCACGACATCAGCGTAACTACGTGTACTTAGTTCATTAGATAGTGATAGGTCTAGTAATAGCCTATACGTACACTCCGATAAACAGCTTAAAAGAATGGCGCGCCGTTTGGACTCCGCTTTTATGTCGCCCGTATCTACGATATCGTTCGCTAGAAACCACTGCTCCAACCGATCTTTATAAATAACCC
The DNA here is from genome assembly GCA_963691665.1 of Clepsis dumicolana. Taxonomy (NCBI): domain Eukaryota; kingdom Metazoa; phylum Arthropoda; class Insecta; order Lepidoptera; family Tortricidae; genus Clepsis; species Clepsis dumicolana. The sequence continues at coordinate 12,313,004 of OY829520.1, read as the reverse complement.
AATCTTGGTTTTCGTGGTTAAAAGTGTTCAACACGCCAACCGAATCTTTAGCCATCGTCGTCACTTGTTAAGTTTGAAGTTATATAGGGAGCTGCAGTGATAACACAAGGATGGTTCGTTGCTAACTGCTTTAATGAATAGATGTACAACCATTCATATACATGTAGGTAAGCATCTATATGCCTCGCTATACGCTATAACTTTAGCTATACGCACATTATACCTAACATTAACCCAACATGGTGTGGTCATTTACCGGACGAAAATTTAAATATTTAATTCTGTGTCCCATTTTATTTTTTTAATAGGAATAAAACAGAAATCCATACATGACTCAAAGCAATCTCTGGTTTTTTTTATGCATGAAAAAAAAAATAATTTCATTCATCCCTATATTTTGTTACATATCCCATTCTCATTCCCGACTCTTCAATATTCATAGACATAGTAACATAGTTTTACACAAATTAACTCCTCACCTTTAAAGCCGTGAGTTGCTCCCACACATACTGCTTGTCCTCTAACTCTGCATCACTTTTACAGATCCACAGCAAAGTGTTTCGGTACACGATGCTAGAGGCCTGGATGGCTCGCTTCATCACAGCTATGACTGTGTCCATGATGAGCACTCGGAGCTGCCCAATCAGGGCTGGCAGGTGGTCCGGATGCAGTTTGCTGGAAAAGAATGTTAATTTAAAAAAGGAATCCACACAATTTTAAGCAGTTAAACTGGGCTTGACAAAAAACATGTTTACTGTCACCGCAATTGTACAATATTCCTGATCAAGATATATACATATATTTATCTATCACAATGCTGTGGCAGCCCAATCCTCACAAAGAGACATGTTAATTGAACCACCAAATATTGAAACTACCGTGAGACTCAATCATAGTGAAATAAAAACGGATCACTCACGTATATAAGTCGAGTTTAGCCCGACATGTTTACATGAGTTTTTTATTCCGCGGAAAGTACGTGAAGCCATTGAAATTAGTCGTCATTCCAATTTTAATCGTGATAGTAGATGGTTGGTGCCCCCAAGTTGGAAGACTGTGCTAAATACTGCGACAACGGTGAATGTGAACAAGCCTTTACAGAGTGATGTGGTCAGTGTAGTGTGCATTTGACAATAATAAAAATGACGATGAAAACGAGGGTAGTTGTGTGCCGCTGTCAGCTGCGTCTAGTAGTCGGGCGAGCAGAGCCGCGGCGCGCAGTGTGCGTCTCGCCGCCGCCGGGTCATGCGCTCCCAGAGGAAGGACTACGAATTAGTCCGAAACATGTCGGGCTAAACTCGACTTATATACGTGAGTGATCTGTTTTTATTTCACTATCACTAAATATTGATCTATTTGATATGGCCAGTACTCTAAGTTTAGGGAAATCACCTCACAAGCTTTGGTGTTTGGTTTACTATGGTAATCTTGCTGGAAATCAGGGCAGTCACACCAATACTCACTTGTAAAAATATGGTAAGCTTTTTCTTCAATCAATAATTACAACTAGCTAACGGGCAGCCTAAAAAACTGTGCAGCACATAGGTAACACTTGTAGAGTGGGTTTTATTTATTGCACACAAGATTCACTATTATTGTAGCTGCTTAAGGATCACATTAGATCAAAAGAAATAATTGTAAACAAAACATGCACTACAACAGATTGTGCCATATTTTTACTTCGTTTAGGATTGTGACCCATTATCTTGGTAATTATTGATAGTAAAGATAATAGCAAGGTGTTGCATCGAAACATACATTTGCCACACAGATATAAGAAATTTTCACCTGCGGGTGAGCAAAGTAATTGTTTTTAGTTCATAATTGCAAGCTCTTTAATGCCTGCTTAATAGACAATTATACGCCAAGCAGTTGCACCACACCATGCGTATAGTTTAGACGAAATAGCAAGATCCGTCTCCTCACCTTAATTCCTCAATGAAAGCAATAACTTGCTTTTTGACATCAGTAGACTTGTCGCTAACGTAGCTCAGTATATTGTCCATGTACACAGGAATCATTTGAGGAACCTGGTGCAATAGAATTTCCAGGATCTTCCTCAGAAGATCCGTTTTCTTTTTGCCCTCCGCCATCCCAGCATCGTTTATCCATTGCACAAGCTGAAAAAGGAAAGGGAAATAAAAAACGTGTTTCTTACAATACTTAAATGAACGATTTAATTGTAAACGCAGTTGAATATAACAATAAATTAGATAAAATTGAGGTTGAATTTCGGCAAATTCGTGACGCACAACAAACCTGGTTTTGAGCCGTTACGGTAGAGCTCGGCTGATATTTGGTAGACATTTTGGCTGTATTTAGGCCTTTAGTTGCGTAATAGTGCTAGTTCATTGCAGTAATACGCGAATTTTACTCTGAAAACTACGAAATTACGATTAGAGACAAGAGATGCTACCAGTACCACGGCGTATCGTTTAATTTTTTTTTTAATTGACTATGCCATGTCTGACATTACTGACGTTTCATTTGTTAACCTACAAAATTACAAATGAAAAGGGGAAGAACGAGATAGGTTACTAAAGTAAGTGCATTTTCTTCAAGAGAGAAAGAGATCAGACAGCAGCATAGCATCAAATCAGATTTGGTTGGATAATAAAATGACAGATTGTGAACAGGGTTGCCCTATTAAAATTCTCTTTGGATGCGTTCTCTGTAAACCAAGAAAGTATATTATACTACTAATAATACACGTCCCAAACACGACCGTAACGCGACGCGGTCTAAAAATGTTCGACCTGGGCCGTTAGTTTTACAGCTACAAGTTAAATTTTTAAGCAGAGGAAGCTAGGAAGTCTCATCAGCTTTTGTTAGAAAGGGACTTCCCTTTGTAAATTTTAACTTGTAGCTTTATAAAACACGGCCCTAGTGATTAAATTCTCTTTGCCTAATTCCTATGGAAGTGCCTACCTAGTTTATTTTATCATTAGTTTATCGTGTCGGCCTTACGTGACGTGCGTAAGTGCCTCACTATTATACTTACTTCCATGCCAATTCCTAAATTCGGTATAAATTGCTGACTACCTACAGTTTTTGTTTTAGGTAGTTAGCGGTAGGTATATTGGCCACTTTTGGGCTATAATGTAGATCAATTGTCATTGTAAACATAACTTTATGATTTTGTTGACAATGACCGCTCAATGATACCACTTAAGAGGCTTCCCTGAGAGGATGACCTTGAACGTTTCGCGCCTTTTCACCCTCACTTCTACTAAACAACTTCGTTTTAGTGGCGACATCTATTAAAAAATATCAGTCTAACTTCAGTTTACACAGTGTTATCACAAATAACATAACGCGTCTTTTCAAAGAAAAAAATCGTTTAGAATTCGTACCGAATACGTAAATTACCTAATTAAAATTTTTGCTGCATTTGATTTGATTTTGAGTCGTAACTCATACCTATGCTTGCGTCCCATCTCATCCTGCAATGTGGTAAACTTTTCATGCTGCACAATTAATACGTTGTTTCCACCATATTATTTTGTTTGTTCATTAATCTATTTTCTTTCCTGCCAGTTGTCAATCAGGAAGGAGATTAACGCATGCTTTGCATTGGTGCGGTTTGACACAGATGGTTGTGGTAATAAAACAATGATAGCTTTGTGATTGTATGTGAGTAAATGTAATATTGCGATTTTCTTTGTCAGTTGATGCGAATTTATTCATATATCCTACCTATACCTATATATATTTTCTCACTTTCATTATTTGTTTGATTTCGGAAAAGGTAAAGGAACTTGGTCCACGCGGTCTTGTCTTTGATATAGACCGAGGCCATGATTTTTGAACAGACTTTTAATTTTCTACATTTTGTGTTCTAAAGTTTCATTTGTAATCTTCACTTTGTATATTTGTTTTATATTCCTTTTGTGTATAAATTACTGTAGTAATATAATGTCGGTCTCACATTTTGTATGATGTACTAGATCACCTGGTGGTTCCAACGGAAGACCAGCGCTGGCTGCAAGGCCAGCATCACGCTGAGTTGGGACCAGTTCGTGACAATATTTATTCTGTGTCTTTTGTCCTTGTTACCTCGTTAATGTCACGAATAAATGTTTTCTTTCTTTCTTTCTTTCTTTTAAAAAAAATTAAATATTATAAATATAGGCCTGGGACGTAAATAGGCCTATGATGATGACGGTGATGATGATGGTGATGATGATTATAAAAGGTATTATTATAATAATTTTAAACGTGGAAATCCTAGCCTATTAAATTCTCTATAGATTGGTGTGTGCCATACATAAGTCAAAGTAAATTATGCTTATGATGTAGTGACAGAATATTAATTGCGACTTGACTTACTTACTTGTGATGCAGATAATCATAAGTATTAAATCCGGAAAAAAAATTAAACGTAGAACTGAAAACAAGTTGAGATGTTATCTTAGATACTTAATGCATTTTAAAATATATTTAGTTTTTATCGTTTCAATAATGTACAGAATGGCTCTAAAAAGCAGCCATTTCAGTGTCTGGCTCAGGGGAACCCCTCAATGTTGAATCTCTTTTGCACGTCATAAGTACTGTCTCTGTTTATTTTATTAGAACCTGAAGTTAGAACTATAACTATAACATGATCTCACGTATTTATTTCTTGGTTTAATTTATCTGAAGATGATGACAGGCCCTTAATTTAGACTGATAATGATAATCAATGGTTATTTTCGAAGATAAGTAGGCAGGTAAATAAGATAAAAAATAAAAACGAATGCAATATGTAATTATTCACCGAAATAATTTATTAGGTAAGTACCTATGGTAATAACCCAACCAACTTAGAAAAGTTGAAAAACCCCCGACATTGTCATTTCAAAGTTCAGTGTTACAAAAACGGTTAAACCGATTTTAATGAAACTTAGCTAAGAACCATCTCGATTAAACTGGCTTTCGATTTAAAAAAACCGCATCGAAATCGCTCCATTCGTTTAGGAGCTATAATCCCACAGACAGATACACGGATACACAGGTCAAACTTATAACATCCCTCTTTTTTGTTGGGGGTTAAAAACATTCTTAGACGAAACTTAACACTAATTATTGCCCCAAAATTAATGTTATGCCATCAGTGGGGCCTGCTGCGGGCTGTACAGGGTGTTCATCTCGTAAATCTTTGGTCGATTCCGCTCTTCCATCTCGAGATACGCGCTTCGCACCACAAGTATGCAGTAAAATAGAATCACTGAAAGAGAAAACAAATACAGATGTAAAATTTTACTCTAAAGTACTTAAGGCCGATTTCAAATCCAGGGTGAATGGACATTTGTTAGGCAAGCGTGCTCCATCGTAGACCACAACTTCGCTTACCATCAGGCGTGATTATGATCAAACGCAAGCCTATAGTGTATAAAAAACCGGCCAATCACGAGTCGGACTCGCGCACGAGGGTTCCGTAGAAACAACTTAACGCTTTTTCCCAGTTTTTTAAGAAGTCCAGTGTTAGCAGAGCCCTGCTCCTAAGCAAAATGTATGCAGTGTGGGGTCAACTTATATTGGTCTGTGAAATCTACAGACAGACATAAAAATTTAAGATTTTGAGACTTTTATGAGTGGTTGTGCTTTATGACGACGACTGTTTATTAAAAAATCTATTTCGATACAAATTGCCGAAATCCAAAAACCTAAACCTAACCTAACCTAACCTTAGGTTTTTGAATTTCGGCAATTTGTATCGAAATAGATTTTTTAATGAACAGTCATCTTCAATCTTTTGATTGCGTTGACTTAGAAGGTTGATTTGATATTAATTTCAGCATGCTACCTCCACGCGTTCCAGAGAAAAAGGGTCTTGACAGACAGACAGACGAACAACAAAGTGATCCTATTTATATGGGTTCCGTTTTTAGGGTTCCGTACCTCAAAAGGAAAAAACGGAACCCTTATAGGATCACTTTGTTGTCCGTCTGTCTGTCTGTCTGTCTGTCTGTCTGTCTGTCAAGACCCTTTTTCTGTGGAACGCGTGGAGGTAGCAAGCTGAAATTAATACCAAATACTCAAGCCTGCGGTCCCTTAAAGCCGTAAAAAAATCAACCTTCTAAGTCAACGCAATCTAAAGATAGTCATTAAAAAATCGATTTCCATACAAATTGCCGATTTTAAATAACCTAAAGGGTACTTCCAGATGTCCTAGAAACTTGAAATTTGGTATGAAGCACAACTACTCGGAAAAGTCTCAAAATCTTAATTTTTTATGTCTGTCTATAGATTTCAAGACCAATATAAGTTGACATCACACTGCGTACATTTTGTTTAGGAGCAGAGCTCTGCTAACACTGGACTTCTTAAAACACTGGGGAAAAGCGTTAAAATCTTTCTACGGAACCCTCGTGCGCGAGTCCAACTCGCACTTGGCCGGTTTTTTCCTTTTGAGGTACGGAACCCTAAAAAAGGCGAAGACTCAAGCTTATTCCACAGTAGACGCGCCGTTGAGACTTGAGACTTTTCGAGAAGATAGCAGCCTACAAGTAGGTATTAATACAGGCTGTACCACGGCTATGCCACATGGAAAGGAAGTACCTTAAATATCGTAGATAAAACATTTTGCTTTATGAAGACATTCCTTTATTTTGTAAATTAAATTATAATAAACCCGGAGGGTTTGCAGTAGGGTTGCCAGATTTTTTTGATCCTTTAAGGGACAAACGCTCATTTTGGCAAAAACATACGGGATTTTAAAAAAAATCCCCGGGACAAATGAAAATCACGTATTAACGTTGTTTTTATCGCTAATTAATAAGTAGTTATATTTTAAAGAAGATTGTCGACGTCGAAGGCATATTGCTCTCGTGCGCGCACAGCGCAGCTAGCCGTCAGAGTCATGCGCGACGCGGTGCATGTTTTAATCTAATAAGGTTGAAATACGGGACAGTTAAAATTATGCCTGAAATACGGGACGTCCCGGAAAATACGGGACGTCTGGCAACCCTAGTTTGCAGATGCGTTGCTAACCCAAAGAGTTAAGATGAAATGCCTCTTGTGCCCGTGATTACACCGGCTGTCTTACTCTCCACACCGGAACGCAACAGTGGAAGCAGCAGCTTAGCGGCAGGATTAGCGAGTAAGATGGTAGTAGCGATCCGAACGGACCTCACACAAGGCCCTACCACCTGCAAGTCTTACCACTAGAGCAGAGTACAGGCAGGCTGGCTATCACGCCCAGGAAAACGACGGTGACCACCACCAGTGCGACAGCCATCGCGAGCAGGAAGAACCCTGTGTTTACGTAATACTTCATCAGGTGGGGCTTGTTCTGAAACAGAAGTAAATAAATCAATGAAGTACCTATCTTTTAAGTAAGGGTATAGGAATGTCAAGAATCCAGGCTCGAGTCGAGTCTCCAGGCTTGGTCATACATTTTTGTGGTTTTTTGTTTTTTCTTGTTTCAGGGAGTATTTAGAGTACCTAGGTAACTAAAAATGGTTAAGAATAAAGTACTTACAGCTTAAACATTATTTCTTGTTGCAAAAATAATAAAATATAGTAAGTAGCTAGGCACGACTTCAGTTAATGCTTCAGTTAATTATAGCTGTACTTCTATTTCCCTGTTCGTTATAAACAATACAATGTCCAATGTCCTAATCATGTTTCAGCTGTATCAAGCAAAGAAATTAAAAACATAAATTCAACTTTAGGCTGGCAACACAATCCTATCATCAACGGTTACCACTTACCATCGCATGTCCCACTTGCATATCATTCCCAGTGTTTAAAAAGTAGACAGTCTTTAATTAAATGGAATGCTCACCCTGTGCACACCAATAACAACCAGCATGCTAATAACAAAGTAGTACATGTACACCACCAGATAAATAGCATAGGTGATGTAGATCCTCAGGGCTCCCGCAGCCAGGTCTTCGGGCCGGTGCGTCGGGTTCGGCTTCGAGTTCTCATGTTCCACATATTTGGAGACCAGGGCTATGGCGGTGGATATGCCCGCGAGGGAGGTCAGCGAGCTCAACTGGAATGCAGATAACCAAATAAACACTCACTCTAAACACAACTAAACCAAATAAACACTCACTCTCACTAAACCAGTAAACAATAACAAATAGCTAGCTAATACACAGACTTGATAATAATCTCACAAAACATGATAAAATCCAATTCAAACTTTAATCCCGGTTATATCACAACACTTCTTACCAGAGACAAATATCCAATGACCAGCGCTCCCACTCTCAGAGGGCAGCAGCCACAACACTTCGTCAGAACGGGCAGGTTGAACGCCATCACAGGACTATAAAAATATAACTTGAAAAATAAAGATGTGTGTTATGGCATCGATATTTGTTTGGTCGCTACGGCGGTGTTACTACCTCTTATCAGAGATAAAAATGCGAGGTGATAGTGGGCGACCAATGAACTTCCGTTGTTTATTGACTCATGCACTGGACGGAGATGCGAAGGATTTTTTAGAATTATGACAGGAAATTCGTGACAAATGGACGGGTTCAGAGAAGCGTTTTATTATTCTGACGAATGATATCAGTAGTTGGTTTTGATATAACTGTTACACAGTTAACAGTAACAGTTTGTAACAGTTTTAAATGCAGTTAATTGCATTAGACATAAAGAAAACCTATACGGTAATCGCCGCCAATATCTCGTTTTCATTACCTATGTCAAGAAGGATAAAAGTACTTTCATCCTCCTTGCCTATGTCTAATCTTACTTACTTACCTACTGCTAGCATGGCAGAAATTATTGTCATTACATTTAATGACCATGACATGAATTAACGCGATGCGTGCAGCGGAAAAGCAATTGATGTCTGCCAAATGGCCAGTGCGATTTTGGTTTTGATGAGAACCAAACAATCAATGTCTGTCGAATGACCCTAGTTACCTATACTTAATAGTGTGGTTTTGGTTTTGTGAATGCCAAAAAAATCCATGTCTGCCGAATGGCCAGTGCGGTTTTGGTCTTGATAATTGCCAAAGTAATCGATGTCTGTCGAATGACCCTACCTATACTTGGTGTGGTTTTGGATTTGGTGAGTGCCAAAGGCCAAAGCAATCGACGTCTGTCAAATGACCCTAATATAGTGCAGTTTTGCTTTATGAGTGCCGAAGCATCTGTCGAATGACCTTATAATACTATGGTAGTTTCTACTCTACATGTCTCTTTATTTTTTATAGTTTTTTTACTTACCATTTCTGTTACATGAATCAAAAGTCTAGGTACTTAGCGAATGGCTTGGGCGCTTGGCTTTAAAATAATTATGCACTAAAGGCTATACGGGTGTATAGCTAAGACCTTGAGCATTTGTACCTATTTTTCAATCGTTGGAATATCTTACTGCACCACCACTACCCAGGGTGACCAACTAAGTAGATACCTACCTACATAAAATATCGAGCTTTCAATATCGCAGATAAAGCATTATCAACGCTTGTTACATTTATTAGTAACCCAAAAAGCTTTTAACTGATGTAGGGTAAGCGTGACGATTACTGGCCTATACGTAGGATCGAATTTTTATCATACAGCCAGTAGTTTGACGTTTGTCTCTCTTACAAGCAACTTGTATGCTGCGCATCGAACTGCATGAGAACCGAATTAGCATCATTTTTTAACTTCATGAAAGCAATTGAGAGATGGACGGAACCTATGTCTCGAAAGAAATCGTATTAAATCTGCACCTTTGCACAAGACAGGTGTTTAAAATTATGCAATCCAATTATTGTATAAAACGAGTCATTTGTGCTATCGTTTACCTTACAAAGCGGAGTGGACTGAAAAGCATAATATAATACCTAATAGCATTATTAACAAGACAGTCAGTCATTTGCTCTTATCAAAAACAAATTAAGCACCTATAATATCCCGTATACTCACTTAGTAAAAAATAAATCATTTAGGCAACTAAGTAGGTAAATACTTAAGTAGAAATACTGGTAAATTCGCTTAGGTCTATAGTCTCTTTTTTATAATGATGTACAGAATGGAATAAACCAAGTGTATACTTACATAGGAAATACATATCCTTATTTATGAATTATCAATAACGACGAACTGATGTAGTGTACATGGAAATGAACCTAATATCCGATTACAAGATCAAAAACTGCTACAATTAAAGTGTGAGATGCAGAGAAAAATATATTAGGTACTTAGTGCAAGGAATCAAAAATGGAATCTAAGTTGCCAGTGTTCAAAAAGTGTTGCTGCTGCATTCCACTGAGGACTGGAGTCGTGATTGTCGCTTACTGGTCTATCGTAAGGTCATGATTTTCTTTTTCTCAAGCCACAGAATTGGGAATGGCCACATGATGCGGCCCCATGGATATTAGCTACCACATCGCCTCGCAGGCCGCGATTGAACGTATTTTTAGATTTACTAATGTTTGCCAAGAAACTTTTGCCAAACTGATTAGTTTCCCAAATGTTTAATTTCCCAAAATGCTTTCCGAAGCTGTAAATATTTCAGAATTTCTAAAAAGCAAACCCAACCTGACCTATAAACTTCTGCAGCTTAATGATGGGCAAGTCAACCAAGGTCGCCAAATAAAGCATTTTGGCAAATGAAACATTTAGGAAACGAATCAGTTTGGCAAACGTTTTTTGACCAAATGATGGGATACCATATTTTTAACCTCCGGAGCAAAAAGAGGGAGGTTACCTAAACTATAGAGTTTGATCGCTATGTGTGTGTGCTTGTCTGTCTGTGTCTGCTTGTGACACCGTAGTTCTTAAACTGGTGAACCGATTTGGATGCGGTGGTTCTTAACTAAATTTCATAAAAATCGCCTCAGCAGTTTTAGAGATACTGAACTTTGAAATGAAAATGTAGGGGGTTTTTTCAACTTTTCTAAGTTGGTAAGGTTGATTTTTGAGAACAGCTAGTCGGGCCCACAAACGCATTTTCTTGATGGCGATACGATAAAGTTACTATTACTCAAATACGTTGCGTAGGATTCGAATTTTAGTGCTCGTAGGGCTCTGGGCTGAGTCGCATCCCGCAAACCACAAACCCAAGAGCATGTTACTTTGTTCTAGTTCTCCAAGCTCCTGCTGATTTGGTTTAACATCCAGATCCTCGCCAGCATGACGATCGAGACCAGCAAGAATGGAGCAGGCGTGTCCAAGCTGCTGGCGAGGGCATACATGTTCAGGACGCTCAACCTCATAGCTCTGCTGGTGTACGTCGTGCTATGCATCATGCTGCTAGTGGGGGGGAGGAAGGTGAGTTCTTGGGAGCTGGATCTGGGGCTGCAACCAAGTAACTAAAGGGTGTACCTACTTACACCATTAATATAATCATCAGGATATGCCCTTTGGAATATATTGAAATAGGAATGGTGTTACGCTAAATTACTGACGATCTTAATAAAATAAAAACGGATCACTCACTCACTCTGTGTGTGCGCGTCTCGCTGCCGCTGGGTCGTGCGCTCCCAGAGGAAGAACTAAGAATTATTCCGAAACATGTTGGGCTAAACTCGACTTACATACGTGACTGATCCGTTTTTTATTTCATTATGATTGAGTCTCGCGGTAGTGTCATGTCAATACTGACCATCTTAGTTAAAAAAGTTCGAAAATTAACAATGGACCTGCAAAAAACGGCCTTATTTAAAGTAGGTATTTACTAGACCAGTGTTTGGTTTTCAAGTCCTATCTTCAACTAATGTACCTAAATGATGTTTTAGAAAAAGCCGGAATATCTGCGTCACTTCTTCATGTCGAGCCTGGTGATGACGGTGATTGACGTGGTGGTGACAGGGTTCGCCATTCTCTACCTGCGGCATTGGTCCTTCGCCATCGCTCTGCTCTGGATCGGTAACAACCCAAATTAAGCTTTGAACTACTGTTCCTACCCCTTAGTTACCAGTAAACACTAATATATTTTTTATATTGTCCTCCAAGCTAGTTTTGATTTCCAAACAGTTTCAAGTGACCTGACGGATCTGAGACATAGTCTATGGGAGATAGGGAAGTATTAATGTTTTCATTATTCAAGCCTTTCTAAATGTGAGTAATGTGATGGTATTACTAGCTAAGTCTAACTAAGTATGTCCCTTAATTATTATTATTTGTGATTTATGAGCGCGATGACGTCTATAGCCTCGCCGATGTGTGCTCAAAATAATCTTAATTAAAGCTTCGGGGATCTCCCATTAATCACGTGAAGCTCGAGGGGTGGAGTAGGTTCGGAAAAATCACGAAATATCATAAAAGGGGATAGGGTTGGGGTGTAGTGAGATATCACGTGTATCTATCCACCTTTCCTTTATTTTATGCCAGTCAGGAACAACGTGCAACCTCAACGTCTGACTGGAAATTGCTATCACGGTCCTTGATTTTGTATAATTAAAGATAATATTCTGAATTTTTATAAGATAGGTTTTGGGTATTTAGTCTAAAATCTTACCACGGACCTATCACTAGATTGGGGGATTAAAAAGTTGCTAAAACATCACGTGATTAATGAACGATCCCTTGCGTGCAATTATAGCCCTAACCCTCTCGTCCTGAGAGGAGGCCTGTGCCCAGCAGTAGGATGTGACTAGGCAGGTATACGTGATGTAGTGGCCATTCCATACGTAGTACTATCATCATGACATCGCATCATCATCATGTCAGCCGAAAGACGTCCACTGCTGGACATAGGCCTCCCCCAAGGCTCTCCCACTCAGACCGGTCTTGTGCTTTCCGTATCCACTGCGGTCCCGCGATCTTTACCAGGTCATCGCTCCATCTTGTTGGACCGCAGTACTATTACATGTAAATTATAATGTTCTATTCCAGCGACCAACGTGTACTCGCTTCTGATAGTCAGGAGCTCGTTCTTAGCGATGGAGGAGAAACAGCGCGGCCCGCGGCCAGCGGAGCCCGAGGCAGAAGTCTGCTGGGACACCATGCAACTCGCACACGTCGTATGAGCAGCACTGGTTTCCAGAGTTTACTCCGAAATTCGAAGTTCGTATCCGACCGTCCCTCTCGCTGTCGGTTAACCTATGTTAGCGTAAGGGAACGTACCCATAGTACGTGACCCATTTTTAACAGTTTTTTAGTCCCTCCCCCATTTAAACCATCCGTAGTAAGTATATGTATATACCAAGATGCTTCCCCGCCCCTCTAGTTTTCACGTAGTATTTAACTTTAAATTTTCCGCACTATACATAGGTAAGTAGTCACTTTTTGAGCAACTGTATTACAAAAAAAAAATTGAGTTAGTGTTGCCTCCTGTGAGTATAGACAGCGCTAAATGCTGCGCCATAATTGAATATAGGTCGAAAAAGCGCAAAATTTCACTAGAAAATATTGACTATGTGACAAAAACCTAATAATAATAATAAACCATGTTAACCTGAAAAAATATTTTATTACAAAGTGCCTTACGCGAATCATTCCCAATAGGCCGAGCACGAAGTTTACAAATCCTGCGTAACGTTACGTTATCGTTTCGAAATCGAGAAATCTCATACTAAATTTTAGTTCCAAATCGGGCGGGCGCTGTATGTTCCAAACGTCATACAAATTTATCGATAACGTTATGCAGGTTTCGAATATTCGTATTCGAGCCTCAGACTTTCATGGACAACCAGTTGGAAACCACCAGTGTATGAGACTTATTTCACTAACCGGCGGGTAGGTAGTTTTGTTAAAAAAATAAGTGCTTTGAGAGGGTTTTAATCAAAATCGAATTAATCATTCCAACAATTTCAATCGAGACATGATTTAGTTGACTCGCACACTGTACTGCATTTCTTCTCGCAGTCATTTTCTTTGCACTGCTGCATGCATGCGTAGAGGCTGTAGACCACCACTATGGAATAGAGATCTATAACTGGAATAAATGGGAATAGGAACATTAAAGTTATAAAGTACCTATACAAGAACTACCCGGTACCCAACCTGACGAGCCTCTAATTGTCATTTCTAAGTTCAACATTTTAAAAACGGGTAAACCGGTTTTTAAGAAACTTAGCTAAGAACCATCTCGATTAAGCTAGCTTTCGATTAAAAAAATCGCATTGAAATCGGTCCATCCGTGAGGGAGCTATGATGCCACAGACAGATACACAGATGCACAGACACACAGATACACAGATCAAACTTATACAACCCCTCTTTTTCGTCGGGGGTTAAAAAATACGTCACGAACGCGTCTTGCGTTAGTGTCAACTACTATGAGAATAGTTGGCTGTCTATACGTGCCGCTAAGAGGCGCTGCCGATTTACCCATAGTAATTGAGTGCCCTTGGTGTAATCAAAAAGCACAAAATACGTCTCGATCGCGTTTGCGTTATAGTGTCAAATAGTATGAGAATTGTTAAACGCGAACTAGGCGCTCTGACGTTAATACGATCAAGCCGTTTTCTCGTGTCGAAAAACGCAGAAGTGAAAAAAAGCGTCACGTCAAACGTCAGCTTCTAATATATCGAAGATTTTTTATATTTCTCTTAAAAGCTGCTTTTCCGTTTCCGATATCTTACTGTAGTATATAGACAGACACTCAGGCCACCATTTCATTAACGTTACAAATGTCAGTTTGCAATTGCAATTTGAATTATATTTCTTTGCCAATATCAAGTGCGCTAAAACAATAAGCTCTTCAAGTCAGCAATTGACACTGAATTGTCATTGAAATTTGATAATTGTAAATTTACTTTAAACAAAATTACAATCTCTGTTTCTCCTCGATATCATTTAATAAATGTCTTATTTCTATAAGGGTTCTATCTTGCCATTTAAGGTACCCCTAACCTCAAGTGAAAATATAGATTAGGTACTTCTAGTGATAGAAAGCGAACTTACTGACAAACATGAGCATGATCAGGTACCAGCCGAGCAGGTAGTTGTGGTTGATGCATAAAGTGAACAAGAAGATCACTTCCATCATCCAAGTGAATATTCGATGCGTGAGGTACAGCCGCAAGGAGGCGGTGGAAAACTGGAAGGGCAACGCGTCTTGTGCTAATTATCATAGCTTTAATAATTAAAAAATATATTGCCACAAAGAACAAACAAAACAAAAACATGCTCAAGAAACATATATTTGGAAAAAAAAAACAATATCGTAATTATAAAGAAAACAAAGAAAGAAGAAGGAAAATATTCATATATACAGGGTGTTTGGCACAACGATGCAGGAACTTTAGGAGGCTATATTATTAATGGGTATGATGACATGACTGCGTCTGGTAGCCATCATCAGCTGCTGCTGCTTGTGATGGAAGGTATAACTCCTTAACGGTTAGGTGTTTGAGGATAATTCCTTAAATACCTAATAGCTAAATAAAAATAAAATTGTGAAATAAATAACCTTTTAACAATAAAGTAAAACCGCTTTCAATAACCTAACCGACTTAGAAAAGTTGAAAAACCCCCGACATTGCCATTTCAAATTTAATTCAATAGTACAAAAACGGGAGAACAGATTTTAATGAAACTTAACTAAGAACCATCTCGATTAAACTAGCTTTTGATAAAAAAAAAACCGCATTGAAATCGGTCCATTCGTTTGCGAGCTATCATGCCACAGACAGATTCACAGAGACACAGTCACGTCAAACTTATAACACCCCGGAAAAACGGAACTCTAATAAGATCACTTTGTTGTCCGGCTCTCTTGTCTGTCTGTTTAAAATGTTATTGTTACGTTTATGCTATATTGGACTTTAAAATGAAAATGTGTGAAGTTAAGCAAGTATTCAAATTTTCTAAATAAGTAATTAGTTATGATGGAAAAGCTTACCGCTATCAACCCCGCAGCCAAATGTATGGAGCAGACAATGAGCATGCTCTCTGCTATAACCATCATGATACAGGAGTAAAAGATGTTGAACTCATTCAGTTTGTCGT
The DNA here is from genome assembly GCA_963691665.1 of Clepsis dumicolana. Classification (NCBI taxonomy): domain Eukaryota; kingdom Metazoa; phylum Arthropoda; class Insecta; order Lepidoptera; family Tortricidae; genus Clepsis; species Clepsis dumicolana. The sequence continues at coordinate 12,297,170 of OY829520.1, read as the reverse complement.
AAGCCGGTTTTTCATGCACGAAGAGTCTACCGACGAGACAGTTTTTATCGAGGAAAGCCTCTAAGATCACCTCGGTGAAGAAGAAAGCGGTGAACAGCGCGCGACTCTAAAAATGAAAAGTTAAGAAAGTTGAAAAAACCCCTGACATTGTAATTTCAAATTTAAATATTTCTAAATCGGGTAAACCGATTTTAATAAAACTTTGCTAAGAATCATCTCGATCAAACTAGCTTTCGATTAAATATAACTGTTTACGTAGGTTGCCCTCCTTTCTTAAACCTCATATTGAAGGCTTGAAGGAATCTTCCTCATGCCTTACAAATTTAAACTTATTAAATGCTTGAGAAACTTACAAAGTTCCAAGCGCAGACTGTGACGCTTCCGCACTTTAAAGAATACAAGAGTAGGAAGTACTCTATTGTGGGCACCTCAATTTCTATATTGTGACACATTGTTAAGGACTACACGTTGAAATTCGATCTAATATTAACCAGAACAACTAACTAAACCTAAAGTTATTTCAATGGTACTGTTTACTATCTCATGTTGCTTATGAGAATTTATGTCATTTTTACTTTCAGTCAAGTGTCGTGTATGTCATTGAATAGACGGGCAGTGGAAGCGAAGCTTGTTTAGATCTAAGGAGGTACTATAGTTGTAAGATAAAATCCTTCTTCTTGTTTGTTATCGTTATTTTCAGAGAGATCCCCAGCACCGCCCCAGATCGCCTTCCTACGTATTTTGGAATGGGATATCAACAAAAACATGTTTGTTTTTCGTTTCGCCAACATTCGTCATAATATTCCCAAAGCGATAGCTAATCAAGTGTCTGTAAAACCATTAGCATAGTCCAAGTTCACGCTGATACCAACCTTAATAGGTGGGCATAGCGTCGGTGGGTTTTTTGTATTGTGTTCGCCAGATAAAGCTCTGTGTATAAAGAGTTGATTTGTACGGAAGTGCACAATCTGTCGTCGGTCACATCCCGAGTTACATTAGATAAGTGAGTAGCGGCCACACGACATAGCCAGTAGAGTTCGGACGTTGAGTTCAGACAGTTCTAAGTTTCCAGCACTGTGTACAATTGTGTCAAGAGGCAACCATGTATTGTGATTTTCCTGAGTTTGGAAGATGCTGCTTTTGCATGCCACTGAGGAAAGGCGTGCTGACTTTTGGATATCTGAATATTGTAAGTGATATTAGTTTGTTTTGCCTTACTTCACCATGTTTTTCAGGAGAATTTTGCAAGAGATTGACCTTTGCGATAAACATGAACCTAGCATGTAAGTAGCTTTGAAAATTGCATCAGTTCAATACATTATAAAAATAAATATCATGGGACAATTTGACACCAATTGACCTAGTCCCAAACTAGGCAAAGCCTGTACTATGGGTACTAGACAACGGATAAACATACTTATATGGATAAACACATACTTATATACATATTAAACATCCAAGACCCGAGAACAAACATTCATATTCATCATACAAACATCTGCCCCGACTGGGATTTGAACCCGGGACCTCAAGCTTCATAGTCAGGGTCTCTAACCACTAGGCTATCCGGTCGTCAAACTGTATAGTCCAACCAAAATAAATATTTAATCAGTTTAAAAGTAGACTGATAGCGGATTCCGCCATTCTGTTTTAAATGGTCGTGCAATCAAGTTTAAATAAACAGGGGAATAATAATAAACAATTATGAGGTACCAAGATGTATGACATATATCATCATCGTCAGCCTGCTCCCACTGCTGGGCACAGGCCTCCTCTCAGAATGAGAGGTCTTGGGCTATGGTTCCCACGCGGGCCCAGTGCGGATTGGGAACTTCACACACACCATTGAATTACTTCGCAGGAGTGTGCAGGTTTCCTCACGATGTTTTCCTTCACCGAAAAGCTCATGATAAATTACAAATGTAATTTCGCACATAAATTCCGAAAAACTCAGAGGTGCGAGCCGGGGTTTGAACCCACGAACCTCTGCTCGAGAGGCGATAGGTCAAACCACTAGGCTATCACGGCTTTTTTATTTATGACATATATATTATAGATTAAAAGATGTATGAACATTGACCAATACAATGAAATAACTATTAGTCACTACCTAACTCTTGCCCCCAATTAACTAACTTCAAATACCTACAGTAAAATCGGTACGGCTATTGATGACGCGATAGCAAAAAAATACACATCGTAACTTTGCTTTATTATTAGGTAATTCGTTTTTCCTGTTAACCTTCTGGATTGCACATCAACGAAAATTATGACAATTTCAAGCAGTAAATTGGCGTGTGCAATTGAGACAATCACCAGGTTTTCGTGTGATGCGAATCGTAAATTAAAAACGTTTTAACGCCCCCGCATCCGCTTACTGAGTTATCAGCAAACATAACCTTCGTGAACTTGGGAAACATTAAACAGCTATTCAGAGAATTGATTGGCATGTTTTCTTCTCATTTAGATTTTGATATATTATACCAACTTACTTGTCTTGTAAACTTCGAGACCCAGTCTTTCATGAATGAAAGGGTGAGCGGTCAAAATATACACCTGAAAGAAATACGGGGGACTGATACAGCACAACCAACTTCAAAATTCAACGCCGCCTTTAAACTGTTCTGGTCTTATCTTATTAAATAGAGGTCCTTTTGGATATACTTCGACGCAATATCAATGTGACATTGCAATGAGGGCTATCGCGAGTCAAAAATTAACTAATAGGTTCGTTATAGTGTCGAGTGAGGTCTGCATTATTAGGCACCTAATTATTTACGGTCCTACTCTTTCATCGCTTCCGCAAATAACATGTGCCGCTTTCAGTTCTCTTGGGGCTATTTTCCCTAAGGTTGTTCGCGGCTGCTTAGGCGTCGAAGTGATATCACTTTGACGCTGAAATAGCCGTGAACGCAATTCTGTCACCTTGGAGAATATCACCACCTCTGTAATTGGCTGTAATGTGACTTGCAATAAAGAATTTAATTTGATTTGACCACTACATTGGTTTACATAAGTTTCTTTTTCTATTTTCAGTTATTCTCCCTCTTCATGGTGGGTGTGTACAGCTACTGCATCCACGATGGTGGCAGGGATCCGACCCTGATCTACCACGGCTCCGTGGCCATGATCGCTGCTGAGGCTTGCCTCTTCCTTTACTGCGTTGAGATCGTGTTTAATGCTCTGCTGCTGTACGGAGCTCACATGGTATGGAAGTTTGTCAAAAAGGCGTATCTGTATTCTTAAGCATCCCTAACGGATGATGTATCTTTTTCTGGGCATTAAGCTTTTCAAAAGTTTACTTTCATCTTAAATTTTGATCGGCCAGATCAAGGTGCTACAGTGGTTACTCTTACTTACGAGGCTAATAAAATTGTAGTTTGAAATTTGATTTCCCTAAGTATCTATTATAAAAATTTAATACAAATATCCATTGAAAATTAAATATCTGTCGGTTATCACAGTAGGTATATCGGATGCGAATTACAGAAATTTCATTGGCGTCGACATTGTGTGTGCGTAGCCCCCGATAAGCATAATTAACTATAAATAACTATCTCTCTCCTAATAAAAAACAAACAAGTTTTTGTTCATGAAATGATAGTTAAAGTCAACACGATTTTCCTAGAAGTCATTAAAACAACAACGAAGATAGCATTATGTAGGATTGTAGTTATCAATACTTAGTTTTTAAACTGCACGCTTTCAGAAACAAACACCAATTGTAATTATAATCTTACAAAAATTGACTGACTTTCAGTGCAGTTTACTTTGAACTATTTCTAAGGTTAGCAATTCCTTCTTATTCCAGAGAAACGTGTTTTACCTGAAGATATTCTACTACTTCGCCATCGTGTCAACCGCTGCCTCTGTGCTGGTACAGCTCCTGGACTCGTCAGAGATGTGGTTCCGAATTGCTTTGGAAACTATTGCGCTGACCTTCGCTGGGTTATGTAAGTTGAAGAAAATTGTAATATTAATTTGGAAAGAGAGAAAGAAAGAAAACATTTATTTATGACATTAATACGATAACAAAGAGAAAAGACACAGAATAAAGATTGTCACGAACTGTTCCCAACTCAGCGCGATGCTGGCCTTGCGGCCAGCGCTGGTCAATTTGGCTCAGTAAGAAACACCGTGCGGGAAACAAGGTTAAAAAAGCACGTGAGTTTGTAAATAAAGCTAAACATTAGAGACATCATGAACGAACTTACGATTTCATACGTCTGCTAGTTATGTGATCTGATAGACCTACATGCCAAAAATATTCATGGTGTAACTTGTAATATAAATCTTAATTAAATTATATCTACTGCACAAATGATGCGTCGAAATTGTGGACAAATAAGTTGAACATGTGTGATACGCACGGTCAAGGATTTGTCTCTTAAGATAAAGTTAAACTGTTTCTATGCTCTACATGTAACTCCAAAATCTTCACATATCGTCGTTTCTGATTCAATTAATAAAGATCTCGTTTCTTCCAGGTTTACAGTTGTACCTCGTCATTCTGGTAAGGAGTCTGATCAAGAAGCTGGAGATAGACGGACCTCACGTCTACGAGAACCAACTGCATCAGATCGTGACGGGAGAGAGGAAAATCACCAACGGCATCTATGACACCAGCACCGTCGTACCTAATGACGTCTAAAGAGAATAAGATGATTACTTAATAATAAGCACACATCGATAACTTTGCTGCATTGTCGTGGCAATTGCATAATAAAGAAAGGTAGTCAACCTCAGATGGGAGCAAGTAACCTTCTTTGTATCTGGTTCTTTTTCTGCCGAGAGCCTTTAATGTTTCTTCTTTATATTTCTGAAGTGTAATTGCTATGATAATGATAAGAAATTTGGCGATTTAGTAATAAGGCAAGACCATAACTGCTAGACAAAAGGGATGTAAGTTTTTTTTAATGGTCTCATAATCATAGAGCATTATGTGGCAATGAAGAGGGTTTAACGAAATTGGAAACGCTAAAATGTTTTTCGTGATGTTTCAAGGAGTGGATGAAATGAGCATGAACTCATTGCTATTCACGCATTTATGAGACATTGTATAATTCTAGTTTATATTTTTTTAAAGTCCGAAATGTCTTGGGATCGATGTGATATGGGATGGCAGCTGAAATCCATATGTTTTTAGCGTGCAGAAAGCGTGGTTGGAATTGATAACTAAATTACATCAACTACAAAATTACAGAGATTAAGCAAAAATTTATTACAAATTACAGTTTTGAGCTCCTCAAGTTGCTTTAAAGAATTTGTCAGGTATGTTTGAGTTCCTATGCAGATACAAGGCCCACTAAAATTCGCGAGTCTCGTTTATTTTGAAAAAAGTATAGTAGTTTCGATTACTTCCTTGAAATCTATGATCTGGTTTCTGATTATGACGATTGATTTCGTAAACCGTAATATTAAGTAAGGCTCGTTACTTACTGGAAAACGGTCCGCAACAGTTTCAAAAAATATTAATACGTACTCGTTTACTAAACGTAATAAAGTAACGTGTATTGAGATTTATCTGATAGATATTGTAATAACTCTATAATACTCCCATAAAACTCATATCGTACTTTAAGTAGTATTTAATATTTATTGTGATCTTTGATTTTAGTTAGACATTAAGTAAAATTTATATTTGATAAAAATATTATTATTCATGATTGAAGAAATTATAATGAGTTAAAAGAAATGTGTTTCAATTGAAATATCCCGGAATTAAAAGAAAGGTTTTACCCTTTCTGATAAGGACATAATGTCATTGAATACTACTAAACTTATCCATATATGTATTATTCAAGACTTAAGTTAAGATATTCAAATAAGTAGTATTCAAAGCTCAATATTCAATAGTGAGATACTTCGCTTCATTCAGATCGTCAGTCATCTATATGAAATACTTCGAAAAAAAATCCGGGCATCAGAATAAATGAACGTGCTTCGCTCTTGCAGAATTCAATACCACAAACCAGCCTTGTGCCTTGTGCACCCTTGTCTAAACATTTTATGGATCATCATCATCATCATCATGTCAGCCGATTGACGTCCACTGCTGGACATAGGCCTCCCCAAAGGCTCTCCACTCTGACCGGTCTTGTGCTTTCCGCTTCCACCGCGGTCCAGCGATCTTTACTAGGTCGTCGCTCCATATTTTATTGAAATTTGAAACATTCTGTTTACTACAGATAAGTTCCAAGGCTACTTTTCACATATACAACCTTTATTTTACTATTCAAAACCAAGAAAGAACCCAACGGAAAGCGGGAGCCTGCAAACATAATAAAGTTTAAAGGCCATCTACATAATGATAAAGGTACAATGGCCTTACCTATAGGAAAAATCATGCAACTCTTTGGAAAAGTGTGACAAAACCCTTTTAGATACTTAGGTAATGATATTTATTTCAAAAATGCTGCAGAGATCCTAATAAATATATTCAATAGACACTTTTCAGTTCACAAGGTCAGATCCCGTTTACGGTTAAACAACGTAATTACTTGTAAGTGGCCAACATCATTGTGAACTTGAGTTCACAAGGAATTCAGACGGTCACTGGCCAGTTGGAAACAGACGGCTTTATGTGGTCTACGTAGGTTGTAAAGAAAAAAAGTTTAGTTTGAATTTAGAATGAAGTTGGAGGTTCCGAAGTTAACGCGATGCTGTGTTTGTGTGCCGTTGCGTTATGGTATTATTGCGTTGGGATATTTAAGTTTGGTAAGTGTTCGAAAACTTTAACATTTAGTAATCAGAAGTCATTATTTTGATCTTTAATGACGTTACACCTGTAAAACTAGTAAAAGTTCTAAGAGGGCTCGTGTTTATTATACCTACTATTAGGTCGTCGCCATTAATTGAAACTTTGAACTACCAGCAAGCGAGCGATAAGTAGTTGCAAAACTTGTATAATTAGTAGTTTCCCAATTTTTTGAAACTATAAAAGCATAATGCATAGCATAACCTAAAGCTACAGTACAATTTATTGCTTCCCAGTTTCCAAGTACCGCAGTTTCTGTTCCTAATCTTTACTATTAATATTTGGTCCCCAGGCCTATGCAATCTTCATAGTCTCCGTCGATCTCTACTTCGAATCCGGCTATGAGCTGTCGCGAAATACTTTCGGATTCATTCGAGGAGCCTCCTTCATCGCAGCACGTTGGGTGATCATCGTTCTGTATACTGTTGAGATGACTTTCATTATTGTTCTTATAATTGGAGCGCATATGGTAAGTTTGAGATGTGTTTTCAATAGTATTGAAGGATAGCTTCTAATCATCATGAACTAGCTAACACTTAAAGAATAAACCAAATATTCGTTATTCAGGTACTAAAGACCGGTAGTTCATGGTCACACGTTGGAATTGGAAACTCAAAAGACGAGTACTGATATGTTTTAGAGATGCTTTCCTTCAAAAGTATGGAAAATTATATTTAAACGGCATTGCTTTCCCCAGTCGAAAGTTTTCCGAGAAAGAGCCTTTGAAGGGAGTAAAAGCTCTCGTTTACAATCAGAAAAGTAAAACATTACTATTAGTTAACACGAATTCTTTAAATTATTAAAACACTAGCTGTTGCCCGCAACTTCGCCCGCGTAGATTTCGGTTATCGCTATCCCGCGGGAACTATACAATTTTCCCCAATAAAAAGTAGCCTATGTTATTCCTCAATATTCAAACTACCTATCTTCTTACCAAATTTCATCTAAATTGGTGCAGTAGTTTTCCCGTGAAGATGTAACAAACAGACAGACAGAGAGACAGAGTTACTTTCGCATTTATAATATTAGTTAGGATTAACAAACAATTTAAGTTACATACCTAATACTTACTTAATATGCCAAAGTCAATGACTTGGCGAAGGAACGAAGTAGAGTTAGGTACCTACTTTTGAAAACCTGGACGAAATAATATGACATACGTAATGGGTGGGAGGCTCGGAAATAAAAATTAAGAAATGACCAAAACGTAAATTCCGCCATTTTATGAAAATGACCCATTGCCCCTGTAGACAAACGAGGAATCTGCCTGATATTGCGGGGAATTGTTATCACTGTTTTCCTGGTGTGGTTAGAATTACCGCCCACTCTGGCGCGACGCATGAATCATCTTCTAACCAGATAAATTTGTTTATTATGGCTACAGAGCTACATAATAGCGACTTTTTTGTCTACACGTATATAGTAAGTCCTCTATTATGCGTTCAGAAACCGTGGGTAAGGACCGTTATTACGACAGTAAATTTTCGTCTTCAGAAACAAATAAAATTACACGTTACATTATTATTAATTTAAAAATAGGCCTCAATTTAAAAAACCGGCCAACTGCGAGTCGGACTCGCGCAGGAGGGTTCCGTAGAAAGATTTTAACGCTTTTCCCCAGGGTTTTAAGAAGTCCAGTGTTAGCAGGGCCCTGCTCCTAAGCAAACTGTACGCAGTGTGCGGGGTCAATTGGTCTGCGAAATCTACAGACAGATATAAAAAAATTAAGATTTTGAAATTTTTTTGATTGGTTGTGCTATAAGAGCTACCTTTATACCATAATATATCAAGTTTCTAGAACAACTGGAAGTGCCCTTTAGGTTTTCGGATTTCGGCAATTTGCATGGAAACAGCCTTTTTAATGACTGTATCTTTTGATTGCGTTGACTTAGAAGGTTGTTTTTTTTACAGCTTCAAGGGCCCGCAGACTTGAGTATCTGATATTAATTTCAGCATGCTACCTCTACGCGTTCCAGAGATAAAGGATTTTGACAGACAGACAGACAGACGGACAACAAGGTGATCCTATAAGGGTTCCGTTTTTTTCCTTTTGAGGTACGGAACCCTAAAAACAATCGGTACGAAACGTCAGCTCGATATGTTTGTGTGATTAAAAAAACAGCCAAATTCGTGACAGATTTATTTAATTATGCCGTCGGCTTCTGAACCCATCTCAGAGTACTTATAATATGTGTGTAGATAAAGTAATGTATGCAACTGTACATAATTAGGCCTTAAAACAGTCTAGTGTGATCCTATGAAACTCTGCTTCGCCTCGTTTCATAAAAACACAGTCGTGTTTGAAGGACCCTCATTATGTAGTTGTATAAACTACTATTAGGTATCTACTTATTATAATAATTGTTTCAGCGGAAACAAAAGCTGATGCTAGCGTACTACTACTACGGAATAACAACAACCCTGGCTGCGTTCGTTACCTTCGTGTACATGTGCTTGAAGCATATACACACAACACACAGCAGCCTTATGCTCCTCGATTTTGCTATCATGTTTTGTGCCATAAGTAAGAATACCGCAAGCATCTTAAAGACAAACAAAAGAACAGAATGACTAAGGCCCTTATTCATAAACGTCAGTCAAGCCTTCGTTAGCTAAAATAGGTTTTGTCTTCTTCTTACTAACGGAAATGTCAATGTGACAAAAAAGGACAAACGAACTTATACGGCATTTTAGTTAAAACTAGCTTATGCCCCGCAGCTTTGCCCCGTGAAATATTTCAAAATGGGCTAGTTCCCTATCCCGTGGGAATTTCGAAAAATCCCTACTTAGTGCACCTCTAGGATACTCAAGGTATACGTTTCCCAAATTTCAGGTCTCTAGGACCAGTGGTTTAGGCTGTGCGTTGTCTGTCAGGCAGTCAGTCAGTCAGTCACGGTCTTTTTTTATAGGTATAGATAGGTTTATGAATAACAGGGTCAGCATTTGGCCGTCGATGTTCTTTTGTTGAATACCTAATACATTTTACTCTATAAGTAAATGAATTTCTGAATATGACATTATCGTTAATTTCTTTTTTGTGATTTTGAATGTCATTAAATATTTCTACATTACCTATTTTAAATTTCGTATCAGAAATTCTGAGTATTATACGGCTGTACCTATTGTTCCCAATTAATATTCAATGTACGCAATCTGTTCAGTCGTAGGTAACTTTTTATCTACACACATGCCTACTATAATGTCCTCTAAAATGCGTCCAGCCAGTTTTACTTACTACGAAAATTTAAGAAATTTTCAAATTTGGAACATCTTCAAAAACCAATACAATTTAAATAGGCCTACGATACGAAACGTCAGCTTGGTATGTTTGTTCATGGTTAAAAAAAAAACAATCAAATTTGTGACAGGTTTGGCTTCTGAACCCATCTTAGAGTAGGTAGGTACTTAATAATGTTTGTGGATAAAGTAATGTATGCAACTCTACATAACTAGGCCTTAAAATACTCGTGTGATCTTATTAAAAAGCTCGGCTTCGCCTCGTTTCATAAAACCATACTCGTATTAAAAGGACCCTCTTTATGTAACAGTTGCTTAACATACTATTTCAGTGGCACTTAAATTTTTAGCAATTTACCCATTCGTTCTCTTAGTATTTTTTATGTTTCAGTAACACAAGGGTACCTGCTTCTGCTGATTCGAAGTGAGCTTCAGAAACCACGCGAGGCGCTCCGCTACGTCAACCACTTGGCTGAAGTGGCCGTGCAACCACACAACCAGGAAAATGGTCACAACCCCTTATAAAATAAAGGGATAGCATAATTTGGGAATTTTATTGCGGCTACAGACCAATTATTTTCGTCTTTAAGGCCGACTTGCACCGACCTGGTATAACACTAAACCAGGGTTGACTTAACGTCAGATAATAAAAATACGTCGAATTTATCCCGGGGTTGGGGTCTAATGCCCGTTTTCACCAACGACTCCTAAAATTTAAGGGATCCCTTAGCTCTTTTAGGTGACACCTAAGACCAATTTCCGTTTCACCAACGCTTAAGTAACACCTAACTGCTTAGGGGGCCCCCTAAGTTTAGAGGCTCGAATATTGATCCCCTAGCGCTAAGTGACAGTTCGCGTAGTCGCAGATGCGTTTTAATTTTTATAGGTTATCGTGCATTTGTTATGCAATAATTAACTAAATTGAGAAGATTTATATAAAATGGAAGGCTATTTAAATGATTTTGTAGAGTTTGGAAGCTGTGTCGATAATTAGATTTAATATTCACATCAAACTTATTTAGACTGAAGATCAGATAATTTAACAAAGTATGATAGGTACTAGATTTATTGTACGATACACCTACTCGTAGAATGTCGAAAGAAAGCGTGCTTTTCATACTTGAAAAATTTAACATTATAGGTATTTGGAATACGAGGATAACTCAGAATAGAAGAAGAATAATTTTATATCAAAGCAAGACGTCATCGCAGCTGGACGAATGCCTAATATTCATCATCAGTCTATTAATGACCCTCAGAATACAAAACAAACCAGAAGCCGCGTTCAATCATAACAGCACGCCGCGCACTGTGTCAATTTATTATTGATTCCGCTACCAGTTTATACTTACTTAAAATATTATCCTATTTTGTTTTTTACTAACCCAACGGTATTTCTGCATGTAACAATCGCACGAAAAGGGATTAATTAACTTAATTAATTAATTATCATTCATACAACATGTCACGATACGCTGCGTGCACGGAGATGATTTTTTAGTTGCTTCAGTTAGGGCGCGCTCGTGGGTTCTGGTCTGTTCTGTATTATACGGGTTTCGAAGAAATCGAATAACACAATACTTTAAAAACATGTACAGTTCAAGAATAAATAATCAGATAACTAATCAGTCCAGTTTCAGTCAGTGAATGCTCGCTAATAAACTAAAATCATCGCATTGAAAGTTCGAAAAAAAAAATCTGGATGGCAAAGATAATGCCATACATCCTAGTCAACATTTAAAAATAAGAAATATGACGTCAATTTAGTATTAACAATATATTAGTCTAGTTTTCCTATGTTTTTAACATGTTGGTTTAATTTCTTATAGACGATTTTTGAAGCTATATTTTTTAAAAAGAATTGTCGATACAAAACCGGTTTTAGAAATCACTATAGCTAAAACAAACCGTCACTTAGTTAGGTGAACCCTATTAAGGTGCTACCTAGGATGGTGAAAATTAAATTAGGTTAGGTAGAGATATAAGGGGCCATTTAAGATAGGGGTCTCCTGACTAGGTGATGACTTAGGTGTCGTTGGTGAAAACGGGCATAAGTGAGTTATTTATTTAAATGGAATGACAGCGGATAAGTTTTGGTTTAACTCTTTCATTACCAGCAGTAGTTCTTCCAACCAAGAACGTTGCATGCACTCCACTTCACCCCAGTGAACAAATCCTTCAGTACAAAAACCCTGTTTACCCTGTTTATGTGTTTATAAAGCTGCTACGTTACATAGTCGCCAATTTTAGATTTGTCTTATTCGATCCTCATTTCAACAAGGTAATTACGGGCAAGTGCCCCGCATGGTTACTTGTGTTCCTTTCACGAACTCAATAGGGTGCCAACAGCCGCTTAACCCACTACACTGCAAATAAAAAACAAACCTGAAGTTACTAAGTAATTTAATCATTGCATCAGTGTAAAGGGCGATAACTGGATTAACTCATCTAAATTACCACGACTTGTAGCTCTCCATATTTGCGCGTAACAATAGAAGCTTGATCGTTTCCATTTGCTACAATTTCATAACTGATGACGTGACCTAGACAAACTAGCCGTTCAGTAAAAAATACCCTGTTTTAAAATTGAAAAACAATACTCTTTTTCTTCGGGCAGTCGTGTAAAAAGAAGGAGTAACGTCGAACGCGAACGTCGCGCCTTTAGTGAAAACTGAATTGCTAAATGTACCTACTCGTAAATACTTATAATATTTTAAAGGACTAGAAGGATAGGCTGTGGAAATCATAAAGTTCAGGCGATGCTGCGCCTGTGTTCCTTCACGGCACTGAATCATCACGATTATTGGCGCTTTAAAATTGGTAAGTTGCATAATTTGATAAAGTGGACTCCTAGACAACAAACCCGCAACAAGTACCTCTGCTGAATTCATTGGCGAAAAATACTATGTATAATTTGTAGATACAACAAAGATTTGTTTTATCTTTTTGGATCGGGGGTTAAAAATTACATGTTAAACAATGTGTATTTCATCATGGTCGACTTGTCTCGTCTTGAATGCATTAAATTAAGCCATACGACCTTCTCAATCTCAAATTTATTGCTTTAATAAATTAACTACCGCATAGCATAGCAAGATTCACAGCAAAAAAAAAGGGAACAAAAATGCCCCATACAAAGAGTTTGGGATATTCAAAAGATTTACTTAATACACCAAGAATTGACAGTTTACTAAGAAGTGCCGTTTTCTTTCTTTACTCTATTTGTAACCTTTGAGGTCGGGCTGTATTCACCCAACAGAGATTATTATGCAGGGGGAGAGCTGGTAATATGGTTCATCATCATCATGTCAGCCGAAAGACATCCACTGCTGGACATAGGCCTCCCCTGCGGCTCTCCACTCTAACCGGTCTTCTGCTTTCCGCATCCACCGCGGTCCCGCGATCTTTACTAGGTCGTCGCTTCATATTTTATTGAAATTTGAAACATTCTGTTTACTACAGATAAGTTCCAAGGCTACTTTTCACATATACAACCTTTATTTTACTATTCAAAACCAAGAAAGAACCCAACGGAAAGCGGGAGCCTGCAAACATAATAAAGTTTAAAGGCCATCTACATAATGATAAAGGTACAATGGCCTTACCTATAGGAAAAATCATGCAACATACAATGACAATGCAAAGAAAAATTCGTTAAGCAGCTGGACTTGAACCAGCAACCTCGATAATCCGTACCACGCTCCACCAATTAAGCTATACTTAACGTTGGTGTACCTAACGAATTTTTCAATGCCTTGTGTCATATTTTATTTGGAAGATCTCTCCTCAGCGCCATCTATGAGTAGCTTAATCAAGCAGCTCACCCACTACGGAACTTCTACAGTTACGCATTAGTGGCAAGAGATGGAGCTATTTTCTGAATCAATGAAAATAATCGATTTATTGATAAAATATGACACAAGGCATTGAAAAATTCGTTAGGTACACCAACGTTAAGTATAGCTTAATTGGTGGAGCGTGGTACGGATTACCGAGGTTGCTGGTTCAAGTCCAGCTGCTTAACGAATTTTTCTTTGCATTGTCATTGTATGTTGAATTTCATTCTATGAATGTTTCATAAAAATAAAACAAAAATAATCAATAAATCGATTATTTTCATTTTAAAATCATGCAACTCTTTGGCAAAGTGTGACAAAGCCCTTTTAGATACTTAGGTAATGATATTTATTTCGTCTCCCGGTCCGTAGACGCCATTCGAGAACCTTCTGACCCCATCGGCCATTAGTTCTGCGGTAATATGGTTGTTTATAAATAAATAACAGATACCTACTTACGTGATCTTATGACATTTTCATTTAATTGAAAGCTATTTTCTGCTAAAATCAGTATAATTTCAGGATAATTTTATTGTTTGTTGTATAGAGGTTAGTTTATAAATCAAAGGCTTTAGAAAATACCTAAGCCAGAAAATGGCTTTCAATGAAATAAAAATGCGATGAAACGTGTGTCGGAAATTTGATGATAAACCCTTTGTAACGATATTCCTTATTCTCAGACGATCCTGCCTGCCCGAACCTCCCCTACGTTGATAACAGAGTATGATAACATTAAGAGAAGCAAGCGCACTCGGTCATTTAACATATTTCATTAAAACATTTAAGCTAGACAGCTGAAGAAGACAGTCTCACCTTAATATTTAATTTGTTCTTAATGGGACTATTTTATTTAAGAGTCTTCTTCGTTTGATCAATCAATACGACGCATATTCAGAGACTTAACTCTGTGATATGGAGATGGACTTCAAATTCCAAAGGGAGGCACCTGTGTTCAAAAGATGTTGCTTCTGCGTGCCTCTGAGACGAGGTTTAATTGGATGGGGCTATGGAAGACTGGTGAGTGATATAAATAATAATGTTTTTTTTTACGACGAGGAATGCAAACGAGCCCGGAGGGTTTGCAGATGCGTTGCCAACCCAGAGAGCTAAGATGAAATGCCTCCTGTGCCCGTAATTACACCGGCTGTCTTACTCTGCACACCGGAACACAACAGTGCAAGCACTGCTGCTTAAGATGGTGGTAGTGATCCAGACGGACCTCGCACAACGTCCTACCACACGCTCAAAAACAGCCGACTGGTGAAAGTTTAAAAAAAAAATCCGTCAAGAGCACCTAGGTTTCCGAGCTACATCGAGCTTTTACAATTAATGTTAACAACCTAAAATACTGCATAAGTGAAAACAGCTGACTGTCGTATCTGACAAAATGTCAAGAATGCTAGTTACGAGTGAATTTGTTGGGATGGTTACGATAATATGTCTGTAGGACTTACTTAATTATATACTTAGACTAAACTCTACTTATAATAATAAATAGTAAGTAAGTAAGTAAGTAAACATTTTATTGTAAAAAACAAGTTTAAATCACGCGGTTGTTTTGTGCGGAAATCGCAGCGTTAGACGCATGCGATCAAGTTTTGCCTTAATTGTTTGTTCAACGCTGCGTTCACCGCATAAAACAATGTTTGATTAATTAGATTACTTGAGCGTCTAGTGTAATCAAAGACAAAAAGCTGGCCAAGTGCGAGTCGGACTCGCGCACGAGGGTTCCGTAGAAAGATTTTAACGCTTTCCCCAGTGTTTTAAGAAGTTCAGTGTTAGTAGAGCCCTGCTCCCCTAAGCAAAATGTACGCAGTGTGGGGTCAACTTATATTGGTCTGCGAAATCTACAGACAGACATAAAAAATCAAGATTTTGAGACTTTTTGAGTAGTTGTGCTATAAGAGCTACCTTCATACCAAATTTCAAGTTTCTGCCACAACTGGAAGTACCCTTTAGGTTTTTGGATTTCGGCAATCTGCATGGAAGTAGCCTTTTTAATGACTGTATCTTTTGATTGCGTTGACTTAGAAGGTTGTTTTTTTTACAGCTTCAAGGGCCCGCAGGCTTGAGTATTTGATATTAATTTCAGCATGCTACCTAAACGCGTTCTAGAGAAAAAGGGTCTTGACAGACAGACAGACAACAAAGTGATCCTATAATGGTTCCGTTTTTCCTTTTGAGGTACGGAACCCTAAAAAACGTCTCGATCGTGTTCGCGTTTACGTCGGAATTACTATGGGCAATTGTCCATGGCAGCGCCACTAGTGGCACATATCGACAACAAACAATTCTCATACTATTTGACACTTTAACGCAAACGCGTTCGAGACGTATTCTTGGCCGTCGATTACACTAGAGTACCGCTTTTCGCATTTGAAACAGCCGCACGTTTATAATGACGTTATACTTTATGCTCCTCATTATTTCAATCATTTAGTCGTAAACATTTTGTGATGATCCAGTAAATGACTACGTCAATTTTGTTTTTCAGATCCTCGATATTCTGGTCATCATCTACTTAGTACTGCTAGTGATCATTATATCTGCGTTCAACAAGCCACGGCTTGCGTGCAATGTAGTTCTTAGCTTCTTCATCGTCGATGTCGGCTTCACCACACTTCTCGTGTTTGCCGGCCACAAGGTAACAGATAAGCTAATTAATTAGCTTTGCTCATCATCTTATTTAAGAGTATTAGAGTATTACTTTTGTCAATGCAGTTCCCTTTAGTCCGTTTTTAACCCCCGATGAAAAAGAGGGGTGTTATAAGTTTGACCTGTGTATGTGTATCTATGTGTCTGGGTATCTGTGTATCTGTGTATCTGTCTGTGGCATCGTAGCGCGCAAGCGGATGGCCCAATTTCAATGCGGTTTATTTATTCGAAAGCTAGTTTAATCGAGATGGTTCTTAGCCAAGTTTCATTAAAATCGGTTTACCTGTCTTTGAAATATTGAACTTTGAAATGACAATGTCGGGGGTTTTTCAGCTTTTCTAAGTTGGTTAGGTTATTACTTTTTACCAATTTCTTTCATCTCCTGATACAACGCAACGTCTATCTTCTCTTTTATTTGATCCAAATACTCTATCTTCGGCCTTCTCCTCCCTCTCTTTCCTTCTCTAATTTTAGTATCAGATCGTCGTGTGGTATCAAATGGCCCACCATTTTCCCTCTCCTAGTCTCCACCGTAAACAAAATATTTCTTACTTAACCAATTTCTTCAAAGAACTTCTCATTGGGTACTCCGGTCCACCGACACAATTATTGACCCTGCCTAGTTTCCCTGATTATTGTGAAAAGTGTCATTTAATTTTCAATATAGTGTAATTAGGGTGGTTCATTAATTGTACCGGTGAGTCTACTTCTCTCTGTGAGTTTAAAATACGTGTAGTCAATGTACTTGACATATTTTTAGCTAACTGCTGTGGGACAAGCAACTGCAACGGACGTGCCAAATTGATAAACGTCACTAAAAAATCCTAATTCCCGTGACATGTTACAGAAAAGCAGCAGGTTGCTACGGATCTCGTACCTATACAGTATAGCTTGGGTCATCCTAGTCTTTGCATTTGGCGTCTTCGGCGTTACTGTGGAAATAAACCGCATGTACTCGAGGTTGCAGTATTATACATCACAAAGATTCCCTATGTATGAACTGGGTCAACTGGTGATAAACAGTGCTGTACTTTTCACAATTATATGTAAGTGGACTTAATTTAGTTTTAATTTTTTTTTGAGGTGTTCCATGGAAACATACAATTGCCGCACAGATATAGCTATTTTTCACTCGTGGTCGCGGGTGAGCAAAGCTGTTTTTAGTTTAATTAGTTTTAGCTTGGATGTAATGACATTGTAAATTGCTTTTGTTATGTAAACAAATTATCCTTCAATAATTATAAAATTATAAGCAGTTGTTAAGACCTACAAAACTATCGCTTCATTTCAGTTGTTCAAGTATACGTGATATTGCTGACACACAGCGAGGCGATAAAGTTACAGAATCAAAGCCTAGAGATGCAATTCGTGAACAACGCGGCAGAGGCGGAGGCGCGCTGCGTCTCCGTGGAACAACGATGCACGGACACTGACAACGGACACGCCGCAGAGCAATACACGGACAACGGATACGACGGCTCTGTACAACATGAGCCCGTTCAAAATGGCAACAAAAGTGATATAGTGTGAATAAATGGTTTTAACTGAAATTTTGTCTGATTTACTAACGTAAAATATTTAGTTGATTAACATGTTGAGACAACTTGAAAACTAGCTACGTCAAATTTGTTGATTTTTCTATGAGAATAGTTTCTACGAGGGGCGGCTGATAAGTAATCTCCTTGGTCAGAAATATATACAAAAATACGTAATGCTGGCTGGTATGGATTTATATTCGTTTGTTATTCTATTTTCAAAATGTATTACATTCATCTGTTTATTGCATCATGTTTACTTGTCTCCTACAATTGTTTTAAACATGTCGGTAGAAAAAGTGAAAATGGATAAAATCGAGCAGCGTGCGGTGATTAAGTTTTTGACTAAAGAAGGGAATACGCCTTCGGAGATCAGACAGCGTATGTTACGTGTGTTTGGCAGTTCGTGTTCTTCCGAATTTGTTATAAAGTTTTGGTCAAAGCAGTTTAAGTTAGGTCGTGAGAGCCTGGAAGATGATCCTCTTAGCGGAAGACCAGTTTCGGCCGTCACCGATGAAAATGTAGCCAGGGTGAAAAAAATTATATTAGAGGACCGACGAGTGAAGCAGTGGGAGATAGCTAGAGATGTGGGCGTCAGTAAAGAGCGAGTCAATGAAATAATTCATGAGCATTTGAACATGTCCAAGGTTAGTGCACGTTGGGTCCCCAGAATGTTGACTGCATTTGACATGTAGAGGCGTGTCAAATGTTGCGAAGAGTTTTTGAACATGAGTCGAGGGAAAGAGGATTCGACAATGGGACCCGGAAAGTAAGCAAGAGTCGTTAGTGGAAATTTAAGGATGAGAAGCTGCCTCGGAAATTCAAGGTCTGTCCATCGGCAGGTAAACTTATGGCTAAAATCTTTTGGGACACAGAAGGGATTTTGCTCATAGATTATTTACCGAAGAAAACTACAATGAATGCTGATTATTATTCAAACTTACTATATCAACTAAGAGAGACAATAAAAGAAAAACGGGGAGGTAAACTAAGCAAAGGAATTCTGATTTTGCACGATAACGCACCAGTGCCTACCGCCCGCACAACGAAGCTAGCAATTAAAGGCAATGGCTTCGAAACCATTGACCACCCCGCCTTATAGTCCAGATTTAGCCCCCTGTGACTATTTTCTGTTTAGACTTCTCAAGAAAGACCTCAGGTGACGAAGGTTTATGACCGATGACGAAATGAAGGCTGCGGTTACTGACTTTTTTGACGACAAACCGAAAGATTTTTTTTTTAAAGGTTTAAATTCAATATTTGAAAATTTTTGTAAGTGCATTTTACTAGCAGGGGACTATATAGAAAAATAAAAAAAATTAGCCACGACAGTCTTTTGTTTCATTGTTACCTAACAAGATTACTTATAACAGATTACTTTTCAGTCGCCCCTCGTATGCACGGGGAAGTTAAAAAACGTATCAAGTGTCCTGTCCCCCGTCCCCCTCTTGGGTGCGTCCCCCCTACGGGCCTGCAAGTGTCCCGAATCGTGGTTTTCTTCAGTTTTAAAGAAAACCTTTCACGACACATGAAAAGTGTTTATGAACGAAATATAATCTGACTGAACTAAAATTGATCTGTCTGACCCTTCATTTGAATTTTTGAAGAAAGTAGTTACTTAATTATTTCGCTATGTCCGTCACCAGATCAGACACGTTAAAATATAAAATTTTGATTGATATTGATATTAAACTATCTTACACGTATGGTCGCGGGTGAGCAAATTAATGGATTCATTAAAATTTGACCAAATAATATATGCATACACATGTCTATACAAGAATGTCTGTCATATTACGCACATTTTTGATCAGTAGCTTTGTAAAAAGTACCAATTCAAGGTACAAAAATTTACACAAACACAAGGAAAGTTAGATCAAAAATGACACAAATGAACACTACAACAAAAAATGTAAATAAAAATAATTCTGGGAAGCCAAGAATCACAAAAATAAATAGAGGTTAAATCAATATTAATTACATCCCACATCCCGTGAGCATTAACTTATCACCAACTATGCAAATAGTAGTAGTAACATATTTAAATAAAATGTCTACAGTGATCCGTAGGGGAAAGGTCAACAGTATGGTTAAGTGTTTGTTATGTAAAACGTATAAAATTAAGTTTTGACCATAACTTTTGATCAATTTTGAAAACCCCACGAGATAAATTATCAATTGAAAATGGTCAATCTGTGTTCGTGTTGATTTAAAATTGTCTCAATTTAAGAAAATTAAGAGTCATGAGATCGGTAGTAAAATCTACCCTTCAATTGTATTTAAAATTTTACAAAGACTTCCACAACTTGATTTAAATAGAATTCGATGAAAAACAAAGAGCGTAAGATTAATTTAAAAAAAGCCTGGATTGAGAAAATAATAAACACAAAGATACCCAATACCTTGCGAAAGGGATTTTTTTTAATTGCTACTAGATAAGGAACTAGCATAAATAAGCTAGTTTATTTTATTCAGAACTAACTGAAGGATTGTCTTAGCAACTTTTTAGTTAAGTAGTTTCGAAAGTTTGGAACGACGTAATTATCCATATAATAATTTTCGTATAAATATTTTTTCGAAGTGACAAAACGGACAAGTTACATAAATATGTTTATCTGTAACTGAGTGGTAACTTATAGTTAATTTTAATGCTCTACATTTTGAGATTAGTATCTCGATTTTATAAAAAAAGTGACTACACCATACATGTTCTTTTTGCGTACCCTTCAACTATCCTTACCTCCCGAACCTCCCCTGCTTTGATTACAGTAACATGATAAAAAAAACAATATGCATACAGTGCTCCATTTAAAATGGACAGCCAATAAAGACAGTCCAACATTGAGTTTAGTTCACGATTTTATTTTGTGACTACTTATATTCAGTATCTCGAAATCTCAAATTACTGAAAGAAAAGTGTGAGCTTAGATCTGAAACTAATCTAGATACGCAAAAGTTGTTTGAGGATGGATTTTAAATTGCACAGAGAGGTGCCTGTGTTCAAAAGATGTTGCTTCTGCGTACCGCTAAGGCGAGGTTTGATTGGATGGGGATATGCAAGACTGGTAAGTAATATCCCACCGAAAACATTTTCATGCTAAAATGTTGCCAAGACGGGACCATACGGCTCGTACTGTGAAAAAGTTATCAAATCTCATATAGAGCCAAGCTTCTAACTCGACACGCCCTAGCTTCACAAACTCAACAACTTAGCCAAAGTACATGACTTGGCCGTTTCAGTAGCTTTGCTTTGCTAGTCTATACCGTGCCCCCAAACTGAGAACCACAAATTATTGAATTCCTAGAAAATGAACATTAGAATTTACCGTAAATTTACTGCGATCTCGAAGTAGCTTTGTCCGTTGTATACAGGGTGCAAGATAATGAACCGTCAATATTTTTGTGTGTTGAAATATTGATGTTTCATTATCTGGCACATCTATGCATTTTGAATAGAGTTTATTTGTATAGTTACCTATAAGTTTTCCACTACAAACCTTCATTGTAAAATGGCTCTGTTGTTTATGGCATTTAGACACTCCGACAGATTCCATATATCATATTAGCACGTAAAAGGTTTTTTATCTTTGATTTTTAACACGTCTACCCACTACACCGTATCATACCATAACCGTACTACGAGGGGCGGCTGAAAAGTAATCTACCTAACAATGAAACAAAAGACTGTCGTGGCTAATTTTTTTTTATTTTTCTATATAGTCCCCTGCTAGTAAAATGCACTTATTAAATGTTTCAAATATTGAATTTAAACCATTAAAAAAATCTTTCGGTTTGTCGTCAAAAAAGTCAGTAACCGCAGCCTTCATTTCGTCATTGGTCATAAACCTTCGTCCCCTGAGGTCTTTCTTGAGAAGTCTAAACAGAAAATAGTCACAGGGGGCTAAATCTGGACTATAAGGGGGGTGGTCAATGGTTTCGAAGCCATTGTCTTTAATTGCTAGCTTCGTTGTGCGGGCGGTATGCACTGGTGCGTTATCGTGCAAAATCAGAATTCCTTTGCTTAGTTTACCTCCCCGTTTTTCTTTTATTTTCTCTCTTAGTTGTTATAGAAAGTTTGAGTAATAATCAGCATTAATTGTAGTTTTCTTCGGTAAATAATCTATGAGCCAAATCCCTTCTGTGTCCCAAAAGATTGTAGCCATAAGTTTACCTGCCGATGGACAGACCTTGAATTTCCGAGGCGGCTTCTCATCCTTAAATTTCCACTGTAACGACTCTTGCTTACTTTCCGGGTCCCATTGTCGAATCCAAGTCTCATCACATGTTACAATTCTAGAAATTATTTCTTCCTCTTTCCCTCGACTCATGTCCAAAAACTCTTCGCAACATTTGACACGCCTCTCCATGTCAAATGCAGTCAACATTCTGGGGACCCAACGTGCACTAACCTTGGACATGATCAAATGCTCATGAATTATTTCATTGACTCGCTCTTTACTGACGCCCACATCTCTATCTATCTCCCACTGCTTCACTCGTCGGTTCTCTAATTTTTTTTTTTCACCCTGGCTACATTTTCATCGGTGACGGCCGAAACTGGTCTTCCGCTACGAGGATCATCTTCCAGGCTCTCACGACCTAACTTAAACTGCTTTGACCAAAACTTTATAACAAATTCGGAAGAACACGAACTGCCAAACACACGTAACATACGCTGTCTGATCTCCGAAGGCGTATTCCCTTCTTTAGTCAAAAACTTAATCACCCCACGCTGCTCGATTTTATCCATTTTCACTTTTTCTACCGACATGTTTGAAACAAAGACAAATAAACGTGACGCAATAAATAAATGAATGTAATACATTTTGAAAATAGAATAACAAACGAATATAAATCCATACCAGCCAGCATTACGTATTTTTGTATATATTTCTGACCAAGGAGATTATTTATCAGCCGCCCCTCGTATGAACGTATCACGCACGACATGTAACACGATACGGGCTGCTACGCCCACTAGAACGTATCAACAGCGTTTCATACCCGGGCATAACCTTACCGGCTTAGTGACCGTAGCATCCGCGTATCATCCCCTTAGCAACCGCGTATCATCTCCGTAGCATCGCGTATTATCCCCGTAGCATCTGCGTTTTATTCGCGTAGCTTATCTGCCGTCCCCGTTCTGTGTACCTACTTGTAGCAGTTCACATGTGTTTTCGCATGAGGGAGATGAGTCAAAAAGAGCGAGTGAATAGTTTTTAACAAAAAAATATAGCATAAATACCTATCGAGATGGTTCTTAGCTTAGGTTCATTGAAATTGGTTCACCCGTTTTTGAAAGATTGAACTTTGAAATGAAGATGGCGGGAGTTTTTCAACTTTTCTAAGTTTGTTATTTTTCAGATACTCAATATCCTGATCATCATTTACTTTATCATGATATTGACGTGGCTTTTCAAGTACATGCGAGTGGATTACCTTTTAATCTACGCAGCGATGATGAGCCTTGACATCGTTGATGTCGCTTTTACTGGACTTCTCGTTTTTGCCTGCCATACAGTACGTAAAATCTTCGAATCTATACGTATAAAACAGTACCGTGACTGACTGACTGACTGACAGACAACGCACAGCCTAAACCACTGGACCTAGAGACTTGAAATTTGGCGAACATATACCTTGAGTATCCAAGAGGTGCACTAAGAAGGGATTTTTCGAAATTCCCACGGGATAGGGAACTAGCCTATTTTGAAATATTTCACGGGGAAAAGTTTATATTTAGTATGTAATGTAAATTCAATTGTGAGTGTGACGTTTCCAATCCGCACTTGGGCCCGGGTGGGAATCGTAGCCCAAGCCCTTTATTTATGACTAGCTTATGCCCCGCGGCTTTGCCCAAGTGAAATATTTCAAAATGGGCTAGTTCCCTATCCCGTGGGAATTTCGAAAAATCCCTTCTTAGTGCACCACTGGGACACTCAAGGTATAACTTTGCCAAATTTCAAGTCTCTAGGTCCAGTGGTTTAGGCTGTGCGTTGTCTGGCAGTCAGGCAGTCAGTCAGTCAGTCAGTCACGGTACTGTTTTATACGTATAGATGATGATGACTTTTGTACATATTATAAATTATGATGCCTGGTCATACTTCACTTATTTTATGTCTGTTACAGAAAAACTTCAAATTGCTGAGAATTTCGTACATATACAGTATAGTATGGCTCATCCTGTTTATGGCCTTCGGCGCCTACGCTCTTATCAGGGACATTATTCGAATGTACTCAATTTGGGATTATTATGAATCTCATAGATTCATTATAATAGATCTGGTGATTTGCTCTGCATTTCTTTTCACTACTGTGTGTAAGTAAAATATTTGAATCGATTAATGTTAATTTATTAATAAGAAGTTTATTTGATGATAGGATAGCTTATTGTTTAGAAAAGAAGATATGGGGCCGGTTTCGATTCTGGGTACGGGTAGATTTAAGGATAAGAAGAATACAAAATGTTTGCTCTCAAATGTTAGATAGTAGAACACGTAGTTAGCTCTTGTGTATTTTTTTAGGTTCTATTGGTGTATTTTTTTAGGGGAAATTTATCGGGATAATTATTATTTTACATTATTGTTTTATGTATTTGGTTGCTTTTTACGAGACTTGATATCCCCAAGACAACTTAAGTACTAATTAGAGAATATTACAATACTTAATAACAAAACATAAATCAAATCCATACCCTTTAATAACATATAATAATATATTGATTTATTTCAGTTATACAAGTATACGTGATACTGTTGACACGGAGTGAAGCTCTAAAGCTACAAAACCAATCGCTCGAGATGCAATTCGTGAACAACGCGGCAGAGGCGGAGGCGCGCTGCGTCTCCAAGACGGACCGGTCCACGGATAACGGACACACCTCCGTGCAATACACGAACGAAAGTCACGACAGCTCCGTGCAATATGAGGCCTATTAATATGATAACAAACGTGATAACTATAGTATAAATAAACAATGTAGCTTAAGAACTTTTGTTTCATTTTGCATATACCTGAAACTAATTAATTAATACATCGGGAAAATTGTGGATGATGACTAGTGGAAGATAAGGAGAGGTCAACCTAGGGGCCAGCTGCATAGACCAGATAAAGGAAAAAGCCGGTATCGTATCGTATCACGTCAGAAGGTTAAGGAGCTGTCTCATAAGGGAGAGATGACTGGAGTATACTCCAGACAAGAGTCATTCTAACACGACGTTTTTTTGTTTTATAATTTTGATAGTTGATTATGTCGGACTAAATTATGGAGTTAGGCACAAATTTAGTCTCCATCAATGTATTTATTAATTTATTTCTTCCATTACAATGAGCGAAAGCTCTCGTCTCAATTCTATGTAAATACCTCTAGAAAAACCGCCATCTTAAAACAAAACCCTACTTTCATTCGAACATCCCTCATCTCGCTCACATTTACGTCTTCTTACTCTCTTACACTCTTACGTTCCATTTCCCACAATTAAGTACATATCTAAGGACTTCTTCATTCATTACATTTGGATTTAAGGTCTAAACTTAGATTATTCTTCTCTTCGCGCCTTGCAGAAAGGCAATGCAAATCAATTCGTCATCATCCATCATGTTTTTTTATTTATTAACGTAAAAAAAATCAACGTTTTATGACTTCGCTCGAATCTCTCGGATGGCGCTAGACAATTACGAATCAAGCGCAAATCAAGAAAGCTCGACACCGGGCGTGTTTGTGGCAATAAAAACGTATTAATTCTATTCCTGAGTGTTCTTCAAGTACAACACAGATTCAGTAAGTCTTTAGTTGCCCTTAGATAAGTAGGCACTGTACATACCTAATAACTTAAATGCATAGAGTAGATAAAGGGGATATTTATGTTAGGGAACCAACAAATATTTGGTGATGTAGTTTATTTCGCAAACACAGAAAAACAACGAAAACATAATTTAACCAGAAATATTTTTCATTATAGTGATAACAGCATCATTAAAAAAAAGTATGATAAGAACAAAAATAGGAATATCCAGAGTGCCAAAGTTTATCAAGAAATGTTTACATTCGACGGTATATATGCACTTAATGTAATATCCAACGAACATTATTTAAAACGAGGTGTTGTTCGTGAACAGTCTTATTGCAGTATTGCAATTTTAACTATTTATTTACAGTTTTAATTTCGAAAATTTTAACAGTGTAAATTTTATATGTAAATAAATATAAATATCATAAATAAATAAATATGAAAAAAAAAACAACAGTATATAAACTTCAGTGTATTTAAGTCTTAAATGTCTACTACAGTTTCTTGAAATCTTAAACAAAATATACATGATATATTTGAAGTGTTTTTAATCCATTTGCTATTATTTAAGTAATGTACGGAGAATCGCCTCAGCTTAAAAGATGCTGCTTTTGTTTGCCTCTGCGACGAGGCCTGATCGGATGGGGATATTTCAAACTGGTGAGTATATTGTTTTAGTACATTGTGCATGAAGGGCGGTAAGAAGGGTATTACTAACGAAAGTCTATAAGAAGGCCGACGCCGAAGGCAAAGGGCTTTTAATGACTTGAGTTTGTAATACCCTTACTGCCCGTGATACATACAATATTTTTCATCACATTTGCGAGGAAATAAATACATACAACAAAAGGCAAAAAATCTATTTATTAAAAGTTTGGTCTTCACATACAGAAGACATATTTTACTAAGTACAGGCAGTACCTCCGTAAATATTAGATTAAGTATATACGATTATAAATATAAACTCAGCAGTCGGCAACAAATAATAGTTTTGAGATTGTCAACTTTTTTCAATGGAGACTTCAGACTTCCAGTACTTCCACAGATAATGATAAACTGGAAAGACGAAAGCCCATCCATACAGCCAATTTTATCGTTTTCAAAATAAAATTCACTGAAATAATTGCAAAGTAAACTCGAATAGTTTTAAAACACAATAATAACGTTTAAATTAAGTAATACTTATTTGTAGAAAACGTAAAAAACCATGTTTGATTTAAAACCTTCTTAGTGTGGAGTGACATATTATACCTACTTACCTACGAGTGAACGCCATATTTTTTTAAACTAAACTCATTACTCCCTTGGGAAAATTACAAATTACCTATTACTCCCGTAGGAATAATTTAGGCCGTTGTCCTTCAGTATGCCTGCGTACAATACGACGCTTTGCGAGCAAGTGTGATGAAAAAATTATTGCACTGCATTACACTATAATTGTTGTCACGGTATTATAATAATGTGTAAACTACTGGCCAACTAAGGGTGAATGGGTATTTGCTAGGCAAGCGTGCTCCATCGTAGACCACATCTTCGCTTACCATCAGGCGTGATTGTGGTCAAACGCAAGCCTATAGTGTATAAAAAAAAAAAATGACACACGGATAGCAATGTGTGTGTGTGAATACCACCTAAGTATAAAGTGTGAAAGTTTTTTCCCTTGATCTGAACCATCCTTGTACTGAACGGATGCGTATTTTTTTTGTGTCATTACTCGAACAGAGTGTTTTAGAACGAAGGCAGAAACTCCATTACTAAAACGCGGTCTCGTAACGCTAAGTTTTTCGGCAATAGTTACGCGTTGGGCATTCAATTTCATATCCTTTGAAAACTCTAGAGACACTTATTCATCTGTCTTAAAGTACCTAATTGAAGATTATAAGAATTTGGTATGTATGTGTAAATCTCTAATGCCGGTTCCCAATATTCAATTCACCGAGGGTTTTCCTTACCAATAGTTACATTTTGACACATTTTCTATGGGTAATCTGTCAAAATGTAACTGTTGGTAAGGAAAACTATCCTTGGATTGATTATTGGGAATCGGCATTAGTCTACAATCAGAACCTAATGTGCCCACATTACCCCCAATCACCTAAAATACAGTGAGGGAATTCTGTGCCAAGCACAGTCAGCAGTCATCGTGACGGTGATGAAAGAGTAATAGTTAATAAACTTTTTTTTTATTTCAGGTGGTCGATGTGCTCTCCCTAATTCGCTTTATAGTTTTTGATATACATCTTGACGCGCATGCACCACATTATCAGAGAGCACTGATTATTTGCACTGCATTAATCATATTTTATGCTATTGACGTCATATTTTCCTTGGTACTCATTGTCGGTGGGCATAAGGTATGTATTGAAAATCAAATCTCGTTTTAGATTCTAAATATCTCTTTCAATGTTTGGAATAAAGGCTTAATATTTCAACCCATAATTAAACACTATAAATGTCTGAAGTACTCCAAAGATGAACATATGACTGTAAACAATCCTCGATAGAAATATTTTTTAAAGTTAGGTTTTTTTTTGTAATATAAAAATCAAATCAATACTTTTGTTTCTTACCTAGAACAACTTTAAGCGCTATGGCGATTACGCTATGCGTTTTGAGCGCGTTTTGACTAGCCCTCTTTCTATTGACACACGCGTTACTGGATAG
The DNA here is from genome assembly GCA_963691665.1 of Clepsis dumicolana. Lineage (NCBI taxonomy): Eukaryota > Metazoa > Arthropoda > Insecta > Lepidoptera > Tortricidae > Clepsis > Clepsis dumicolana. The sequence goes on along the minus strand of OY829520.1, from coordinate 12,268,696 downwards.
CGTTGTCTCGCTTGTGCGAATAAACTCGTCGGCCAAAAGTAGCGCCTTGTCTGAATCACCGCAATTTTTAAATTTAAATATTTCTAGACCACATTTACAATCACTGAAATTAAATGGGACAATTATATTACTAAGTTTCGAATATGTTTGGCGATACCAATTTAAATCATAAATATATTCGTGAATGCTACTTATTATTATTGTAATTTAGACAAGGAAGATGACATTGACATTATGATGTGAAAACGTTATAATATAGTAGAGTATGCTAAAGAAACCTAGCCGCCCCATTTTTTAAATGGGGGTTACTTTTTTCAGCTCTCCACCTGTATAGTTTTGTGGTCTAACTGTGTGTCGAAATTACTATTTTTTTCTTCTCTTTCCAGAAAAATCACAAGTTACTGCGTATGTCAAAAATCTACAATATAGTGTGGTTAGTCCCGATCCTAATCTTGGGTGGGTGGCTGACTTACTCAGACATTGCCCTTATGTACAGAATTAGGGAAATGAGCCGTTTCTATATGGTATATTTAGCAGTGGACCTAAGCCTTACCTCAGCGATAATTTGTAAGTGAAGCTATTTAAGTATACACTTAAAGGTAGTTTAAAAACACTAAAATTATAAGTCAGCGATGGTTTAGTTAGAGTAAACAAAGTCCTGAACCTCCAAGGACCATGATGTGGTCGCAAGTGAGCAAATTAATTGTAGTGGACCTCCGCGCCTGATTAAGTAACGCATGATTCAATGAGTTATACAAACTCCTGTTTTAACAACACGAAATTACCGCGAAACTCTATCATAGTAAAATATCGGGCTAAACTCGACTTACATACGTGATTGATCCGTTTATTTTACTACGAAGTCCTGTTTTATCAACTCTAAGTAAAATCGAGTCATTTTATTGGAGGCTTAATGTAACTTTACTTTTTTTATAGTTCTCCAAGTATACGTGATACTGCTGACACGCAGTGAAGAGATAAAGTTACGCAATGAAAGCCTGGGAATGCAGTTCGTGAACAACGCGGCCGAAGGGGAGTCCCTTTGCGTGTGCACGGACCACGGACACGACGTCACAATCGTACATTGACACGAACGACAGACACAACACTTATGTGTAACCAAGCATGCACGCATGTCTAATGCACAGTTAACGAACATGATACTTAGTACGGTTAAGTGTAATATAAATATTTATTGGCTGGGTGGATTTTCGAACTGGAGACCCCTGGTGTAATTTGCGTGGTCATATTTTTGTATTGAAATAAGTGCCACACAAATTACACCAGAGGTCTACAGTTTGGAAATCCACCCGGCTGCAGTATATTGTAAATATTTAGAGCCGAGAAATAAACAAAGAAATGCTCTCAGTAAAACTGTCTTATTTTATTTGATAAATGATTTAGCTGAAATTGCTCAGTTATCACTGAAATAAAATGGGTACGTACTTCCAAACGTCATGTGTATCTTAAACTCATGAAATAAAAATATAGGAACTTTGAAGCTCAAGTAAAGCTGGCTCCACATTCGTAGAACAAGCTCCACAAGCGTTGAAATAGCCATAGGAACCTATTAGAATAGAACTAAAACTGGGGTGTTATTCTCTAAGGTAACATTAGGTAAGGTGTAAATTTTTCGATAAGATATGACAGTTAATTTGACATTTTGACGCCGAAACAGTCGTGAATAACTTCAGAATATACCACCTCAGTAGGTACAACCTATCCACGATCCGTGCCGAAGTGCATGGCATGATGCGCGTGTGATAATCAAAAAAACCTACCTACCTAAGTACAAACAGTAGCTTAGAGTACGACAAATAATCAGAGCAGAAAACAGGCGAAAGTATGGTACAGTCAAGTTCTACAATATCTATACAGTCAACAGTTCAAAAATATCTATACACAGACCTTATTGCCAGTTACATAAGGTCCGTGTTTAGATACTTATGAACCGTTGGCTGTACAGATATTGGAGAACTCGGCTGTACACGGAAAGACAATGTCTAGTCACCTTAGCAACTTTTTGAGTTATCACGATTTGAAAGTTTGGAACGATGTCATTATCCATATCATTTTCATATACATCTTTTTTTAAAGTGATGAAAAAGACAAATTATATAAATATTTGCACCTACTCTGTAACCGAGTGGTAATGGTAACTTATAGTCTATTGAGTGCTCTACATTTTGAGATTAAAATCTCGTTTAAAAAAAAGTGACCAGACAAGTTCTTTGCCACTCTTCATGCACTTAGCCATATACGAGCACTTAAGTACATCAAAAATGTAAGAGTTACAAAGAAACTGGCGCTATCATTAAATTTGTATAACACGGCAATGGGAAATTCTGCAATGGAACATGCTCGGAACAGGGTATCCTGAAAATTTGAAATTGCTCTTATTTCCGTTCTACTTACTTAATTATTACTAGCTGCCAAACTAAATTCCAGTAGTTTCTTATCGCATAAAAAACATGATAACTAACCAACAGCGATCACTTATTAGCATAAACAGTACACTGTAACTTGAACTCGAAAGCAGCGAACGTGTTGCTCTCGTCTACTTGACATTGAGTTATTCATTATTTTGTGACACTTAAATAATTTCAAATAAAAACAGTGCAATTACTAAATCTATAAAATGCGAGGTGAAGCACCCATAATCAAAAGATGCTGCTTTTGTATACCTCTACGGAGAGGTATACTTGGGTGGGGTTATCTCAAACTGGTTAGCAGGTTTAAAGTGATAATTAATAATTCTATTTTAATTAATGAGTCTATTTTATAAGGAGCAAAACTCGTACCGCCACAATGTTACGTAGTTAATAAAAGGTTATGCATCTCCACCGTTTCATGAGTGAAAAATTAAATTAAAGCACACGAAGATTTAAAAATTCGGCCAGTTGGAGCGCATGCCTTCTTACATTTATTTAATATTATGTGTAAAGTATAGGTAGATTAACTTTTTGTGTTACAGGCTCTAAATCTGCTGGCGATAAGTTTTTATACATACCTGTACATCGTATTGACAAATAATTATGGACTCAATTTCACAGAACTTTTCACTGTTACGATAGCTGCTATTCTTGGAATACTGGATGTCGCATTCAGCATAGTTTTGATCATAGCTTGTCATAAGGTAAGGTATTTGTACTTATTGCAATTACTAACTACATTGGCCGAAGGATCAAACAATTCATGGTCTCCGAAACGAGAAAGTGCCACGTATAAATGTACTGCATAGTTTCCCTCTAATTGCAGACTTGAAGCTGATGCAGAATGGCAAATAATGAATTGTAAATATTTCAGCATGTCATTGATCAAGTCTAGGTAGGTTTAAAATACCCCCCCTCCCCCCGAAATGTTATTGAGAGTTGTGTTGTTTTTTCACATGGATTTTCACCTACATTTGCTCAATCATTTGTGTTCTTTTTTTCTTGACGGTTAATTACCTGATACCAGGTTTAAATTTAGATTTCTTTAATTAATAAATTAGAGTGAGAGGCACTGTCGCATTTTTCGATGTAGGGAACGAAGTATTTGCTATTTTACATTAATTTATCGTTATAGGGTGGATCAGCTCTAATAGCTTTTTTTTGTACTCAAAAACGAACCGTATTTACCGTACCGGTTTTATTGCCCTTCAAGCAGGTATTTCATTATTTTAGTTAAAAACAGGTCACATTATAAATTCACTGACCTTTTTTCATACTTTTCTTACGATGATTTAACAGTTTATTTTTGTTTTTAGAAAAGTCCCAAATTATTGAAGATATATTACGTATACGGTATTGCGGAGTTAATACTAATAATAACGACTACTTTGATTACCACGTACTCTGAGATTGAACGCGCTGTATTTTTTTGGGCTAGGGGCTCTCAAGATCAAGAGCACCTCGGAAGTATTATAAGCAACCTGCTGGCATCAATAGCAACATATTTTCTAGACATTAGTAAGTATATAATATAGAATGACCGCCATATACAACAATAGTTACCTTGTAATAATAAAATGTGTTTAACATGGACTTAACTAGAATTTAATGTGTCCCACTCCCACTGATTGATAAATTCCTGTCCTTCTTCCACCACTCCATCTACCTGTTAGTTGTCAATAACTATTTCTTGAATATTTTATTAGATTCATAATTAAATAATTTTGACTTGGTTATCTCTTAAATGACAACTGAACGAATATTTTGTTGTGAATTCAAATAATGATTTAGGTAACAGAACGCTGTTTAAAGTAAACTATGTCTTTTTACAGTTGTTTGTGTCTACGTATTATTCTTGGTAAGAAGTGAGCGCATGAAGCTAAGTGCTAAAAACTTGGAGATGCAGTTTGTGAACAACGCAGCAGAGGGCGAGGCGCGGTGCGTCTTCACGGACAACCACGATACCGCTGCGCAAGACATGGACAACGGACACGACGTTTCCTTGCAATGCACGGACGACGGACACGACACCTCTGTGAAATACGCGGACAGAGGCGGCGAAGTCGTTTAAGATTTAGAGAAAATTGACGTAAATAAAATACATGTATAAACAATCCTAACTTGGGTGATTGTGTATTTTTATTTTCGAGCAAGGAAATCTGTATTTAAGAATGAGAGTACAATGACACATTAATATCAAATGAGCGTTAGTCATTTTCTGTTATTAGGTTCAATAAAAAAAACTGAACTATCGAAATAGTATGACGTTTGGAACAGCGCCCGCCCGTGAGCGTAAGTATTTGGAATTAAAATTTAGTATGAGGTTTCTCGATCTCGATACGATAACCGTAACGTTACGAAGCGTTCGTAAAGTCGTGCTCGACCCTCTGATACTACATTCTACTTTATTTTATATTTCTCTCAAGGCCACAAGAGTTGCCTGTCAGTATCCTTATGGCTTATGATTTATATTATCTCTTAGTTCACAGAGGTTGCGCGGGAATATCAATGACGCGCAAAGTAATCGTATTATAACTTAAGAAAACATAATATTTGTCTCATTCCAAAGAGTATTCACGCTGGCCCGGTTCTCTTTTGTTTTAAATTTAATTTTCACAATGTCCTGTAACTTGCCAATGTTTTCGAAATGCTGTTTTTGTATTCCCCTGCGACCTGGTTTGCTAGTTTTGGCATACTTAAGATTGGTAAGTGGAAAACGTACTTACTTAATTATTTGTTTACTGTGTATTTGGTGTCCGTCTGTGGCATCGAATCTCCTAAACAACAAAAGTGACTTGGACGCTGCCTTTTTTGATCATAAGATATTTTAATCGAGATGATTCTTAGATAAGCTTCGTTCAAATCGTTTTAGTTGTTTGGCAGACATTAAACTTTGAAGTGAAACAGTCGTGTGCTTTCCCAATTTTTTTTTTTTCAAGTGGTTTAATAGTCATTTTTTTGTCCCATTTGCATAATATTGACCACGATTATCTGACTAGATTTAGATGAACTCCCGATATTTCGACACAGTTATTACATTCATCATGATCACGTGTAGACCATGGTTGGCCAATAGATTTTCTAGCTGGGGCAATTTTTTTTAAATCTTAGGCGGCACCTGGCCACTACTTTTAGAGGTGGAAGGGAAGCAACCATCACCGTGTCGCGATATTGGCCGGCGCTGGCCGATTAACGAGTTGGCGGGCAAATTCAAATGCCTTGGCCACTTTGTGACCCACGGGCCTGGGTATAGCCACCCTTTGTGACCCACGGGCCTGGGTATAGCCACCCTTTGTGACCCACGGGCCTGGGTATAGCCACCCTTGGCGTAGACTGTCGCTTACGCCCGTTCAATAAATGCTATAAAATTTCAGATAATAGCGATTTTGGCGTTGCCAGGACTCCTAGTAGCAGTCCACGTGCAGTTCAGCGCGAAGGGGCTGGTGATTCTTTTGGCTTTGCTGGGGCTTCTGGTCGCCAATTTGGCGTTCTCCATAGTCTTCATAGTGGGGATACATCAAGTGAGTAGTATTTTTTAAAACTATGTGTTTACTTATTGGAATATCATAGGATATAGACAAACACACAGTGTTAATATGTAGGCTGCTAAATTACTGCCTACTCTTAAATTAAACTTCATTAGATATGTAGTTTTAATAATAATTCTGACTTATTTTCTATTACAGAAAAACTACAGATTGCTGCGAGTGTATTTTTCATTTAGTGTATTTTTTATGGTTCTATCTGTTTTGTTGTTACTTTTCGCTCTGGGACTACAAGCGTACGTATCAATTTACTATGACGCGTGGACGGTCTTTTCGGATAATATCGTTAGGTCTCTCAGCAGTGTGGTAGACATATGTAAGTATATTACTTTAATTTACCTATCTTTTACATTTAAATATTTGAATAATAAACACATCAAGAAACAAAACTTGTCCACCCTCTGGTCAAACGTTAAGGTTATTCAATTAACGTTTTGCTAATGAATAGGCTAAAACTTGGGCGACATGCCGACAGTCTCGAGCTCTAGTGTTGCAAAGATATCACTTTACGATTACGGTGCTAGGTGACAACCGATCTGGCATTTCAACGCTGACACAGCTATAAACACAAAGCTGTCATCTTATAAAATAACACACTAGATGCCTTAAATGTAGATGTTGTTGTCAATATTAGCTTTTAAATATCTATACCCTTCACTTTTAACCGACTTCAAAAAAAGGAGGAGGTTCTCAATTCGTCGGATTTCTATTTTTTAAGTATGTTCCCCGATTACTCGAAGACGGCTTTACCGATGTAGTCATCATCTTGTGTCGATGAGGTGATGACGGAAGGTACAACTCCTTAAATATTAAAAACAAATATTCCGACGAATTGAGAATCTCCTCCTTGTTTTGAAGTCGGTTAAAAATAATTAAAAATTGTGAAATAAAAGATATTTTAACAAAAAGTAAAACCGCCTTCAAAAAACCTCAAAAAAAAAACATAAAATAATCCTCTAAAGCCATGAGTTTTATGGCCTAGCAAATATGTGAAGTCGGTGCTTCATTCAAAGAATATTCCGCTAGCACCGCACCGACTTCATATTTTTGCTAGGCCATAAAAGTCATGGCTTTAGAGGATTATTTTTGTTTTATTTCTGAGGTTTTTTTCCTCATATTCAGTTCAATGTCAGGTGCAATCCTAACTCGGTATTTACCCTTTCAACGTAATTGGGTTATGGCTTCCATCTCAGTGCTGCCTTTCTTTTGTTACTTAGTGATTCAACTCTACTTCATCGCCGTCATCAGAAGTGAGATATTAAAATTAAAGTCGGAAAAGAAGGTTCAGTACATGAAGTCGAATGGAGAGGCTCGTGTCGTCCTGGACATGCCCATAGTGAAAGAGTGCGACGTAAAATGTGACGTTGTGTATTCTGACTCGGAATTGGAAGAAGAACTGGCTCTAAAGAAGCCACTATTCCCTGTTGATGAGCTGAAGAGGTTGCAACTAGAAATGGAAGTTAAAAAAGTTTAAAAACTTCAAAGAATGATGAAAACCACAAATTAAAGTTCAAAATGTGTGTGTTAATTATTTAATCTGAATTAGGAAATCTAACATTAATTATAAATTTTATAAAGGTTAGTAGGTATTCTTACTTGAGAGTAATTTAAAATATTGTAGACCATATATGAGTACGCGCGTTAATCTTGATCGGCGATACCCATCACATCATGCTTTATTGAAAGTTTTTTGCATACAGATAACTAATATCTAAAACTAACCCGGATTTTTTTTTTCATTAATTTCCAGTCCAGTCCAAAAATTACTTTCGTATCTACTTAATTCCTTCTTTTAGCATTCCATACTTAAACTTTCGTCGTCACTTGTGTTTAAAAAAAAACATTTATTATCAGATCATTATAAATCCATAGATTGTTAGTGACAATGTTCCTGCTTACGAGCTATATTAGTGAATAATAAATACCGTATCATTACTTTTATGTCACTGAAATTAATAGAGTCTTTTTTATAGAGTATTTTTTGTGTATGTTATTCAGCAAGAACTACCTTATACCATTTTTATCCAATTCACTTTATCTCAAAGTAAAGCGTTTGCCAATTAGAGACCTATTTTTAATTCAATCCATACCTACCTATTATAATTAGGTACAATTATTTTTGCCTCTCTTTTGTTAGGTGTCACGTCTTTATTTGTAATAATTAACACAATAAAACGGTTGTCACTTTACATAGTATAATGATACTACCCACTCTGGTAGACGTTGAAGGTCCGGACTCATCTTTTTGTCTGGAACGCTCTACTAATAATAACTTCCTTGACACTTATGACGCAAATACACGTTCAATCAAACGATCTTGGGGCAAACATGGCAAATCGTAGTTACGCTTCTGGCATAGATTTATGCCAATTATGATTTCAAAAAAGGGCCAAAACGATTATTGAAGAAAAGGCTATCATTTTTGAGAAAAAAAAATAGGTTTTTCTTTTCGTTTGCGTGCGTGTCATTAATAATGTTATGTCGTATTTCCTCAAACAAATTCAGATGTGCTCAATATGAACAATAGCCAAAAAGATTCTAAAAAAATACTTTACTGCAAATCTTCACAAACGAGAGAATATAGGATTCCGTATTTAGAAATTACTTTGGCTGTCAATGTTCTTATGTTTAAAAGAGATATCAATACTAATTCACCCGAACCAGAATCCTAATCCGAGTTTCCTAGGTGCTCACGTAGCATGTACCTGCTTTACCTTCCTTTTTTGTTAAACTTTGTCACTTACAACTATATGTTTGTGTTAAAAGACATTTAATACAAATTATTGAAAAAATCCTGTCTTGAGCGTGCTGCGAAGTGTCCTGTTTTATATTCAAGATCATGGTAACTCAAGAGGAAGTGTTCTATTTAAAATCGGGACGTCCTCAAGTGCTCGCAATCTTGGTAGTCTCTCCCGAGATACCGATACGGCGCCACACTTCATAATTCCCTTTTATTTCTTATCCAAATTAGAAACGAAACCAAAGCTATTTCCTCATAAAACTCTTGTTTTTCGAAAGTTTTGAAGTTAGGCTCAAAGTATCTGTTACGTTTAGCTAAAGTTTGATTCGGAGCTTCAATGGAAAAAATACTTTCGTTGACATAAAACCTTCTGTCGAATAATATTTTCTATACCAAAATGCTCTGTGATTTTGTGATCCCATGAATTTTGAGAGACTGTATACCCAGGATAGCTGTACGCAATGAAATGTTGCTCGCAGTCTCCCAGTATACCGGTGGTTAGGAAGTGCTGTTTCTTCGTGCCAATACGGAAAGGAGTTATCGTATTTGGATATGTCAATTTGGTAAGTAGCAATATTTTTTTTAACATATCTTTTATTGTATGAACCACAGAATTTGCTTGAAAAACAACAAAGTACAAAATTGCGCTTAAATGCGTAATAGTAGTTTATGCACGAGTGTAATTTTATGGAACGAGGCGAAGTCAAGTTTCATAACAGGATTGCACGAGTGTTTTAAGGTTTCATTATGTAGAGCAGCATACATTACTTTATCAACACACATATTGTAAGTACTCTAAGATGGTTTCAAACAAACATAAATAAACAAACATATTACGGAGCTGACGTTTCGTATCGTTTTTTTTTAATTGACGTCTATTTTTATTAATTGTGTTGGTTTTTGAAGATGAAAACTGACTGTCGTAATGATGGCCATTTCCTACGGCTTTTGAACGCATAATAGAGGATTTATAATATGTGTGTAGATAAAAATTATAACCTAACATACCAATAAACCACTAGGTACGGTATGATGTGTACGAAAGTCTGCGATCTACAATTTGTGATAAATTGATACCGAAAGTACAGTTACATATAGTTACAGTCATACGAAAACTCAAAGCGCGGGTATAGTTGCTCTCTGTTAGAACTGATTCGATTTGAATGGCTCGCAGATTAACTTAGTACAGATATAGTATCGGCTTGCACCTATAGTGATCCAAGAGCAAAAGTTTTTGCATAGAACTGTGGCGTTAGAATTTGGCAGTCAATCTAAAATGTTGAATTTAAAGTAATAAATGTTTTGAGGAGAAAGACAATCTCATGTCCGTTCACACGGTAACGATACATCCGCAACTATTTGATACTTTGGATTTAACTGCGCAAACCGATCTGTAAAGTAAAATCACGATCATCTTTGCCATGTCACAGAATACATAATAGTACTACATCTTTGCCGTGTCTAGCGGGCATTACATATACTCGTATACATCAAACAAAAGCCACAGTTTTAGAACAATGTCTTTTGATCAACCGCCTTTAATATCCCAATACTTATTTTTAATAGTTCCTAAAAAAGTGGCACTTTTGGAGCCACGTGTCATGGGGAAAGTTGGATTTTTCGTACATACTAGTGTTTTTTACTTTTCCAAGGAGCCGGGGGAGGAAAAAGTACTATTCTGTTTAAGCAGTTGAAAAAGTTTTTCCACTGGTGAGGCAAAAAACAATCTTATGTCAATGTCATAAACACTTTGACATGTAAAAACATTTCTCAATTCAACTATGTCTTCATAGGAATTGAAGATCTCGACTGTGCTCAATCTTAATCCTACTGAGGGTATAACTCGACTGTGCTTAATCTTAATATCACTACTGAGGATATAATGTGATATCCGCACCGACGTCACAATGAACAGCTGCGCTAGAATGTGGGCAGATTTGATTGGACCTGTCCTCTTTCAAGACGATTCACTTATACCAACTAACTCTTTGAGGCGAGCAACCGATACACAAGTTCTTAAACAAAATAGGCCAAACGCGAGTCGGACCCGCCTACCTACCGAGAGTTTCCGTACCTGACGTTTTTGATTTTTTTCCTTGAACTAGTGATGTAAGAACTTGCTTCTTGCCAAATTGCATGACCAATCGAAATTACCCTGTAGGGTATAGGAGACAAACTTGTAACTTTTGATTTACTTGTGGTTGGCAAACCGACATAGCAATGTACAAGTTGCAGAACATTCCCAAAACGTGGAAACATTCCCGAGAATGTTCTGAGAACATTCTTGCAACATGAAACTTATTGTTTAAAAAAGAAAATGTTCTTACAATAAAGTTTAAATGTTCATAATAAATACTCCATGTTGTTTATGAACATGTTTCAGTATGATACAGTTAATTATTTTGTGAATGAATGATAATTTACCAATAAGTTGCTTAAAAAATTCTCATTAAATTTCTGAGAACATTTCAGAGAAAGTTGCAAACAGATATGTGTCCAGCACCAGTATTGTGGAGCAGATTGTGATTAACAAATTCGACACCAGTAAGAGTCGTGTGGCTAAGTGGAAAGCGTCGATAGCTGTGATGCACAGGACGCGAGTTCGAACCTCACAAGCCCACTTCTTTTCTGTATAATAATTCAGATTATTGTATTTTGTAAGAACTTTTTTTATTTAATAATTCCGCCATCGTTTTGTTTTCTATGTCTCACAAAATATTTTTAAAATTTGTAAGAAAAAGTTGCAAATAGATATTTACATATTTCCAGCACCAGGATAATTATGTATACGTTTTCATCCGCGTCTGTCGTTCTGTCTGTTGATAAAATGAATTTCTTGGAATTTATTCGTGAAGAAAAACATCGTGAGGAAACCTACATAGGGGCGTAGAATTTAAAAAGAAATTTGATAAATTATTGTTAGAACATTGCTTTTATAACTTTTGACTCATTTGAGTTTCAAGAATCTACGTATGTAACACATTTATTACTGAAAGTGCAGTACAGATTAATAAAACTGTACATTATTATAATGGCCTCTTCTGCCGTAGTAATTATTCTTATACAAAGGTCAACTTTCGCTGGTTTCTGTATTTTGGCGATCATTATAGCAAAAATTGTATTGTTTAATGTATTTTACATAAATTAATTGTATTGTGTATATCTAATTGTTGAAAAAAAATATAAATTATTAAAAAACACACATTAGGAGATAAATTCTCGTTCCCGAGAACATTCTCAGAAATTTCCGAATAATTCTCACGTTGAAAGTTTCGCAATTTTGGAAACTTCTCGCCGGTGCATTGCTAAACCGACAGCCCTGGCACGCACCTCTGTGTTTTTTCGGAATTTATGTACGAAATTGCATTTGTAATTAAATATAATATGATGAGCTTTTGGCAAATGGACACACCCCAAAAGCAATTTAATGGTGTGTGTCAAGTACCCAATCCACACTACATAACTCCGAAGGTTCACTTGTCCGAATTTTCATTACACCGAATATTATTTACCGCCATAGCTGATAATAATTTTTGATGAATACAAACCTAACCTAACCTATGCATTCCACACATCCTCCTACATCGACACTAAAGTTTTCTTTTATTAGAAAACCGTTTTCGGTATTATGAAAATTCTGACAAATTATACATTCGGACAAATTAACCATTGTATTTTTCGGGTGTTACCGCGTGGAAACTATAGCCCAAGCCCTGTCATTCCGTGAGGAGGCCTTTGCCCAGCAGTGAGACTGAAATAGGCTGCAGATGATAATAATGATGATGAATCTAATACAAAAGATGACGCACCCAATGACGTTACACGTAAACATGTTCCAGGTGCTGACCCTCCTCTCTCTGCCGTTGACGCTGTTTCTCCTGGTATCAGAAGCGACCAGCCAGCACGAAGAGGACATCCCAGCTCTACAGAACCCGTTGGTGCATCTGCCCATCACTCTCGCTTTCCTCTTGACTGATGTCGTCATGTATATTGTGCTGCTCATCGGAGCTCATAAGGTGTGAAAAGAATATACTAGAGATGAAGTAGCGCTTTGTACTACTATTAGTACCTTCTACTCCTGGTCTTCTGCTAGTAGTGCTTTAGAGCAGCACTTTGGTTGACGCTACAATGCAAGCAATGATGAGCAAATCAGCCAAGCTTTCACTCCTGTCACGATGACACTTACTTACTTACGTACTTACTTAGGTACTTATTACGGGACAACCTGTATAACAATTATTTCACAGTCTAAAAGGGTATCATCACACGCTATACAATTATCGACCTTGTCGCATTACTTACCATTAACCCATATATGCACCCTGACTCGAAAACGATCAACGTCACAATATGACCGTAATTAGGTTTGTAATTGGTGTTGTGTATGCCTTCTGACTCGAAAACGATCAGCACTGCATCTGCTCAGAACTATTTTATATCTCGGATTCTTATAAATTTTGGATATGTTTGTTATAATAGGTACCTATAAACGTAAAAACTACTTTTATGGCTATTGGCATTGGATAAGGACCATTTTTTTTAAAGTTCAAAAACGAAACGTTGGGCATTTAAATGATGAATATATAAAGTACTGTATGTAAAAGACAAGTACATTTAGTTCTATTTCTTTATTGAAAAGAGAGATAATATGGTAATATGACATGACATGACTGGCGGTAAGTCTCGTTTCACCCATTTACGAGCTTGGGGGCGACGTGGTCGACTTGGCGGGGCTGGGGGTATATCTGGGGTTCTGTCTCGTCCACTTAACTCTGAAAGCGGAATATCATCTTCGGACTGGCTGTCATCGTTGTCGCTATTACCCTGAAGTACCAGTTCAAACGGTCCAGTTAGGTAGGACCAACTTCGAGAAAGAGGTCATTCGTCGAATTCGCCTTGGCTGGGCAGCGTTCAGAGAGCTTCGCAGCGTCTTTTCGTTCAAATTACCGCAGTGTTTGAAGTCAAAAGTTTTGACCAGTATGTGTTGCCACTGTTGCCAGTGATGACTTACGGATCTGAGACGTGGGCACTAACGATGGGCCTCATAAGGAAGCTCAAAGTCACTCAGAGGGCGATGGAGAGGGCTATGCTCGGGATTTCTCTGCGGGACAGAATCAGAAATGATGATATCTGCAGTAGAACTTAAGTTACCGACATAGACCGAAGAATTGCGAAACTTATGTGGCAGTGGGCGGGGCACATTGCTCGCAGAACTGATGGCCGATGGGGTCAGATGGTTCTCGAATGGCATCCACGGACCGGGAGACGAGCTGTCGGTAGGCCTCCAACAAGATGGAGCGACGACCTAGTAAAGATTGCGGGACCGCGGTGGATGCGGAAAGCACAAGACTGGTCAGAGTGGAGAGCCACGGGGGAGGCCTATGTCCAGCAGTGGACGTCAATCGGCTGACATGATGACCAGTTCAGCAGGTGCCAGAAGTTGCCCACGCGACAATTTCTCAAAACTTACATTTATCTCGTCGCCAAAATCCGAGTCTGAAACTAATCTATCGCCAGGAGGGTCGATATAAATATCTGAACCCTGTTGCTTCACTGTCCGAGTCCAAATCATTTACAATATCGTTTATTTTGTTAGTTGGTAACGGCTTGCTCCTTCTGAAACACAAAATTCCTATTCAGTATCATTCACCGCATATTTAACCACTGTGTCGTTTTCGATACGCTGTCTAAATAAACCCTTTTTAGGGGTCTGAATACAGAAAAATATAAATACAATTACAAAAAAATATGTCCAAGTTAGTACTTAACTTTATATTCTCATTACACAAATTTCTGTATTTCAGTTAACTTGGATAATTACTTACTTTTTTGTGAAAGACGCCATAATTTTAGCACGCCAAAATCAAGTCGCAACTTGCACTGACATATTATTCGCCAAATAAGTTAAGGTACTCGATGAAATCAATGACAACTAGAAGAAAGTATCCATTTCTACACATAGATGGCGGTGGCATGCACATCCCGAACGAAATGTACATGTTATTGAACTTCAAAGACAGCTCCATTTTTGATTCGTTTTTGAATCAATAGGCTCATAAGGAATCACTTCAAAGTATAGTTATGGGCATTTATGTTGCTAATCGTTTTCGAATCAAGGGGCATTTAAGGGACCAATTAAAGACACGGTTCTGGGCATATATGGGTTAAGAACTATTGGTAGTTCAAACAGTATATTTTCCTTAGCCCTGAACTAAGAAATTGCGAACCAATTTTTACGCCAAACATTGCGCTTTACAGATTCTGTTCAGGTTAGAACTAATTAAAAAAAATCTTTCTCTACTATAAAGTTGATTTGTTTTTTTGTCAGGCTTTTGTTTTTACTTAAAGTGAAAAGTTACCCGGAGATGCAGACGAAGTTACTAATAATTATAGACAGCCAGGCTCCTACTTCACCAACTTTACAATTGTCAGTTTTCAATGACAATTTTAGCGCTGTTTTAGCGCGCTTCATATTGTCAAAAAAAAACTAAGTTCGAATTGTCATATAAAACTGACAATTGTAAGGATGGTGAAATAGGGGCCAAATATGTCGGTAAATCTGTTTCGCTGTTTCCAGAGGAGTCAGAAGATGCTCCGCTTCTACCTGTACTTCGGGCTGGTTTTCCAGTTGGTCACGCTGGCCATGGACATCACGTACTTCGACATCCAGGAGGACTTCCAGATTGGCATATACTTCTTTTTTTTAAGTAGGTATATCCTCATTAAAAGATTTAAAAGTGACTATTCTTTGCACGCCTTGGTTCAAGCACATGGTCGATGGTGCCCTTCGTGTCGCATAAATTGATTGTCCTAATGTAAAGTTTGGTCGAATGATCGTTTTTTCAGTGTAATTTCAATTAGGACAAACGATCATTCGACCAATTATTAGGTTAGGACAAAAAACGACCAACTGATATAGACCCAATGATCGATTTAGTAAAGGTAAATTATCACTACACTCTTGTTCATGCAGTGTTTTAAAAACGCCTTCGCATTGATGCTACCAAATGGGCAAAGATGTGAATGAACTAAGTAGTTTTTAACAGGATTTTAGAGGTAGAATTGTCAAGGAAACTGGGCCTAAACCCATATTTTAGGATGTTTGGATCTAGATATATTGAACTTTTGCGGATGGTAGGACCTTGTGCGAGGTCCGTCCGTATCGCTATCACTGTTACTTGGTAATTCTGCCGCTAATCAGCAGTGCCCCCGGGTTAAATTGACGTATTTGTATTATCTGATATTACGTTAACCTCGGGTTAGTGTAATTTTTCTTACTAGTGTAAATTCGGAGTTGTACGTTGATGACATTTCGAATTCCAAAAATGATTTATTACAAAAAAAACGTAGATAGCTTACACATGCGGTTCAAAATTGGCAGCGTAAACTGGGACAACTAGCGCACCCGACCTCAGTCCTGGCAAAACAAAATTAAAACCCGGATAAATTAAATAGACTCGCTGTTACAAGGCAAGAATGTGCGCGAAATGCATAGTTGAGTCAACCGGGCTACTTCGTTCGCATCTACCTTTTGTTGTAATATTTTATATTGAATACCAATACCGCCCAAAATATCCTTTTCTTTTCAGGTTTAAACGTTTACCTGCTCTTCCTAGTTTTCAATGCAGTTCGAGTCATCGAAGAGAGCTCGGTGCAGTACGTAGCTCATCAAGACACGCGGCATCTTATCATGTGACCTTCAAAATACAATAAAATCGTATTTCGTGACAAGTTTTTTTTTATCCTCGTGAACATCTCGGTATTTTGCACCACAAGGCTGTACCAGCGCGTGTCATGCTGACGTCAGTGGTTATAATTCTCATTGAGATAAAACATAATTTATGCTTAACCTACAGTTTAATGCTAAGCTGTCTGGATTATTCTATAACCCGGTTCTTTAGTCTCTGCAGCCGATGGCTAGGTGAAGGCCAAGGTGAAGATCACTGAGGTTTTTGCAAAAATAAGGAGACCATCCGCCGGTATAATTACAGCAACAAGAGGCATTTCATCTTAGCTCTGTAGGTTGGCGTTGGGTTGTCGCATAAAAAAAACCATTGTCTTATTTGCAATCCCATTCAAGGACCTGATTTCGGTGTTTAAAATTTTTGAAGAGGAATATTAGCTTCTCTAATTTTAGCATCCTGTGCTCCTGTCTTGACCCTACTTGGGACAGGTTGTATTTCGGTGTCGCCAATGTCTTGGATTAAAACTTCCACGCATATCTTAATATAACATTACAGGTTATATTAGATCTCGCGATGTTCCATAGAAATATTGTGAGGGATGCTCCAGCAATTAAATTACACAAGTTATTTATTCACTTGAAAATGGGTCAATCAACTTTTAAGTGTTGTATTCTGTCACTCAGAAGGCAACAGTTATACCTACGGTTGCGTAGAAAAGTGGTTGTATATGCATAGCATGCTTTACGTGCAATACATAGTTCCTTGAAGGAGAGGTGAAGAGCATAGGTTGTATTGTTACTACCTTATTAGAGTTAGTAGTAACAACACAACCTTTGATCTTTACCTCTCTTAAGTACTTTGTTTACTAAAAGCACGAGTAGGTTAATTTCTGAGAAATTAAAAATTTGGCTATGAAATGAAATGAAATGAAATGTTTATTTATTCACAATGAACATATGGTTACATAAGGTCTTAGTATACATGTTATTGCTTCCCATGACATGTTCAGCCAAGTTAGGCATGTGAAAATCTGAGGTTAGTGATTTAGTCACTCGGTCTATATTAATAATGGATGGATGGGTTTTCTGTAACTCTAATTTATAACATTTGTATTTTTGTCAGTAAGTGAAGTCATTATTATAATTTTTGTCAGTAAGTAAAGAGTCATTATTTTTCTGCAACTAAAACTGAAAATCTTTTGGCACTAGTCCCAAATTTTGTCGATGTCGCTCTTGTCGCTGAGCGACAAAATGTTCATACGAAATTAAAAACACTCGCTACTCTCTACTTGAAGCGATGGGACTAATGCCTTTAAAAAATCTTTTGCACGGGCTACGCAGAATAGGTTAGGTTACGTTTATTTATTAGTGGATTTTTTTTTCAATTATATGACAAACAACCATTCGACCAAACATACATTAGGACAATCGATTTGTATGCCAAACAATATAGTCCCAATAATTTTAGGGTTATTGGAATTCCTATCAACCTTTGAGAAATATACGTGGCCATGCAATAGTGGCCATATTGCTTTATCATTTATCAAAACTAAACCGGAACGGATTCACGATTATTATGCAATTTGACACATTTAGCATTGAACTTGTGACAATTTGCTGACGATGACAATTATTTGTCATTCCGTCATTACTTGTGATGCTGATGGAGGTCACCCTCAATTGTATGGGGTTGCCAGATGGTCGGGAATTATTAATTCTCCCGACATTTCATGACTGCGATGTCCAGTCCAGACTCCCGACAAATAAGAAAATCTCCCGAAAAAATGCTTAATATCGTGTTCTACAACAAAAAACATTTGAAATGGTACACGTGGAGATCGGGTGTCTCGCAGCGGTCCTACTTTTGTAAAATGTTGCCTCGAAAATATTTATTTCCCCATACAACAACCAGAAACTCGCAGTTTTCAAATGTTGTACGGGTATTTCGATTTTCCGATGTGGCGACCCTAATTGTAATGTTAGTTTGCAATCGCTGCGGCTTTGTGATGACACCTAAACATGGCATTGAGTCGTTTACCGATTCACAGGCAATTGTGGTCATTTTAGTTAGTCGCTAGTCAAATATAAGGCACAAATGACGGAGTTGGTCATTTAATTTTAACTCAGGGCCGTGCGTCTCATTGCTGTCAAAATCTATCTAGATTGCGTTTAATAGAGCTACATTCGATACAAGGTCACGAAAGAGATAAGAAAAGATAACATACAAAAGTTGAAAAGAAAAACCTTCCGACTTTTTAATTTCAAAGTACAATACCTCCAAAACGGCTCAATCGATTGTGATGAAAGTAGCTAGGGACCATTTCTATTAAATTATCTTTTGATTGAAAAACCTGCGTGTCTATCCGTCTAAGAGCTACAATGTCACAGACAGACAGACGTATACGCGTTCTTTATGCACAGGGGATTAAAAGATATCTTACAATATGTCTGAGTTACGTATTAATAATGTTTAAATAAAATGTAACTAATGGAAACCTATCGGCATAGTTTAACGATAATAAATAAATCCCGTTTTCACAAAGTATTATGTTATGATGGTCACATCACATCCGGTATCCTACTTAAGCCTGACCAGTTTTTTTATGTTTTTTTTTTCTTTTCTTATTAACTAAGTTGCTTGTTACTAAATCTCCTCAGCCTTTTTAGGTAGGGACATTGTATACAGGATGCGTTTTAATGAACCGTCAAGACTTCAGCCAGGGGTCGAGTAAGTGAGCACCCCTGTGAAATTTCTTTTAAAAGAAAAAAAACAGTCTCCCATACATTCATTGCCTTTGTTGGTTGACAATGTGTAAGTAATTTATTGAATCAGGCGTTACTTTGCGGAGGTCCATATTTAACATACATTTGCCACACAGATTAACAATTTTTCACTTGTCGCGGGTGAGCAAAGTAACTGTTTTTAGTTCAGTATGTGAGTTGTCTTGTAATGTTTAGTGTAAGTATGTGAATTTTTTTTTAACCACTTCACAGTGCTCAACCCTACTCAACCCCTGGCTGAATTGTATAGGTATTATCCTTATCCATCTGATTCAGGTACAAAAAATCTTGGTATGTTCTTATTGCTACAATGTTTTCTTCGAGCAATCAAATGGATAATAAATTTGTTTTGGATACACTTGCAACATCCCAAAAAAAAGTCGAAGTCAAAATGATGTTTTTGCAAACGTATACGTAAGTGTAACTGATTAGAAAAAATCGAAAGCATTAGGTTGAACTGAGCTGTAAAGACGAAATTAATATTAAAATTCAACTCTAACTCATTAATAAAAAAACTGTAATTATTAAAAATATTAAAAAAGTCGACTCCACAGCTCGCTTTCGTCTAAACGTGCGCTGTGAAGTCAAGCAACGCATCTGCAAACCCCCCGGGGTGCTGGTGTCCATAGACAGTGGTGATCACTTACCATCAGCTGACCCACTTGCTTATTTGCCTTCGTTGTCATATAAAAAAAACTGTCTTTGTCCATAGTATTGTTGCGCAACTTGTGGCTTGCTTTGGTTCTGGTAGTAATCATGATTTTAAACAATTCTTACCTCATTTATTGTATCAAATCTGTGGACACACGTGGCACTGTATGTCTTTTATGAATGGTGTGGAAAACGAATGCATAAATTGAATTGAAAAAAAAAACAGAGCTATGTCAGGAAAAATAATATTACTTATTTTCCTTCTTGTTGAGCATCAATTACATAAGTGCTGGCAAGTTAGTCCGTCAGATTACCAACACTTACATTTTGCTTCATCAAGTAAAATTAAATCCCTAAATTAAAGCTCTTTAAAGTTCGTTTGTGGCGTCACTTGTGCCAAGGCGTAATACTTACCTATATGTCACGCAGAACGTCGTCACACTAATATCGACGGTATTCTAACTCAACCTCGTATATTAATTTTGACGAAATTGGAATAACCACTCCAGACCGCGAAAATAAAGTGGTTATTCCAATTTCGTCAGTTTATATGAGAGGTTAAGTCAGAGTAACATCGATATTATGTATAATTAAAAGGTACTTGTCAGGAAACTCCTGTTATGTACGGTATCTTTCCCAAGAACACAGGATACTGGATAGATACAGGATAGGATACAGGATACTGCTGTATCGCAGTTTGATCCCTCTCTTTTTTTTCACTACATGGCTGGTACGTTGTACAATCAGCAAAAGTTGCTAAGCATCCGACAAGTTCACAATAATCTAATCACGGCTCTATCGTTATAGACATACGAGCTTGTGCAGATCATTGTGACTGCTTCGGTTGCTTAGCTACTTTTGCTAACTGCTCAGCTACATGCTTATGGGTACTTCTCAATGAAATTCATCATTCAGAAGTCATTTAATTGCCATTAATGAAAGGCTTATCGAAGCCAAGTGAACCCTAAAGTCAAGTAACGATACAATGATGATTGAATCACGCCATCGTGATCTTGCTGAGTTTCAAGGCGATGTATCAATGGGAAGGCTCCTCCAATCCAATACCGAGAATCGATTGTCGGTTTGTTTTCATTGTTTTAGAAGGTGAGGAGACTGACTTGATTTCCTTCTTTGGTTCCAAGTACCCTTGGTACCCTTACATCTTATTGTCACGCGTGTTTGAATTAACAAAAATTATACAATAGCAATGGTCGCGGAATGAAAAGGTTTAAACCTATAAGGTAATCGCGGTCAATATCCCGTTTTCATTATGTCTAATGAAAAGGTTCGTCACTTTTCGACTCTATGTCAACGAGTTAAGATCGAAAAGTGACGAACCTTATCATTCCGCGACTATGTTACTTTTTAACAGTTAAATCAACTGATATTATTATGCACAGCTGCAGCAACATACTGATCCAGTGAACTCTTATGCCATTATTCATAAACGTCAGTCAAGCCTCCATTACTCCCTAAATAGTTGTAGTTTTTTTTGGCTTTGCTGTAATGCTGTAAAATTGTTTGATAATAAATAAATAAATTAGTTAAAATAGGTTTTGTCTTCTTCTTGAATGTGACGAAAAACGACAAACGAACTTTAACGGCATTTTAATTAATATAGGTTTATAAATAATAGGGTTAAAATGTACCTAGCTATTCATTATTAATTTGGAAAATTCGAGTACTCACAACTTTTCGTAGAGATAATTTCGCAACCCTGGAAACTGATGCATTGATCATTATTTCTACTTCCATTTCTGTCTGTCGAATAGCCTAGTGGTTAGAGCACCTGACTATGAACTATGACTGACTATGAGCAAGAGATTCCGGGTTCGATCCTTAGTCGGGGCAGATATTTTTGTATGATTAATACTAACGTTTGTTCTCGAGTCTTGTATGTATCTAGTTGTCTAGTACCCATCCCATAACACAAGCTCTGCTTAATTTGGGACTAGGTCAAGTGGTGTCGATTGTCCCACGATATTTATTATTATTTATTAGTTATTTTTGTAACTAAGAAAACGGTTTCTCCAGGTATGCCACACGGAGTAAAAAAAAATATAAAAAAAAAAATATCATGGGACAATTTACACCAATTGACCTAGTCCCAAACTAGGCAAAGCCTGTACTATGGGTACTAGACAACGGATTAACATACTTATGTAGATAAATACATACTTACATACATAAATAAATAAATAAATATATAAGCACTATAATAGACAGGGGGCTATATACGTATATAGTGGTCGCTCTCGAAGTAACTTTAACGACTCTAAACAAGTTTATTGCGAGGCCACGAGCACCAAATTTAATGTTTAAACGAGTTTAATTACAACTTCCTTTCTTCAAACATAAGTTTAATAGTTCCAATGTTCTTGCTCAATTTTGGAAGTTGTTTGTGGCTGCAAAAAATTTAGGCGTATCGAAAAATCGTATTGCGGACGCGGTTTGCTATTTTATACGTGCAAAAAACAACCTTCAAATGTATACGATTATTATAGGAAAGATTAATAATTGTAATTTATTTTTGGCGTCCACGGATCGGGCGACGAGCTGTCGGTAGGCCTCCAACAAGATGGAGCGACGACCTGGTAAAGATTGCGGGACCGCGGTGGATGCGGAAAGCACAAGACCGGTCTGAGTGGAGAGCCGCGGGGCAGGCCGGGGAGGCCTCAGTGGCTTTTGGCTGACATGATGATGATGATGATGAGTTTATTTTTATATCTTGAGTTGTGGGTAAATCTAGTCTTGGACCAACCACTACCAATAGGGATGATGTCTAGTTTGTCTGAATGTCTGTATAGGTACCTAGTTGGTCACACCAGGAACTTCTTTGAAATGTCACAACGATCGGTTAGTACTATGAAGTTTTTTTTTATGCGACAAGGAAGGTAAACGAGCAAGTTGGTCACCTGATGGTAAGTGATCACCACTAGGTACCTATAGTCACCCGTAACCTCGGGGGGTTTGCTGATGCGTTGCCAATCTAGAGAGCTAAGATGAAATGCCTCTTGTGCCCGTGATTACACCGGCTGTCTTACTCTCCACCGAACACACCACACCGGAACACAACAGCGCAAGCACTGCTGCTTAGCGGCAGGATTAGCGAGTAAGATGGTAGTAGCAAACCGGACGGAATTCGTACAAGGTCCTACCACCCACCACACCACACACACACAGTTTGTATTCAATTAATGAACTATGAGGTCATAATTCTTTATTTATTTTATTTATTTATTTATTGCACAGTACATAAAATTAACTTAAGTTAACCTAGGTACTACCCTGTAAGGGCGTAGCAATATAATTATACATAAGTATTATACCTTAAGATATACCAGGTAACAATTAAGATCTAAACAAACTAGCTAACACTGCCTAACTAGTAACACATCAGCTATTAGTTAGGTAATTAGGTAAGTATAAGTACTTTTCATTTCACAATGTATGTAACAACATTTAAAACTTATAATTATTTATAACCTGTGTATTGTTGTGAGATCATATGTAGATTATTACCACTTATCATAAGACTAATTAATTACTTACTATTTTAATTGCTAATTATTTACCTATTTTATTTTATCCTATCATCTAAGAAGTCCTCCACTGAATAATAACATTTGGTTATTAAAAATGCTTTCAGTTTTTTTTCTAAAAGTGCTATCTTTCCCCTCATTCTTAATATTGACAGGTATTTTATTATATACATTTACAGATCTGTAATAGGGGCTATTTTTATACATACTAATTTTTGGTTCGGGAAGGGCTAGTTTGTGTTTACGGCGTTCGCTTGTATTGTAGATGTACTGAGAGATATGCTTTCTTACAAATGTTGCTGTTTCAAGAATGTATATGGATGGAAGGGTGAGCATATTATAATTTATGAAATGAGGGCGACAACTGTTTCTTTACCTTAGGTTGGCGATTATACGTAGGCATTTCTTTTGGATGACAAATAAGTCATGCGCATCCGTGCTGTGGCCCCACAGAAGCACCCCGTACTTGAGCCACGCATACGCATACGCATAGTATGCTGACAGTGCACATTCTGTGTGAGTATTTTTCTTAAGAATACTAAGCGCATAGAGGAACTGTGAAATTTTAGCTTTTACCTTTGATATGTGGTCTTTCCATGTAATATGTGTGTCTATTGTTAAACCTAGTAATTTAAAATCTTTTACCTGTTCAATGTTTAGTTTACTAAGTACTGTATCTAATTCTAGAGCTTGTTTTTGATTAGGTCTGAATTGTATAATTTTGGTTTTTTTGGTGTTAATCTCTAAGTTGTGATCTTTAAGCCAGTTTTTAATTTTATGGAAGGTTTGAGTGATAGCATTCAGACTATTGCTATTACTATCAGTACATTTAAATAATAAGGAGACATCATCTGCAAAGAGAATGCAGGGTTGGTTGGTCAATTTTGGCAAGTCATTAATGTAAACTTATTATTTTCAAATATAAAATTTAATATAAGAATAATAAAAGCAATTTACAATGACATTAAAGCTAAGCTCAAACTAAATAAACTACAACTTAAAACTAAACTAAATCTAAATAAGGCCCCCGTGGCATAGTGCCCAAAAGGCTGGCAGCGTTGCCTCGCTGAATAGCGATGCTGATTCTTTGAGAGAGAAAACAGCCATGCAGCCCTTTGGTCACAAGTTGCATCAACTAAGCGCTTTTGTAACTCAGAAATAAGCTTGTAAGCGCTGGGACCCCATGGATCCAAAGTTTCAAACCGTTTTCAAATTATTAAGAAGATAATAACACATGTTTCTTGGAATACTCTAAATTAGTAGAAAGAGGCAAAATGGGTCGTATTATATTCTTTGCCACTCTTTTGCTTAAGGATCTTGTCACTGTAATCAAATGCTTCTGCTTATAATACAGTATCAGACTCTGTTAATGCGATAAGTTACTATGGTTAGGCCAAAGATGAGGAAAAAACGTTATGATGTCTCGTTATCCTCCTAGAGACTCTATAACTCGTCCTAAATCATCAACTAATTAAAACAGCTTATTTCTGAATCGATAAATATTTAAATTTAAACTCTACCAGCAAGAGTATAGGGTGTCTATTTTAAAGTCAGCAGAGTGAAAATAGTTCGTTTTGGAAGCTAGCCGGTTTTAATAATAAACACATAAACATCACATGAGTTTAATTAGAAACGGACAAACGATGTTTGCTTGGGTTTTATCTCCGAAGATGATTAAGCCGGTTATCTTGGTACTCGAAAATGTAAATACAATGTATCAAAATAATAAATCATTGATATACTGCATGTCAGCGAAGACTAGAACGCTACCGATAACCGACATCTCATAGTAGTAAATAGAATTATGCAGTGTAGGTAGTATGAATTCTCTAATGGAGCTTTGCTCGCTGTTTCGAGCGCTACGTCGCTTTTCGGCACTAAATGACAACCGATTTGGCACTTCAACGCAGCCATGAATAGTCCCTGTGGATGGTAAGGCCATGGTAAGGCAGCTAGAGAAATCATTGACACTACAGTACATCATAGATACGACTATAGGCCAGAGATCCAAAGATGGCCAAGAGATCGACCACGGTCTACGAGTCGACCACGAAGGAAATATATAATGTATCTAGCCCGCTAGAGTTAAATAAACTAAATAGAAAAATATAATAAAGTAATAATAATAAAGTAAACTAAAACTGTACACAAACTAAATTGTAAATAAAAAATCACTGCCGGGCGGTAAGGTACCCAGAAGCCAGAAGGCTGGCAACATTGCCGCGCTGGATGGCAATAGGTACTTACCTTTGTGTTGAGGCAAAAGCCAACCCTCTGGGCACCCGGAGCCTCTATTAACTTGGTCGACAGTGTCTTGTAAATACTGATTTATTTATATAATTATCGAATTAATCCACCACAACAACAATACCACAACTTTAATTCGCCGCCATAAAAACCATGGGAAATATTTGCAAGTTGTTGTATGCACCCATATTTTTGCATTTGATATTACCCAGTGATTTTTTTTTATACAACGAGGAAGGCAAGCGAGCAAGTGGGTCACCTGATGGTAACTGATCACCACTGCCCATAGACACCCGCAACTCCGGAGGGTTTGCAGATGCGTTGTCAACCTAGAGGGCTAAGATGAAATGCCTCTTGTGCCCGTAATTACACCGGCTGTCTTACTCTCCACACCGGAACACAACAGTGCAAGCACTGCTGCTTAGCGGCAGGATTAACGAGTAAGATGATGGTGGTGGTGGTAAGGTGGTGGTGGTGGTGATGATGACACATTTTCATCAATACGAGTGTTGACACAAAGATGGATTACGAGGAATGTCACTGTTTTCAGGCGGCTACCGCTTCTTTTCCAGGAATACTTATTGTGATTACAAAACCGTGGCAACTTGAATGAGAATGCTTTTCGAAAGCACCTGTATATTATGTACCCATAGAGTTCAGGGTATCATTTGTTACCTATTACCATTGACTTAAAAACAATTTTTGGTTATAGATATAACTATTACTATTATTTATTTTGTTTTGTTGTAATAAATAAAGTAATTACAATGAATAATTAAACGAAGTTAAATCAAACTGAGTTATATTAAGTTACAATAACCAATTTGTATTGTACCTACACTTTCGTACCTACAAATCTACAAAAACGTAATTAGGTACTATCGAACCAACTGAAATAAATAGAAAATGTCATGGTGACATTGAATGACAAAGCAAATCATTATGACAATTACTGTGAGAACGTTCTGCGGTGGGTCAGGAATCAAACGGTTTGACTGTTACATGGTTGACATTGACAAAATGTATTTTATTTATTTACTAGAGAGCGCCCGCGACTCCGCCAGCCGTGGAATATTACACTAACGCTAATCCTCCTTGCACTAACGTAAGGAATCTCTATAGCAATAGGAATGTGTCGTCTGGGTAAAAAGTGGTATTTCTAGGTAATTAGTCCGTCATATAGATTATCGAAAATAGAGAAACATTGCGTTGTTTGGGAGAAACGTGTCAAAATGGTGTTGTAGAGCGCCATCCTGCTCTGTCTCGTTTTTTTATCCCGTTCTGGTTTTTCGCTTTTATATATTAGATTTAGAATTTTAGAATTTATCTATTTGTATTAGTGCGACAAGGCACACAGCCGTAATCCAGACAGACGGGAGGCGCCGTTGGCTTATCTATATGCACTCCAATCTTTCTGCATTTTTTGAGAAACACACACGTACAGCACACGACTGCGCTCATGTCAAAATTTGTTACGTTCCTACAAACTCACACTAAAACAAACATGTCACACAATGCCAAAAACACGCACTCAATCAACAGACCCTGACCATTTTGGTCAGATTTACAACATCTCCATTCCTTTCCTGCTCTAAGAGTACAGCATTGACAAGTTACTGACGCTGCCTGTACCAAACCAGAAAGGCCTAGGTATTCCTGAAATCATCAACGTCCCTTAAACACTTTCCCCTAATGTTGCAAGGGCGTCCCGTAGACCGCGAAAAGCAACAGCGTCATGTTAGCAAACAAACGTCTTTGCAGTGTTTACATTTGCCGGTCTAGAGCTGCGAGTGGTGTGACTCGGGTAGAATAGGTGTGACAAGAGTCTAACCCTGTTTCATAAACCTATTTTGTCACTATGACGTTTCCGTTAGTAAGACGAAGACAAAACCTATTTTAGCTAATGGAGGTTTGAGTGACGTTTATGAATAAGGTCCTAAAAGTATAATGCCCTTATTCATAAACGTCACTCAAGCCTTCGCTAGCTAAAATAGGTTTTGTCTTCTTCTTACTAACGGAAATGTCAATGTGATAAAAAAGGACAAACGAAGTTTAACAGCATTTTAGTTAATATAGGTTTATGAATAACAGGGTTAGTTTATTATTCTCGGCGCGCTATTCTGAACTGCTCTTGACCGGTTTTTAACCGATTGCCAAAGGAGGGTTAAGTTTTTCGAGCGTATATGTGTGTTGGTATGTACATACATGAATTAAACATGCAGACATACATATGTCTGTATGTTTAATTCTTTGGCACGCTCTGCGGCTTAAACCGTTTAATGGATTTCAACATAACTATGAAGTGTCATTAGATTCGTCTCAGTTGTGTGACATAGGGTAAGTACTTATATTTTTCCCGGAATTGCAGTCTGTTTTTTTTTTATTGTTATTTTTTTTTATACGACGAGGAAGGCAAACGAGCAAGTGGGTCACCTGATGGTAAGTGATCACCACTGCCAATAGACACTCGCAACCCCGGAGGGTATGCTGATGCGTTACCAACCTAGAGAGCTAAGATGAAATGTCTCTTGTGCCCGTAATTACACCGGCTGTCTTACTCTCCACACCGGAACACAACAATGCAAGCACTGCTGCTTAGCAGCAGGATTAGCGAGTAAGATGGTGGTAGCGATCCGGACCTACCACCCGCAAAATTGGTCACATTATTTTAATCAAGATTTGCTTAGTGTTTAATTTGATGCTAGAGAGTCTTTTAAAATAAACCGAGTGAAACTCCAAATGTTTCAGAATTAAACTTTGCGTTGAGTCAGGAAGTCATGAAATGTATTGGCCATATTAAGTACGGGATATTGTTAGCGATTACCTTACTATACTCGTACGTTCTTAAGAATGCGGGTAGACTGAGCCCGGTGACGGTCAGTCTACCCGTGATCATGATGCATGTAACTGCGTCGGAATATCAGGAGCCCATCGAAACCTAGTATAAGGTACCTAATCGCGGTCAAAATCTCGTACTTAATTATACCTATTAAAATTAAAAGCGAATCATTTAAAGCTGTTATCATGAACTGCATCAAGTATAAGTACAGTTAGCATCAAAAGTCGCTCATCACTTTTGTACCTTGTCGTAATAACACACTTGTCAATCACGTATGACGCGCTGTATCTGGCCGTAGAGCGAAAAGGTACAAAAGGTGATGAGCGACTTTTGACGCTGACCCTACATTTTTAATTATTATGCTGCACTACCTTTAGGGGTCTGGTGCGCCGTGTTTTCAGTGTTTTTTCAAACATATATCTAACAAGTCAATCTGACATTAAAGCTACGGTTTTATGTCAAAATGACATGTTAGTTTTTTTTAAACACCGAAAACATGGTGCAGATACGGCTGAACGCGTTTTCCCCAACCCTTTCTCAGTTTTCGTTGCAACAGCTCTACACGATCTCCCCTCAACCAGTGCAGAGGCAGTATAGTAAGAATCGCGGCGCGGCACACTCGTGCGCAGCACTATGTCGGCCACAGTGGAAACCAGTTGGAAGTAAGTGATGTGCGGGCGAAAGTTTTTTTAACAAGTTATTGAGTATCGTAAGATACTTTACTGCTCAAGGGCATGTTTTTTTTGAGATTAATATCTTAGTGTAACTAAAATTTGTAGGTGTTTATGTGTTGAACCACTTTTAAATTTAAAACCTGATGTTTGATGCCGTCTTTGGTGTGATTGCAAAAACGCGGTTTTATACTTTATGAAAGTTTAGTATAGCGAATTTTTTATTCGACGAAGAGTGTGAAGAGGTTCTTGTTCCAGTTAAACTGGTCTATGGATTTCTAATTTAAATAGAATGGAAACCGTTGTTAACTTTCCTTGGCAATAGCTATAAAGTGTTTTAAACGATCTCTAAGGTATTGTCTTGTTTATCTCGTGATCCTTTCGTAAATATATTCCTCCTTTAGAAAATGTTGCTATGATGTTTTAATACGAAATACGTATAGGTGGCACATTTAGATCGGCCAGTGTGGGCAAGTCTGTAACTAGTTATTAGACATACAAATATCTGTTCTTAGGAACCATGTCATCGATTTTAGTGACAAGAAAAACTGCATACGTAGATATAAAAAAAAATTGTACTTTTTTTATTATTGTTCAATACAATTACAAAGATACGTATTAATGTGTGAACAGCGAGCGAAAACCGCGAGCGGTTCATCTGTCACTGTTGTCGCACACTTACAACGCACTAAGACCACTATTAATTAGCATTACAATGTTACATATGGGATGTAATTAATTCCAAGAACTACCTAGTTATTTGCCAATAGCATCGATTTTATTATTTGTTTACATTTTTTAGGGTTGTTATTTAGGTCCTCACACACATTTTCAGGCCATCCATTAAGAATATGGGGCAAAATATATTTCCATGTTCGTTTCCCATACATATTACTACATGATGGCAAGATATATTTTGAAAGATACGGTAGATTCCTTAAGTGTGGGCTCTATTTCTGTGTTTTAATGATGGCAGGTTGTTAATTTCGTCACAGACTGTCATCATTTTACATCACTTAAGTACTCTGTTCGGGATTCGAACCCGGTCGTATCGACCGAACTAAGTGTGCCACCCTGTATATATTCCACTTCTGTTTACAATTTCATGTAAGATTCTTTCTTAAGTATTGCTAAATTCCTAAAGGTCGCCGGTTTACTTGTGCGTTACTTGCGGCAAACTTCATAGAAATCCCTAGCTCTGCAAAACAATGCGCGTTTACTTTTAACGTGAAACTACCGTGTGTTTAAGATAGTGCAATAAACCAGAGGAAGGACTACGAATTAGTTCGAAACATGTCGGGCTATATTCGACTGACGTACGTGTGTGGTCCATTTATTTCAATATAACGCGTATTAATTTGCATTAAAGTACTTGTACGATATTTCGGCTATAGCCCAAGCCCCAAGCCCTCTCATTCTGAGAGGAGGCCTGTGCCCAGCAGTGGGACGTAAAAAAGGATTATGATGATGATGATACGATATTTATCATTAATTTACCAAAAACAAGAAGTACGTTCGTTTTATCATGTTTTCTTGGGTGCCGAAATACTATTTGATTATTTAGCTAATTAGCTAGTTTATTTAACATTTACGCTATGGAGGTTATCATAGAGCCAATAGAGCAATATTTGTTAATTATGTGAAGATTTTAAGGTCCCTTATTAAGTATTCAAACGGAAACAAATGACATTTTTAAATAAGCCAGAATGGGCTTTCTCTTTTTTGTTTTAACAAAGGATGACTCGTTGCGTGTACGTTTATATTTTTGGCAAGTGTTTGGGTGCTCTCCACTTTTATGAATATCGACACAGTTTACTTTAGAAACCTCTCACCCAGTCTCCGTTATTCTTGTTATTTTTATAGAAAAGAAAGTGCGTTTGCGATTAACTCAGATCAGCCAGGGTACCACATCCGAGCAATCATGCGCCCGAGCATAACTATCTATGTTAAACAATATACATATACTAACGTATTATGAAACGACACTGACGCATGTGTGCAGTAAAGGACTTCGCGGTTGTGTGCGTTACGGGACGCGAGCGGGGTTGTGTGTGGGGCGCGCGGGGTGGGGTAAGGTACCGTGGGTCGCCTCGGCACGGCAGTGACGCACCAGAGGGTATGACGTTTGGAACAGCGCCCGCCCGTGAGCGTATTTGGATCTAAAATTTGGTATGAGGTTTCTCGATCTCGATACGATAACCGTAACGTTACGCAGCATTCGTAAAGTCGTGCTCGACCCTCTGCAGTGCCGCATGTATTATTAGAGGTATCATTAGGTATCATAAAATCAGTACAACCGCTGTGCAATTTATCACGAGATCATCTAATTATCTGGTTGCAGTCAAGATCAGTGATAATTGCTGTTTGGTAATGGCAGATAAGATAACCAATATCGGTGGTGTAACTTCTGATTGTTCCCGCAGTTATTTGTAGACTGTCAATTTTTTTTTTTCGTACCATAATATCGGCAGGAAACAGGCCTGGGATTCGCCTGATGACTGATGTTAAGCGATTTCTGCCGCCTAGAAACGCTTGCTAGGTCAACGCTAAGAGGTATGTTTAATAACATAAACAATAAAACAATAAGGTATATTTTATGAAACCATTTTCATTGTGATTTCCAACTTCTTAGGTCATTGCATTCCTCAGACATTATTTTGTACCCAATTCTTTATTTCTAATAGGTTTAGGTTCAATGAAATAAAATGATTATTGTATTATAAGCACTCTTTATTGAACACAAAAACAGTACGCGGCCTTATCGCTACAGAGCTATCTCTTCCAGGCAACCCTAACATTCATACACTTGTTTTTTTTACTCAAATCCTAATCCTTACTTAATATTATAAATGCGAAAGTAGCCCTGTCTCTCTGTCTCTATGTCTGTCTGTTTGTTACCTCTTCACGGAAAAACCGCTGCACCAATCTAGATAAAATTTGGTAAGAAGATAGTTTGAATATTGAGGAATAACATAGGCCACTTTATATTCGGGAAAATTATATAGTTCCCGCGAGATAGCGATAACCGAAATCTACGCCGGATGTAGTCTCGGGCAACAGCTATAGTAAGCATATAATTTGTTTATTTAATTAGGAACTGCGGGTGGTAGGACCTTGTGCGAGGTCCGTCCGGATTGCTACCACCATCTTACTCGTTAATCCTGCCGCTAAGCAACAGTGCTTGCACTGTTGTGTTCTGGTGTGGAGAGTAAGACAGCCGGTGTAATTACGGGTACAAGAGGCATTTCATCTTAGCCCTCTAGGTTGGCAACGCATCTGCAAACCCTCCGGAGTTGCGGGTGTCTATGGGCAGTGGTGATCACTTACCATCAGGTGACCCACTTGCTCGCTTGCCTTCCTCGTTGTATAAAAAAAAAAGGAACTTCATTCAGAACATATTGTATGCAAATGCTTTTTAGTCGCTCCGCAAAATTTAATGACCGTGGCGAAAATTTCGCAGACACAAAGGAATAATTACAAAGAAAATGCAAAGTCGGCCAAAATACGTAATAACATACCAAACTTAAGTAAATAATACATAGTTATTGCTTTAGTCGGCCACAGCACTGTTGTCATAACTCTTTCAAAGACAGTATGGAATCATTGTTAGTTCCGATTTCGGCAACCGAACTTAATAAGATGCCAGTTTGCCATTGATACAATGACCTGACCACCACACAATGCCAAAATGACTGTTGTACGACAATAAGCGGTGAGAAAATTGCGACACCAAAATATGTAAGAAAATAGTAGTTTATGCAACTGCTACCTAATGAGGGTCCTAATTATGTGGAGTTGCATACATTACTTTATCTACACACTTATTATAAGTACTCTAAGATGGGTTCAGAAGCCGAAGGCATATATCATACCCATACCTGTCACGAATTTGACAGTTTTTTTTAATCATGGACAAACATACCGAGCTGACGTTTCGTAAACTGTTTTTTTTTATTGTAAAAAAAAAATATATCACATTATTATTTATACATGTCGGACTGAACTCGACTTATATACGTGAGTGATCCGTTTTATTTCACTATGATTGTAAATTACGTTGGTTTTCAAATTTGAAACATCGAATTCGATATCGAAAAGTCATTACGGTATCGAATTCAATGTCGTAATGACTATTACTTTACTGCTGGTGGTGGTGGTGGTGCTGGGGCTCGCGCTGTCGGCGAGAAGGCGACGGCGTACTGAAATGCTGGTCATTTTCTACGGTTTCTGAACGCATTATAGAGGACTTATGATTTATGATATGTGTGTAGATAAAATTACATACTTATATTAAAAAAGTAGACTTCAGATACGACACATGCATGTCGGTTATTCAGATTTATTAAATTATACAAGGCACCGTACTAACCGCATTAAATAACTCAAGTCTCTTTCATTAAGTAATTGATTTCTAGTTGTAATACTAAAGGCTCATTCTCAAGGCGTAGTGTTCTAATTAAATAACGTCTTGATAATGTATTTAATTCATTATTTTGTGCTTATGTATTGTGTTGAATTTCTTGAGGCGCATTCTTCTTGGTAATCATAGTCTTCCCGAAAGCGTTGGTCGACATAAAAAAATAAGTGTAAAAGAACGTTTAACTGTCTTCTTACTGAATAAGATCTGGATTTTAATTTTGATTCATTGTTGCTTCTTGCATTGTTACACGCGTTGACGGTCTTACCTTATTTATCGATACTCATAACTCATAACGCCGTGCGTTGTCGGCACGTTTTTGCTACATACTCTTAGCTGTTTCCCGGAAATGAACAATCTACTCATCTATAGAACCCATGGTTAAGTCGAGATGCAATTAGCACCGTCTGCAGAGCTGATATAAAGCTACAATTGCATGTTTACGTAGCACAATGCTCAGTTATGACAAGGGATTCCGATGAGCAACGCGTTGCTGGAGCTTTACTGGCGCACTCTGAGACGTTATTTGACGCCTTAATCGTTCATTAATGTAGATCTATATACACATTCAAATCTGGAATAAGAAAAATTTCATTCCTAGTTTCGCTAGAGACAAAAACATTATCTCTACACTAAACCGCCACACTATTTATTTTTTGTATGAGAAGTGATCACCAAAACAATTAGGTAATGAAATGTTAATTGTCCTTTTTAAGTGCAACAGTAAACCTTGCAGTACCAAGTGGAGCATTATTATTTACTTTGAATTATTGGCACGGCAATACTGCAAGAATGCATTATAATGAGCGTGTGCAAGAATTAGCAACACTGACGATTATTTTTCAATAATTTCCTCCTCCTTTTGCAACAAAACGCCTTTGAAATTCTGGATTTACGCAATGAACCATAAACACATTACAATAGCTCATAATCAAATACCAATATAAACAGACCGTCTCGTGCATACAGATTCTTGCTATACTGAGCTCTAAATAAATTGGATATGCATGCAGTTTTCAAAATGACCAGTATAACTGGAACCGTGGTGCAAGCGAGTACTGTTGAAGACCAAGGTCTGGTTACAATGGCTCTTCAAACGTGACCACGGTGACTCTAATCATTTTGTATATTGAAGACACCTCGCTGTTATAAGTCAAGTAGTTAGTATTCGCTGATCTATTTAGCCACTTCCTAATGAAATATTTCTGAGCTGGTAAATGAGGTCTGTGGAACTGTCTCCTTTAAGGGAAACTAAGGTAGGGGTGGAAAAGGGTCTTTGTAACTTATGAAAGAGTTGCGGTGGGACACAAAAGGACTCTCTTTTTTTTGCTATGCGGTGTAACAGACAAGGTATAAATAATTAATTGTATCAAAACGATACTTTGCGAAAGTTCGTATCCATGAACTAAAAACAGATAATTTGCTCAACCGCTACCATCGCAGTATGCGCGGAATTATGGATCTTCCGTCCTACGTTTTACCAGATTTTGAAGAAAGGACTCTTGAGATATTCAATGAAGGTTTTACTGTTTGTTTTCCCCTCACCATTTAACTGTTATTATAAGGGCAGAATCAATCGGAGCAATTCATAATGGAAGAATAAATATTCACTTTTCCATTGTTAGAAAATCCTAACAGTCGTTACCCATAAAAATAGGCGCTGGTGCGTTACGTCATCTGTTAACCATTAACCATTAGGATTCCTTGAGATAATAGAAGTACAGTTAGTTACGTACATTTGTGTTATCTTTGCCTGATTTTGAGGCGCCATGGTGTTAAGTAGGTTAAATGTCAACTGATTTTAATCCATTATCTAGGTACTCAACTGACTTCCCACACTTACGTAGTAGGGGAAACTGTAAAGTTGCAGCTTAAGACAGACAGACACAGACACAGACGCGCGCGCGGAGAGTTCCATGCTAATTTTTAGGTATGTAAATATAGTTGGTCAATCACATCACGGAAATCGAGTGTCGAAGAATTTTCCCTCTTTTCTCGAATGTTTTAAGATGTCCAGTGTCAGCAGACCCTGCTCCTTAACAAAATGTATGCAGTGTAGTATTTTATATTGGCCTCTACAGTATGTATGTTGTATACAGACAGACGTAAACGTATCTTCATACGTCCTTCTTCTCCATATCTGTTTTTCTGTAATCTCCTTGTACTGTTTTGTGGTTTTCAATAAATAATATTTGTATGTACTTATTGTATTGTACCTTGTGATTGCGTTGACTTAGAAGTTTTATTTCAACGGAGTGCAGGCCCGAGTATTTGATATTAATTTCGCCATCCTACCTCCACGCGTCCCACAGAGACAAGAGTCTTGAAAGACAGACAGACTGACAGACGGTCAACGAAGTGATCCTATTATCACAGTGTAAAGAGCTTATACCTACCAGTGGTCCGACGCCTTTGATGTTTGCGTAAATGCCGACACTGCAACCGCATGGCCAAAGCACCAAGGAGGGCGAAAGTTCCTAACTAATCGGGCAGTGGCGGCGTATGCAAGGGGGCTCGCCCTGCCCGCTCCGCACCCCGCACCCCCCCGCACGATTGACCTGTCTAGAGGCCTTCGTCGGACGACTGTATAGACTGTGCTATTAGGGTTCCGTTTTTTCCATTTGAGCTACCGAACTCTGAAAACGAGTGCAGGCGATCAGAATTCAATACAACTGGGTGTTCACTTTCTCCGTGGCCCTGATTTTCTGCCCTAGTCAGCATGGAGGTCAGTTTCTTGGTTCAAGGGACGAGCGTACTCCGCAGAAAGTACTAGACTTCCTGTGATTATAAACCGATTTAGCAGAATCGGATAACGATAAAAAGTAGTTTTTTTTTTTTAACTTCCAATTAGAAAACAGGGCACCGATCTTACAAACCACATCCTGTGAAAATAGATACCAAAGGTGCAAATCTGTAAATTGAAATTAAAAAAAACCTTGGTGCACCTCGACGATACTCAAGGTAACTTACTTATTAGACATAATATGTCTTTGCCAAATTTTATGTTTCAATGGTTTAGGCTGTCATGTAATGTATGTCAGTCAGTCAATCACGGTAAAGAAATAACGGAATGAAGTTGTGGTTTCAACAAACTCGTTAATTGTCATTTAACTTCAGTCGGTTATTGAGGACTAGAGATAGTATACACTCCGCGTGCTATTTCTGGGACAATCTCGTCTATTTTGGGAAAGATTGCCCCCAGCTTGCGCTTGCGTTGCGACGCGCAACGTTAATGCGACAGTTTACTTTCATCATGTAATTAGGTTTCTGATGTCTCTCAGCAGTTTTGTTTAGACTGTAAGTTTTTATTAGTACATAAGTACTTTAAAAAGTAGTATAGTTTTAAGTTATGCTATTTACATTGTTTGCGTTAATTTACGTACAAGACATACTACAAAATTGATCACAACATTAAAATCAAACAATAATATGCTAACAACCCGATCAAAAGATACAGCCATTAAAAAGGCTATTTCCATACAAATTGCCCAAATTCGAAAACCTAAAGGGTACTTCCAGTTGTCCTAGAAACTTAAAATTTGGTATGAATGTAGCTCATATAGCACAACCACTCAGAAAAGTCTCAAAATCTTAAATTGTTATGTCTGTCTGTAGATTACGTAGACCAATATAAGTTGACCCCACACTGCGTACATTTTGCTTAGGAGCAGGGCTCTGCTAACACCGGACTTTTAAAACACTGGGAAAAAGCGTTAAAATCTTTCAACGGTACCCTCGTCCGCGAGTTCGACTCGCAATTGCCTGGTTTTTATAACTTTAATAGGTACCGTGGTGATCTTTATACAATCTAAGATTCGAGCAGTATACATAGTATAATCAGCGCCAAAAAGTAGCTTATGTACTTAGATTACGTGCTTATGCATATTCGCTCTATCTTTCCTTCTGTAATAAATAAATATAATAAATATCACGGGACAATTAACACCAATTGGCCTAGTCCCAAACTAGACAAAGGCTGTACTATGGGTATAGACAACGGATAAACATACTTATGTAGATAAATACATACTTAATTACATATTAATCATCCAAAACCCGAGAACAAACATTCGTATTCATCATACAAACATCTGCCCCAACCGGGGATCGAACCCGGGACCTCAAGCTTCATAGTCAGGGTCTCTAACCACTACTAGGCTATCCGGTCGTCAAATAATGGTCGTAAAGAAGTTGTGTCTTATCAAATGTCCAATCGTTTTCCCTCGTCTACTCTCTATTGTATTCAGAATCGTTCTTTTGCTAAGTTAGGACTAGGAAACATGTGTATATATATTATATTGACATCAGATCAGAGGCCCGAGTACGAATATTCGAAACCTGCGTCACGTAAAATCGAATAAGTAAACGTTATCGAGTCTGTATGACGTTTGGAACAGCGCCCGCCCGTGAGCGTATTTGGAACTAAAATTTAGTATGAGGTTTCTCGATCTCGATACGATAATCGTAACGTTACGCAGGATTCGAAACCTCGAAAACTCGTGCTCGGCTCTCTGCATCTAGGTATCGTACATATGTTTAGCAAGAGAACACTCAGTGGGGTGGGACACCTGCCACAGAGCGTCTAGTTATGAGTTACAGCATAAGCTAACCTACCTGCGCTTACGCAAGCTAAACCTAAGTGTAACGGTTACCGCGCCGGCCTGGATTGCTTGCGAAGATGCGATTAGTTCATGTGTTGTCTCTTTGACTGTTATGACACGGCGTAACAGTCAGAGGCATAGTGGCAAGAATACTGTCCCACTCAGAGATGCACTTAATAAATGTATTGATTAGTGACAACTTTCCATGAACTTTCTTTTTAATAAACCAGTTTAGATCCACTGCAGTTCATGGACAGTACCACAGAACTCACAGTGCGACTTCTATCTCGCGCGAGAACAACTGCCCGTCCTTTTCTGTTACTCAGAATACAACGGGACGGGTAATATAATCTTGCGCGACAAACAAAGTCGCGGCCAGTCGTGCTAGCCCTACAGTACTGTATCGGAGTGTGTATATTTTGCATTATGTATTTTGACGTCACGAGTGTAATGTAGTGAGGAATTAAATAGCTCGATTAGCATCTCTAACCTTTGTGGTGATGTTTGTACAACAAGCTGTTTTGTTTCTACAACCTGACGTGGCACGCGGAAATCGGTGGGGTGTTAGAACGCGTAATTTAGGTTCTCAGCCTTCTTTTCGGCACGCGAGGTACCATACACTCTTTCCTTCTACCCCGATGTATTTCTGTGGACAGTACTAATTAAGTATGGTAGAGGCGAGGTAAAAAATAGCAGAAACGGTACAGGAAAAAAGAGTTTGATTACAGAAGGTGGGGTATTAGAGCCTGAAGTGCCGCGCGTAATTAGAATTAGAGCCACATTCACACTCAAGCCACACTCACACCATACTTATGTTCTGTTTGAATAAGCGATTCATTCATTCATTCATTCAATCAATCTATCATTCATTCATTCATTAAAATAGCAATTCACTTCCCTTACCCCATGCCCCATTGTCTGAGTTAGTGAGTTCACGCTATCACATGTCTCGCGAAAGCGCTTGCACAAGATGACCCAGGATAGGCTCAAATTATCCCCCGTGATTACCTGGTGATTACGGTTTCCGCTACCACGTGATTACTGATTACGAGTCACACGACTCGGCGTGATTACGCTGAGGTACGTCAACGTTGGTGAGATTAAGGGTGAGGCCACACCGGTGCTCAGAGCGGCTAGTGTAATCGCCGACCAGGCCAAGAAATAAGTACGTCTCGATCTCGTTCGCCTTAAACAATTCTCATACTATTTGACACTTTAACGCAAACGCTATCGAGACGTATTTTTAACCGACTTCAAAAAAGGAGGAGGTTCTACGTTCCACTGTATGTATTTTTTTTGTGATTTTTGATTACACTAAGGGCACAGAATACGCTGCCGGTGCGTTTACGCAGCAAAATGTACGAAGAAAACGTGACGCATAAGTCACGGCACTGCGTATACGCTGCGTCAGGCTTCCGTGTGGTCGATGCTCAAATCTTCAGTAGAAACCAGTACCAATCCTACTTGTGTCATACTCTATATAGGCATGGCATATATTGATTGATTGAGCTTAGAAATAGGTTTAAATGCGTGGAATCTAAAAAAGGTATGTGTTTTTTAACGTTAGGTTTTCTAAGAACAAACCAGTTTTTTCCGTATTTTAGTCATCATTCAATTCAATCATACAAGAGGCTATGGAAAACGTGAAGGCGGGAATCGTCATCAACGGTGAAATGGTTACCAACATACGATACGCTGATGATACTGTACTGATAGCTTCCACTTCGAGAGGGCCTTCAGGACATTGTCTCACGAGTATACGAAAGCAGCAGAAAGGTGGGGCTCAACATGAACATATCCAAGACTAAGTACATGGCTGTGACATGTGGACCCAAGCCCCAGTCGAGCATACTGGTCGGAACTAATAGTCTGGAGAGAGTCCAAAAATATAAATATCTTGGTTCATGTCTAACGGACTCCTGGGATAGTGACACCGAAATCCGTGGGCGTATAGAAGTTGTCAGGTCATCTTTCGAAACAATGAGGAAAGTTTTAAGCAACCGGCAGCTATCTATAAAACTCCGCACTAGGCTCCTGCAGTGCTACATATGGCCAGTCGTTCTTTATGGATGTGAGTCATGGACCATAAAAGAAGACCTCCGGAAGAAACTGGAAGCGTTTGAAATGTGGTGCTACCGTCGAATGCAATGCATCAGGTGGACGTACAAGGTCACAAACATTGAGATCCTGAATCGTAAAGCGAAGAAGGTGGAACTGGTGCGCACTGTCAAACAGAGAAAGGTTGCCTATTTAGGTCATGTACTGCGACATGATAGATACCATCTATTGCAGACTGTAATGATGGGAAATGTGGCCGGGAAGCGGAAGGTTGGAAGAAGGAAAATGTCCTGGCTTCGCAACATAAGAGAGTGGACCGGCATCAAAACCGTGGAACAGCTATTCAGGCTAGCCCTGGACAAAGAAAAATTCAAAAAACTGACTGCCGACCTTCAGTAATGGAGAGGCACTTGAAGAAGAAGAAGTTATAATTATTCATCTACACAACGAAATAAATGAGTGAGCACAGGGGATGTGGTACGCAAGCAAGCAGGCGAAA
The DNA here is from genome assembly GCA_963691665.1 of Clepsis dumicolana. NCBI lineage: Eukaryota > Metazoa > Arthropoda > Insecta > Lepidoptera > Tortricidae > Clepsis > Clepsis dumicolana. The sequence goes on along the minus strand of OY829520.1, from coordinate 12,227,989 downwards.
GTTTCTTTTATCTAAAAAAACTTATCTACAACAGAACAAACTATTCTTGTAATACAAAATTAACGTCCTCAAATTAAATACGTTTTCCTATCGATTCAGCCGATACCCTCCCTTTTGGGTAAATTAGTATTTACCCCACAGTATTGGCCTGGTTCTCGGAATCCAAACAGTCCCACGCCAGTAAACACGATAAGTAAATAAATCACTAATTCCAGCCAGTATCATAAAGTCAAAAGTAAATTGAATAATCTTCTTCATACCAGATAATTACGGCTGCCTTGGTTGGAAATGCGCAGTATAGTATTGAAACTACCTAGTTGTAATTTATAGAGGTTACTTTAGGACCAAAGGTAGTGACAATTTTACATTGCAAAAGTTAGGTACGTATTAGGTACTCTCTTAGATTGACGAGACAAAAAAAATCGTGGGACAATTGGCAGTAATTGAGCTAGTCACAAATTAAGCAGAGCTTGAGTTATGGACAATACCCATAACTCAGGCTCTGCTTAATTTGTGGGTAGGTACTTATTTAGACAACACAAAGACTCGGTCACTTTTATATTTCGAACGCATTTAGTACGTTTTTTGTGGTCATATTATAGTTTTACACTCTTATCTGCTCTTATGATCTTTCACGTTTTTCTGTTTTTCTTTTCCATTCTTGTTCTTTTAATTGTTAAGCCATTGTCCATAGTTAGTTTGAGTTAATAAGGTCGTTGATGCCGTGTTTTTTTCTCATGCCTTGACAAATATTGCAATCTTTCTGTACTCGTGCAGAGATAATAATAATTGTTTTAGGTTTTACAGAACATTATAAAAACGGTTTCTTAAAACAGGAAAATATTATTTTTAACTGGGTCTGGGTAAATATTAAAAAGAAACGAGCTCTAACAGCCTTACTGTTTCAGTTTTAATTGTAAACAAGTATGTCATCTATTTATTTATCTATAAATGTACACCTGTAAAAAAAACCTTAGAAAAAAGACGTAAAGTAATCCTCTAAAATAATGATAAATAAATAAAATAAAATGCTTTTATTTCGGACAACAGAAACTAAAGCCTAAAGTTTTATGGCCTAGCACTAAGCAGCAGAAATATGAAGTCGGTGCGGTGCGAGCGGAATATTCTTTTATTTCACAATTTTACGTTGATTTAACATTTTCAGAATTATCCTCTAACTCCTAACCGTTAAGGAGTTGTACCTTCCATCATCAGCTCATCAACATAAGATGATGACTACCGGACGCAAATACTTGAATAGCCTTAGAAAATATATGAAACACATGATAAGTACCTATAAAATTGATGAAATACCTATGAAATGACTTGGTGACAGTGGGACCACCTCAGGAGTATACCCTTTCGAATATTGATTTAACATTTTCAGAATTATCCTCCAACTCCTAACCCCTAAGGAGTTGTACCTTCCATCATCAGCTCATCATCATGAGATGATGACTACCAGACGCAAATACTTGAATAACCTTAGAAAATATATGAAACACATAGTACGTGCCAGTAAAATTTGAGGGTTGCCCTCGATTTCCCTGGGATCCCATCATCAGATCATGACTTGGTGACAATGGGACCACCTCAGGAGTATACCCTTTTAAGTTAGTTTAATTAAGTATTATTTTAATTAAGATAGTGCAAGAATATTTTTTTATGACTGGTCCTCTCATACATAACGTTGTCCACGCATCTGACCACATCTGACAGACGTTGACATCGCAGCAGACGCGCGAACCAATAATGGCCGTAATCTGCCATGCCGAGAACCAATCACATTGGGCCAGTGCGCATTGCCGGACGCTGACAAACGTTACTGGCCTTCTGGTCAAATCTTTGAGTATTTATAAAATGGCGAACTAGCAAAGCACATCCTAATAGCAACCTAGATTCGTGCGTATTAACGTAATTTTTTAATGCATGGATAGTTTAGTATATGGTTACTTTGCTGCTGTGTGTGTACTTCATCATTGTGCGAGTTTTGGCTCTGCTAGTGAACGATACGTTGTATGGAAAGACTGCTTCCATGTTTTATATGCGGTCACTGGAAAAACCTCATACTAAATTTTAGTTCCAAATACGCTCACGGGCGGGCGCTATTCCAAACGTCATACGAACTCGATAACGTTTACTATTCGATTTTACGTGACGCAGGTTTCGAATATTCGTACTCGGGCCTCTGGTCAAAACCCGCGATTGTACGAGTAGGTACAACATCCCTTTCATGAATTCCGTCGTTCATACCGCACTTTCTTTAATCTCTATAATACCACATTAAAATATCCAATTAAATAACTCAGTGACAGCAAATCGTTACGGTTTATGCCCATTTTATGCATTTTACCTCACAATTGATTATACGACCTCAATCTGCGACGAGCAAGCAAACGTCATCGTCGTCATTGCTATCTGGAGCATCTCTTCACGGTCACATAACTGCTGACTTGACACTTACTTACATAATAAATAATAATACAGCTTAATAATGATCAAGGACGATAAAACCAAGAGGACTGCCAATGGCTATACAATGTCGCGTTCCTGTAAAATAATGAGCCTGCTGTAGCTAGTTTCACTATTGAGAGCTCCCTGTACCATTAATTTTGTATGACACTTAGACCTCTGGCTAACACAATAGTGCCATCTATGAACTGAAAGAAAAAAATAATTTAGATGGCGCTATGGTGTTAGCCAGAGGTTTAAATTTTATTCCAAATGAATGGTACAGAGACCCCTCCGTAGTAAAACTAGCTAGAGCAGACTTATTATTTCAAAGGAACGCGGCATCGTATAGACACTGGCAGTTCTCTTGGTTTTATGGTCCTTGATAATGATAACACCATCATTGATCGAACTAAAAACAATTGATTTGGTCACCAGCGATCACGCGTGTAAGACAGCTACGTCTTCTTAAAGGCCCAAAACCATCGACAACTAGAAAATCACAAGCAGAAGAGGTTGGCAGACAAGCAAGTGAGTCACCTGATGGTGTGTGATCACCAATGCCTATAGACAACCTCGACCCCGGGGGGTTTGCAGATGCGTTGCCAACCTAGAGAGCTAAGATGAAATGCCTCTTGTGCCCGTAATAACACCGGCTGTCTCTCCACACCGGAACACAACATTGCAAGCACTGGTGCTTAACGGTAGGATTAGCGAGTAAGATGGTAGCGTTAAAAGCCGTGATAGTCTAGTGGTTTGACCTATGGCCTCTCAAGCAGAGGGTCGTGGGTTCAAACCCCGGTTCGCGCCTCCGTTTTTCGGAATTTATGAGCAAAATTACATTTGTAATTTATCATGAGCTTTTCGGTGAAGGAAAACATCGATGAGGAAACCTGCACACTCCTGCGAAGTAATTCAATTATGTGTGTGAAGTTCCCCATCCGCACTGGGCACGCGTGGGAACTATAGCCCAAGCCCTCTCATTCTGAGAGGAGTCCTATGCCCAGCAGTGGGCCTTAAAGAAGGCTGGTTATGATGATGATGATGATGGTAGCGTCAGTAGATGGAAGTTGTTAGCGAGTAAGTAGCGATCTGGACGGACCTTGCGCAAGGTTCTACCACCCTCAAAAATTCTTACCGCAACATTAGGTATACCAATTTTACACTATTCGATACGTGTCTCAATTGTTATTAATGAGAATAATTGATTTATTGATTATTTTTGTTTTTACTTTTATGAAACATTCATAGTATGAAATTCAACATACAATGACAATGCAAAGAAAAATCAGTTAAGCAGCTGGACTTGAACCCAGCAACCTCGGTAATCCCTACCACGCTCCACCAAGTACTCCAAGTACTTAACTTTGGTGAACCTAACGAATTTATCTACTCATAGATGGCGCTGAGAAGAGTTCTTCCAAATAGAAATATGACACAATGCATTGAAAAATTCGCAAGGTGCACCAAAGTTAAGCATGGCTTAATTGGTGGAGCGTGGTACGGATTACCGAGGTTGCTGGTTCAAGTCCAGCTGCTTAACTGATTTTTCTATGTATTGTCATTGTATGTTCAATTGTTATAAGTAAATAGTCTGTGTCTATTTTATTTCTGTCAATTTCACTTGTTTTCGCAGCAAGTGTGTCAAAAGTGTAAATAAATGTTTCTCTTTGTCTAAAAACGAAACTTCTATAACAATGGTTCCAATTAATACTCGGAACAAACAAGTGATGAGTAACAAACAGCTGTTTGATAGCGCTATCAGAGGAAGAAAGCATCCTGTCCGTAGAACAGATACGTATCGTATCTCGTCTACAATGTTATTCCCCTCAGCCATAACATTGGCAATAATAATATTTACTGTACTATTTTACCAGCCATTATCATTACCAACTTTTTGAACAAACTAAAATGTAAATATGCAGGAAGACTAGAAATACAAAGTCTCGAACTGGTAATCGAACCCGGGTCCTCCGCCATACCGTGGCGTCGCGCTGCCAACTGCGCCATCCGAGCCATCATTGGTAGCAGCGAAATACTCATTATATTCACGTTTCAGTTTATTTCAGGTTACTTACGGTGCTTAACTTTGACGACCGGATGGCCTAGTGGTTGGCGACCCTGACTATGATGCTTGAGGTCCCGGGTTCGAATCCCAGTCGGGGCAGATGTTTGTATGATGAATGTTTGTTCTCGGGTCTTGGATGTTTAATATGTATATAAGTATGTATTTATCTATATAAGTATGTTTATCCGTTGTCTACTACCCACAGGACAGGCTTTGCCTAGTTTGGGACTAGGTCAATTGGTGTAAATTTGTCCCATGATATTATTACTTAGCGAATACTGCCCAGCCCCAGTTCGAGAATTAATTTTTCTGGTCTTTCTGCATATTTATTTTTCATAGTGAAATAAAACGGATCGCGGGTATATAAGTCGAGTTCACTATGATTGGGTTTCACGGTAGTTTCATGTTGAAATTTACTTTTCAGGTTAAAATTTGAGGAATATTATCATTACCATCAACATCACCTTCATCACCACCACTATCATTGCCATTATCATCAGTCGAGCATCCACTGTTGGGTTTAGGGTTACTTCAATGAAAGGTCGATGACCTCCTGCATCCTTCTACCACCAGCAACTTTAGTCAGGTCATTGGATTTTCGCTACTAATGCTACGATACATCCCCCAGCGGATATCAGTTTATTTAGAAACTTGACTTCTTATCTACCTTGGCGATCATACCAACGTTGTTCTACATACAGGGTATCCAATAGGGGCTATCGCGAGTCGAAAACCGCTGGATTCGCTAGTGTCGGGTGAGGTCATTCTCCACCAATGAGAGACAAGCTACTGGGCTATGATTGGTGGAAATTGACACAGAGAACTCAGTCGACACTAGGTACTTAGAACGAATTGGAAGTTCCTTAAAGGTCGCCGTGTAAGTCAAACAAATTAAGTTTGCTTCATAGGTTATGTTACGAATTATGAATCTTAATTGAAAATTGGTCTTGGTTTTATCAAGGCCTTTAATAGCCATTTCAATTGCATTCGAACAAGCATACCTATTATACCTACACGAAGCTATTAACTGTATTTTGCGCATTTAAAAACACAGGGTTACAAAGTGCCAATCACAATATTTTAACCAATTTAAAATAGGATTCACTCGTTAAGTTTTTAGTTCAAATTATAAACGAAATAAAGAACACTTCCTCAATTGAATCGTATTTGCTAATTTGGAAATGAGAGCAAAGTAATTAGTTCACGTGTGTGAAACGTAGAAAGCGTGGATTACGCTAAAAATTAACGAAATGAACAGGGCCTCCATTCAACATAGAGACGAGGTGCCTAGAAATAAGCATGCCGCGAGAGAAATTCTTCCATAGAGTTTGCTAAACCCTATATTAGACATTATTTTCAAAGGATAATTTAATAAACATATTTACATAATAAAAGCAATTTACAATGACATTAAATCTAAGCTTAAACTAAATAAACTACAACTTAAAACTAAATTAAATCTAAATAAGGCCCCGGTGGCATAGTGCCCAAAAGGCTGGCAGCGTTGCCTCGCTGAATAGCGACGCTGATTCTTTGAGAGAGAAAACTGCCAGCCCTTTGGTCACAAGTTGCATCAACTAAGCGCTTTTCAAACAATTGAACAATTGGGTTTACTTTATTTTGTAACTTACGGGATGCAATACGGGAGCTAATTTTATCCGATGCAAGAGAAAGAGATTTACCACATTTTTTTTTTCTGCGCGGACGAAGTCGTGGGCAAAAGCTGTAATAATTCTAACTATTGTTCTCTTACAAGCGAGAAAGCAAGTAAGCAAGCCTTACGGGAAGTAAGATACCTACAATTTCCACCTCCATTGTCATCTTGCAAGCGATTCGGTATCGGTGCATTTTTTTTAGCTTCAACGACCGACAAAAATAGGTAAAATGCTATAATGGTTAATAATAATAATAGAAAGAAAGAAAGAAAATTATTTATTTCAGGTCCCAGAGTACCACCACCTAACAGTAAAAATAATTAAAAATAATTCCTTAAAACATAACATAATATGGTGACACAAAAGACACCGAAAAAGGGATAATAATAGACATCCATTACAGTCATCTTAATAATAATTCAATTATTGCGAACACAAGTGCATAGATGATTAATGAACGTTAATGGCAATTTAACAAACACAAGCAAATGACCAGCCTAGTGAAAGTTAGATAGATTAATAACAAATGGTTTTTAAAATAAATAAATGATGAGGGTCAGAGTTCATGCCTTAGTAAATTACTAAAGTCAAGTGCCAAGAACCCTCATGGTTATGTTTAAGGGCAATGGACTGTCAGTTTAATTTTGAATGATGGCTAAGAGAAGTAATCTCCGTTTGTTATAAGATGGAATGGTTGGGAATCAACGACTAATTTTAGTTGACCCTACTGTTGGTCCAATGGAAAATATTGTTTTGATTATTTTCAAAATCTCCGTTACTAGCATTTAGCGAATTAGGTACAATATTATTTAAATGAACGAATTAATTATCAGTAGTGGAAGTGGTGGCATGTTGAGCGGTTGTTGTTGTGCTTCGTAAATGGCCTCGTGGAGAGTGCCGAAACGCGTCAGCGTTTAGTATAGTGGTGGTGGTGATAGTTGGGTCTGTGTGGCATGTGTTGATTCGTGTAGCAGTGGAGGCGGAGGTGTTGCATGAAAACATACATTTGCCGCACAGATATAACTATTTGTCATTAGTGGTCGCGGGTGAGCAAAGTAATTGTTTTTTAGTTCATAAATATGGACCTCCGCAAAGTAACGCCTGATTCAATAAAATTAAGTGAATTCATGTTTATTTTAAGGATTTAGCTCATGAGTAAATAAATACTTGTTGCGCCATCGCTACTAAGGACCGCAGTTACTTTAGTATTGCCAATTCCTAGCGACATGTTTGTAAACAATAAGAAGTAAATAACTAATTGTGACAAGATTCCTTAGGTTCATTAATTTGAAAGTATGTCCATCGTGGTTGAAACAGCAACAAATATATTACTTAGGATAGGTAAGTATAGCCAATTCTAAATGGGAAAATCCAATAGGATAGAAGGGTCTAAAAATTAAAATGTCTACTCTTTTACCTATATCTTAGAGTCACATTATATTTAAGACTCCATCCTCACAGTAGATATAATCTGCAGTGGTTTCTTCAACCATTAATGTAATCTGGTGTAGACAAATGTACCTAGATCTCTTTAATGAACGCAATTTGTTCCAGTCTTGTGCGTTCCCCAAATTTATCCGCGCTGCCATGACAAGATCGTCAGTCCATTGTACAGTCGAGGTCAAATGTTACATTTGAGACTTACTCTAATTTGTAGGTATACAAACCTTATTTCCGTGAGAATAAGGTTGATGTATATAATATGTATATTGCGAATCTTAACTGGCAGTGTGCGGAGCACATTGCTCACAGGACTGATGGCCGATGGGTTCTCAAATGGCGTCCGCGGACCGGGAGACGAACTGTAGGTAGGCCTCCAACAAGGTGGAGCGACGACCTGGTGAGGATCGCGGGATCGCGGTGGTTGCAGAAAGCACAAGACCGGTCTGAGTGGAGAGCCTTGGGGGAGGCCTATGTCCAGCAGTAGACGTCTTTCGGCTGCCAGGCGTGCATAGCTATGCACGCCTAGCATTCATCACCATCATCATGTCCATTGCCGTGTTTGCTGTTTATTGTATCAATTATGATTATATTCAATGGCCTGTCTTCTTCCAGACAAAAGGTGTGCGACTCCATAGAGATTCCGATCCTGACGCGGTGTTGTTTCTGCTTCCCGCTTCGGAAAGGACTCATCGCCTTCGCATACGGCAACCTGGTAAGAAGCCTCTGTTATTTTCTTCTTCTTATACATATATGTCTCTAGAAATTACACAAGGACTGGTCAGCAAGTCGGCAATCTATTGAGTTTTACTTTTCGTTACAAAGATAGATGATTTGACTGACGAATTACACATAAATTTAAAAGTCTCATTTCTCATCAGTCGGTTGCTCTTGACAGAGCAGTCGTGGTCACGCGAACTGCTCGGTAGCGGTTCACCACCGTGCGCTATTTGTTCCTTGCTGAAGCCTGTCTTGTGCAGTCGTTGAGGGCTTCGTCAATCAACGACTTGATCTGGTCCGTCCATCGCAAAGGCAAGCGTCCTCGTGATCTGCTGCCATTTACCCGACCCTGCACAACCAGTCGCTTCACAGAGTCAGCATATCAGTAGGTACAGCGCCGGTTGCTAAACAGGTTGCTCGACTTCTCCTTATCTGTAGGAAGTACTTGCATATGTGACTTTCATGGGATGTTAGTAGCAGTGAAATTTAAATTAGCCGTCTCTCTTTTTCCTAAAATTGTATGTTTAATTTTTGGGTTGACCTACTATTAGAAAGAGGGATGCCAGCGGGACGCGAAACGCGAAGCATAGTCTTGTCCTTTTGTTTAAATATTTTTAAAAACAGCTTCAATGTCTTAGTAAATCGGTCCTAATTATTAATCACCGAAGTACTAGTAACGTAAGCATGGAACAACTTTTACTCGGCATCGGAAAGTGATGAAACCACTTGCGCACGCTCGTTGCCCAACCGAAGGGCCTTTGCTCATATCCGATAGATTCTTTAGTGCAGTGTATTAACAGATACTTATCTCGCAAAATTTACAAAGAAAAAAATACCTAACGCAATGTACCTATACGCATGTACGTATGTATGTAGGTACGGCGTGTACTGTCATCAAAGACATTACAAAATAAAAGTGCAATGCTTGTAAAGATATGAAAATTTCGTCCATACCTACTGCACATGACGTCGCTGGTAGCTGCTGGCATGATGATGAATTCGCTGCTTCTTCAGAGCGTTTAGTATAATCAACGTCTCGAACGCGTTTGCATTAAAGTGTCAAATAATACGACAATTATTAGAGAATTCATCATGCCAGCCAAAAGACGTCCACTACTGGACGGTGGTCTCCCCCAAAGCTCTCCACTCAGACCAGTCTTGTGCTTTCCGCATCCACCGCGATCCCGCGATCTTCACCAGGTCATCGCAGGGAATTGACCACAAATGTCTTTATTTCTTTATTATACTTTCCAGATCCTTACCCTGGTGGTGACGGGGTTCCTGTCCTACTACATCTCGTACCTCCGCAATGCTGGCCTCACGGACCCCTCAGAGTACCCACGCCTCATCGCTGACACCACGGCACTTGTGCTGGAGACCGCCATGACTATTGCATTCATCGTAGCTTTGCATAAGGTATTTATCATCTTAGGAGCTAGACCGTATCCAATTTGTCCAGTTCCACTTTGCATGGTCCTGTGTCCTGTGCCACGCTGGCGGCTAATTGGCTAAGTAAATTTTTTTGAAGAGGTGCAAATATATTTTTTCGACAGTCATCGTCTTAGTAATCGAAGAACTGCAGCTCTTTTATTTTTATATCCTATCATTAATTAGAAATCTTTTTTTAGATGATCGAGATGACATTTGTGAGATTTAATGGCTGATTAGCTTAGTGCCTAGCACTAGCCTAGAATAAAAAAAAAACAGGTTTTGTCAAACCTCTTCAAAAAACTTTATTTAGCCAATTGAGCATCTTTATGGTCTATATAAAGGTATTTATGTTGGTTTTCAAATTACCTAATGTTTCGGCGGTATTAGGTAGATAGGGTAAATTGAACACATTACCAAATAAGGTACTTAAATGTCACTGTACCCGACAATGTTCTAATAGTTGGCACCTTCAATCTGATTACGTAGCAATAAAGGTGTGACAAGCAGGATCTCAGTTATTGGAACGACCGTGTCGATCTTTGCGACGCTTACCTTATGTGTATAAAAACATTAATATCGTGATTAAGTGCTAAAATCATATTCCGTAGGTAGACTGCTAATTTCGAAAACTTAACAACATTTTAAAGATACAAAGTAATTTTAAAGAGACGTTTCGGCCTACTTGCAAAATAAACTTTATATTTTGTTTTTGTTTTTTATTATTTTCTGGCTCTTGTCAAACTATATTGCGAGACGAGGACAGCTCCAAGTCTTCGTTGTATGACAAAGCATCCTCCGTTCTAGCCGGTCAGAATCTTCCAAAATGCTCTGGTTTAGTTGTGTTGGCTTGGCGTACAACTACTTTCGCACATTAATCCCGAAAAACTCTAATGTGCTAGCCGGGGATCGAACCCACGATCCTCTGCTACATAGGCAATAAGTGAAACCACTCGGCTATCACGGCTTTTTCAGTACTTTAGCAAGATTCAAATGTATCTCGCTCGCGTAAGACGTGTGCAAAAGCGGAGCAGAGGCAGTGTTTACATACATAGTGTTATGCTCGTGTTACTCATACATAAACACTAAGCCGCAATGATGCAAACCATCAACCACCACGATAATCGGCTACCTACCCGGCCGGTTAAGCATACTGCAAGAAGTAACATCTCTGCGCGGGTTTCCGCCATTCACTTTTTTTTATTTCATTACCATACTAAGTTATTGATCAATAAAAAGTTAATTAACCTTTTCCCATTTCACCTTCGATGCAAATATATTTTCAATTCACATTATTATTAGCCAACTATGTAGCGTTAAAAATATAATTTTTTTTTTGCACAACTGTAAGAATATTCAGAATATTTTGAATTTGTTAACCAGCAGTGGAAAACTTAGCTAGGCTACCAAATAAAATAATCCCAGACCATTTCCTCAATTTCTAAAAAAAACTAATTTTGCAAATTACCAATACATAGCACGTTAGCGACCAAGATAATGAATATTCTCGAAAACCCGTCCTTTCGTAATATCGTGACATCTCAGTTCCCTGCCAATGTCGTACTTACGGTGGGTCAAGGTGTCGTGGCCTTCGCTCGGAGCTCGTGGATCTTGTAACGCTCGTAACACCATCTAGCGGTTGGCAGATCACATGACTTGGACACCTGATCATTATCAAGGTTTAATTACTGAATTCCGTGCTGTAACAAAGTAACATTATTATGCAATAGATACACATTGCAGTGTACTGCTGAGTAGAGTTCGTTTTGATACCACGTTATGGACTAATTTTGCTTAGGTTAGGTATCAAATCTTGCAAGTCTAACCTCGCCCACTTTTGGTAGTCGAATTAACATGAAATTTGATATAGACATGTACCTACATATATTTGATGACACCGCAAGTATACAGTGAACAAAGATTCAGTCAGCAAAAAAAGGTTGTATTACAATCATTTTTTATTTAACTAAAACGTATGTAGAAAATATTAAGGTCATGTTTAAAATTCTAGTGATTTGCCAATTCTGCGTGGTCTTGCACAAGGTTCAACCGAAACGGCTTAAAGAGGAGATAAATGTACAGGCACGAAGCTATATCACGATTTCTCAGTAAATGATAACTATAAAAGCGTCCTTTGTTTATGCGATAGTAGTTGTTATTTTTGTAATGACATGGCCGTTTTGTGTTCCAGAAACACGTGCTACTGATGAAAGTGTATCTGTACTTCGAGATAGTGTTCTCCATCATCGGGTTCATCTACAGCCTAGCCTTTATGACGAGGGAGACGGCCAGCGAGCTGTTCCTCATACTGTTCCAATTAAGTAAGTATCCTGTGTTATAATAGTACTTTTTGATATAAGTGCGGAGAGTATGCACGAGTCCTGAGGTGTCTAGGCCCGAGCCGTGAGACGAGGGTCGAGACTCGGGACTAGTGAAAATGACACTTCCGCACGTGTAGTTACCTACCAAACGACGTGTACCAAACGACGTTTTTTAATACATTTGCGAAAAAAATTACAATGAAACCAAAAGTGGTGAGCCGGCAGGAGCTGCCCTATCGTGGAGGAGGTGAAGGTGAAGGCGGCACTCCGCCGCCCTCTTCCACCGCCGGCGCCTTAGAAAAGTAAAAAGCACTAGTACGAAAAATCCGACTTTCCGCATGATACGTAATCTCTTAAAGTATCGCTTTATGAGAAATAGTATTAAAAAATAAATAGGTACTTATCGTAAATGAAAAGTACTTAACAATATCTAAAATACGCCCGAAACAGAAGTCCCCATGGGTATGGTACCAAAAATGCTGGCTCTTTGGATAGCCACGCGCTACGCTACGAAAAGAGAAACCTAGCCTGGTTTAACCTTTGTCCGAGAAAGCTGCTAGATCTTATATTCAGTCCCCTGTGACATCGGCTAGCCTCTTAGATATTCCCTTGAGAATTCCAAGACGCTAGAACCCCACGGACCAAGGGTCTCGATTCGACGCCGAATGGAACAAAGTCATAAGTATTCGGAGCTTAGGCTCCAGTATTTTTATACACCTGGCATTAAGTAATCATATCAGCAACAGTCTTCCAAGCGGAGACATATGCAATAATAGCCTGTGCACAAGAGAATATAGATAGGAAAATCAAAAAAACAACCATCCATATTCTCAGTGACAGTCAAGCAGCACTGAAGGCACTTACATCACCTAAGGTAGACTCGCGACTAGTATACAACGGCGTCCAAGCACTGAACAAGCTTGGCAGACACAACAAAGTGAGACTGGTATGGATTCCAGGACACAAGGGCTTAGTAGGTAACGAAAAAGCAGACGAGCTTGCAAGAGCAGGGTCCAACAACGATTATACGGGACCCGAACCATATGTGGGACTGTCACAAGGAACGATCAGAACCGCTATAAATGACCACACCAGAGCCAAACACCGACAAGAGTGGAAAGCTCTGGCAGGAGTCAAACACTCGAAGCGTTTCATAGAAAACGTTAACCCAGGCTGGACCAAGAAACTTTGGAACCTCAGCAGAAGACAACTCCGATATGTAATTGGGGTGTTCACAGGTCACTTCGGGATCAAATACCGATTGGCGAAAATGGGACTCTATGACAATGAAGAATGTAGAATGTGTGGCGAAGAGGTAGAAACAATGGAACACGTGTTGTGTGAATGTGAGGCCCTCGCCAGATCAAGAATGAATCTCTTCGGCAACGGATACCCCGAACCAGGAGACTTTAAGGCACTACCGCTGCTCTAAATCATCCACTACATGGAAGTAGTGGGTAAAGCGATAGAATAGTGCAAAGGAGGGGTAAATGCACAAAAGATCCCACTGGGTCGAAGAGTATCCGCAAGGACCCCTAGAATTAAGATAAGATAAGATAAGTAATCATATCATTTTTACAATGTACAGATCTCAGAATCAGAATCTTAATCATCGTCAAAGCATATAGTAATATGCCCTACTACTTAATAGAGTTTCGGTTTACTTTTTAACCCCCGACAAAAAAGAGGGATGTTATAAGCTTGACCTGTGTATCTGTGTATCTGTCTGTGGCATCACAGCTCTCAAACGGATCGGCCGATTTCGATGCGGTATTTTTTAATCGAAAGCTAGTTCAATGGAGGTAGTTCTTAGCTAAGTTTCAATAAAATCGGTTCACCCGTTTTTGAAATATTGAAGTTTGAAATGAAAATGTCGGGGGTTTTTCAACTTTTCTAAGTTGGTTAGGTTATGAACTCTACCATGAAATGACTAATAAGCACATTAAAATTTGCCCAAGTAGTCGTCTATCTGGTATTTCATGCAAATGGGTGGGCTGCTCAGATTATAATGTATATTTAATCGCTCATTCTTCGTATCGTATCAGTTATCATTACGGTTACGCAACTTGAACCCAGCAGTCTTAGGTTTCGTTACTCGCTTTACAAATGCAGACTGGTGTCAAAATAAAATTACTTTATATTTTAACTTACATACATACATATACATATCACGCCTCTATTCCACGGGGGTAGGCAGAAACTATGACTTGCATACGTACTACGCACCTGACCTTTGCGGAGAAGAGACACGGTAGATTTTTAATTTAACGAAAACTTATTGGTGCTGAGGAGGCAGTTTGATCACTGAAAATGATAACGTCATAGTTGAGTAATTAAATACAAACTTCATACTGACCTCGTTTTGACATTTCAAAAAAGTTGCTGGTTTGACAACTAGGCATCATCCCCATTCGACCTTTTGCAACAAGCAAGTGGGTCACCTGATGGTAAGTGATCACCACTGCCCATAGACACCCGCAACCCGGGGGGGGGGTTGCAGATGTGTTGCTAACCTAGAGAGCTTAGATGAAATGCCTCTTGTGCCCGCAATTACACCGGCTGTCTTACTCTCCACACCAGAACATAACAGAGCAAACAGCTGCTTAGCGGTAGGATTAGCGAGTAAGATGGTGGCGATCCGGACGGACCTCGCACAAGGTCCTACTACCCCCAAATACAATTTTATTTAGAAGTCCTTCTCAGAATAATTCTAATTCTTGAAACTCTACATCTACTTATCACGTTGAGCTCCTTCGATATCGTCCTTTTTTTTCTTTTAATTCTACTATATGCTACGAGTAGGCGTTATTAAAAAACACTGAACCCTTATAGGATCACTTTGTTGTCCGTCTGTCTGTCTGTCTGTTTTTTAATAGCTTGGTGAAGTATCCCACTTCTAAGCAAAGGCCTCCCCCTCCCCTCGCCACTCGTCTCTATCAACGGCATGTCCCTTCCAACCCGTTTTAAATGCGTCGAAGTCATCAGTCGAGCGCCATCTCCTCTTCGGTCGGCCTATGTATCTGGCGAAACCATTGATACACAAAAATAGACAGATACGCCACCGCTTCACCGCGCGCGGACAAGCAATTATAGGTGATTCGGTGACTTAATATACCTTGATGTTTGACAATATGTCAGTCTAATAACAACTAAAAAGTGAGGACCGCATTTTGTCAGCGCTGAACAGTGTGAACAGGTCCGTCGCCTATCTTTTGTGTTTTACATCGATGGGCAAAACCCAATACTAACAATATTCTGTTTTTATTCCAGTGCTTCAAATCTACTTGGTGATCCTGATATGGAGTTCCATCGTGAAGATGGAACGGGATGGCACGGTCAAATACACAAGGGACAGGGAGCCGGTGTAACACGCACAATTAAGTTAAGATTATATTTTAAGAAAGCATTTGATTACCAATTTAACCTGCGAACGCAGAGTGCCTTGATATGTCTAGCTCAATAGTACAAGGTTCCAAGTTTTTATCGGTGGTTCTTCAAAATAGATAGTGGGGCATTTTCGCCAGAAGTCCAACCAGTGTAATGTACCTACCGCTTTTTTGCTACATAGGTCTTCATCATGCATGCTGCATGTAAATCTGTAGTTATTTGTATGCCAAGGAAAGACAGTGATACGAATTCATTACTGTAACAACTATTGTTTGTCAAATAAGTTATTTTTGATTTGATTTGATCAATGAACTACAAAAAGTTAGCTAGTTATCTGTTTGCCAAATATTTAGCTTTAAAGGGCACAGTTTCGTTGGAGTCAATAATAAGTTTTGTATTTGTTCATACATTGTTGGAACTTCTGGTAAAATTGCCCAATTTATGCTAATATAATGAAATAGTCTTAAGTTTTTGTGTGTGTGAATGAGAGTGCATTTGTGCGTGTATGTGTGAGGGTGTAGAAACCACGTGAGTTTCGCATCTAGTGCGTTAATATCATAAAACAATTTAACCTCAGAAATAGCATACCAAACGAAAACATTTGAAATACCGGTTATTTTATAACACGCAAAAATTTTATGTAACTCGAAGGAAATAATAATTATGCTGTGTACGCCAAAAACTGGCACATAGACGGGACTCTGTATTTCTTATTAGGTATTTTTTCATTTCAAGATATTCTTTCAATGAAGTGTATGAAGTTCTCAATCCGCACTGGGCCCGCGTGGGAGCTATAGCCCAAGCCCTCTCATTCTGAGAGGAGGCCTGCGCCCTGCAGTGGGACGTAAAAAAGGCTGGTGATGATGACGATTATCTTTTCAACTCGCTACTTTTAACGTAGACAACATAACTGACGTTGAATGGCGGTAAAGCTTTGGAAGATTGTGCCTTATAAGAACGTCTTTGGGAAACAAAATACTGTGAACTAATATCAAAGAACGTTGTAATTAAAACGTTCACTTGAAAAACTACAATTAAGTACTGGAACGAGAATGATTCTGGAATTGAACAAATTTTGTGTAACTAAGTAGGTAATTGAAACTAATTACATTAAATAGAGTAGGTAGAATTATTTTTGATAAAAAAGTGCCTATTGTTACTGAATGTAAAAGTATATATTTTGAATCTTTTGATAATTTTAAAGAAATTAGCCGACAAGAAAATGTACTTTATAAATATTCGTATAAGTTTTATGCCAAATAAATTTGTTGTTCGCAAATAAAACAATCCAAGATTAACATAATGTTTTTATTTACAAGAAAACGTACCTCTTATCAAAATATAAATAATTTATTGTCCGTAAAAGCTGTTAGATCGCGTTTTAAAAACCGTACTTTGCAATCATCGCAAAATATAATTAACTTCGATAGAATAAATGCATAAGTCAAGTTTTAATGTCTTTATCTACACACATATCATAAGTCCTCTATAATGCGTTCAGAGACCGTAGAAAATGACCAGCATTGCAGCACGACGACGACTTCGCCGCCAGCGCCCCCCAACCACCACCCCAACAGTAAAGTAATAGTCATTACGATATCGAATTCGATGTCGTAACGACTTTTCGATATCAAATTCGATGTTTCAAATTTGAAAACCAACGTATTTTACAATCATAGTGAAATAAAACGGATCACTCACTATATAAGTCATGTTCGGCCCGACATTTACAAATAATAATGTGATTTTTTTTTACAATAAAAAAAAAACAGTTTACGAAACGTCAACTCGGTTTGTCTTTGATTAAAAAAAAACAGTCAAATTCGTGACAGATATGGATATGATAATATGCCTTCGGCTTCTGAACCCATCTTAGAGTCCTTATAATATGTGTGTAGATAAAGTAATGTATGCAACTCCACATAATTAGTCCTTAAAACCCTCATTATGTAGCAGTTGCATAAACTACTATAATTTGACACATCACTTCTTGTTGTCTCGATGCTACATTCCGTCTCACGCTGTCTCGTACCAGATATCTTTGCTGATGAGGCTCTTTAATCTTTCGTCTCGCTCTTCCTCCAGCTGCTTGTAGTAACTGGCCACTAAGACCAGCATGTAGGCACGGAGTACTGGAAAAATTAAAACGAGGGAAGGGTAAGCCGCGGTAATGGTAACCCAGTGGTTTGACGTATGGCCTCTCAAATAGAGGCGCGTGGATTAAAACAAGGGAAGGGTAAGCCGTGGTAATGGTAACCCAGTGGTTTGACGTATGGCCTCTCAAATAGAGGCGCGTGGATTAAAACAAGGGAAGGGTAAGCCGTGGTAATGGTAACCCAGTGGTTTGACGTATGGCCTCTCAAATAGAGGCGCGTGGATTAAAACAAGGGAAGGGTAAGCCGTGGTAATGGTAACCCAGTGGTTTGACGTATGGCCTCTCAAATAGAGGCGCGTGGATTAAAACAAGGGAAGGGTAAGCCGTGGTAATGGTAACCCAGTGGTTTGACGTATGGCCTCTCAAATAGAGGCGCGTGGATTAAAACAAGGGAAGGGTAAGCCGTGGTAATGGTAACCCAGTGGTTTGACGTATGGCCTCTCAAATAGAGGCGCGTGGATTAAAACAAGGGAAGGGTAAGCCGTGGTAATGGTAACCCAGTGGTTTGACGTATGGCCTCTCAAATAGAGGCGCGTGGATTAAAACAAGGGAAGGGTAAGCCGTGGTAATGGTAACCCAGTGGTTTGACGTATGGCCTCTCAAATAGAGGCGCGTGGATTCAAGTTTCTGAGTATTGGTAATTTATCATTTATTTCTTGGTGAATTAGAAATATTATCGGGAAACCTGCTCATACATCGCAATGCGGTTCTCCCTCGTTTGGCCGCAACGCATTTGACATTTTTTTTATACGACGAGGAAGGCAAACGAGCAGGAGGGTCACCTGATGACTTGAAAAAATGAAAATTTGCCCGAAAGGCGTTCTTTATGAAACCATGAACTATTCAGATTTGTTCTAAACCTAACTTAACCTATTAGGCTCTATAAGATAGTATTTAAAAAGTACTTGAAAGGTGGCTTTCAGGCTTCATCAGGAAAAATGGCTTTCGGGCGAATGTATATTATGGCATATGATACGATTATGACAAATGAAATTCGGGCAAACATGGTGATCCGATGCGAAGCTTTCAGGGGTAAGCGAAAATTCCCAGTCCGTTCTGGGACCACATGGCAATCCTGGTGTCCTCTTATTCTGAATGACTAAGCAGTATCACGTATATACTAGATAGATTTACCTTTGGTAGATGACTAGGTAACCTTTTACTGTGGCGCTTCAAAGGTTGGCTTAGAAAATGAAGTTCTTGACTTACAACAACTTCTAGGTAAAACCAGAACTAAACTTACATAGACTAAGGAATTCGATGAAGTACATCGGCAGGTTGTTGTCCGTGAAGTTGTTGATCGTGTTGATGGTGGTGAAGAAGATGAACAGGAGAACGTGCGCTATCACCAGCAGCGAGGTCCAGATCACCCACGGACGGATGAGCTGCGGGCGCTCCTGGGAAAGTATAATACCGTTTGATGAAGTTTGTATCTGTTTGATAGGAATTGAAATACTACTACGGGTCTCTCCGCAACTAAACAAGCTGTGAACATTGAGGGTTCTAAATCACTTAAATTTATTGGAACTGCTAAATAACATGTACCACGAATTCGTATCATATGAATGTGATAGAGCGTTCTAAATCGATCAGGATTCTCAGATCGGTTCGGAAAGTTGATTACAACTTGTTATGTGCAAAAGATGTCTGCAATCGTTGACTCTGGATTACGCTTTACTTCGAGCGGTAAATAAGTATATTCTTGGTCTGAACTTCTATGGACATGTGCTCACTCTACCAACTCCGTAAGCTGTCAACGCACGGACGACGAGTGGATCGCGCGCGGCCAACAGTAGATCTTCTGTCGACAACTGTACTGATCGGGTGCCAGATGGACCTGAACGCATTGGTGTGAAATAGAATGTCGCTTGCATCATCTTGCGATAATACTTGTACCCGTCTTTTGCACAGAGAGAGTTTCTTAATTATCCCGTTTCAAGTTCTTGACTAGGGTCTTTGACTACTATGTACAGGCTCCTTACCTTAAGTACTCCGACCAACATAATAGCCGTCAGGAAGAACGTGACAGAATGCACGATGGTCACTGTCACCACCAGAGCGTACGTCAGCTTGAGAGCATAGTCGTCTGGCGTGGTGGTGGTCGGGAGAACGGTGATGGCTGCGAAGCATTGCGCCAGGGCCAAGGTGGTATACAGCTGGAATGGAAGTAATTTGAGGATAAGTGTTTTTATTGTTGCCTATGAGATGGACCAATCAAATCAAAGCAGCCCCTTGCACGCATGCACGAGAAGGCGGCTGTCAATGACAGGTGGCGGCGTATTGTGAGACAGGTTACAGACATGACGATCACGACCACTCTGAGTGTAACGAAGACGAAGAGTTTACTTGAAGGTGAACTTCTGAAGCAAGCGTTGGTCACATTCAGTGTCATCATCATCAGCTTATTTCATATTTTAGTTCCCACGCGGGCACAGAGCTAGTTTAATCAAGATGGTTCTGAGCTAAGATTTTGAAATGAAAAATGTTGGGGGTTTTTCAACTTTTCTAATTTCTGTTTTGTTTGTTATGTGGTGCTCCATGATGCCCTCCACACAGCTGTAGACCGCAACATACGGCGAAATATCGTCAGAGAGAAGGTGATCCAAGTTGAGGCGCACGACGCGAGGATGAAGTTGTGCATGTCATTGTGGTGTTAAATAGAGTGTTTTTGTAATGTATTGTAGTACTTACAATAACTATAAGAGCTGAAAAGATGCTTCCAAACTTGAGGGACAGACAGCCGAAGCCGGTATGTCTCGGGATTTTCTCCATTGAAAGCGGGAACTCTGGAAGCATTAAGAAAAATATTACTGATTTCTTCGTAGACTACGACTAAACTCGCAAGGAGCCCTTTTGAATCCACTTCGGTCCTAAGGGAGCTTTTACAAACTTACCTTTGTACCTAGGTGCTTACTCAAATTCGGTCAATATTTTTACGGATCCGAATAAGAATGGTCCTTTTCTTTGGGCAGTCGTGTAAAAAGGAACTCTTATGGTCGTCCTTCACAGCTGGTTTTCTCAGGAACTACTAACGCTATCGGCTTGAAATTTGGAACAGTTTTAGGTAATGCTAATCCTAGTATTTAGCAAGTGGAAAATAAATTAAAAATCTAGCATTTTTTATTGCAACGGGATCTGAAGTGGGATTACTAGGTCAAGTGGAGTATCATAAATGAAAGGGCTCTGTCTGCATGTTCTAAAACATTTTTTTTAACCCCATGGTTCATAAACTGTAATGAAAAATTATAAAAAAAAACTGTTAAGGAGAAATAAAGTATATAATTTAAGGAGAATAAATCAGCTGTTCAAAAGTAAACGGTGTTGATCATCCCTTTCAAGATCTAAGGTATATTCTCGTACACTTTCTTACAAACATGAGTGTACATTATGTAGGGTGAGTATGACTCATATACGTTAGATGTCGTCGTTGCGTTGATTTTGTCTGTACGATAAATTTTGTTAAGTTAATTTCAATAAGCTCAGTGCGTCCTGCACTGATTGTATTATCAAGAAAGGGACGCACTGAGTGATAAGGGAGACAACGGCGCGCATGCTAGATGTTCTGATAATAACCTAAAGCCTTCGTTTAATTTCTTTCTGACACTCCTAATTTGAATGGGATAGATAATAAAATAAGTATCGTAACATCGTAAACTAGAGTTGCACTACAATGCCAGGTAAACACAGACAATCTCTTCCTTAAAAATAATACATAAACACTCTTGCTTACCACTTTCATTTGGAGTCACAAACAACACGATAACTTGTTACGCATACAAGAAAACATTCGATATAGGTACGACGCACATTTTCTTATCTATAGAACAATTTAATATGTCAATACTTAAACACATTTCGGTACCTATAACTTTATCACTGGTAAGAAAAACAAAATACTCACGCTTATACATTGTGGCACTGGACTTGTAAACTATTCTTGAGAGGTTATTTATAATGTCTGTGTAAGCTGTCGTCGCGCGAGCTACGGACTGGCGAACGCACCGTCTAATCACAACTGATAAGTGCTATCAACCGATACATCGGAATTATCATAGATAACGGACTTTCACAATGATTTGAATAGGTTTTTAATGTGCAAATGAAGTGAAGGAACGCGAAAATTTACGAGATCTAATTAACAGAACTTATACAATAAAGTAACACAGGAGGCAGACTAGAAAGGCGATTTAAATGGTTTTTGTTTTGTCTTTTTATTAGAAGCTTCTTCTCTCTTTTATAATCACATCCGTCTTGAAAAGTTAGATTAGTAAAATAATGCTCAATGTCAAACTAGAAATGGCTTAAACTCAAATTAGATTATAATTCTGAACATAACATGAAACTACCGAGAGACTTAATCATAGTGAAATAAACGAAACACTCACGTGTATAACCTAATCCCGACTTATATGCATGAGTAATCCGTTTATTTGACTAATATTCGTTTATTTGACTTATATGCATGAGTTATCCGTTTATTTGACTAATATTCGTTTATTTGACTTATATGCATGAGTTATCCGTTTATTTGACTAATATTCGTTTATTTGACTTATATGCATGAGTAATCCGTTTATTTGACTAATATTCGTTTATTCGACTTACATGCATGAGTTATCCGTTTATTTGACTAATATTCGTTTATTTGACTTATATGCATGAGTTATCCGTTTATTTGACTAATATTCGTTTATTTGACTTATATGCATGAGTTATCCGTTTATTTGACTAATATTCGTTTATTTGACTTATATGCATGAGTTATCCGTTTATTTGACTAATATTCGTTTATTTGACTTATATGCATGAGTTATCCGTTTATTTGACTAATATTCGTTTATTCGACTTACATGCATGAGTTATCCGTTTATTTGACTAATATTCGTTTATTTGACTTATATGCATGAGTTATCCGTTTATTTGACAAATATTCTGAACTGCAACGTTGTGGTTTTGGCTCTCCTCTTGCCAGGAGCCCGTCTGGCTGCTTGCTTTCTCACCAGTGAACCGTAAAGGCAGTCTGAGTCCAACTGCGAACGTCCGTCCAAAAGAATAAAAGTTTTGGCTCTACGAATCATCGCTAATATCCGACTAACTTTTAATTAATGTGTCTATGTGCGACAGTTACTTATCTTATAGTCAACAAACTTGCCAAAGACCACAATAAAATTGGGTTAAATCATGTACTCATTCGGTCAGAGCTGGTGATTAGGCCAGATAACGAAATGTTTTAAGGTCGCTCTTGATTCTTGACTTCATTGAACTGACGCACGGTTTTGTCAAAAGGATATAGCAAATGTACATAGGTAACTCTTAATTTTGCTCTAAGATCTTAGTTAAATTCTTTGCGCTCTTTGCCTCCCATTATTTTAAAATGCTTATTATACTTATCGCATACTAATTAGTACATTTTGAAGATCCAAACTCTTCATTTCAGCCAATCGCTTTTTCGTGAATCCACGAAATTTCCAGTCATCTGCATAGATTTTTGTGCAGGTTAAGAAATAAAGTACGACAGCAAAAACTACAACAAAATGACAATAATATAGAAGAAGAATTAATGAGCACAGTGCATACCTAAGTATAAGTCACAATATTTGCAAGTACCTACTACAACAAGTATCTACCTAGATAAGCATTACTAAGCATCTATCACGTTCGTAGATAACTATGGTACAATACTGATTGAAATCGACGCAAATTACTTTAAAACAAACAACTCTGTTACGATTTATGTACACATTTATTAACTCTTACTACTGCATAATTAAAGCTTTATTCATAGGCACATAACACTTACAGTACAGTAGCAAATATTCATACTTCATTGCTGTATAATCTTACTTCAGCACAAACACAACTAGCAAATTACTATGTCTATTAATTTTATGCTTTTGAGGACAAAATCTCAAAACAATACAATGAGTCATTGCAAACAACGTACTACAGTATACACTATTTATTTGGTTTACAAACGTTTATCCTTTCTTGTCAGAATTATCTCACGTGAAGGCATTATCTTAACAGTACCACAATGTCAAGGAAACTTATTAGATAGCACTTACACACATGTATCTCAGTTTACTCGAAAATTCTTTTATACTAATCAATTTCTAAAAATCTAACTCAAAAAGAGTGGTGATATAAGTTAAGTTAAGAGTGGTGTATCTGTGTACCCGACTTCCTGTTCTTCTGTGTATCTGACTTCCTAAACGGACACAGACGGTTTTTCTAAATCGAAATCTAGTTTGATCAAAACGGTTTTTAGCTAATTTTATCAAAATTGGTACAGTAGTTTTGGAAATATTGGACTTTGAAATGAAAATGTCGGTGGTTTTACGACTTTTCTAAGTTGTAATTATTAATTACCCTGTCCATCTATCCGTATAATTTAAGTTACATAAGGTTGGTCATTCTCGTCATAGAATTATGACTTCACATAATTGACTCTACGTATTTGGTCTATTTAACAATCTATCGCATTCGAACTTGCCACACTATACCTTTAAATTTGATACTACAAATAATTACCGATGGACTGGAAAATACCATCTTTGCGTGCTCATTAGACTCCATAAAACCTGCATCAAAATACTATCGCTTCTTCAAACCCCACCATACACATCTTTATACTAATATGGATGAACAATAGACTGCCCATGCGCTTCCAAAACTGTGCCTCCTACCCCAACTGGGGCTACTGCAGACGCCACAGACTGCAGCACGGGTTGAACAGGATTAACAGCCACTGGAACAGGCTGCGGCACCCTCACAGGGACAGCTGAAGGAATCCCAACCAAATACGGCTGCGGCACAGGATATCCAACACCTTGAGTGATTGTCACTGGAACAGGGTGCGCCACTGGGTACGGAAACGGCCTGTCGATTGGCACTGCGATCGGTCTCGGTATTATATGGGCTACTGGATGAGGTACTACCACTGGTACCGGTCTGGGCTGGTCCACCGGTACCCCAATGTGGACGGGGTATGGAACCGGCCGTGGTATGGCTATTGCTATTGGCTGAGGAAATGGTATGGCTACTCGGTTGTGCAGTTCCGTCACGGAGTGGCGGGTCGGAAGGTGCGCAGGCACGGCTAACGAGTTAACGATATTACGCTTGATCTGCTCAGCGCCTCGGGATGAGGTTATGCTCAGAAGCAGCAGTATCTGAAAAGAGATTTCGAAATTACACTTTTTTTGTTTCAGACAAGATTTTTCAGGAGAGGAGGTAAAAGATCAAATCTTTAATGGTTTTAGTGGTGTGACCCCACGCTTTTGTGTATCGGTTAACATAGAAAGAAATAAGAGCTGTAACATATTAATAGATAAAAGGGAATGCGGCCGTCAATAATCCTTGGTGACATAATTAAGACAGTGATAAATTTTCTTAAAACACGAGAGATTAGGTGGACTTTCTTGAATTAGCATCAACTAACATGAAACTACCGTGAGACTCAATCATAGTGAAATAAAAACATACGCAGTATGAAAAAACAGGACAATAAGGGTTCTGCTGTGGCCGAACACTCGATGGACTCGGATTCGACGCATTACATTCGGTTTGATAAGGTGTCGGTACTGGCGACAGAAAAGTTTTTTATTCCGCGGAAAGTACGTCAAGCCATTGAAATTAGTCGTCATCCCAATTTTAATCGTGATAGTGGATGTTCGGTGCCCCCAAGTTGGAAGACTGTGCTAAAAACTGCGTCAACGGTGAGTGTGAACGAGCCTTTACAGAGTGATGTGGTTAGTGTAGTGTGCTACCCTGCATTTGACAATAATAAAAATGACGATGAAAACGAGGGTAGTTGTGTGCCGCTGTCAGCTGCGTCTAGTAGTCACGCGAGCAGAGCCGCGGCACGCAGTGTGCGTCTCGCCACAGAGGAAGGACTACGAATTAGTCAGAAACATGTCGGGCTAAACTCGACTTATATACGTGAGTGATTCGTTTTTATTTCACTATAATTAGCATCAACACAGAAAATAATGATGCGTAACGGCTGACACAACTAAGTCTGTTCTCCTAATAAGAAAGTTAATAGAGCAATACTTACACAACATATTCGCGACATTTTTCCTCAATGCTGTAATAGCCAAGTGTTGCAGTTGAAGCGAGGAAAGAAAGTGACCGGGAGTAGGAAAGCAGGGTATTTATAATGTCAGTATACCAGTATAGGCGATGTGCGGAACCCGGCACACGCCCTGTAAGAAAGCTGCTCTGTATGTGTGAGAGCTGTTAAATCCCCCTATATTATAGAAGGAACTTTTGCATACATGTAGTGGACTTTTAAGTTGTTAAGTGTTTATGATCTATGTATTTAAATATTGCGAAACCCTGTAACGTGTTCGATTTTCAGGTTCCCACAGCATTCCAGCTTATGAAATACTATAAACTTACTTTCACCTAGGTAGTTGGATACTTTTAACACACATGAAAATAACATGTTCAAGTCATTTCACAGTTCCCAATATTCAATCTATCTACCTCTAATTTGCTACCTGTAAGTATATGGCCCACCATACTCCCTTCGACAGATAGCAAGCAAAGATTGAATTAAGTAGGTATAATAGTTCATAGTTCATAGTTATTTATTCATAATAATTCATATTACATGTCGGATCTCATAGTTTTTATACATTATGTCACTAGATAAATATACAGAGTAGGTAACTAAAATAAAATAAGTGTACTATTTTCTATTAAAATACTTAGAGTATCTTACATCAATGTAAAATTAATTTGCTATTGTTGCTAGTCATGTCAAGAATAATATGAAATTTAAACTTAATCTAATTACAGTACAGTTCATTAAAAAATAAATCAGGTAACATTGAATTAACCTGCACATTGACTGTGCTATGGTGTATATTCTAGGAACTCTTTAAATGTGTAGAACGTGCGCTCGGCAAGCCAGCATTTGAGTTTAGATATAAGTTTATTAGGACGACAAACTTGAAGATTTATCTTGTATAGATCAAAACAAGAGATAGAACAGCTGAGGGTCGAGCACGACTTGTCGAATCCTGCATAACGTTACGGTTATCGTATCGAGATCGAGAAACCTTTTTGTTGAAAATTTTTTGTTCCAAATACGCTCACGAGCGGGCGCTGTTCCAAACGTCATACAAACTCGACAACGTTTACTATTCGATTTTTCGTGACGCAGGTTTCGAATATTCGTACTCGGGCCTCTGTAAGTGACATTAGTTTCGCTCAATCCATTCCAGTGAATCTGTAAGTTTCCATTTTATAACTTTCGGACTTTCGGGGCCCCGGTAAAAAATACAGAAAAACCCTGCCACATGCAGTATACGTAGTACGAGTATAGCACTTGAATCCATTCAGTTTTATTTTATTGTGTCTCTTAGATTTCCATTATTTAAACATTAAGTTCACTCTGTATACTTGGTACCTACTTGGAATTATCAGCTCTATGCATTTCCCACCAATAACGTGTCGAGGTACCTCACATGTCACTGTTTTAGGTATAAACTGGGCGATCTAGACTGCTCCTAGACGTAATAGTTATTGCGCAAGCGCGATTATCAAATAGTTTTAGCTAAACTACTGGAAGGACTTATGACTTCCTTTGCAGGCTTGGTATTTCGATGCTAATGAATGATGAGACATGAGGATGGCAAAAAAACTAGCAAGTGTTAATACCTATCTTCTATTTTTTAAATGCATTTTTGGATTGTTAAAACATCAAGGCTGAAACTTTATGAAAATTATCACTTGCACTCTATTTGTTTACAGTAAAAAGGTGTCAATAAAATGACTTTTTATTTCTCGACATCGTGTAAGTAATAAAGTTTCGGATCTTTCATACCTACGCCTGAAGCTTTCATTCGTCTGGGGTGTCTTGAATAACTTGTTGTGTGCCTTCGTTCGGTGTTTACAAGTTCGTTTACTTTAATTTAATTTTACCATTGTTACTAACAGCTTATTTAAGGATACTGTTACCAACAAACTATGGACCCTGAGTTCGAAATAAAGGATTATTTTCAATTGTCAGTTTTAACTTCGGAATAAATAAAACAGGTTATTGGGCTTGATTTACATTAACGGACTGCCTCGTATCCTCATTATGCGCAAAGCAAAAGGGGTGTGATTAATAGAATTCCTCGGTCTCTTTCATTTCAAGCTTTCAATAAAATTATCGATAAGGTAAACTTTCCGATGCTTGACACCCTAATGCCCAATAGTTGACACCCGTATGTCGCCCTCTGACGCTATGACATAAGGTTGAAAGTGCCAACTATTAGTTCAGTGTCCAGTAATGGGATTACCTTACTGCAATAACACATTATAATAAGGTTTTGTTACTAAACCGCTGCTTTGCGCAAGTTTGCGAAGCCGTTGGGCAGTGTCAGCGTTCTGTTCGAACCGTATCGGCGGTACTCTGACTCAACCTCGTATATAAACTTTGACGAAATTGGAATAACTACTCTATACCGCGAACCTAAAGTGGTTATTCCAATTTCGTCAAAGTTTATATACGAGGTTGAGTCAGAGTACCGTCGATATTCATAATAAAGTCCCGGAAACAATATTGACGCACTGGCCTATTGCTTAAAGGTTGCTGCCTGGAAAGTGTGTATGGGGGGTTATTACAATAAGTATACTGATTAGGTCAAATTAAGCGGTGGTTTGGACCACTTCAAGTTTTTCTTTGGATGTAGTAAAAACGAAATCAGAGAAGTGAATGAGATAACCATGATAAGTATTTTAAATCGTCGAAGTAGGATATACCTAAGTACATGTTGTGATGCCACTTACATACGGATGTACATTGACCCAAAAGTTTTAGTTACAGATTTATCCTCCTACGACCAAAGTCCTTTTGATAGGACCTGCTGTCAAAAGTGCATTAGAACTTTTCATTAAAGACTGCAGACAAAGATTAAGGGCTGCAGGAGGACGCAAAACTAAATTATGTTTTTGCAACAGGAGCGACATGGTAGCTCCGACCCGAAATGAAATGTTACAGGGAATATTGGTTTAATTTCCTTTTGTGAAAAACCGCGTTGGACATGACGTTAACAGCCACGCAATGTTACCGGACTTGCAGATTTAGTTCCACCGAAATTTCCATCCACGGCTTTAATATTTAAAGTATCATTCTATGGAACTTGCTAACTATGTAAACCAACCGCCATAGTAAATTCATCATTCAGAGACAATTTCAGTATGGCGGTTTGTTTACATAGTTAGCAAGTTCCAATCCATAGAATGGCACTATATAGATACTTATACAAGTTTTTCGTTTCGCCCACTCTTTCTAAATGAGCTTACTCAAACACGCTTGTCATCTCATTAACTGACTCCCCTACATACTCCTACTTTCAGCTTATGTTTATGTAAAGAATCGAATGGACTAGTATGGAGAAGTTACATAGGCGTAAAGAATGCAGTTCTGTCACTGCTGTAATGGGCAAAAGAGTACCAGTTTTTATTTACTCGCAGAAGTGATAATTATGTAGCTTCAGATGAAAATGTTTCCTTACTGATGTTACAATTTTTATGGATCTCTGCAACTTTTCCATCGAATTATTCTAATGTAATAATAGGTACTTATGCTCGCATCTTTATGTGAGCGTATACTCCAGGAAAATTAAATAAAAAGTCCTGTAGGAACTTAGTAGCAGCTTTTTGAAATCGTTAGAGGGCACAACTAGATGGTTTTCCCCGATTTGCACCGTTTCTATTATAGGAAAGTCTTTAAATATTAAGTACCTAAGAACTTTGAAGTGGTTTCAGTAATATTGGAGTGCCTACCTACTTATGTTAAAAGTTATTTGGCGTAAGTTTAGCCATTTGTAGAGACCCTTTTGATACCTGTATCATTTAGATCCTTCAAGAATTTATATTCTTCTATCGGTCATCTATAGATTTAAATCTGGGCTCCACTTTCTACATCATAAACTGACTAGTAGCTGGCCAATGCTATGCATTTTAATCGAAATAATTTTGTAATGCTTCGGTACTGGTAACATGCGCGGGAGTGTGTTGGTGGGTGATCTCATCAGGACACTGGTATGAGTACGCTTTTTACATATGTTTGAGGAATGAACATGAAAACTAATACTGTTTGCTGTGGCAAAGTTTCAATAATTTAAAAGTGCACGTACTTGGACTAAGCTTTAAATTTTTTGTAGAATTGGAACTAACTAAATTCTCAGCGGAACCAAATGGAATATTAAGTTCTTTTAGGGTCAACCATTGTTAGTTAGGTGAATAATAACCCCCTTTATCATCATGATCAGAATAATTATAGCTCCAAAACAGGCGGATCGTAAAACACACACCTCCCCGTAACGATCTGGTTACTTTAATTCCACAAAATAGCCAAAAAATATATTTTATTTTAACATGTGTGGTCTACGAACACTTTAGCAACAAATCGTCAGCTGTTCGTTGACACGGCAGGCGCGCGCGTCGCGTGCCGACCACGTGCGTTTGCGCACACCCGTTAACTGTCATTGGATTACATAAGATTATCGCCGCCCTATATATGATACGTCGCAAGACAGTGAGGGCTACCGAAAGTTAGCGGATTTTTGACTCGCAAAGCCCTCATTCACTTTAAAAAAAAGACAAAACTGTGCCGTAAAAAGTTGACGTGAAGTACGTAAATATCAGACGCACACGTATTTACAGACACGTAGACACCATTTAAACGATTACCAAGTACCGACCGTCTGTCACTATTGTCACTGTTAAGAACGGGTTTGTGGAATCAACAAAGATATAGCTAAAAGATGACAATGCACATTAAGTCGCTTTTGGTAATGTTTTAGACGGTTAGGTTAAGTAAGTCGTGTGTATATATTTACGAGCTATTAATACACGTATACTTGTAACGACCAGTATACTGTTAACGGCGCCAGCCAGCCACTGTAGTAAGCGCACCCACGCAAACCCACCACACAAACATCAACTTTTGTGATTTTACGAGATTCTAAACGGTATCCCGCCATGACGAAACCTCAGCAATAACTGCGAACATTAATTACTTGTTACCTTACCATGCAAATGTCCGCATAAACTGTAAATAGGATAGTCCTTGGGTCGCTAACGAAAGTAGAACATCGAAGCATTCTTCGATACAAAATCAAGTCACAAACGCACTTTAGTTGGTCTTAATAAGATCTTGTTTTGTTTGATTGTGGTAAATACTTACGTTGTACGGTGTGTTTGATTTGGATCTAAGCCACTGTGGGAACTGGTGTCCCTTTCTACTGGCGTTATTTATGGGTTTAGCTGATAAGTCAGCGACCGGTGGATGTATGAATGGATTGAATGAGTATCGAGAACCGTGCGATTGGGGTTTGGGCTGAGTTACCGCGAGCTGGGTTTGTAAGGTTTTAATGGTGTTCTATAGGGATCATCAGTTATGGGAGGTCTCAAGATATTAAAGACTTAGCGAAGCCATGTGAACTTGTTTAAACGTAAGTGATCCTTTTGGTCAACTGTTTTTGTTAACTTAAAGTCACATAGCATTAGAAGTTTTTGCTTAGGTCTTCTTAGACAATTCAAAGACAGTTCCCCAATTTTCCTCCACTGGTGTCATCCGATCACGTATCGGCCGACTTTTCCTTTTGTGTTTTGAGAAAAGAGCCGAATTGGCAAAACGTTACCGGGACCCAGATCTGGAGAGAATAGTAAAAAAGAGTCTACTTAGTACGTTTTAAGTTTTAGAACCATTTTATTGTATGGATTGTGGATTTTGGTGTATAACCTCTCTCATTTGGCTGAGCTATTTTTCCTTTTAATATCCTGAATAAATAGACTTTTACTTTCCGCAAGCCCAATAAAAAAGTTTCATTATTTTATTGGACTTTGTGAGCATCCAGTTTGCTACATTCCGACGCGTTGCCTCACGGGTCCATAGCAGACAGCCTAACAATCGGCCGACACGGGCGCAGGCTATCGCGATCGGCGCCGACGTCTTAGTGTCGCAAGGGTTACGTTGGCCATTCAGACAATAAAAGGACACCTTTTAAAATACTCAAATACACATGGGAATCACGAATAGGAAGAATCGCGTTTGTGTGCAACGGAAGTCCAAACAAACTTTGATTTGTGTTTCTCTGAAATTACGACTTATCGGCTATATGGTAGAGCTACTCAATCACAGGGCCCGCTTACATGATAAATGCTCAAAAAAAAGCTGTCGTTATTATCACCATCATATTAGCTGTAAGACGTCAACTGTTGGGTATAGACCATCGTCATCGTCAGTAACCATACCATGACCAAGTGGATGCAACTTATAGGAGGCGCCAAACACCCTTTCCGGTACGTATCCATTCTATAACCTTTCTTCCTCAGTTTATCGAGCTGTATCTCATTCTGGAGATACTGGATAAGTAATTATTAAAAGTTCCACTTTAATTTAGGGAAGGTGTGAAGTTAAGGGCCATTTTAAATCTCGAGCACGTCACAGTGTGTTGCAGAACTGGGCTCGTTCACGACACACCGGATTCCATACCTAATCAATAGTACGTATTGTTGATTCTTCTAATCCTTCTAAACAAGTTAGATTCAATAAGAAAACGCTTCATAAATACCTAGTTCAGGCAAGACTATGACTTACCAACACTATGGACTTTGGGTTAGCGCTTGAAAACGTCTGAACCAACAGACCACTAATTTGCAAAAAAGACCACTAATCTAGCGCCAGTCAGCCTTAGTTTGGTCGAATGACAGTTCTATGAGCAATCTGTCAACTGTTTGCACCATTCAAGTCCCTTGAAAAATACCACCTGTTTCAATACAGCTTACCGTCATTGCATAATCTTTAATTCAAACAGCATTGTTTTATCGACAATCAAATGGACAACTAAACATAAACAATCTAAGCACTGTATTTAAGGATATACCCACCGACCCACTAAACTATTTTACCCCAACAAATGTCCATGACGCAAAGCTAGTAAAATCCCTTCCCACAGAGTGTGCGGCGATCCTTATATAAGCGCGCGCGCATCGGACTCGCCACATTGCCAGTGGACGGTGTGGCTGAAAATATTTACATTTGCTTTTGAAATAAATAGATACATTTGTTGCATTAATAGAACAGTGCAGTGAGTGCGATGAAGGCTTTTGTAAGTTTTGTTTTCAGAAGTTTTTGGAAATGGTGACTCTTAATCGGTGATCGGGAACCAATTTTACTAATGCAGTAATCTAAGATCACGTATAAGTTGCAGTTGCATGAAACGATGCGTCTTTTTTTTATTAATTTTAATTTTGAAAGTAACTTGTAATTAAAATCAATGTCACGCTAAGCATGATTTAGTTCATGAGCCTATAACCTCTTCGATAAGTCGGTTTCATAAACAAATAGAGACGCAAGATCTATCAAATTTCGCGCCTAAGCTATCGACGAGACTGTTTTACTTAATTGAAGAAATTTAGGATGACCATGCTCAGCGGATGATTCTTAGTTTTAACAATACAGTACAATACAATACAAATATTCTTTATTGAAAACCACAAAACAGTACAAGGAGATTACAGAAAAACAGTAACATATTTTTTCCTGGTTATTAATTTTTTTTTAATCCTAATCGAATCAAAAGTAAAAGATAGAGTTCTCAGTGGATTTTTGGGTTGATGTAGAATTTTTTGAGAAATGGATTTAATATTTAATAATTATTCGTAAATTAATTCCTGTTGAGGTACTTCCTGATTGTGAAATCGGACGCGTTAGGCGTATGTCACTGTTAAGGTAGAAAAGACACATAAACAAAAAAAACAAGGAAGTCAATTTAATGAGATCACGATTTTTTTACTAGATGACATTGCATTTGGAATAGCTTTTATCCCCCGACGTAAAAACTATCCCTTTTCCTTTTCCTGTTTGTATCTGTCTCTCAAAGTGGAAAATTCCATCGAAATACGTGAAACCGTAAACCAGTCATTGTCAAGTCAACAAACAAACAAATCATTAGACTTAAAAACTTTCACATTTCTAAACTCATTAGGTAAGATTTTTTATTTATGTCTAAGTATTTAATATTGCATTTCTTTTGAGAAAATGGGCCTGCGTACTGCGTATTATGATAATGATACTTAGGTAAGCCTCTGTTTAACACAATGGCGCCATCTACATTCGTTTTTTACCCGACTGCCGAAGGAGGGTTGTTTTCGAGCTTTTTGTATGTATTATGTTTTATTCTTTGGGACGGATTTCAACGTATGAGGTGTCATTAGGTTCGTCTTAGTTGTGGGAGTGACATAGGGTATCTTGCTTCCTGTTTTTAATTTTAAGTTTCTTAGGTTATTTTGGCAATATTGTGCTAAGCAGAGATCTAAGCTAGTGTCATACAAAATGAATGGTATAAAACCTCTTTATAGTGTAACTAGCTACAACAGGCTTACTATGTTAAACGAACGCGATACTATAGTGAAATAACTGATATACATGAGTGATCCGTTTATTTCACTATGATTCAGTTTCACGGTAGTTTCATGTTAAAAGAACGCGATACTGTATAGACATCGTGTTTTTAAATTAAGGGTGTCACACTGTAAATAAAACTTTGTTTATTTACTCATTTTATTTTATTGGCTCTTTATTTTATCGTCCTTGTTATTCGCAATAAATCATATACTTATAATCAAATCAAATTCATAAACATACATCATTATCACTCGCGATGCGGCTCACGCGCACGTTTCGTAGCCGATGGACTCACCCACGTACGACGAGTAAAAGTCCATTGTATTCAGATTCAGACATGGGTTTCGGTGATCGGCAATTGTGCAGGATCTGAACAACAAGGGGTTATTGGTAAATCCTTAAATTGGTAATCTGGTGGCTCGTTCGGTTTTAAAAACTACTTATGTGCAACTGTACCCCTCCCATATAGTACACTAAAACGTAGACAAATATTGTGTATGAGTTAAATATTTGATTATGACAGATTTTATCATGGGCCCTACATGCTATTGGCGTAACATAAAATTAACGCTAGGTTTAAATTTATCCCAAGAAACTGACAAAACAGTAGTAAATATGATAGCATTACGCGTGCTAGAGCAGTAAGTACATAAATCATTTGTAGGAATGACAATCCTAACTAATATTATAAATGCGAAAGTAACTCTGTCTCTCTGTCTCTCTGTCTCTTCACGGGAAAACCGCTGCACCAATCTAGATGAAATTTGGTAAGAAGATAGTTTGAATATTGAGGAATAACATAGGCTACTCTTTATTCGCGAAAATTATAAAGTCCTCGCGGGATAGCGATAACCGAAATCTACGCGGACGAAGTCGCGGGCAAGAGCTAGTACTAAATAATTCCTTCTCGTGACGTTAAAAAGCAGAATAATATTCTGTATCATATTATGATAAAATAGACTCACTCCGCGGCGTGCTATTAATACTGAACGCTGCTTCTGGTTTATTCTGTATTCTGAGTTCCGTACTCAATTAATTTAAGAACACTGCTCACCACGCATTTTTCAATTTCAGCTGGCAGTTCTCTTCGTGGCTTCGGTTCTAGCTGAACCAAGCAAAGTCGTTCAGAAGCGAAGTGGCCTCGTTGGTCACTACGGTGGCTATGGCCTGGGCTACGGTGCTGGCCTGCCGCAAGGTTATGCCTTGGGTGGCCTGGGCCTGAGTGGAGGGTCTGTGGTCGGAGCTGACGTGCACACGACTGTGACGAAGCATATTGGGGTCCCGGTGCCTGCGCCGTATCCTGTGGCAGTTGACAGACCCGTGCCGTACCCTGTTAGAGTAAGTTTAATTGAACTTTTTAAACTGAACATGAAGTTAGAGCATGAACGAAAACACCGTGAGGAAACCTGAACACTCCTGCAAAGCAATTCAATGGTGTGTGTGAAGTTTCCTGAGAAGTGGGTTGTGCCCAGTTTAGCGTAAAAAAATGCTGACGATTATGATGATGATGAATATCAAGGAAACAGGCTCATCATCCGTGCCCATCACAGTTCTAAAGCCCAGTCTAAACTGACGCCATCTATCTCGTTCGATTCACAGCTTCACAATGTAGGTACTGCAAATTGCAAGATTTTTCTTGCTACTCTAAACTGGCTTTAACTGTGCTACAATGCGTACCGTGTTAATCATATGGATGTCATTCGGACGGTACGCATTCTGACTTCCGCATGTTTCCACAGGTAGCGGTGCCCGTCCCTGTGGACAGGCCGTACGCCGTCCCCGTCCCGCGCCCGTACCCGGTGCCCGTCGAGAAGCACGTCGCCGTACCGGTCGACCGTCCCGTTCCCGTACCAGTGCCGCACGCCGTCCCGTACCCCGTCATCAAACAAGTACACAAGTTTATTGAATCTTTATTTCTCATTAAAAACAATTTGTCACTTACATGAGAACTTAGGTAAGGTAGTAGGGCGGTGGATGCGGAAAGCACAAGAGTGGTCTGAGTGGAGAACCTTGGGGAGGCTTATGTCCAGCAGGACGTCTTTCGGCTGACATGATGAAGGTAGTTTTGTAGTTTACAGTAAAGCAGGGAAATCAAGTAACGTACGTATATAAAGTTAAAGTTTTTCGTGTTAATATGCAATTCATACAAGAACACAATGGGCTAGTGACTCCTATCACAAATTACAAATTTAAAGAATGACGCTTAATTCATTGCATAATATCATGAAGGAAGGCATCTGCTTCACCGAAGTACCTACGCGTTAGAGTGTACATTGGAGCATGTAACTGATATGTATGGAGTGCGTGTTCCTCACCAAATAAGCATGCTCATGGGTAACCATGCAAGGATACCATTAGAAAATGCATCGAATTTGTTTATGCTGTCGACGCATTGATAAATTGTTTATTTTACTTGTAATCATGGACCGGAAAATCCCTTTTTTTGATTAAGCCTATCGATACAAGTTGTCATGCGCTAGATATACTAGATGATAGGTTACAACTATGATTATATTAAGTTTAAAAGCTGTCTATTAGTAAAAAAACCGGACAAGTGCGAGTTGGACTCGCGCACGAGGGTTCCGTAGAAAGATTTTAACGCTTTTCTCCAGTGTTTTAAGAAGTCTAGTGTTAGCAGAGCCCTGCTCCTAAGCGAAATGTAAGCAGTGTGGGGTCGTCTTATATTGGTCTGCGAAATCTACAGACAGACATAAAATTTTTAGATTTTGAGACTTTTCTGAGTGGTTGTGCTATAAGAGCTACCTTCATACCAAATTTCAAGTTCCTAGGACAACTGGAAGTACTCTTTATGTTTTCGGATTTCGGTAATTTGTACGGAAACTACCTTTTTAATGACTGTATCTTTTGATTGCGTAGACTTAGAAGTTTGATTTTTTCACAGCTTCAAGGGACTGCAGGCTTGAGTATTTGGTATTAATTTCAGCATGTTACTTCCACGCGTTCCAGAGAACAAGGGTCTTGACAGACGGACAACAAAGTAAGGGTTCCGTTTTTTCCTTTTGAGATACGGAAGACTAAAAATTACCTGGTGTTTCTTTAGTTTTTTCTCAAAATGACATGGCTTTCTTTCCTTCCAGGTCGGCGTACCCGTTCCACAGCCGTACCCGGTGGCCGTACCGAAACCGGTCGCCGTGCCGGTCCCTCAGCCGTACGCCGTGCCGGTCGTCAAATCCGTCGGCCACGGGCTTCTCGGCCACGGTCTTATTGGCCATTCAGCACTCGGACACGGTCTTATTGGCCATTCAGCACTTGGACACGGTCTCATCGGTCATGGTCTGATCGGACATGGTATCTCGTCTTACGACCATGGGAAGATCTGGTAAAGAAGCCGAGGTCGTTTGTTAGGTACGGGATGGGAACGAGGGAAGATCTGAGGTTTTCGTTTGAAAAGAATTAAATGCAAGTTTATCAAAGTTGCCTTCCACGTGTAATGCATTATAATGTTTAAACACTTAAGATGGTCGGTAGGCCTCCAACAAGATGGAGCGACGACCTAGTAAAGATCGCGGGACCGCGGTGGATGCGGAAAGCACAAGACCGGTTAGAGTGGAGAGCCTTGGGGGAGGCCTATGTTCAGCAGTGGACGTCTTTCGTCTGGCATGATGATGATGACTTAAGATGGTAATACGCTACGAAGCGTAAGAGTGAAAAGTTCGCCGTCCTTTTCCCGCATATAGGGAAATGATTACGTGTTGGAAAAGTATAGACCAGATGGAAGAAACACCGGAAGGCACCTTACATCCAGGACACAGCAAGCATGCCGCTATAATTAGGTACTTGCAACATTCCCATGTGACTTGTGTGACTTGGCATCGTTGCTTGTGTGACCTGGCCCCTTTACAATTGTCAGATTTTAATGACAATTCGGTGTCAACTGCTGAATTGAAAAGCTTTTGTTTTAGCACGCTTCATACTGTCAAAAAGAAATATAATTCGAATTGTCATATAAAACTGACAATTGTAAAGATGGCGAAATAGGGGCCTGGATAGCAACTTGCATGTCCATTTCGTGAAAATCTTTTTATACTTACGTTTACTAATTTATATGTTTTGTAGATGAAGAGTGGGTACCTAACTAACGTGTTTATAATGTTACCATGTATAAAAAATGGCATATGCATACAGGACACAATAGTCAACGAATGAACGAGAATTGTGATGTAGGTTAAGCTAGCTTTAGAATGAACGAGTGAAGCGTTAAGCGCTGTATAACTTTAAAGTTTTCGAAGCTAAGTCAAGAAAGCAGGGTTGAAAGGTGTTGCCATAAATTTATGTTGTTTGGGACGAGAAAGCAATATACCTTAAGAAATATAGGCGTAGAATTTACTTGATAGAAATCAAGGGGGCTATAACTCTTTGCCCTTAATGAAATTAAAATTGTGACGGCCGGATATTCGATTCTAAACTTTAGGGGTTGAACCCCAACTGCCGAGTTGTTAGTACAAGTATCCATGTTATTTTTCGTTGTATTTTCCTCCTATGAAATAGTGGCAACCCGATATTTCAGTTTACCAGTTTAATTTCGTATTTTTTTTTTCGGTTTTTCTTTGATCTCTTTCAAATGTTATATAAGGGGAGAGAAAGGCTTGAGTGATGTACCTGGTTGACGCCCTTTTGTAAATAGATTTATGTTTAGTACATAGCGATGAATTATAAGTTTATTTCGACCGCAGTCGGCTAAAAACTATTTAACGAACGATTTATATTTGTAATAAAATGTATGAAGAAACAATTAGATTTTTCATTTCGTACCTCTGAATTTTAAAATGACCTAGCATTTAGTCTATTTTTAGATAGAACAAAAGACGAGATCGTGGTGATATTATAAGTAACATTTATTCACATAAAATGTTGATGCTAAAATTGGTTCACAGGGTGATAGCTCGTTTCCCTTTTTTACCCCCGATCCGAAAAGAGGGGTGTTATAAGTTTGACCTGTGTATCTGTCTGTGGCATCATAGCTCCCACACGGGTGCACCGATTTCAACCAAAAGCTAGTGTTTAATCAAGGTGGTTTTTAGCTAAATTGCATTAAAATCGGTTGACCTGTTTTTGAAGTACTGAACTTTGAAATGACAATTTCGGAGGTTTTTCAACTATTCTAAGTCGGTTAGGTTATGTAATATGTTAAAACGAATCGTCATACCTCTACTAGGCAAACAGGATACTAGAACATAAACACATTTTCCTTCCCTCACACTCGTAATAAGATTAAGGAACCAGTAAGATAGTTAGCAAAACTGTTACATATACGACAGGTAACATATCACAAAAAGTGAACCTATCGGCTTCCTTACTATGTGAAGCAGGTAGTGCAAGGTAAGGTTACATAACGCAGTCCCGTGCCGTTTACAGACTGGCCACTTTCCACAGGACGTGACGCGAATGCCTGTATGACTGGCTGCGCTGTTGTTATGGTGGTCTCTGGACCGTGTTAGTGGTACCGATACCGGCCAGTTAACGTAGTGTGTCCATTTGTGTATGAGTAATTGGGACACGTTTCTAGATAAACAAAAGACATTTGACTTCAACTAAATGGCTATTTATGATTTAATGGTTTAACCTTTGACTTAATGGTTTCTAGTTATCCACTATACTTAGTTATTGACTTTAACAGTGTCCACCGTATATAAAATAAAAAGCGGTATTGGGTACCTAAATTAATGTAAGAATCTTTTTAGTTTTAATAATTTTCTAATTAAGCCCGAAGAATTGAGAAACTTAAGTGGCAGTGGGCGGGGCACATTGCTCGCAGAACTGATGGCCGATGGGGTCAGAAGGTTCTCGAATGGCGTCCACGGACCGGGAGAAGAGCTGTCGGTAGGCCTCCAACAAGATGGAGCGACGACCTGGTAAAGATCGCGGGACCACGGTGGATGCGGAAAGCACAAGACCGGTCTGAGTGGAGAGCCTTGGGGGAGGCTTATGTCCAGCAGTGGACGTATTTCGGCTGATATGATGATGATGATGATGATATGTTCGTGTGATAGGCACGAATATTTGTTAATAAGATATGGGTGTCTATGTACTTAATTAACCCCTCGTATGCTTAGTCACGGATCCATGCCAAATTTAAGGCTATATTTTATTTTTTTTATGCAATCTCCAAAATTAGACGGTATTAAAATACAATAGACTTGAATGCAGTTTTGTTTTACTTCCCGCACGAGGGGTTAAGTATGTATTTATCTATATTATGAGTAAGTATGTGTATATCGTCGCCTAGTACTTATAGTACAAGCTTTACTTAGTTTGGGACTGGGTTGATTTGTGTAAGACTATTTATTTATTAAATGGTTGTTTCAATACAAAAAGGTTCAAAAAACAAAAGTTGTTAATAATTAACATATTAATTAAAATCAAAGCTAACCTTTGCAGTGGGAGCAAGTGCCAGGGCATTTTCAAAAAACTGTGTACCCTTTTTTCCAAAAGTTTATTTGTCAGTTTTGTGACGGCCCATATAGAATGTATGTAAAAACGAGTCACAAAACTGACAAAAAAATTAGGGACACTTTTTTTTATTATTTAAATCGATAGTCCTCGTGATTCTGAGCAGAAATAATCCAAAATTTGTTAGGTTATTCAAAAAAAGTTAAGGGTACACAGTTTTCTGAAAATGCCCGCCAACGGATTAAAGGGCGGCTTGCACAATGGATCGTGCGCAGGCGCTCAAGGGACCGACCGATGCTGGCGATACTCTTGCGTCATGGTATTGTGACCAAGACAGGTAGACTAATTAACGGAAGTGTCATAGTAAAATGTCCTATGTTAAATTTAATTAATGTAAATATCGTGAGTCTCAGACATTCTGAAATAACTAGAGAGCACCCGCGGCTCCACCCGCGTGAAATATTATATTATGCAGGTACGGTATATTATTTACGTAAGGAATCTCAGTCGCAATAGGAATGTGTTCTCTGGGTAAAAAAAGTAATATTTCTAATTAGTCCGTCAGACTATTAGTCCGACACGTATTTTTGCTTTATGTTATCAATAAAAATTTACATAGATAAAATTTAAAATTTCCGTAGACTGCAATGCAGGATAATGAATGGATTTCTTTATCCCTGAACGGCAACACTGGCATAGATAATAGATCACTCGCTTTTGGCTCGAAATTCGAACTCGCGATTTTATTTTGCTTAATATAAAAAACTTACACACCCAATATCATATTTTCTCAAGTTTTTCGCGATTCCCAAGATCAAATAAGAATCGAATTGCTTTAAAAATCCGGAGAAATAATGCGTTGTTTGGGAGAAACGTGTCAAAATGGTGTTGTAGAGCGCCATCTCGCTCTGTCTCGTTTCTTTTATCACGTTCTGGTTTTTCGACTTTATATATATTAGATTGGGTTAATCATGCAGGTATTGTAAGAGCTATTGTAACTTGTTTTTAGAAAAAAATACTTTGTGCCAAGTTTCTTGCGGCGCATTCTTCTTGGCAATCATGGTCTTTCCGAAAGCGCCGGTAAACTCAAAAAATTACGTGTAAAAGAGCATTCAACTGCCTACTTGATGAATAAAATTTGGAATTTTGAATTTTTGAATTGTGGTCGATGATGTCTACTACATGTTTTGGACCATTTTGTGCAAGCACTCCTTGTCGAAGGATCACGGACTGATCAAAAATATAGACAGACTTTGATTGCAAAATAGTGTAGAAGGTGTATAATTAATTATATATTTTTTAATTAAACTGGTTAAATTAAATAATGTTCTTAAGACTCATTTAATTTATACGTAAATTGTTTGAGAGTCGAGGAAATTAATTCCTGATCCACCATAGAACATTTTCATAGTAGGTAAACATCATAACGATTTTCGTGCGATTTTCCTTGTCAAGCTATGCGATGTCACTATGACGTTTACTGTGAAAAGGTTCCATGGTGGGTCAGGAATTAATTTCCTCGACCGTGCCTTACGTTACTTACGTCATTTCTGTAACAAGTTATTGCGATTCGATTTAATTGATAATTTGGACAATATTATTTTGTTTCGATTTAAATTTACAGAGCCATCTATCGGGAAACGTTAGTAACCTGATGCTAAAGATACTTAGCTTACATAAGCATGGTATCATGGTAAAGGCTAAGGCTCACACGAGCTTTAGCAAACAAACCTAGCTCATGTGTTAGTTCTTCGACCAATATACAGATGTCGCTAGTAGTCGTGGTGCTACGAATATGAATCGCTACGCCACGTAGAGATGCCCATAGAGTCAGGGGCCGTCCATTAATGAGGTGATCTTTTTTTAAGCATTTTTAACCCCCCCTCACCCCTTGGTGATACATGGTGAGGTTTAAGACTACCCCCCACCCCCACCCAACATCACGTGTATTTTTAGTATCTACAAAAAATCTTAATTTTTTTTAGAATATTTTAGAATAATATCTTAAATACAGGTATAAAGTATAATCTTATTTTATTCTAAATAAATAAATACCATGGGACAAATTGACACCAATTGACCTAGTCCCAAACTAGGCAAAGCCTGTACTATGGGTACTAGACAACGGATAAACATACTTATATAGATAAATACATACTGATATACATTACTAAACATCCAAGGCTCGAGAACAAATATTTGTATTCATCATACAAACATCTGCCCCGACCGGGATTCGAACCCGGGACCTCAAGCTTCATAGTCAGGGTCTCTAACCACTGGGCTATTCGGTCGTCAAATTAAGGACCATGATAAAAATGTCTAGACAGAAAGGTTGCAGGTTGTTTTTGATTATCATAAAAATAGTGAAAAAATAAATACACGTGATATCTTACTACACCCCCTCCCCCCTTGTTTCTAAAATGCGGTTTTTTTTTTCTCTCTTAATCTTTTAATGACAGAGTGAGGTTTCTTTGTGTGATTTGTCTGTGGTTACGTATTGTAAGAGCTAATGTAACTTGTTTTTAGAAAAAATTACTTTGTGCCAAGTTTCTTGCGGCGCATTCTTCTTGGCAATCATGGTCTTTCCGAAAGCGCTGGTAGACTCAAAAAAATTACGTGTAAAAGAGCATTCAACTGCCTATTTGCTGAATAAAATTTTGATTTTGATTGATTTTGATTTTGTGATATTTCGTGAATTTTGTCAAAACCCTCCCCTCCGCCCCTTTTAAGCCTCACGTGATTAATGGACGGCCCCTTACGAAACAGAACAGAACTTCGCTTGTGGCTAATAACCTTGTGAGCTATGTTACTACTTTTAAGACTACTCTTGTAGGTACAAATAGCATAAAAGCCTTGCACACTCCTGTGAAGAAATTCAATGGTGTGTATGAAGTTTCCAATCCGCATTGGGCCTGCATGGGAACTATAGCCCAAGACCTCTCATCCTGAGAGGAGGCCTGTGCAAGATTGCACAACCTTTTTGATATTTTTA
Source organism: Clepsis dumicolana (assembly GCA_963691665.1). NCBI lineage: Eukaryota > Metazoa > Arthropoda > Insecta > Lepidoptera > Tortricidae > Clepsis > Clepsis dumicolana. Next base: position 12,184,547 of record OY829520.1, on the reverse strand, counting down.
TTCTTTTTATAATTTGATTGTATATTGTCTATGGTTTTTTGGTATGACTGATTGATTATAATTTTGTTTCCAACGAAACCAGTGCCTTTTACTTATTTAATCCCAAATATTGGTTCTTCTACCGGGATAAAAGCGAGGAAACGATGGTTGTTACTCGGTCCATAAGTGGAAAAGCAACCGCGCCGGGAGACGGTGTGACAGTCGCGGCAGGGGCAAAGGATTCTCCGGCTCAGGTAAGCGCGGACTCTCCCCCTCACGCCGGGCCGTCGGCACCTTCCCCGTCGGCACCTTCCCACGCATCGAGTGCCGTTACCTCGCGCTCCACCATAGTGGCTCGCCAGCTGGAAGCACAAGCACTGCATGCGCGTCGTCTAGCTGACATTGAAAACAACCGCGAGCGCCGGGCGGCCGAGCGCGTGGCGGAGCTAGAGCGCCAGGCTGCGGAGCGCGTGGCGGAGCTGGAGCGCCAGGCTGCAGAACGAGAGCGGCGTGTTGCCGAACTCGAGCTCAAAGCAAACCTCGCTTCCATTGAGGCGGGCGCGAGCCAGCGCAGCAGCAGTCACGGCACCCGCAGTCGTGCTAGTGTACAGGAATGGGTAAATAATGTGCTTCCTAATCCTAACGAAACGTATTTACTCGGTGCCAACCCACCTTTCAGATACGTCGACACTGCGGCCCAGTGCGAGGCACAGGGACCGAGAGCGACGCCCGGCATGGACGCCGTGGCATGCAATCGCTCTCCCGAGCAGAGTCGTCCTGAAGACGGAGGAGTGACGCGCTTAGTTGATTCTTTGGAGAAGTTAATAAATAAAGTTAACCCTCAACGTCACGTTACTAAGACGGATTTGCCCATCTTCGACGGCAAGTCATATTTAGATTGGTTAGCTTTGAAACGAGTTTACGAAAATACAGTTCAAAGTTTCTCGGCGACCGACAATTTAGCCAGACTATCGTGCGCGCTACGTGGAGCGGCGCGCGAGGCCGTGGCGGGGCTGCTGGCGGCGGCGCGGGCGCCCGGCGCCGTGGTGGCCGCGCTCGACGCCCGCTACGGCCGCCCCGAGCTCGTCGTCATGCACGAAGTGGCGGCGGTGCGCGCACTGCCTAAGGTAAGCTACGACGGCAAAGATCTTATTGTTTTCGCAAGCCGGGTACGCAACTGTGTAGAAGTGATCCGTCTGCTAAATCAGCCGGATCATTTACGTTCGCCCGAGCTTTTTCAAGCATTGTGGAGCAAGCTGCCCCCGCTGCTGCGTCCACGTTGGTTGGACTACGCCCATTCATGTGATGGTTGTGTGTCTAAAATAGAAATGTTCGCAGATTTCCTATCGCGTGAAGTCGACTTGCAGTGTAAGTTTGGAGGCGCGATTGATTACACGACGCCCATCGCCACACGGCAGGCCGCATATAAAGATAGGGTAAACATTATTGCTGAAAATTATTCTGATAGCATTCCAACACCATTTCCATCCGACTCCAATACGCTTGATAATTTTAATAATGTTTGTTCGCTATGTAAACAAAGTCACAAATTACATAGTTGTGGCAAATTTGTCAAAATGACAGTAAATGATAGGTGGCAGTTTATCAAAAAAAACAAGATATGTCACAGATGTTTGGAAAAGGGTTTTCATAAGAATAAAACTTCTTGCATAAAAAAGGTGTGTAGCGTAGACGGTTGCGACATGCGTCATCATGTTTTGTTGCACGGGTCCAAGCTCGAGCGAGCGGTCACCGCGCACGTTGACGTTGGCGTGGAGGACGACGTCGAGCCCGCGCCTTCGACGTCCGGCGCGGCGGCGCCCGCGGCCCGCAGCGCGCCCGCGGCGCCCACGGCGTCAACGCCGTCCGACGACTCGGACCACGAAATATTGACGCATGCAACTTCATCGTCACTTCAGCCTTCTGTACGCCCGCTCTTAAAAATAGTTGCAGTGACTGTCTCAGGGCCTTCTGGTAGTGTTGATACTTACGCATTATTAGATGACGGGTCTACAGCGACATTTTTAGACTCTGAAATTTCGGCTCAGATTGGTGCCAAAGGTCCCGAAAAACAAATTCATTTAGATTGTGTGGGTGGTCTAGGCAAGTACGTTAACGTGCAATACGTCAATTTCAGTATCAGGGGTCGTCACTCAACTGACACCTACTTCATAAAAAAGGCTAGGTCCATCAGTGGTTTAGATGCTGCTCGTCAGTCTGCGCATCACGATAGCGTGCGTAAGTATCCATACCTAGCCGATATAGCTGCTGATTTTTGTTATGAGGACGCTAAACCGATGGTTGTTATAGGCATAGATAACTGGCATTTATCTTTCGCCAAGGCGACGCGCCAGGGCACCAAGTCACAACCCGTGGCCATTTTGACTGCTTTGGGCTGGGTCTTGTTTGGTTTCGGTTGCAGTAAAACTAGAAAAGTTGACATTGTCAACCATACTACAATAAACGAGCCTGAAGTAGAAACTGATCAGTTTATTTTGGAACATCTTGTTAGGGAACAATTTAAACTCGATTCTATAGGAATATCGAAAAACGTAGCCCGCAATGCTGACGACGAACGCGCCGTACAGGTTCTCGAGCGCACGGCGCATCGTCTGCCGGGCGGCCGATTTGAGGTAGGCTTGTTGTGGAAAGCTGATAAGCTGGATATACCTGATAGTTATAAATTAGCTCTATCTAGATTTCTCTGTTTGGAGAAAAAGATGTTGAAAGACCCATGCTATGCTGAGCGCTACCGTCGTAATATACATGACATGTTGTCAAAAGGTTATGCCGAACCATGCTTACCACGTCCCAATTCAGAACATCCTCTTTGGTTCCTGCCGCATTTCGGTGTAATAAACCCAAATAAACCTAATAAATTGCGAACAGTACATGACGCGGCTGCCAAGTCTCACGGCGTGTCTCTAAACTCTTTGTTATTGACCGGTCCAGATTTATTGCAATCTTTGCTAGGTATTCTGATGCGGTTTCGAGAGGGAAAAGTCGCCTTAAATGCTGACATTCGTGAAATGTTTCCCCAAATAAAAATTATTGAAAACGATAGGGACGCGCAAAGATTTCTATGGCGTGACACCCCAAATGAACCGATCAGAACTTTTCGCATGTCGTCTATGGTTTTTGGAGCTGCGTCCAGCCCGTTTACTGCCATTTACATAAAAAACAAAAATGCTTTGGATTGGCAGGAGACTTACCCGGAAGCAGCTCGAGCGATCATCGATGACCATTACATGGACGATTGCATAACTAGCTTAGATAGCGTCCGTGAAGCCGCTAAGTTAGCAGCTGACATATATACCGTCCATTCATACGCTGGTTTCGAGATGCGTGGGTGGACGTCGAATGAACCTTCGGCACTTGCGTTGTTGCCGAAGGAATCCTTACTCGAGGCAACTACGATTAAAGATTTTGGTGTAGATTTAGGTCGTCTGGACACCCCCGTCACCCCCGTCCGCACCTTGGGCCTCATCTGGCAACCCGCCCAAGACGTGATTGGTTTTAACACGGGTGTAAAAAAGGAGGCCGCGTTGCCAGATAAGCTCACGAAGCGTGAGGTGTTGGTGCATGTAATGCGAATTTATGATCCTCTCAGTATCCTTGCGCCAATTGTTGTGCGTGGTCGCATTATGTTTCAAGACGCTTGGCGCAAGGGTGTAGACTGGGACCAAGAGCTCCCTCTAAGTGACTGCGGTGCGTGGAAATTATGGTACCAAGACCTTATCTCGATCTCGAGCTTGCGTATTCCTCGGCGCTATAACTTGAGTGATCTCGAGGTAGTGAGCTGCGAACTTCATTTGTTTTCAGATGCAAGCGAGTCCGCATTTGCAGCCGTCGCCTACTGGCGCTTTCTTTATAAGAACGGTGATGTTAGGCTCTCTCTCATCTGCAGCAAAGTTCGAGTATCGCCTCTTAAACCTGTTTCGATCCCTCGGTTAGAGCTCCAAGGTGCTCTAATAGCTGCACGTCTTGCGACGTCTATATGTGAAGTCCACCGTATGAAACCTTCGAGACGTGTTTTCTGGTGTGATTCAATGACTGTTCTGGGTTGGCTTCGCAGTGACGCTCGCAGTCTCAAGCCTCTTGTGTCACACCGAGTTGGCGAAATACTGGAGCTCACGAACGTTGGCGAGTGGCGTTGGGTTCCTACTGCCTTAAACGCAGCAGATGATGCCACACGCGTTAAGAGCACTTCTCTCTCTCCAGAATGTCGCTGGATCGCTGGACCTACTTTCCTTCTTTCTTCGGACTGGCCCGCTGAGCCTCAGATCGACATCAGCGGACTAGGCCGTGAAGAGTATAAGCATAATACTCTGGTTCATCTCATCACTGAATCTAATCTGCCCGCACCAGTTTCGGCAAATCCAAATCGTTTTAGCTCATGGATGAGAATGGTGCGAGCAACAGCAAGAGCGCATCAATTCATTTCATTATTGCGAACGCGTAGCCTGCACAGACGAGATCCTAATCCTAATCTGACTCGTCTTGAAGGAAGTTTGTGTACCTTCCAGCCTACTTGCACATCCTCTCCTAATACCCCCAATTTGTCACCACGAATATCTGCGAGCGATATACACCTAGCTGAAGCCCACATTTTACGTCAGAGTCAGCTTGATTCTTTCAAAGGAGACTTCCTGCGTATCAAGAACCGAGAGCCTTTACCTCGAAGCAGCCGCCTTTACAAGTTGTCACCCTTCATTGATGAAAGCAATCAGCTTCGGATGTCCAGCCGCATTGTGGCAGCATCAGCAGTCACAGACGAGGTTAAGCGCCCGCTTATACTGGATGGAAAACATCAAGCTGTTCGACTTCTGATAACCCGATATCATCAAAAGGCTGCTCACGCGTACAACGAGATGGTCATTAACGAGCTGCACCAAAGATTCTGGATCATAGGCCTTAGAAATGCTGTCCGGTCAGTTTCTCATGACTGCCAGCTGTGTAAGCTCCGCCGCTCCAGAACATTCCAACCACCAATGGGAGATCTGCCAGAGGCTCGCTTAGGTCACCATCAGAGGCCATTTTCTTTTGTTGGCCTCGATTACTTCGGTCCTGTTCATGTCACTGTTGGCCGACGGCAAGAGAAGCGCTACGTGGCTCTTTACACATGCCTAGTCGTTCGTGCCATACATCTCGAAGTGGTCCACAGCTTATCGACCGACGCGGCTATAATGTGCCTCCGCCGCTTTGTGGCTCGAAGAGGAACGCCATCGGAAATATGGTCAGATAATGGAACTGCTTTTGTCGGCGCTAGCAGAGAACTGCAAGCTCTTTACGGCGAGTCGGTTGAAGATTATGCCGCCAACGAGTCAGTGAGTTGGCGTTTCATACCTCCTGCAGCGCCTTTTATGGGCGGAGCGTGGGAGCGACTGATCCGCAGTGTCAAGAATGCGCTAAAAGTGACACTTCGAGAACGAGCACCCTCGGATGAAGTTCTCTCAACTCTCTTGGCGGAAGCAGAGGCTTTAGTAAATTCACGGCCACTTACACATGTTTCGCTGGACTCCGACGCCGACGAAGCGCTGACGCCAGCTCATTTCATCCTCGGAGCGCGGTCTGGGCGCCCAATCCCTGCTACTCTCGACGAGTCGGACCTCATTAGCAGGAACAGATGGCGAAGAGCAGTAAGGCTAGCCGACCACTTCTGGCAGCGCTGGGTAAATGAATATCTTCCCTTTTTGTCACCCAGAATAGGAGGTGGCACGCCTCCCATCGTTGCAGAAGGCGACGTTGTTGTTGTCTGCGATTCAAACCTGCCACGAGGTTCATGGCCCAAAGGTCGCATCACCCGGCTCTACCCTGGACGAGATGGAGTAGTTCGGGTGGCAGACGTTACCACCGCCGCTGGTATCTTTCGCAGACCGCTAAGGAAGTTAGCCAAGGTCCTCAATTCATAAAAGAGGGGAGAATGTGCAAGATTGCACAACCTTTTTGATATTTTTATTCTTTTTATAATTTGATTGTATATTGTCTATGGTTTTTTGGTATGACTGATTGATTATAATTTTGTTTCCAACGAAACCAGTGCCTTTTACTTATTTAATCCCAAATAAGGCCTGTGCCCAGCAGTGAGACGTACCTACAACAAGACTGGTGCTGATGATGATGAGCATAAAATTGTGAATCTTGATCGAATGATCACTTAAGTATTACTTCTTCGTTTCACGATTTTTCTTGCGTGTCGAAACGGTAGGTACTTTGTAAAATATGAGTAAAACAAGCGTTTTGAAATTTTCTTAATAAATTTCTACATTTTAGAGAAATCTGTTTTTTATGATAAACAATTAATAACCGTTACGTAAAGAATGTGGAACAAAATTTATAAGGATGACAAAAAGCATCCAGTCTGCTTTCAACAATTTCCATTCGGTCACTGAATACCTAGTTTAGAATGTTCAAAACGATGTCAGATTATACACATACACAGCCTGACTGGGCGTGACGAAGTGACGTAGAGTCCATTATCCATCGATCAGCCGATGCATTATTAACGACCATCGACTGACCCAAAAGATTGACCCAGATAACTGCGTTTCAGGCTATGGAGTTTAATTTTGGAACTAATTTCTCCAAGTGAAATTGTTTTCAGTTAAAAATATGATTTTAAATTCATAATTTTACGTTGACGGTACTTTTGTACACCAGACGCTGAAAGAGGGATGTTATAAGTTTGACCTGTGTATTTGTGTGTGTATTTGTCTGTGGCATTGTAACTCCCATACGGATGTGCTGAATACCAAGCCCCTATTTCATAAACATGACAGGCGACAGGGGACAACGACAATTCGAACTACATTTTACTACACGTACTACATACTACACGTTTATGAAACGGGGGCCAGGACATCATTATTAATCCTTAGACCATTGTGTTATACTGTATTCTAACAAATAAATACGTTTGAATTTGAATTTGAATGGATTTGGACTTTTTATTTAATCGAAAGCTAGTTTAATCGATGTTTAACAAGTGGTTAGAGCCTGCAGGTTAAACCGCTAACTATTAGACTGCCACAATACGTACATACCTTAGAACAAAATGATTCCTTACCCATCGTGGAACCATTTCACAGTGAACGTCATAGCTACATATCGCATTGTTTGACTAGAAAAATCGTTAAAACTACTGTGAAAACATCCCATGGTGGGTCAGAAATCAATTTATTTATCACCTTGTTTGTTCTGTAGTTGTTCTGTATTTACAACAGCGATATTGGTGCCAATGCGGAATATCCAACACGAATTGATGGTAATCTTCAAAATACATGAAATGGCCTTTACAAGTTTTAATTGGGCCATGCGAATAAAAGTGAAAAATAGCAATTAATTAGTTTCCTGGAAACAAGTACTGTATAAAAGTTTTACTCAATATTTCGCTGCAGGTTCCAAAAATAAACAAATACCGTATTGTGGTTTGTTAAACCTCAGCCGCCCGTCCATCCGTCTATCTACCTACTTAAACTAATAAAGCGGCTCTATGAATCGAACGCTTGGCGCTAATTTAAAAAAAAAACTCTACATAATGGATTAAATAAAATAAAAAACAAAATAAAAGATCTTTATTGCCAAACAACAGGGTACATATTAAAACAACAAATCTATACTACAAACTAAACATAACAGTACACAGGTTTGACAATGGGTACCCGTCTCAGCGTGTGCTGGGCTCAAGAGCTCAGCGCTGATTTTCAGAAAGGCCCCTTGGCGTGGATTGATCGCAACCCTCGCTTGAACACAGTAAAAGTTGCAGATAAATAATAAATGAAATAAGGTTATTTTTTGTTCAATACATTTCTATTCACAAATGCATGCCTTCAATCAAAACAAAAAGAAAAAAAAAAAGTATTAAAATTAAAGTGTGATCTTATTTACTGTGTATGTGTGTGGTGTGTGTGTGTGTGTGTGTGTGTGTGTGTGTGTGTGTGTGTGTGTGTGTGCGCGTGCCTATTCTTCATTGAGGGTTTTTTTGTTTTTCAAATAAATGGTTACGAACCAGTTTTTTGAACCTTAGTAGCGGCATAGGCATTCTAAATGGTGGTGGAAGGTCATTCCAGATTTTGCTGGCAGTAAATTTAAAACCCCCTCTAAATAGGACTGTCTTGTGCTGAGGTACAACAAGATTGGTCTCCCTGTGACTCCTGAGTGGCTTTGTGCGTGCGTCTTTTACCCACTTAACTTAAGCTTATCGTATAGGTAGTGCGGTTTGCCAGATTTTATTATTTTGTGAACTGTACTTGCAAGGTGCAACTGTCTACGATTGGTCATGTTGAGGAGGCCTTTTTCCAATAGGTATGGTGTAATATGGGCTCCTTTAGGAACGCCATAACAAAAACGTACACATGCATTCTGTACACGCTGTATGGACTTCCTTGTTATATCCAGGAGCCTAGGTCCATACTACTTTTGTCCACAGAATACATAATAGTGCAAGTGTTTGTCTGGAAACACGGGCGACATTTAATGATGGTGGCAAAGTACTTACAAGTTGTAACCTTACATGCATGTTAATCATGCATTTAAAAGTAAAACTAAATCGTTAAGTACTCGCGCATGCGTTGGGCGGGGTGCGCATGAGCAATGCGCAAAAAGTGACCGATACATTTACTGTAAACCCGCTTACAGACATCTGCCCCTATTTCACCAACTTTACAAATGTCAGTTTTATATGATAATTCGAACTAAGTACATTTCTTTGCCAATATGAAGCGCGCTAAAAGAAAAGCTCTTCAAGTCAGTTGACACCGAATTGTCTTTGAAAACTGCTATTGTAAAGTTGGTGAAATAGGGGGCTGCATGTGCCCCGAATGGCTCGCACGTCATGAGCAGTGAGTTACACAAAGTTTTATCATGAAATTCATGAACAAAGCGTTCATCCTTATCACTACTGACTAGAAAGGGACACGAGTATTTGATGATGTCCATGATAAAACCTAAAGTCAAGTAAACAATTCACTTCGGTATTACATAGGCCAATGACAAGCTGTGAAATAATGTTACCGTATTTATTTTACTAGTGCAGGATTCGATTCACATAATAATGATTTGATCAAAGAACGAATCTCCCGGATTTCCCAAACCAGTATAAAGTTGGGCAAGACAAAAACCCCATTATAATCCGGACCATTTATTATCAGGGTATCTGATGTTTTGGGGAAGATTTGCTCGCGGAAAAAAGACCCATGGCATGCCTCAGTCTATGATGCGTGCGTCTGTGGAGAATGCACAGACATTCATGTCCACCCGACCCAAAGCATAAGTCGCAAACCATTCGTGGAACAAACCGTTTTTTTCATAGGTACACAATAGGCTAGCGTTTGACCATAATCACGCCTGATGGTAAGCGAAGATGTGGTCTTACGATGGAGCACGCTTGCCTAACAACCCTTCACCCTGGACTTGAAAACTGCCAGATTATAGTGTTCAGGGAACACAGACGCAGGCAGGGAATTCCATTCCTTAGCCTTACGGATGATGAAGGTAGAGTGAAAACGCTTATGCTGCTGACAACATAAGGGTGGAGACCATGCCTACTTCTGGTCGACCTGTGAAAGAAAGGAGCTGGTGGTGTAAGATCGTGAAGTTCCGCAGCACATGCAACTTAAGTCTGTCTGCACCTTGCTTTACTGTACTTAATTGTAACCTCCACTCCCCATATGGTCACATATTACCATCTTGACACAGTCTGATTAGGTGCGAGGTTCTTATTAAACCAAATGCTGGATTTGATTTCTATTTACTGAAATTCCTAGCTTGATTTATAATTTATATTAGAGCTTAAGTTTCTGATTCAGAGAAGGGATAATTAGAATTCCGTGGTCAATAAGGAAACTCGTCCTATTGTTTCACCTTGTCTGTCTGTCCGCGGCACAGCTCAGAGACTCTTAGTACTAGAAAGCTGATATTTGGTATGCATTATGTTTTATATATTAGTAAGTTAGTATCGCCGTATGTTTACGACGAAACCCCTAAACACCTAAAGTGGGGGAGTGACTTTTATATGTATTTTTAGGGTTCCATACCCAAAAGAGTACCAACCAGACCCTATTAACTAAGCCCTCGCTGTCCGTCTGTCCGTCCGTTCGTCCGGCGTTCAGAATTATTTATGTTTAGAACCGTAATAATTAATAGCAATAGTATTTTTTTTTGTTTTAACTCTTCTTTAATTGAGGTAAATAATTCTGGTTATTACGTAGTAACAAGTAGGTAACTACACGATAAATACAGCTAACTAAACGGATATTAAATAAAAGTCGGACCATTTGTCTGTTGTCATCGTCACTATATCAAAATTACTCAACTGGCTTTCGACCTAAAATGGAACATATAATTAGATTTAAAGATACAAGGTAATTTACATGCGTTTGCGACTGCAGTAGACAGCATGATGGAATATAGGAACATTTGCAATTCACCTTAATCTATTTACTTCGTGGAAAGAGAAATACGTGGAGACAGTTAGCGGTATTATCGAGTAAATTCAGGTTAGGTAAAAAGTAGGTTTGCGAAAGCACTAATTAGCATTTTCTCAATACCTATTCTCAAATAATCTTGGTAAGGTTTCCACAATATTCAGTTTTGTACCACAACGAATTCGTAATAACTTTTGGCATTGTAACTAAAATAATAAATTCCATTAATCTGACCTTTTAGCACGCTCCTAACGTTTATCCACAACGGAAAGCATTCGTCCCTCTCCCACTTGCATAATTGTCAGATAGTGATGAATGCTTTATGAATAATAAAATGTACCGTTCTAGAGGGTCTAGTGTAGTTCTAATAGATAGAGAACTAAAGGCAAAAACCCAGAAAGTGATTTTCCGTTTAAAACCATATTCTAACCTATTCTAACTTATATTTTCTTTCTTAGAGATGTATTGAAAATACCCTGCCAGTATAGTAATTATAGTAATTACAGGCCAATGGCTTCACGCCTACCCATCACCCAACACCGGCACATTTATAGACCCATGCACGCTCCGATACCGTCGGTCTCCGGCTTGGTGCTGAGGTTTGCGTGGACCACAGCTGTGCCTCCTGTGGGGCCCCCGTAGATCGCCTCGGCCACCACGGACTCGCCTGTCCCTCGGGTGCCGGCCGCCTGTCCCGCCACGCCTCTCAACGATATACTCAGAAGGGCGCTCGTCAGCGCAAACGTTCCTGCTGCCCTGGAACCCCAGATCGTGCGGAACGATGGCAAGCGCCCCGACGGGATGTCGTTGATCCCTTGGAGGATGGGCCGCGCGCTGGTATGGGACGCTACTTGCGCAGACACCTTGGCAGCGTCCTACCTCCCCACGACCAGCAGACGTGCCGGCGCGGCGGCGGATGCCTGGAAACGGCTCAAGGCCAACAAATACGAGTGTCTCGGCGCCCAGTACGAGTTCGTTGCATTTGGTGTCGAGACGCTCGGTTCGTGGGGCAAGGGCGCGCGTGGGCTCCACGGAGCTCTGAGCAAGCGCCTGAAGGAGGCAACAGGTGACCCTCGCGCAGGCAGCTTTCTCGCCCAAAGACTGTCTATAGCAATTCAGCGCGGGAATGCTGCCTGCGTAATGGGCACCCTACCCAAGGGTCTAAGGTTTAGATTATTTTTAGTTTTTAGTCTTATTAGGTTATTTTTAAGTTATTTACCTATTTGTTAATTTTAGTAATTGTTGTTGTCAATAAATACCCATTTATCTTTTCCTAAGTAAGCATACTTATACTTGATTACTCATTCCCAAACAAGTATTCGAGAACCTTGGAACTTGGTATTTTTTATAGACCTATTCTATGCGTGTTATAGTCGTAACTAAACCTAAAATGACAGCATCCGGAGCAGCAACCGGCATGTGCTATCCTGTATGTACCTGCATACTATGCATAAATAGTTGAAATAGCAAATAAGGCAAAGCTGTATACATGTAACGAACTGGTAGATTTCGTTTAGCAATCAATTGAAAGAGGAACTGTATGTATATACACACTTGCATAGTTCGGACTGACTCGTCTTTAGGAAGACGTGATTTGTTAGTCGTGTGCTTTGTTTTTAACCCCCGACGAAAAAGAGGGGTGTTATAAGTTTGACCTGTGTATCTGTGTGTCTGGTCTGTGTATCTGTTTATCTGTGTATCTGTCCGTGGCATCATAGCTCCCAGGCGGATTTACCGATTTCGATACGGTTTTTTTAATCGAAAGCTAGTTTGATCGAGATGGTTCTTAGCTAAGTTTAATTAAAATCGGTTTACCCTTTTTCAAAATATTGAACTTTGAAATGACTTTTTTAGGGTTTTTTACTTTGTTAAGTTTCCGTACCATTAAAAAGTTAAAACAGATGGGGGCAATGACCCATGACGCAAATAAGTAAGGTAAGGAAGAAGTTAAGCCGAATATGGCTAAGTTATGTTAAAACATGATGTTTTAATTTTAATGTTATTTTAATAACATGGTTAAGTATCTTCGCGTCGTCAAACAAGTTGACACCATCCATAATTAGTACATGATGAAGTGCCGCCAATTTGAATTTAATCGGGTACTTAATAAAGTAATTAAGGTAATTATTGCTTATTAAATAGTATACGTCGGAATTTATAATTTAACCACTGAACTGCTCTTACGATTTCAAGTAATGCTGCCTAGCTTTTTATAGCACAATTAATAGTTGCAAGTGAATTTCAGAAATTTATTGCGAATTCGAAAAGTTTATGAATCCCCGACGAGAGCTTTATAAGACGAATGTTATTTTAGATTTTATCCGAACAAATTTTTACTCTATATGGCGGTCATATAGTTATTTCTTGTGTGCTTCAAATATCACAAGTATTTCTTTGCTAGAAAATAGCTAATGTTTTGTATGACAAGAAGATTTTTTTATCAATTCTCGATAAATAGGCTTGGGAAACCGAATACAAGAAATTTAAGAACCAAAAGCATCGCAAAGTATTACTTGCCTCACGTATTTGTTTCTAGACTATTGACCAATCCATAACTCCAAAGTAATCATTTCCATATTTAGCTTTCTCTGTTTCGAAACAAAAATAAAGCAAATAATACCATAAACATGACGAATATTATTTCATATTTTATCCTGAAACTCAATATACCTACCGTGAGACATAATTTAAACATACTGAAAAAACACTACATATAAAACAATATATATTTTTTTTGTTTAAACAAAAAAAGCACGCAGCGCCCTCAAATTCGCAACCAAGTTTGTACCTATATGCTTTTTAAATCCGTTCACGATTAAAATTGCTTTTATGAATTTTAATCCAACCAGTTTCGTCGTCACGTACGCGCCTAAAGTCCAGTCTGGCCTAGGATGTCTAATCCTAGATGGAGCCTGGTTTAAAATACCATCTCGGTATAAAAGGACTGCGTACGGAATAATTGGCCATACTGCATTCTTGCTCCGTGGGCTGCGGTGATCTTAACTATGCAATACTTAGTGAGTATTCCTTTAAAAAGGTGTGAATGGAAAGTGCGAAGTTTGAGTGGCAAAATTACATTGTACATTTTTAGATTTGAACTTTTTTGTAACTATACATGTAATTATAGGGTACAAATACACTCAGTTAATGTAAAATCAATTGATAATTTAACTTACTGACTCGATTTTAAAACAAATATTTGATAGTTCAAAAGCTTTCAAGTCCAGACATAAAAAAAATATTTAGAGCTACAAAATTGTGTTTTAAAAACCTAATTCTCGTAACTACTCTAACTTTATAAAATATTCGAAACTTTTACCACTAACCCAACGCCCCTTACATCATTAGTGCTACAATTTTAACTCTGCCGTTGAAGAAGAAAACCGTGTACTAACTTTTGTATTCCAAGCAGCAAGTTTCAGGTTTCCCCAGTGAAACATGTAACTTTGGAAACATGTACACTTACATGACCTGACATATCTGACATAGACTGATTAACGACCAAATAACAAATATTGATAGCCGCCTGAAGTAAAAAACTGATGGAAGTCAGTAAAAAATATTGACGTGCAAGGAAAATAGTTCTAACACAGTTTTTGAAAGTCTGCTACAATTTCAACTTTAATACGTCGTCCTAATTCACGCGGAATTCCTACCCCTATTCCTATTCCTATTCCTATTCCTATTCCTATTGTAGAGCACGAGTTTGTAAATCCTGCGTAACGTAGTCGAGTACCTAGTGTGTACCTAACGTTATCGAGAAATTTGTATGACGTTTGGAACAGCGCCCGCCCGTGAGCGTATTTGGTACTAAAATTTAGTATGAAGTTTCTCGATTTCGATACGATAACGTAACGTTACGCAGGATTCGTAAACTTCGTGCGTAACAATTATAATCATGTGGTTTTTTTTTTATGTTAAAGCTTTACTATTTCAATAAATACGAAGGGAAATAAATAAGACTAAAATGTAAAACAAAAAAGTAAAAAAAGTAAAACTAAAGAATCTAGTTGCAAAAGCGCTTGGTCGATGCAACTTGCGATGCAAAAGCGCTTGGTTGATGCAACTTGCGATGCAAAAGCGCTTGGTCGATGCAACTTGCGATGCAAAAGCGCTTGGTCGATGCAACTTGAGATGCAAAAGCGCTTGGTCGATGCAACTTGCGATGCAAAAGCGCTTGGTCGATGCAACTTGAGATGCAAAAGCGCTTGGTCGATGCAACTTGCGATGCAAAAGCGCTTGGTCGATGCAACTTGCGATGCAAAAGCGCTTGGTCGATGCAACTTGCGATGCAAAAGCGCTTGGTCGATGCAACTTGCGATGCAAAAGCGCTTGGTCGATGCAACTTGCGATGCAAAAGCGCTTGGTTGATGCAACTTGCGATGCAAAAGCGCTTGGTCGATGCAACTTGCGATGCAAAAGCACTTGGTCGATGCAACTTGCGATACAAAAGCGCTTGGTCGATGCAACTTGCGATGCAAAAGCGCTTGGTCGATGCAACTTGCCATGCAAAAGCGCTTGGTCGATGCAACTTGCGATCAAAGGGCTGGCAGTTTTCTCTCTCAAAGAATCGGCATCGCTATTCAGCGAGACAACGCTGCCAGCCTTTTGGTCACCATGCCAGGGGAGACTTATTTGGATTTAATTTAGTTCTAAGTATTAGTTTAATTAGTTTTAGCTTGGATTTAATATCATTGTTTGAATCTATAATTTAAAACCTATATATAAAGACAATAATTAATCTAAAAACAAACCGTTACCAGTAGACAACGTTCCCAAAATGCTGGCGGCTTAATAAGCAGAACCTCTAGTGTAAGCGACGGCCAAAAAATACGTCTCTAGCGCTTTTGCATTAAATTGACAAATAGTATGAGAATTGTTTGTTGTCGATACGTGCCACTAGTGGCGCTGCTAATTTCGTGTTCTTGTGACAAAAACTTACACTAAAGGCTCTGCTTAACTTGTTTTTCAATGCATTGTCATTTGTATGTTTAATTCATATTATAAGCTTGTACTTTTAAAAGAAAACTCTTTTTTTTTTTAATGTGCTTTCTGTCATTATTTTATCTGTAGTACCTTGTAAGTACTTACCACTTTTCTCAGATAGCATTCGCGGTGCTGGCGGTGGCAGCGGCGGTACCCAAGCCTGGCTTGCTGGGTGGGTACGGCGGCTATGCTGGTCTGTCTGGCTGGGGCGGAGCACCCTCGGTAACTTACTCTCTATAACTCTACTAGTTAGTGACTTGGACTTTTTTTACTTATCGTGCCGGTAGGCTCAGGGTCACAGGATCTGTTCAAAACCCCCAACAAGCGTGAAAGCAAATCATCTGAGGGTCGAGTATGACTTTACGAATGCTGCGTAACGTAAAGTCGAATAGTAAACGTTGTCGAGTTTGTATGGCGTTTGGAACAGCGCCCATGAGGTTTCTCGATCTCGATACGATAACCGTAACGTTACGCAGCTTTCGTAAAGTCGTGCTCGACCCGCTGGGCTTAATTTATTGCATAGAATAAATGATCACCTGGCTTATCTAATTGCACTATTGCAGTATTCTTCAGTGAGCCTAGTACAGCAGCCGGTGGTACACGCTGCCCCAGTCGTGCAAGCCGCCCCCATCGTGCACGCCGCCCCCGTCGCCATAGCCAAGCCCGCTGCCACTAGTTACTCTTCCTTCCAACAGGTGAACTCACAGTATACTCATCCGCGCCAAACACATTTGGCATCAAGTACAAAAACAAAAGCTATTCTCGTACATGTTCCACTAATTGTGCAAGTCAGAACAGTGTGCAAGTCAGAAGTCAATTCACGATACATCCGCTGTAACAAAACCGTAGTATTTTATATATTAGCGATATCGTCATGACAGGCCTAATATCATGTATTGGTAACCTGCTTGGATATTACTTGTAATTAAAATAACTGTTACTGATTTTTTTAAGGTTTCATCTTCCAAAATAACCACGACTTATTTTATCTTCCAGGTGGTCCACCCCGTGGCAGTAGCCCAGCCAGTCGTGCACGCCGCCCCGGTCATATCCCAACCTATCGTGCACGCCGCCCCCGTCGTGCAAACCGTCGCGCAGCCCATCGTGCAATCGTACCACGCGCCCGTCATCTCTTCGGTCGGGTCCTACGGGTCCTACGGATCCTACGGGCACGGCTGGTAGTATAGTTTAATATGCGTTGAGATCAAAAGTGGCTAACGGGAATAAAGTATTGTAACCTGTTTTTGTTTTTTACTTGTCCTTCATAAATTTAATTGAGTCGTCGAATTTCGTCTTTCAGCAGAGACATTATTTGGTCTTTTTATACCATATTATTACTTGTTGCATTCTCACTATTTTGTATACTTCTGTTTGAGGCGATTCTGTGCCAGAAACAGTCCACTTATGTTAGTTTCATCTGATACTAGGTTGGTCTAGAATAAATCCAGCTAAAAAAATCACTTGAAATAATATATATTTAAGTCTGTATCCATTCGGGTACAGAAATTCGGAAATTCATTTCATTTCATTTCATTCAAACACATTGCAAAGAACAAGGCGCAGTTGTGTAGAAAAATACTTAGATCATCAAAACAAAAGGTTTTTTACTCATATTTATGGTTATAATTATGACCCATCAAATTTTGTATCGATCGACAAACAAATTATTTACTTACTAAATAAAATTTTGATAGGTCCATCATCATTGTATGTCCCACTTATTCCGGTATTCATCGAATTAATAGTTGACAAACTGAGCGACTTCTGTCAAAAAAAAACCGTTGTATCATATTGAGGCAGCAGGATAATAGTTAATTGAGGCAATATTTTTTTTTTTCGCTAAAAATCGCTTTAACATAATTAATACCATCATTATCTATATCACCATTAATTAGAAAGTTATGCAATTTATTTATAACTTCATCCTTCAAGCTTGCGACATCATATACAAAAGTACGAAACACAAAGCGAAACAAAACTCCAAATTTCACGCAAAATTCAACGCAACCTCACGCGGGAACAACTAAGGTTCATTTGCTCTAACATATATCCATACCACACTCTCACTAAACATAACCTTTTGTCTCAGGACCAAAGGTAACACTTTGGCTGCACTCAATTTGAAAAAATAATCTTCTAGTGTTGGGCCATGTTATGTAAACAAGGAGGAAGCCATAATGAATGAAACAATGGCACGGATCGCGAATCGCGAGATTACGAGTTTGTATAATCGATAGCACATCACTAGTGATCGCGTGCATCCCGCAAACGGCACAAAATGTTGTCACCATACTCGAATGTGTGTGAGGATAAGAGATTTCATAGAAGATACCTATAGATAGAAGGAATTCATGGAAGATAACTTTTCTTTAGTGGACACTACAATACCTAAAAGTTGACAAAGAAAAGTTGAATTTTCTTAATGTCTTTTATTAGGGCATTAGAATTAGAAAATTCATCATCATCATCATGTCAGCCGATTGACGTCCACTGCTGGTCATAGGCCCAAGGCTCTCCACTCAGACCGGTCTTGTGCATTCACGCGGTCCGGTAATCGTTACTAGGTCGTCGCTCCATCTTGTTGGAGGCCTACCGACAGCTCGTCTCCCGGTCCGTGGTCCGTCGGCCATCAGTTCTGCGAGCAATGTGCCCCATCCACTGCCACTTAAGTTTCTCAATTCTTCGGGCTTAATTAGAAAACTATTAAAACTAAAAAGATTCTTACATTAATTTAGGTACCCAATACCGCTTTTTATTTTATGTACAGTGGACACTGTTAAAGTCAATAACTAAGTATAGTGGATACCTAGAAACCATTAAGTCAAATGTCTTTTGTTTATCTAGAAACGTGTCCCAATTACTCATACACAAATGGACACACTACGTTAACTGGCCGACCGCTTCAGAAGCCACAACAACTCAGTAACTGAAATGCCTTGACACCGAACACATCGACTGAGAAAAAACTTACTGGCTGATCGTGTTTACATTTTTTTTAATAAAGAAACAAACTTTGAATATGAATTGTGAAGGTTTAAACTGTAGAACGAAATGCGCGGTAAAATTATTTGAAGCTATGAAAGCGTAGAGAAAAGTTTTTAAAAGATGAACGCGTGGCCGGGGGAAAGAGGGGGAGATATCATGGGACCCACTGTCACCCGTAAGTGTTCATTTTCTAGCATTAACTGTAAATTACTTAGAAGTATTTATATTTTCCCACAATCCTGGCCGCTTATCAAATGTTTAAGCTTTTATAGTAAAAAAAATATTATAGTATGAAAATAACAAGTAAAATATGCATTAACTGCAGTAAAAGAAAAAGAAAAGTTGTTCTAAAAGGCCATCAGGATTGGTGAGGGGAAAAGCTAAATGCTACGTTAGAGGTTAGAGCTCAGCATTTCATCCCTACTCCTATAAACATCGGATCCTTAAGAAGAAAAACTAAGTTTTTATTGAGACTGAAATAAATAATTTTAGCAGAAACTGAAACTGACAATCATTGTTTTTAATAAAGTTTTTAACATTCATTCATTCACTGTATCGAGCGCTCTTTAGAAATAGAACATTCTCGACTTTTCACTTCACTTCTCGACTTCACACTAACATAAAAAAAACACTTTACTAAGTGAATAAGTAAATATTCAAATCTGCCTCGTTATCTTTGCTGGCGAACCATTAATCCACCAAACTGCACCTTGACCACTTCCTCAGACAGCGGCACTGCAGTTGCATGCAAATTTGAATAAAATGACCATGTAGTCATCATAAGTCTTCAAAATTATTTAAGTAAGCATAGAGAGGTAAATTTTCGGTCTTATCTTTGTTGGCACACGACCACGTTATTATTTTAAACTCCACGTCGCTATAAATTCGTATCCATTTATTTTATTTGGTTATGTTCCTAGATATGAAAGCTTTCAAACTTTTTAATTATCTAGGAAGCAAAGAGTTTCAGTCTTCTTCTTATTTTAAAATCGTGCTGGCAGTTTATAAAAGAAAAAGTTTTAGAAAAACAAAACTGTTCCATTTCCTTAGTTGCCAATAATCAATAAGGTTGCATTTAAATAATAAAACAGGAAATAAACCTAGTTAGTAACTGGCCGCCAGGAAAAGTTTCGTGCAGCCATAAAAAAAACATTTTGCTTTTCGGCTCTGTCAATAAGTTGGTTCGTTGCCGCCTTTTCCTTCAAACGATGTTTGGGAAAATTTATGTACTTACAGACCTTCAGTAGATTAGTTCGGTGATTATTATGCAGGTACAGCCAGTGCGAAAACCACGACCCCGCCCTTGAAAAATGGAAGCGATTTACGAGAGTCCGGATACCTTATTGCAGTTGGTTCAAGAACAGCAAGGTTTGCTTATTAAATCTTTGTTATTTTAATATTCTACCTAGCAGCTCGAAACTTCGGTAAAAATGTTTCACTTTGTGATCGAGCTCAATAAGAAACGGCCACTAAATATTCATTTCACGGAGCCAGGAGATTTATTATTTCATTTTGTGTATAGACAATGTAAATATACTCAGGTCTAGTGAAAAAAGTTTTTCCACAAGTCTGGCAAAAATCGATCTTATTTTCTCAGCATTATTTTAATGATTTATTGAATCACACGTTATATACTTTGCTCACCCGCGACTACGCGCGGCGGTTGTGGTTGCGGGTGAGCAAAATAATTGTTTTTAATTCTTATTGCCATGTCATAATATAAACACTTTAACATGTATACATTCTCAATTCCACTATAATTTTTTGATACCATCTGTGTCGCTATTTGCAGGTTTAGAAGAAAACATCAGAGTAAAATGCTTTTAGTCGTACTGCTAGTGTTACTCATGTTGCTGTTGTGTATAGCCATTGTGATGACAGTATTATGTAAGTAAAAAAAAAACGAGTAGGTAGCATACTATATTAATAACTAAGGAATAATGTTAAATATTTTGTGAAGACCCGCTATAAAGCTCGAGGTCCCAGATTCGATCCCCGGTCGGGGCAGTGTTTGTGTGATAAATACGAATGTTTGTTCTCGGGTCTTAGATGTTTAATATGTATATAAGTATGTATTTATATATATAAGTATAGCCTTGTACCCATAGTACAGGCTTTGACTAGCTTGGGACTAGTCAAAGACAACTTTTACTATATTTAATAAAATGGGAAAGTTCGTCCGACTAATACGAAAAACTCGAAAGTTCGTTAGATTGGATCAATGGACGTTTGTCACTCTTTCACGCAAAAACTACAGTACGGATTTAGATGAAAATTCACAATACAATAGCTTACACCTCAGAATAACACATAGATAGGCTATTTTTCATCCCGGAAAATTGCGTAATTCCCGCGGGAGAGCGACAACCGAATTCTATGCAGACGAAGTCGCGGGAACCAGGATAGCTAGGTAGTAACTAATTAATAAGTAATTATTTCCCTTTACGTGTTGTAGATGTAAAACAAAAGAGCCACAAGCCACCAAGTTTGTGCGAGAGCAAAGAGTGTCTGCGTTCGGCGGCCAACCTAGCTCTATCGATGGACCCAACAGCTGATCCCTGCGAAGACTTCTATCAGGTTAAATTTAAGCTATTCTCAGATTTGTGTCAGTGTCTGTTCATTAAATATACCAGTGACATGGGCGTAATCGTAATGAGTGCGAGGGCCGGGGGGAGCTCCCCCCCTGGACCCCTGGGTCATTGGGCGAATCGAGCGGTGCGACGAGCGATTTTTTTGTTCTTTGCACGGTAACAACGCTCACCGCACAGCTATAACGGTAGCAACAAACACAGCTGTCAATGCATTAGAAAATCGTCCACCGCTCCGCTCGAGGCCCCGCCGGTCGCTGGCGTCCAGAGGCCCGAGCACGAATATTCGCATCCTACGTAACGTATCGCCATCGAGAATTTTGTTATTAAATTTTAGTACAAAATAGTCCCTACTCTCACGGGGGCGCTGTTTCAAATGTCATACCAAATTTCTCGATAACGGCACGACTCGATTACGTTATACGTCGTGCCAGCGTTTGAGCATTTGTAGAGTAGAGTTTGAACTTGAGTACAACAAAGCCCTTAAATTCATAGTAAAGATTATAATTGATTTCTTGTCAGCTCCAATGAGGGTTATCGCGAGTCACTCTCCACCAATGAGAGTCAAGCTACTGGCCTATCATTGGTGGAAATTGACAGATAGACCTCACTCGATATTAGCGATCCAGCCCCCCGACTACGAAATTCGAAAATCGAAGTTCGTATCGTATCGTCCCGCTCACTCTCGTGTTAAATAATATTATTAGCTTGAGAAGGACGGCACAATACGAAGTTCGAATTTTGCACTTCGTAGACGGGGGGCTGGCGGATTTTTAACTCGCGATGCGATAGCGCTCATTACGTAGTTAATAGCGACTGTAACTTTTAAAATATTATTTTACAATTCCTGTATTGAAATATTCTAACGTCAATACAGAATATGGGTAATTGCTCTAAATTATCATTATCACTTATCATTTTGCTGGACATTGTGTCGTGACTTACAAACACATATTAATATGTCATGCAGTAAATCTAGGGCATTATGACACGTCCGTACCTACGGGACTAATGTTTGATTGATGGCCTAGATATTGGGTCATTATTTATAAACTGCCATTTGCATGCACTGGTTACATTTTAAATTCTGTCCTATCAGTAAAATGTAACCCGTTTATACATTATCAATACGTTTTACCACTAATGGAATTTGTGCGTATTAGTTCTAGTAGAACAGTACGAGTATATTCTATGTATTTTCACAGGCTGTGTGGTTTGTGTGTTAAAAGTATTCAGGCACATTTACTCAATACGTTGTACTTAAATTCATGACTCAATCATTATCGTTAAATAGACGATGCACTGTTGTCTTTAATGTCACTATCAAAATGACCTATCTGTAATTTTTCTTTCAATCCATAATGAAACTTATTTTTAACCGCCGACGCGAAAAGAGGGGTGGCATAAATTTGACGTGTGCATCTGTGTCTCCATGTGTCTGTCTGTGGCCGTGGCGTCGAAGATCTTTAAATAAAATACCGATTTGGACGCGGATTTTGTAAAGCATTACCTATGTAATATATGTAGCTATGTTATTCGAAATGATTCTTAGCTAAGTTTCATCAAAAACTGTTTAAAACCATTTTTGGGATATTTACTGGACTTTGAAATGTAGCGTATAGACGGGCCCTTTGGTACTCCGCCTTCGTTATCAATTTTGTGGCACTATAATTAGTGCCAGCTATATGAGCCGCGCGCACGTTAGCTTGCTACGTCATTCCTATTTCAAAATGCTGCAAATGGCTTATCCTGATATTTTAATAATGGTGATATCATTATTTCTCGTCAGTACATCTGCGGCAACTGGCCGCGCGACCACCCGCGGCCGGACGCGTACCACTCGTACGACTGGTTCCGCGACAAACAGACGAAGGTGTACAGCTCTGTTCGCGACTTCCTGGCCACCAACAGCTCGCAGCAGCCAAAGTCGGTGCAGCAGGCCAAGGACATGTACACTGCTTGCATGGACACTGGTCAGTTCAGTTTTTAAATGTCAAACTTCATGTGCCTGACACTCTTCTATTCTAGCTGTTTTTAACTTTCTTTCGTTTCGTTTTTGTTTTCAACTTTATCTAGTAGATTCTTCTCTTAATTGTCTTCTTCTTTCTGTCATCCTTTTGCCATCAACGCCTTTTCACGCTTCCTTTGCATGTCAATTTAAACTAGAGTTTTCCCGTTCTCTGCTTGTAGCTTTCTTATTTTTGCCACTGCTGTTTAATTTACGTGTGACAAGTGACAACTGACTCCGCGACCATCTGCGCCCGAACGCATACCCTTTGGATGACTATCTCTGCGACAAGCACATCAAGGCGTACACCGCTGTTCGCTACCAAGGAAAAGCTTGGAACTATTTCGACCAACGAACCTCAGCGTAATATTTTTAAAGTTTTCATGTAAAGTTTTGTGCACATACAACATTTATTGAGCGTGATGTGCTGATGTGTTACCAGAACCCAGAAATGTGTGTGCAGTCATCCACTACACACATCCACTTGAAAAATTGTCTGTAAGATATCTACAGGCGTTGGTGTCAAAGTTATTCTTGAGAATTCTCATTCCCCTGACGCCACTGATCTCAACAAATTTCGACCTGAAACAATCGAATTAACCGAAAATGATTTTTATTGTACCTAAATTAAAATAGGTTGAAATTGATAAGTAGTGCCACTCAAATTAGTTGGGAAAGTATATTGATGATTGATTACAGTTCTCACTTACTATTTACTTGTACTATGTCTATAACTTACTCAAGCAGATTCATCTTCTTGCAGAAATTTTAGACAAACGAGGTCTGAAGCCAGTCATAAAGGTTCTCTCATCTTTGAACCTCCCGCCATACCCGACCTTCGTAAACGCGACAGACTTAGACTACTCCACGTATTCCTTCAACTGGCTTGAAGCTGTGATCCAAGTGAAGATACAGCTTGGGATGGACGTGCTTATAGGGTTCGATATATTCACGGACCCGAAGAATTCGTCGGTATACAGGCTAGTGATGGGCTCGCCGGAAACTACGAATCCTTTTCCCAGGTAGGAGTTAGTAGGACTAGATGACTAGTTAATTTAGTATTCTAGACAAACTAGCACTATATTAACGTACTTCCAACTGGAAACTGGAATTGATACCGATGTACTATATCTAATAATGAAAGTTTAAGTAAATCCTTAATTACCATTAGTAAACTATAACTACTACTTTATTTATTACAGCATTCACAATGAGCGAAAACGTCATGCGGGTAGAAAGAAAAAAAAACTGGCAATACCAAAAAAAGAACTTCCTTCGGATGATATATTTATTTTCAACAACGAACATTACTTTGAAAGCAATGAAAAAGCGGGCGAAGAAGAAAAATCCACGCAAATCTATAAAATATTTTACGCAGAACTTATTAAACTATTCGTAGTAGAATCAGGCGGAAGTGACATCACTAAAATCGGTGAAACGGAGCTTGATCAGAATATATTTCTGTCTTCCGATGAGTATTGGACACTCAATGAAAATCTGTATGAGGTAAGCTACTTATACTTAATAATTTGTAAAGCAAATCTGTTTCAGGAATCAACAAGCTTTATTTTATGATAGGTATTTATATTTATCATTTCTCTACTCATTATTTATTAACTGTCTTATGGGAAATTCAATATGTATGTTAATGTCAGATCGATGAGTCATAAAAGTAGAACTACCTAGACTCACTGTACTTAGTAAAGTCAATAACTTTTATAAGTTCGTAGACGAACATGATGACAAATAAATTCGGCATTTATCCAATTTGAGGCATTGTCCTATACGTCATATCAATTCGTCGTTAATTATTAACTTTTCATTGTTACGCTTCTATTTTCCTTTGAAGTTCATTAACATCATAGATTTTACGTGTAAATTGTTAACACTTTTATTTTAATAATGTTGTTTTTTTTTTAATATTGATGTTGAAAATCAAAACTGGATCTATTTAGGTAGTAAGTACCTAATTATTTATTAAATTTCAGTTGGAATCCGACAACGAAACTGATTCAGACGAAGAATTATTCGCGGACATCCCAGAATATACTGTAGCAGAGATCCAAGCTCACACTGACTCCATAGTAGAAAGCAATAACGCTACAGCCTCGCCTGTATGGAAAAGATATTTAGAAGCAATCTTCAATATCAGTAACGTTGAGTTGGACTTTGAAAATGATAAGATTCTTATTTCCGATGCTGATTTGAGATACATGTCCCTGATGACGGCACTCATTGCCAAGACGCCGCCTGTTGTGATAGAGCTTTACGTTTGGATAAAGGTCACTAATAGCTTTATTCTCCTTTTTTTTTCTAAGTAATGATCCACTACTGAAAGTGGATTCATGAAAGAATGAACGAGTTGCACCTCCCGATCATTATTAGTTTCCAGCCATTCTTTAAAAACACACCCAAACCATCTTTAGCGGTCATAGTACCCACTCTTTGGAATTGTCAGAGCTCTTTAACTTTATTAAACGAGGTGGTTAAATTCACATCTTCTTTGTACGAAGTTCTTTAAACCTAAAATATAGGTTACAAAGACATGTTCTTTACTGTCCCCAACCCATCCCATCCCTAACGTCAAAATAACTAACCTAATGTTATATCCACAACCGATAGTTTATCATAGTGTCCTCCAGGTAATGGAGGTAATGTCAGTCCACACGACATCAGAGGTCCGAGCGCTGTTCCAACGCTCGTACGACGCGGTGAAGCCGCACCGGCACGCGCCCGCGCCGCGCAGCCTGCAGTGCGCAAGCGCTGTCAACGATATGATGGGCATGGCGGTGTCCTATGCTATTGCAGATCAGAGTTTCTACAATGTTACTAAGCCTAAGGTAAACCTTTCCGACAACTATCTGCTTATTAAGCTTAATGTTAATCTTGATCTTAGTCTTGTTAGCTAGACCCTCACAAACGCATACAGTGCTTGCACTTGCAGTGTAACTGTGTTACTGTGTTTCTTACATAGACATAACTTTATTCGAGATCAAAAAATACACTAATACAAAAAGTTACGAGAAATGCAGCTTTATAAAACACTTTACCACAGCTTTTAAATAATTACTAAGCCTAGGGTTGGCAATGTCATAGTAAAGTTCAATATTATTATCCATTGATATTAACTTTTAGTTGTTCCACCAAGATTAGCCCTAGATGGGACATAATATGGCGTTAGAAGGCGATGGCGTTATTTTTCTTCTTCCTAACTTCTCTTGGATTATTTTTCTTTTAATCGTGTCTGCTGTCTTCTAGAACACTTTTATTTTAAACACCAACCTGTTCAGTCTCTTTTAAAATTATTTCACTATTCGCAGATCAAAACAATGCTGAACGAAATGAAGAACGCCCTAGCACACCTGGTAGGACAAGCAAAGTGGATGGACGATGACACGAAGCTAGAAACCTATCAGAAGATCATACAAATGAAAACGCTCATAGGGTTCCCAGACTGGTTGCTGGATGAAGGAAAATTAGACCAGTATTACGAAGGAGTAGAAATAGCTTTAGATAAACATTTGGAGAATATGATAAATATCATTCAAGTGAAGATAAGGAAGGGGCTGAATAGGTTTCGAGATGGAAACAACTTTACTTGGGCGACGGATCCTACTGAAGTGAACGCATACCACACGTTTCAGGAAAACACTATAAGTAAGTAATAAAAATTTAATGTATACTATAATGTATAGGTTCAGCTCGCAAAAGAATATTAACATGAGCAACTTAAAACTTTTGTAAAGAAAATTAATAATGATTAACTATTATTAATTTGACTCAAATGTTTGGACGCAGCGGTTCCTCTAGTGATGTTGCAATACCCATTTTTTGATTTGGGCTTAGAGTAAGTAAATTAAACTTAAATGCACTTTTTGATGTAAACATTCATGTAAATAGTTTCAATGTAATAATTTAATTATTTTTTTTATAATTTCTTATTGCAGTGCCCTTAACTATGGATCACTGGGGACAGTTCTTGGACATGAAATAACTCACGGATTTGACAACTTTGGTGAGTGATTAGGTATACTTCACTAGCTTCATTGTCAGATCATCGAAGAAAAATCCTTGCGAATTCCAGCTTATCTCATCTTGTGCTCTCCAGAGTCCCTTCATGGTCTCCCAAAATTGATTTTCTGCAGGTCGTCAATTTGATAAGAGCGGCAACCTGGTCCCGTGGTGGTCGAACGCCACTGTCTCAGCCTTCGTCAACATGACGCAGTGCTTCGTCGACCAGTACAACGAGTACTATATAGCGGAGCTAGACGAACATGTGAGTTAAAAACACTGATTAAAACACAAAACAAATTACATAGGTAAGATACTAATTTTATTCGTTTGTAAAGCGAAATATGTTCATTTGCTTAGAACACGTACAATGATGTTATTTTAGCATTGATAACAATCTTCAGCCGATACATCAACAATACAAATTATCAAATTAAACGTTATAGTTAAATAGATACTTACCAAATACCTAACTAGCCAAATTCCAAATTCTGCTCGTCACTGATGAAAACACTTGTTAATACTTGTTAGCCTCCTGGCCACTGTTGCAGAGAGAGTCGATGGCCCATTCCTGCAGGCGTGGGATGCCTTGCATCTGTCAGCAAGAGCTGAGTAGGATGTTTAGTTTCTAAGATTTTTATGTCTATTTATTGTGGTTCACTATTTTTTTACTTTTACTAACTTAGGCGTAAGGTATAATTGTTACTAACTCGTTATGGATTCTCATGTCCGATATACATAAATAATAATATTAATAATAATACAGGTGAGTTTTTATGCACGGTTAAGAAGTGCTCATTCAGACCCTGGCTGAATTCTTAACGGTTCATTAAAACGTAATATACCCTGTACATAGCGTATGCGGAAGGCATCTTTATTATTGTGTGCTATTAGAGGGCGTCATGGACAGACTAGTAATCTTGTATATCTCAATCTAAAATCCATTTACTATGACAAAGGCTAAAAATAATTGTGCATGGTTCCAGGTAGACGGCAAGAAGACTCTAGGAGAGAACATAGCAGACAACGGCGGCGTGCGGGAGGCGCTCGCAGCGCTGAAGGAGCACCTCCGCAAGCACGGGCCTGAGCAGAAGCTGCCGGGCTTCGAGCACATGAGCTCGGAACAGCTGTTCTTCTTGTCCTATGGCAACGTGAGTCTGATACTGATAGAACGTAGCACATAAGAGTGAGGGTGGCACTAGCAACACTGGAGTAGCACGGGCTAGCAGAAGCTCCCGGGGTTTGAGCACATGAGCTCGGAACAGCTGTTCTTCTTGTCCTACGGCAACGTAAGTCTGATAGAAGATAGAACGTAGCGGATAACAGTGAGGGAGGCACTAGCAACCCTGGAGCAGCACGGGCTAGCAGAAGATGCCGGGGTTCGAGCACATGAGCTCGGAACAGCTGTTCTTCTTGTCCCATGGCAACGTGAATCTGGTAGAACATAGCAGACTAGTGCTGAGGGATCGCAAGTGTTGAGTGAGACCTATAGATCTAATTTCTACCAATCATAGGGCAGTAGCTTGTCTCTCATTGGTGGAGAATATAATGACAGCTAAACCTCAGTCGACACTAGCGATCTTAGCGGATTTTTGACTCGCGATAGCCCTCATTGAGCTGAGATTTGGCAAATTTGTGATAATGCAATCATCTGGTACTTAACGAAATTTTGGTGATCCGGTCAGGATCGTGTCCTTACGAGGGAACTCTCCAACGGTTAATGGCATCGACTTGGAATTTGGTTGGGATAATGTAAGTTTGACAATACAAGTACAGTCAACAAAAAAAAAATGTACTGACTTTTTTTAACAGAAAACTTATAACCGATGGCATTTGTTTTACTATTTACTTATTACTTAGATGCTTTTTGCAACACTACGATCAGACCTATTACTAACAATTAAAACAGAGCCCTTTTCCTCAGTTATGGTGCGGAGTATCAACAAAAGACTCTCTCGAAGCCGAGCTGTCGGACGAGCACTCGCCGCAGGCCGTGCGCGCGCGCGGTGCGCTCCAGAACAGCGCGGAGTTCGCGCGCGCCTGGCGATGCAAGCCCGGCAGCGCCATGAACCCGAGCAAACGGTGTATTATATTCTAATCCTACTTAGTGACCGAGTGAGCGAAGCGTGTCCGTTTCAGCTTGGAGAATAATGCTTTTGTATCTCCAGCTGTCCGGGTGGCTGTTCTGCTGTACAGTTTGCATTTCTCCACCAACTCCGGTCCGATAATTATGTAGATTTTTTGTCGATTCGTTTTTTAAAAAAAAAAACGAAAACTGTTCATAAATCAGCGGATCAAGTATCGTGAAATTTTGTGATCAGGTGAAATAGTCATATCCTTAGATTGTTTTGTAGGTTCGTTTTTTGACGAAAAATAAACAAAAAAATACTTTTGAGGTTTATAGCTCATAGAGCTGCTAGTAATTGGCCGAGTGAGCGCGAAACGAGAGCGAAGCATGTCCGTTTCAACTTAGGCAATGAAATTTTATAAAATGTTGATCATAGCATATCAAAAGTTTTGAAACACTATAGTTATTTACTGTAGAGTAAATTTAAAACATTGTTAGATCCTATTATCATTTGTTAGTTACCATTTTAGCTAAGAATCGGTTTGTATCTAAGTTTGCAACTCATTTCTGACTCAGAGCAGGTGTCAGGAAGTGGTATATTTTAATTTAGTTAAGTTCCATTCCAGTTAATTGTTATGACAATAGCGAAGGAAAATATAACTTTCCTCCATTTGAATATAATTGTACGTAGGTATTATTTAATTTTGGAATTATGACATGAATAATCCGTACATACAGTGTGCTACAGTGCAGTTTCCATTTTTTGCGAATGGTTCAATAAATAAAATTTTACACCCATAACGATGTTTTATTCAAATATTTCTTAAACATACACTACATGAAACATTTCAAGAAAAACAGGTGAAATTAACGGCCGTTGAGTGAAAACGAGTTGGAGACGTCGGCGATCGAATTGCCGATGGAGGGGATACCACCCAAAGTCCCTCCGCCCAGGCCTGCGCCAAAACCAGTTGACAGCGGTATGCCGTTCCCAAACCCAGAAGGCACGGTCTGAATCGTCTGAATAGCCGGTGCCACAGGAATAGGTCTGTCCACCACCACGGGCTGCGGGACTGCCACCGGCCTGTTCACAACCACCGGCTGCGGCACGGGCACCGGCCGATCCACCTGAACGGGCACCGGCACGTTCACCGGACGATCCACGTACACAGGTTGCGGCACCGGCACCGGACGATCGATGTACACCGGTCGATCCACCGGCACACGCCGCTCAACGGTCACCGGGTACGGCTGGGGCACGGACACCGGCACTTTCACCGGATACGGCACCTTCCTCTCGTAATACACTGGCACGTGTCTCGTCACCTCAACCGGTACTTTTTGGACAACGTGGACAGGATACGGCCTGTCCACTGGTACAGGTACCGGCACATTGTACGGGACTGGTACTTGGCGGTCCACGGGGAACGGCACAGGCACTTGGACGGGAACTTGCACGTTTCTGGTGATCGTTCTCGTGATGAACCGGGGCACCTCTTGGCGGAGAACGACGGGGTTTGGGGCCACGTCAACGGAGGTTTGGACGGCCGGTGCCACGGGGACCACGGGGGCTGCTTGGACGGCAGCTACTGGTACCGCCGGGGCGACTGCTACTGGGCCTCCTAAGCCTGGACCAATTGGCACACCTATGGAACCTCCTAGTGGTGCACCTATCTGAGTTCCTATCCCACCTAGAGTTCCTATTCCGCCTAAAGAGCCACCGAACCCAGTTGAACCAAGTCCTCCGAGCCCTGTCGAGAAAACTTGTCGCTTCACTCCTTTCCCCGATGGTGTGTCCTTTATGCCATTGCCTTCGAGTATTTTTGATAGTTTCGGCTTATCTTCTAGCTCCTTGGATAGACTGCTTGCTATCAGCAATATCTAAAACACACGTAATAACATTCGTTAAAAATAATAAATAAATAAATATCATGGGACAATATACACCAATTGACCTAGTCCCAAACTAGGCAAAGCCTGTACTATGGGTACTAGACAACGGATTAACAAACTTATATAGATAAATACATACTTATATACATATTAAACATCCAAGACCAGAGAACAAACATTCGTATTCATCATACAAACATCTGCCCCGACCGGGGATCGAACCCGGGACCTCAAGCTTCATAGTCAGGGTCTCTAACCACTAGGCTATCCGGTCGTCAAGAAGAAGAAGAAATAATACAGGTATAAGCATTTTTAAAAACGAAAGTCATTTTCTGATTGGCGTAAATTCTGTCATACGTAGAACGTATAAGTTTGTTTTCACTAGCTTAGTGGTTGAGTATATGTGACTTGTGTTGATATGTGTGCCAGTACACGTGAATGTGTTGCATGAAAACATGCATTTTCCGCAAAGACGTAGCTATCTTAACGGTGCGGTCGCGGGTGAGCAAATTAATAATATAATAACAATAGGTAGTTCATAAGATACAATTTCACATGTGCGTACGGAAGGCGTGGCATGCAGGGCCATACAGCAATGCCATACACACGGAAGGTCGAGGTAAGCAACTGATAATGATAACTGACCCTAGTCTTTATGCCTGATAAGTAGATACTAGCTTGCTTGCAAGATTGTGATTTTCTCATAAGCATTAGACGCGACTCAGCACTAGTTGTCCTATGGTATTTTTCTCTGTATAAATATCGTTTTTAGCTTATATTGAAATTTATTTCCAAAAGCAGAACGCTCAGTTTTCTGGATTCTTAAACATTACAAATTAGATTCCGACCGGCCTACTGGTTAGAGACCCTGACTATGAAGATTGAGGTCCCGCTTTTGATCCCCAGTCGGGGCAGATGTTTGTATTATGAATACGAATTGTACTCCAGTCAAGGATGTTAAATGTATTAAAATGTGTATTTATTCATATAAGTATGTATCCATTGTCTAGTACCCATAGTGCAGGCTTTGCCTACTTAGAGACTATTAGGCCAATGAGAACACTAATCAGGAAATTTTTGATCAGCAGTAAAATCTTAATTTCGGTTAAGTGGTTTGAATTACACAAGACTTAAACGAGCAATAACTTGTATGAAAAATGTTGTACAAAAACCATGCCGACAAACTTACAAATGTGAATTATTTCTCCTTTCCAGCCGTACACGTAACTAGCGAAAACTATTTCCCAAAAAAGGTTTCACACAAGATTCTTTCTCAATTACGCTTACATTGATTACCAACTCAGGAACAGATTTAACTTCAGCCCATAAATGAAAAGTTGCGAAATCCTTGCCACATATCCTATCGGATCTAGAGTTGATCAAGATTCTAGGCGAGTTGATTTATGCGCGTAAGTCGACGTCTTGCACGCATATGTTAAGTTCAAAATGGTCTAGTTTTTAAAGCTCCAATTTAAGGAAACTGTAAGATGTTTACCTAGTATTTATTATATTGAGTAACATTTGGATGGGCTATGTACCTAAGGACTAATTTGGAACCGTCTTAAAAGGATAAAAGTGCTTTTTCTACCTACTGCTGAAGAGGTGACATACTTACGTAAAAGACACACCAACAGTCAAGAAAGCCTAACTGTAGAAGTTAACGTAATTGAGTACGTACTTAGTAACGTTATCGACAAAATTTATACGATGTAGCGCCCCAGCCAGAAAGTATAGGTTAGCTTACCCCGGTAATCGAACCCTGAGAGGATATTAAAATTGTTCATACAAATTATTGTATTGTTATTATTTCTTTAGTTTGTTTATTTGCTATTATTTTTTTGTGATTGGCTGTTTTTATTAAAATTAAATTGATAAATTTTATTTAATTATTGTCATGTTTACTTATACATTTTTTCTAGGTGTATGTTTTCAGTTTTGATTGTATGTCAAAAACGCGACAGCTACGGAAGAAACTTTAACCAAGCTAAACATGCATTAAATATGCTTGCTATTTCTGAAACAGTAACAGTTCTAAAACGATTTTGCTAAAATTTGCTATTTAAGGTTTTTTGATGGCAAAAAATAATCTGCAGGCCTACGTTTCATCGAGTTTCTCCACAAAGCTCGGTTACTCAGGTACTAATCTTATTATGTAACATGGAGACAAAAGAAATCAACTCACCATTAACACAGGAACTACCGCCATCTCAAACCTTCCTAATCCGAGATCACAGCAAAATCACATGAGTTATTGACCACCCGACTCAAGTACCGGGCAAGTCTGTCTCAACCGCCGATGCACCCGCCCTTATATATCAAGCTCGGTGCTCCCATATGTTCTAGTGCACGGTATATGGTCTTCACGCATTTGTAATTGGTTTCAAATATTTTAATGAACTAAATGTTGTTGCGACAGTCGTGTCCGTGTCCGGGCGTTGGCTTTTCGATATTTCGGTACTCCGTGAAGTTCGGTAGGATATAAATTTGAACTGACTTGAAATAATACGCTAATTTTAATGTTATTAAGGAATTGCTTTTGCACTCATGAAAATCAACAACCCCCCAAGGGAGTCACTAGTCCGTTGCCAACGATTCACGCTTTTCTTGAAGTCGAAATGACACCGAGATGATTAGTCGGGAACAGCGCTTACGGGAGTTGTTTCCACAATTTCACTGTACACGATGGTGTTATTAAAAAAAATGTTGCATCAGCCCTTAGCCGTAACTTAGTCACACTGTGACATTAATTTAGCATTATTTGGAAGTTCAAGTTCAATACATTTTTCAATATGGCTTATACTACTGTTCTTTCTTAACAGTAAACTAAGTTAAGGTAAAGGAAACGATCCAATGTTTAACACCTTAAATTCAATAATTTACACCAAGCAGTGCTATTGCACACCAAGGACCACAAAACTAAGAGGCTGGAGCCTCTTGGTTTTATGGTCCTTGGTGTGTATTAAGGATTAAAATACTCTTTGAGACCAACTGAGGTTAGAGTACTAGAACACCCACAAACCAAAGAAAACTTTTTCCATACAGTTCGTAGACTGTTCCAGCCAGTGTCTATACGATGCCGCGTTCCTTTGAAATAATAAGCCTGCTTATAGCTAGTTTTACTACGGAGGGGTCTTTGTACCATTCATTTGGTATGACATTTAGACCTCTGGCTAACACAATAGCGCCATCTAAATTAGTTTTTTCTTTCAGTTCATAGATGACGCTATTGTGTTAGCCAGAGGTCTAAGTGTCATACAAAATTAAGGGTACAGAGACCTCTCTATAGTGAAACTAGCTACAGCAGGCTCATTATTTTACAGGAACGCGACATTGTATAGCCATTGGCAGTCCTCTTGGTTTTATCGTCCTTGAACACACTATTTTTTTTCACGATACAAAGCAATCGTCACTTTATAGCAAATAGCAAGCGCGAGAGGGACAAATGCTTTACGTCGTCGATAAACGTTAGTATGCTATCAGCTTGTCAACTTTATTGCTAAGATTTTATATGGAGATTTTATATTAAAAGTGCCCAATGTACTGTTCAAATTTCAAATGGAGGTAGGATACCGTGGTACAGTGGACACGCGCAGGCGATCGGCGCGGGCGCAAGAATCCGCGGCATTGCCCGCCGCAACATATTTAGCGACAAATTAATCAATACGCGGGCGGATTCCGAGTGGCCCGCCATTTTTATGGTGTCCTTTGGCCACATGGTGACCAGAAAACATTGGGTTTTGGGATATGAATGGAAATGTGTCGTATAGGTACAGGATGTTTAAATTATCACCGTTTGGAGCAGATTAAAAGCATTTAAACACGATGATTTTCGAGGAAACTCTCGCATTTGAGGGTAACGGCCATATTCTATGAAAGGGCTAGCCGTTTTATTCCAAATTCAAGAATATTAAAGTGAAATAAACGGGTCACTCACGTATGTCAGTCAAGTACGTATAGCCCGACATGTATATGGAAGTCGGGTTATACTCGACTGATATGCGTGAGTGATCCGTTTATTTAGCTAAAAATATTATTGTGTCAAACTAGATTCAGCAGCAGCAAAATTGCTTGGCAAGGTATTATAACATGGATTTAAGTCAGACCAAAAAATACCAAATGTTTTATAGGTTTTGTATAGTCGAAAAGATCCTAACTGTCTCTCGTGCTCCCTAAGGGCATACTAGGTACTTGGTCCAATTGTTAACTTTGCGTACGATTTACCAGCAGATGCCGAGTATGAATATTCAAAACCTGCGTAACGTAATCGAGTAGGAAACGTTATCGAGTTAGTATCACATTTGGAACAGCGCCCGCCCGTGAGCGTATTTGAACTAAAATTTAGTATGAGGTTTCTCGATTTCGATACGATAACGTAACGTTACGCAGGATTCGAAAACTTCGTGCTCGGCCTACTGTTTTGCGTCCTGTGCCCTTAGTGTAATCAAAAAGCACAAAATACGTCTCGATCGCGTTTGCGTTAAAGTGTCAAATAGTATGAAGAATTGTTAAATCGAGACATATTTCTTAGCCTGGTCGGCGATTACACTAGGCGCTCTGCAGTTTGTACCATAGACTGGTTTCCCTGTATTTCCAACCGCGGAGTCACCCTATCCATCCAAGCTCTCGGAGCAACGTAACTATCAAATATTTAGTACTAGCATTGTCCAACGCAAAAACCTTTCGTTATTTCCACACGCGACCCAATTCGGACTTTATTGCCTTCTGTGTGAGCTCAATACTGATTAGGAAAAATTATGAACGCCCTGTATGAGCGAAGGAATCGATGCTATTTGAGGCAGTTGTGAAATAAGTCCGCCCGTCGTCTGGGATATTTTGATTACGGAATAATTGGGATAATTATTCGCACATTAATATTTATGAAGTGTCTCTGCCTTAGTTTTTAATTCACTGCTATAGAGAGGCGTGACCGAATTCGGCTTAGAAAATTAGGAATTAAAGGATTACCTAATACAGCTATTTCTGTTGTACATGATTATGATTACCTAGGTAATCAGTTGTTGTTTACTTGATAAAATATTGAACTTTACAAATTCACTTATGTATTAGCCCGATTTCAAAAAACGGTTTTTTCTATACGAGTAAGAAGGCAAACGAGCGAGCGGGTCACCTGATAGTAAGGATTGCCGGTACGTTGCCAACCTAGAGGGCTAAGATGGAATGCCTCTTGTGACTGTAAATTCCCCGGCTGCCTTACTCTCTACACCGGAACACATCAGAACAAGCACTGCTGCTTAACGGCATGAGATAGCGAGCTAAAACACTAATATCTTAATAAAAAAATGAGACTCCGAAATTAAAAATTCATAAGCATACCGGTTCTTGGTATGGTGCGGACTAATTTGTAAGATATTTTGGGCTAAATATTCAAAGAGTATACCTAACTGTCATTAATACCAATCTTTTATACAAAGTCTATCACGTACGTACTACTCAACTAATGGTAAGTACGTTTATATCTTAACCCACATCTTGAATGCCTACTTACATTTAGATTGAAACAAGATTGTAGTTTTTCCGTAGAATTTATTGGAACGAACTTAATACTAAACAAATAAATAACTTAATCCTAACTTAATCTACTTAGTCTTTACACCCAACATAATAGTTCTTATAATATCATCTGGCGATTATATTATATCTGATGCTTCAATTAATTTACAGTCAATCAGGATTTTGTTTTCGCTATTTACGATATTATAATCTTGAACCATTAATTATACTTATTTCAGTGAAACCGTGTCAAAATTTAGAATATTTGCGATAAATTTTTAATCAATGAGGAAATATTAATGATGAAATTTAGAATATTTTCTCCTTTTGTGCTAAAGTTCTTGAAGCATTGAGGAAGTAATATTTATTTAATTTTCAGTGAAACGTGTCGAAAAGATGAAGTTCCCAATCCTCACTGAGCTCATGTGAGAGGACTCGATACCTAATTCTTTACAGTAAAGCGTCAGTCAGGTGATGGGTTTTTACTACTGTAGTGTTTGTTGTTCCCTAAGGCAGCCTCGCTTGCAGATTCGAGAACTACCCTGTGTCAATTTGTCTCGATGCGTGTCAATATAGACCTGTACTGTAGCAAAATGTCAAACGATTTGACACTTCAACGCTTGGAAACAACCATGAATAACCTTAGGGAGACCACTCCAGAGTATCGAGTTTACAGATCATACCTATGAAAATACCAATAGCTACCAGTCAAAAATTAAGAAAAACAATTTTTTAAATTCCTGCAGAGTGACCTAATGATTATCCTTAACTAGTCAATAAATGTTATTCAAGCGGTAATTTTGTAGCAACAGACAGATTGGCACCTATTTCGAGTGGTATTTTCACATGGCTGTTTTGTAAAATCGGTGCCCAGCTCCCTTCTATTTGATAATCCGTTCTGTGCTTTTGGAAAAATACTGACAGTCTTAAGAAAGTGTTTCTCGAATTTGAAACTGAAACGTAAACATACAGAAATAAGTCGTTGTCGTCGCGCTACTAACTGCGCCATCCGTGATCCGAGCCAGAATTGGTAGCAGCGAAAAACTCCTATAATTATATTCACGTTGCAGTATATTTCAAATTACTCAGCGGATACTTACTGACTCTCTACAGAGAAAAAGAAAAAAAGTGGTCCGTAATGCCTATTCAGTCTCGTTCTCTTCACTCGGTTCCTTCGTAGACAGCTTCGTGACCTCCGAAACGTCCTCCACACTCGTAACCTCAGTGTCGGTCGAGCTGTCGGGCGCCGGCGTGGTCATGCTGTCCGGCGTGGTCATGCTGTCCGGCGTGGTCATGCTGTCCGGCAGGCTCCCGCAGGTCCGGCCGCTGATGCCCGCCGGACACTGGCACCGGAAGTGGCCGTCGCCGGATTCGAGGGACTGGCACTTGCCGCCGTTTTTGCACGTGTCTGGATTCTTCTCGCAGTAGTTTAGCTCTGAAAGCGGGTAGGATAGGTTAGTGACCTTTTATAAGTAAGTTAATTCACGTTGACTGGAGTGGTGGCAAAGTCGAAAGTGAAGTTTTTAGGGTTCAAAACTGAAATGCTATAAAAGGAACCTTTACGGTGCGACTCTGTCTCTATCTGAAAAAAAATCAAAGCGGTTACCAGCTAGGTCCAGTGGAGTATTTAAACATACAGGTCATTATTTCCCCAAAGTCTCCAAAAAGAAAAATCGTAAATTATAATACATTAGACGATGCCACCCACTCCCGGTGGGAACACGTGACGTACTTAGATACACGTTAGACCTGTTAACTTCCGTTCCAGCTCGTAATAAGGTGTGGCAGCTTCAACGCACAGCGTACCACCCCATCCTGGTTCACAAATTGGGTACTGGAGGCACAGCGAACATAATAAGCCCATGCAGCCCAGTATCAACGTGACCCACCTTCATGGCACATCTTACCACCCCATCCTAGCTCACAAGTTGGATACGGGTGGCAATGAGAACATCAGCCCTTGCAACCTCTAACAATGTGTCCTACCTTCATCGCACAGCATGCCGCCCCATCCCTGTTCGCAGGAGCACTCCCACGGGCGCGAGCACGTGCCGTGCTTGCAGCCCGGGTAGGGGTGGCACTGGGAGCACGTGGGCCCCGCCCAGCCGACCTTGCAGCGGCACTCGCCCGGCCGGCGGCAGTAGCCCCGCTCACTGTGGCAGCCCGCTGAGCATATCGCTGGGAACAACGTAAAAGATTTATCAATTTTCAAGTGCAGTGCTGTAGTGGGAGAGCCATACTGTAGCTATTTGCTGCCGTACGAATGGATCGGCTTGTCAGGGGAAGTACCACCCTCTCGCGGAAAATATCGGCGCTTAGTTCGGTCAGTGCGAGAGTGCCGGATGCTCGATCCCCTTCCCTCCCGTTCCTCTATCCCTTTTCCTCCTTAAAGGCCGGCAACGGACTAGTGACTCTCTTGGGGTTGCTGGTCGTCATGGATGGCGGTGATCGCTTACCACCAAGTGACCCGCTTGCTCGTTTGCCTCCCTCTTTCAATAAAAATAAAAATATAAAAAGCTGTTACGAATGGCTCAAGACAGGAAGAAATTTTTAGAGCTAACTGCCAACCTTCGGTAATGGAGTGGCACTTTAGTAAGAAGAATTTTCTAGTCGATAACCTACTTTTCTGGAGCAGTCGCATCATCACCAGCCCCTCAACCCATTTATTCAAGGTCATTGTGAGAAGAGGCCTGTGCCCGGCAGTGGGGCGTAAATAAAGGCTGGTGGAGACGAGCAGTCGACTAAAGAGTGGTCACTAAAGGAATGCTAAGAGCGGAACATGTATCTGAAGATCCTAAATGAGCGGTTAAAAGGAAAAGGAAGTTTAATTTGCAAATGGATGTTGTTAAAGGACCGGGAGACGAGCTATAGGTAGGCCTCCAACAAGACGGAGCGACGACCTGGTGAAGATCGCGGGACCGCGGTGGATGCGGAAAGCACAAGACCGGTCTGAGTGGAGAGCCTTGGGGGAGACCTATCTCCAGCAGTGGACGTCTTTCGGCTGACATGATGATC
Organism: Clepsis dumicolana; assembly: GCA_963691665.1. NCBI lineage: Eukaryota > Metazoa > Arthropoda > Insecta > Lepidoptera > Tortricidae > Clepsis > Clepsis dumicolana. The sequence goes on along the minus strand of OY829520.1, from coordinate 12,145,079 downwards.
ATTATCGGCCTATTGACGTCCCACTGCTGGGCACAGGCCTCCTCTCAGAATTAGAGGGCTTGGTTCTACAGTTCCCATGCGAACCCAGTGCGGATTGGGAACTTCACACACATCATTGAATTGCTTCGCAGGAGTATGCAGGTTTCCTCACGATGCTTTCCTTCACCGAAAAGCTCATGATAAATTACAAATGTAATCTCGCACATAAATTCTGAAAAACTAAAAGAGGCCATAGGTCAAACCACTAGGCTATCATGGCTTTTTGGCTTTTGCAAAGGTGATGATGATTGTTAAAAGAGAACCAGAAGGTTGTAGATCAAGAAGAACCCCTTGAGGTTCTTATTCAACGCGACCCTGGCTTTTCTGCCTAATCGAGCGGTAGCTACTTACGTGTCTGACACAGCAGGCCAGTGTAGCCAGGCAGGCACTTGCACTCGAGCGGCTTGTCGCAGTAGCCGTGCTGGCAGCCGGGCAGCGGCTGGCAGGCGCGGCAGGTGGGGCCGGACCAGCCCAGCCGGCAGCGGCAGTCGCCCGGCACCTCGCAGAAGCCTCGCGTCGCGTGGCAGTCCGAGCGGCAGATCGCTGACGCAAAACAGAACTCGTTTATCGAATAATAGCGTATGTGGGACTCTAGCCTCCTGCGGCCAACAGTCCTTTGCATAGGACTTAAATTTTAAAAGTGAATTTGAACTTTCTATTAAAGACATCAAGAGGGCTACGATGAAATGCCTCTTGTACCAGTAATTTCCTAACTAACTAGGAACTAGGAGTAGGTATATTGGTTTTTATACACACTGACTTAAGATATTGAAGGGACCTTACTTTTTTGATCAATTCAAGAAAGTTAAGTGGGTAAATTAAAGTTAAATTAAAACTACCTAGTCATAAATGCGTAAGTAAATGAAGTACCTTAAATCCTGCTAATATGGCGGCTTGTTAATGACGTGAAAAGCGACCAAATACTCATTTACTTATACTCAAGAGCAATAAAAACGGGTCACTTTGTATGAACAATTCCATACAAAGTGACCCGTTTTTTTTTCTCTTGAGTGTATTAAACGGACTTTACCAAACACGATTCAAATTTAAAGATGTTAAGCAAATTCTAAAGGTATACTTAAGAATAAGAACGTAACGGTGACATCTGGATCTATTCAACAGTCTTTATTATGTTTTCGTTTGAATAGTTTAGAGATCGTCGGTCAATGAACAGGTCGACTTATATGTGGGTCAATTACCATACTTTCTCGGGCTGCTTAGACGATGTTTATTTTTAACTAGCGAGATTATTATTATGACTTTGAGAAATCAACATGTAAGTATCTACCTATTTTTAGTGTTTAAGTGTATAAAAAAATATTGATGTGATTCAATCCTTAGTGAGAAATATTAAATGTTAACGAATTCTGTTTGCGTACGAATTCATACCTTCCCTAAAATTAATTAACTTCATTCTTTCCTATTTTCTCGGGCATGACAAATAATAACATTAAAATAATGTAGAGTGGCAGTAGTCATACGTAAAATATGTGCGTACATCGCATTTTTTTAAATTTTTCAATGAATGTAATTAATAAATACATCGTTATTTAAATATCAACTGAAAATACTTGGCAACCAAAATGTTAAACACAAATACATAACATACAGCAGCAGCAGCAGGAAACGACTCTATTTACATTGTTTTTCTAGTTCAAGAACCGTTACAGAGTTTAAAACAAACATATTCCCATTCTACACTCAATAAATACTCAGTACTCTACACAATACCGCTACTCACACTTGCAGAAGTTCTCGCATTTGCAGTAAAACTACTCAAACTTGCAATACTTAGTACTTACTACTCATTCTTGCAGTGATGATACTCAAGTCGCACCTATAGTTACACTACTCAAATTTGCAGTCAGACCACTCACACTTACAGTAACACTACTCACACTTACAGTGACACCACTCACCACTCATACTTACAGTAAAACTACTCACACTTGCTAGCACAACTCATACTCACAGTAACACTCCTAACACTCGCAGTAGCGCGACTCACACTTGCAGTGACGCTACTCATATCTACAGTAACACTGCCAACACTTACAACAAAGATAGTAACACTGAGTAACTCACGTTCAGAGCAGAACAGGCCATCCCAGCCATCGCGGCAGATGCACTCGAAGGAGACGTTGCAGCTCCCGTGCTGGCAGCCCGGCAGGGGGATGCACTTGTTGCACCGCTCCCCGTAGAAACCCAGCTTGCAGCGGCATTCGCCTGGCCGCTTGCAATAACCTGAAACAAAACACAGGTTATAATGGCGACTGACCCCAGCTTCCTTTTCCACTACTTATACATTTTGCGGGTGGTAGGACCTTGTGCGAGGTCCGTCCGGATCGCTACCAGCGTGCTTGCACTGCTGTGTTCCGATGTGGAAAGTAAGACAGCCGATGTAATTACGGGCACAAGAGGAATTTCATATTATAATTTTAAATTAAAATAGAATTAGATTGTAAATTTCCTCTGGTCTCCGCGTCACAGGCCTTGAGTCTAGTGTGGAGGCCGCTGAAGAATTGTAATTTTGTAAAGATCTTATGCTGAAATAAATACTTTTATGAACTAAAAAACAATTACTTTGCTCACCCGCGACCACTAATGACAAATAGTTATATCTGTGCGGCAAATGTATGTTTCCATGCAACACCTCCACCTCCACTGCTACACGAATCAACACATGCCACACAGACCCAACTATCACCACCACCACTATACTAAACGCTGACGCGTTTCGGCACTCTCCACGAGGCCATTTACGAAGCACAACAACAACCGCTCAACATGCCACCACTTCCACACCCTTCTCTTCTTCTTCTTGTTCTTAAATATGGACCTCCGCAAAGTAACGCCTGATTCAATAAATTATTTAAAATACTTTTATTATTATTATTATTATTATCTTAGGTCTCTAGGTTGGCAACGCATCTGCAAACCCCCCATGGTCGCGGGTGGCTATGGGCAGTGGTGATCATTTACCATCCAGGTGACCCACTTGCTCGTTTGCCTTCCTTGTCGTATAAAAAAACCTTACCTACGTTCAACAAATAAAATATTCATTCATTTATTTATTGTAGAGTTGACTTTGCCGCGTCAGCACGGATTACCATCAACTTGCCGTTGACAGAGACGAGTGACGGGGGGAGGGAGAGGTATCTACTCACCAGTGGGACACTTTATTAGGCTAAAAAAAAAACGTTCTAGAATGATGAGCTACCTTGCAGCGGGTCGCATCCCTTCTTGCAGATGGGCACGTCGCAGAGATCCCCCTGCCAGCCCGGCAGACACTTGGGCTCACCCTTCTCGTCGCAAATGTAATGGCTGTGCTCGCTCTGCACCGCTGGCAGCTCACATGCCTGCCAAAGGACATAGCTAATTAGGTTCTGTGCCCTTAGTGTAATCAAAAAGCACAAAATATGTCTCGATCGCGTAAGCGTTAAAGTGTCAAATAGTATGAGAATTGCTTAACGCGAACGCGATCGAGACGTATTTCTTGACCTGGTCGGCGATTACACTAGGCGCTCAGTATACATATGACATAGTTAAGACTACCTACATCCTCGCCCATAGGCTTTAGTTGGTTTACATGTATGCATGTTTGACTATTTATTGTGCATAAAATACTTACAAATAACAGGTCACAAGACAACAGCTGCGTTACAAGGCGAACTTATTACTTAAAGGCATCTATGATGTAAGCTACTAGGGACGGACAGGACATAAGAAGGAATAATTAATAGGATAATTTTCGATACTAAATGAATAGTGCAACATAATAAATTATACAAATTTTTCTTCTTCTTCAAGTGCCTCTCCAACTAGTGAAGGTCGGCTACCAACTTCTGGAATTCTTGTCTGTCCCTAGAGAGGCGAAACAATTCAGATGCGCTCGCTATTCCAGTCCACTCTCGGATGTTGCGGAGCCACGACTTCTTTCTCCGACCAACTCGCCGCTTATCATTATAAGCTGTAGAAGATTATATCTATCGTGTCTAAGCACGTGACCGTGATATGCAGTTTTACGCCTCTTAATGATGGGCAAAAGTTCCCGTCCCTGCTTCGCTCGTCGCAAGACCTCCTCGTTTGTGACTTTCTGCGTCCAGCTTATTCTCAGCATACGCCTGTATGCCCACATTTCAAAAGCTTCAATACGTTTCCTGAGGTCTTCTTTAATAGTCCAAAACTCGCATCCGTAGAGAACTATAGGCCAAATGTAACAGTGTACCAGTCGAGTGCGCAGGTTGATCTTTAAACTTCGGCAACACAGTACAGCTCTCATGGTATTGAAGGCACTACGAGCAATCTCTACGCGGGTTTTTATTTCTAACTCACTATGCCAGTTTTCCGTGAGCCATGTGCCTAGGTACTTGTATTTATGTACTCGCTCAAGAGATCGTCCTGACACTGTAATAATCGGGTCAGCATTGAGATTCCCTGAAAACACCATAAACTTAGTCTTGCCAACATTCATCCTAAGGCCGGCTCGCTCACTACACTCGTTGACTCTGTCGACGATCGTCTGCAAATCTGCTGCTGTAGATGCTATAGGGACTGTGTCGTCTGCGTATTTAATGTTATTAATAACACGCCCATTAATCCTGACTCCACAATCTAGGTTCTCCAGAGCTTCTGCCATAATCGTTTCAGAGTATAAGTTGAACAAGGTAGGCGATAAAATGCAACCCTGTCGTACTCCCCTCTTGATCTCGATCTGTTCGGTGCACTCGCCATCAATACGCACTGCTGCCTGCTGATTCCAGTACAGATTTCTAATAATGCGTATGTCGTACGTATATTAAAAGCGATATAAGGCGATCATGCAACACTCGGTCAAACGCTTTTTCGTAATCTACGAAGCAAAGAAAGACTTCTTGTTGCATGTCCATGCACTTTTGCACCAAAACCTGTACTGCAAACAGAGCTTCCCTCGTTCCAACGCAAGACCGAAATCCAAATTATACAAATTCGCCCAAGCCCAAATACAGCTAGAGCGCTCTCATTGCGAGTGGCAGCCTGTGATTAGTGGGCCCTCGAGATACCTAATTGCAGTCATGTTTAGCGAGTCAGTGATCATGATCACTTTAAGTGACCATGCAAATCGAGCGCTTGACATTATGACGTGCTTTATTTTGTACGATACGAAAGACAACGTCGTTGTGTCAAAATAACGCCACAATATAGTTTGACAAAGATATCAGACCACCGTGGTACGTGGTGCTTTGTTTTAAGTAGTGTTCATATTTATGTTTGTCCGGAGAAAGCTCCTTAATCCTACGTCAGGACGCATCTCGTGAGTCAGCCACTTTCTAATGTGGTCGTGAAAGCAGCGCGAAAGTGTGCCGCGAGGAAAACCCTGTTGAAAACAGCCAGCAAATGGCCCGAAACACGTGCGGCTGCCCGGATGATTTACGCTGATAAGGTAGATGTTCCAGTGTCTGACACCACCCCAATAGTTGGCACTGTCAACCTTGATTCATAGCAATAAAGGTGACAAGTCTACAGGCTCGGAATTAAGGTGCCGCTCATTAGTACGTTTACCTGACATGGGCTTGGGGCTAGTTATGCGCGGCTGCTTCATCGTTGATAATTATAATATTACTGCGTGAGTTTAGGAGAAAAATTAATTTAAATTTAAGAAGCCCCCGACATAAAAAAAACCTGTAAAAAGTAAAAAAACATATACTTAATTAGGAACTATGTTAACTTTAGCGCAGCCGGGTGCCGTCTTTTTTAACCGACTTCAAAAAAGGAGGAGGTTCTACGTTCCACTGTATGTGTTTTTTTTTTATGTATGTACATCGATTACTCCGTCAATTGTAAACCGATTTTCAAAATTCTTTTTTTATTCGAAAGGGTATACTCCTGAGGTGGTCCCATTGTCACCAAGTCATGATCTGATGATGGGATCCCAGGGAAATCGAGGGTAACCCTCAAATTTTACAGGCACGTACTATGTGTTTCATATATTTTCTAAGGTTATTCAAGTATTTGCGTCTGGTAGTCATCATCTCATGATAATGAGCTGATGATGGAAGGTGCAACTCCTTAGCGGTTAGGAGTTGGAGGATAATTCTTAAAATGTTAAATCATTATTCGGTGCTTCATTCAAAGAATATTCCGCTCGCACCGCACCGACTTCTTATTTCTGCTGCTTAGTGCTAGGCCATAAAACTTTAGGCTTTAGTTTCTGTTATCAGAAATACACGCATTTTATTTATCATTATTTTAGAGGATTATTTTACGTTTTTTTTTTCTAAGGTTTTTTTTTTGAAGGCGGTTTTACTTTTTTGTTAAAAGATTTTTTTGTATTTGTAGGCGCTCTTTCGCTATGTACTTGTTAGAATTTGTTGTTTTTTACTTTTTACATGTTTTCTTATTTCGGAGTTTTTCTTAATTTTCATTATTTTTTTGTCATTTTTTACATAAAAAAAAACAGTTCTCAGTCTCAAAAACAGTTGAACCGAATTTGATAAAACATGTCTAAGACCCATCGCTAGAAAACCTGCTTTTACGTCTGAAAGACGTAAACGTTAATTACGATTAGTGATTACACCAGACGCTCTCATGTACACTTGGTGTACTGTGTAATTGAGTTTAGATAAGTAAAGCCGGGTACAAAAGGCATTCCTGGTTAGATGAAAATTGTAAACAAGCTCCATTAAATGACTTTCGTTAAGTCATCGAGCGAAAGTTCCGTCATTGACTTGTGCATACTATTAGGAACACGTCGGTGGTCACCATAAGGGTCGCTCACGGACTAATCGAAAGCGAAAACAATGACGAATCATGCTGTAACCTCTGAGATGTAACGTAACTTGGAAGACAGCGATTCAGTTAGTAAGTATAAGTGTGTTTTAACTGATGACAATAAGCTTTGCTTGAAACATCACCCGATCCCCCCTTATGTATTACTATGGAGTGACTTTGTAAAAATGTAATGTTAGGAAGTAGTCCATGTTTTCTTCAACCGTCACCCAAGAAATTGCTTTAAATTTCATTGTGCTTGTTTACAAAATATCAATGTCAACATTAATGCCTATGCTCATGCTCACTTTAACTATAATGTCATGTAACAAATAATTACACTCAACACTGGAAAAACAACAGACAATTGAGTAAGTACCTTGCTCTTACAAAGTTGCTTAAGTGCAAAAAAATACTTTCATTTAAAGAGGCCTCCGCAAAGTAGGGAACGATGTTGGATTTAAACTAAATGGATCATTCTTTTGTTTGAAATTTGTGGTCATTTTTGTTTACGAGACAGAAATTAGACGAATCGCGAAAATATTTCAGCATTTAATGAAATAAGAATTACTGAAAATTTTTCGTGAAACAATAAAGCAAAACTTTGAAGGATGACAGGAATTTTAAAAACGTTTTTTTGAGCACCTTCCTTTCGGAAAAAAAAGCACAAATCACACTGACCTGCTTCTTCCATTTCGGCATATACTTGGCAGGCAGCACGACCTGCGCGAGACTCGCAAAGCACAGTATCAGCAGGAGGTTCATGGTGACGCCACGCGGCTGCGCGAGCGACGTTGTACTGTCCGTGGTAATGAACTTGCGCGACTTTCGCCGCCTGCGCCGCCGAGCTCGCGGGGCTATGAGACTAGCGGGGCTTGAGTTGCTTTCTCTGAGGCTTCCGCTATGCGTACAGAAACTGAGAGTCGAGCACGACTTTACGAATACCGCGTAATGTTACGGTTATCGTATCGAGATTGAGAAACCTCATACTAAATTTTAGTTCCAAATACGCTCACGGGCGGGCGCTGATCCAAACGTCATACAAACTCGACGTTTACTATTCGATTTTACGTTACGCAGCATTCGTAAAGTCGTGCTCGACCCTCTGCATGAAATGAGGTCGTTTGAAAATGGCGAAAAAAATTACCTACTTAAATTTTTAGCCCAAACTTGCGAGTAGGTACCTAGGTAGTGGCAGTCATATTTTCCTAGCTGTTTTTATTTTCTCTTTGTATAGTTCTATATTATCGCCATGAATGATAAAGTCATAAATAAAGGTATGTCACCCGGTAGTTGAATGCATGCATAACAGCGCTAATAGACGTTTGTAAAAGTTGTGTGTGCTTTTGGTCTATTAAAACGATATCGACCTAATGTATGTAACTTCTTGTTTTATATTATAGCCATGAATGATAAAGTCATAAATAAAGGTATGTCACCCGGTAGTTGAATGCATGCATAACAGCGCTAATAGACGTTTGTAAAAGTTGTGTGTGCTTTTGGTCTATTAAAACGATATCGACCTAATGTATGTAACTTCTTGTTTTATATTATAGCCATGAATGATAAAGTCATAAATAAAGGTATGTCACCCGGTAGTTGAATGCATGCATAACAGCGCTAATAGACGTTTGTAAAAGTTGTGTGTGCTTTTGGTCTATTAAAACGATATCGACCTAATGTATGTAACTTCTTGTTTTATATTATCGCCATGAATGATAAAGTCATAAATAAAGGTATGTCACCCGGTAGTTGAATGCATGCATAACAGCGCTAATAGACGTTTGTAAAAGTTGTGTGTGCTTTTGGTCTATTAAAACGATATCGACCTAATGTATGTAACTTCTTGTTTTATATTATAGCCATGAATGATAAAGTCATAAATAAAGGTATGTCACCCGGTAGTTGAATGCATGCATAACAGCGCTAATAGACGTTTGTAAAAGTTGTGTGTGCTTTTGGTCTATTAAAACGATATCGACCTAATGTATGTAACTTCTTGTTTTATATTATAGCCATGAATGATAAAGTCATAAATAAAGGTATGTCACCCGGTAGTTGAATGCATGCATAACAGCGCTAATAGACGTTTGTAAAAGTTGTGTGTGCTTTTGGTCTATTAAAACGATATCGACCTAATGTATGTAACTTCTTGTTTTATATTATAGCCATGAATGATAAAGTCATAAATAAAGGTATGTCACCCGGTAGTTGAATGCATGCATAACAGCGCTAATAGACGTTTGTAAAAGTTGTGTGTGCTTTTGGTCTATTAAAACGATATCGACCTAATGTATGTAACTTCTTGTTTTATATTATCGCCATGAATGATAAAGTCATAAATAAAGGTATGTCACCCGGTAGTTGAATGCATGCATAACAGCGCTAATAGACGTTTGTAAAAGTTGTGTGTGCTTTTGGTCTATTAAAACGATATCGACCTAATGTATGTAACTTCTTGTTTTATATTATAGCCATGAATGATAAAGTCATAAATAAAGGTATGTCACCCGGTAGTTGAATGCATGCATAACAGCGCTAATAGACGTTTGTAAAAGTTGTGTGTGCTTTTGGTCTATTAAAACGATATCGACCTAATGTATGTAACTTCTTGTTTTATATTATAGCCATGAATGATAAAGTCATAAATAAAGGTATGTCACCCGGTAGTTGAATGCATGCATAACAGCGCTAATAGACGTTTGTAAAAGTTGTGTGTGCTTTTGGTCTATTAAAACGATATCGACCTAATGTATGTAACTTCTTGTTTTATATTATCGCCATGAATGATAAAGTCATAAATAAAGGTATGTCACCCGGTAGTTGAATGCATGCATAACAGCGCTAATAGACGTTTGTAAAAGTTGTGTGTGCTTTTGGTCTATTAAAACGATATCGACCTAATGTATGTAACTTCTTGTTTTATATTATAGCCATGAATGATAAAGTCATAAATAAAGGTATGTCACCCGGTAGTTGAATGCATGCATAACAGCGCTAATAGACGTTTGTAAAAGTTGTGTGTGCTTTTGGTCTATTAAAACGATATCGACCTAATGTATGTAACTTCTTGTTTTATATTATCGCCATGAATGATAAAGTCATAAATAAAGGTATGTCACCCGGTAGTTGAATGCATGCATAACAGCGCTAATAGACGTTTGTAAAAGTTGTGTGTGCTTTTGGTCTATTAAAACGATATCGACCTAATGTATGTAACTTCTTGTTTTATATTATAGCCATGAATCATAAAGTCATAAATAAAGGTATGTCACCCGGTAGTTGAATGCATGCATAACAGCGCTAATAGACGTTTGTAAAAGTTGTGTGTGCTTTTGGTCTATTAAAACGATATCGACCTAATGTATGTAACTTCTTGTTTTATATTATAGCCATGAATGATAAAGTCATAAATAAAGGTATGTCACCCGGTAGTTGAATGCATGCATAACAGCGCTAATAGACGTTTGTAAAAGTTGTGTGTGCTTTTGGTCTATTAAAACGATATCGACCTAATGTATGTAACTTCTTGTTTTATATTATAGCCATGAATGATAAAGTCATAAATAAAGGTATGTCACCCGGTAGTTGAATGCATGCATAACAGCGCTAATAGACGTTTGTAAAAGTTGTGTGTGCTTTTGGTCTATTAAAACGATATCGACCTAATGTATGTAACTTCTTGTTTTATATTATAGCCATGAATGATAAAGTCATAAATAAAGGTATGTCACCCGGTAGTTGAATGCATGCATAACAGCGCTAATAGACGTTTGTAAAAGTTGTGTGTGCTTTTGGTCTATTAAAACGATATCGACCTAATGTATGTAACTTCTTGTTTTATATTATAGCCATGAATGATAAAGTCATAAATAAAGGTATGTCACCCGGTAGTTGAATGCATGCATAACAGCGCTAATAGACGTTTGTAAAAGTTGTGTGTGCTTTTGGTCTATTAAAACGATATCGACCTAATGTATGTAACTTCTTGTTTTATATTATAGCCATGAATCATAAAGTCATAAATAAAGGTATGTCACCCGGTAGTTGAATGCATGCATAACAGCGCTAATAGACGTTTGTAAAAGTTGTGTGTGCTTTTGGTCTATTAAAACGATATCGACCTAATGTATGTAACTTCTTGTTTTATATTATAGCCATGAATGATAAAGTCATAAATAAAGGTATGTCACCCGGTAGTTGAATGCATGCATAACAGCGCTAATAGACGTTTGTAAAAGTTGTGTGTGCTTTTGGTCTATTAAAACGATATCGACCTAATGTATGTAACTTCTTGTTTTATATTATAGCCATGAATGATAAAGTCATAAATAAAGGTATGTCACCCGGTAGTTGAATGCATGCATAACAGCGCTAATAGACGTTTGTAAAAGTTGTGTGTGCTTTTGGTCTATTAAAACGATATCGACCTAATGTATGTAACTTCTTGTTTTATATTATAGCCATGAATGATAAAGTCATAAATAAAGGTATGTCACCCGGTAGTTGAATGCATGCATAACAGCGCTAATAGACGTTTGTAAAAGTTGTGTGTGCTTTTGGTCTATTAAAACGATATCGACCTAATGTATGTAACTTCTTGTTTTATATTATAGCCATGAATCATAAAGTCATAAATAAAGGTATGTCACCCGGTAGTTGAATGCATGCATAACAGCGCTAATAGACGTTTGTAAAAGTTGTGTGTGCTTTTGGTCTATTAAAACGATATCGACCTAATGTATGTAACTTCTTGTTTTATATTATAGCCATGAATGATAAAGTCATAAATAAAGGTATGTCACCCGGTAGTTGAATGCATGCATAACAGCGCTAATAGACGTTTGTAAAAGTTGTGTGTGCTTTTGGTCTATTAAAACGATATCGACCTAATGTATGTAACTTCTTGTTTTATATTATAGCCATGAATGATAAAGTCATAAATAAAGGTATGTCACCCGGTAGTTGAATGCATGCATAACAGCGCTAATAGACGTTTGTAAAAGTTGTGTGTGCTTTTGGTCTATTAAAACGATATCGACCTAATGTATGTAACTTCTTGTTTTATATTATAGCCATGAATCATAAAGTCATAAATAAAGGTATGTCACCCGGTAGTTGAATGCATGCATAACAGCGCTAATAGACGTTTGTAAAAGTTGTGTGTGCTTTTGGTCTATTAAAACGATATCGACCTAATGTATGTAACTTCTTGTTTTATATTATAGCCATGAATGATAAAGTCATAAATAAAGGTATGTCACCCGGTAGTTGAATGCATGCATAACAGCGCTAATAGACGTTTGTAAAAGTTGTGTGTGCTTTTGGTCTATTAAAACGATATCGACCTAATGTATGTAACTTCTTGTTTTATATTATAGCCATGAATCATAAAGTCATAAATAAAGGTATGTCACCCGGTAGTTGAATGCATGCATAACAGCGCTAATAGACGTTTGTAAAAGTTGTGTGTGCTTTTGGTCTATTAAAACGATATCGACCTAATGTATGTAACTTCTTGTTTTATATTATAGCCATGAATGATAAAGTCATAAATAAAGGTATGTCACCCGGTAGTTGAATGCATGCATAACAGCGCTAATAGACGTTTGTAAAAGTTGTGTGTGCTTTTGGTCTATTAAAACGATATCGACCTAATGTATGTAACTTCTTGTTTTATATTATCGCCATGAATGATAAAGTCATAAATAAAGGTATGTCACCCGGTAGTTGAATGCATGCATAACAGCGCTAATAGACGTTTGTAAAAGTTGTGTGTGCTTTTGGTCTATTAAAACGATATCGACCTAATGTATGTAACTTCTTGTTTTATATTATAGCCATGAATGATAAAGTCATAAATAAAGGTATGTCACCCGGTAGTTGAATGCATGCATAACAGCGCTAATAGACGTTTGTAAAAGTTGTGTGTGCTTTTGGTCTATTAAAACGATATCGACCTAATGTATGTAACTTCTTGTTTTATATTATAGCCATGAATGATAAAGTCATAAATAAAGGTATGTCACCCGGTAGTTGAATGCATGCATAACAGCGCTAATAGACGTTTGTAAAAGTTGTGTGTGCTTTTGGTCTATTAAAACGATATCGACCTAATGTATGTAACTTCTTGTTTTTTCTTGTAGCGCATGCTTCTTGGCAATCATGGTCCTTCCGAAAGCGCTGGTATATAGACTCGAAAAAAAAATCTGTAAAAAGGCATCGAAGTAACCACCGACTTAGCGAATATTTTTTTTAATTTGAATTTATCGCCACCTTATTTTACTGCCTTTGCTTTTTAATAAAACGGTTATTTCTATTTCAATCGCGTTTGGAGTGGCCCACCTCCGCAACGGGTATCGTTTGGTTCGGTTCCGCACAAGTCATCCTAACTGATAGAGCTGCATTTCTACTGCATAACCCGTTTTAGAGTCCCGTTCCTTAAACAAGAAAATGGACCATTAAAGGATCATTTCGTTGCCAATCTGTCTGTCAAGTTATGACACTTGCATGTAAATCAAAATAAATCCCCGGGGTCATAAAATTTGCCAAGAAGCAACGTGTCAGATATTACTCTCGAACCAATGGGTTCCTGACCCACCGTGGTACCTCTTCACAGTAAACGTCATAGTAAAACATCGCGATGAAAATCGTTGGCATTTGCCGTGAAACCGTTCTAGTGTAGGTCAGAATTTTGTTTGACTGTTACTCACATGCCATGAAATAAATCGTTTGGTACGGAACTCTCCATGAGCAGATCCGACTCGGACTTGGCCGATTTTAACTCACGGCATAGATTTCTGGCTTGTTATGGGCCATTAAAATTACAGTCTATAATTTTTCGTATTTATAATTTTCACCCAGCGCAGTCACGAACATTAATATAAGTGTCACTTTTCTGTTATTAACTAGTGTTGTTGCGATAGCTTTAGTCTATCGATAGTATCGTGATACTATCGTAGCCATGAAAATCGTTAGTCCTATCAAAACTATCGACCCTTGACGATACTATCGATAGTATCGATGAAAATAACTAATCTACTGTCGATAGTATCAGTTCAAATAGTCGAATAGTTAGTAGTTTAAGAGTCAGTGTATATTTTGATGTCGAATAAAGTTATGTCTATGACTATGTCTGTGTCTAACATTTATGCTATTGCTTGCTCACAGTCACAAAGGGTGGCGTTTTATTTCCAGTCGATAGTATCGAAAATACATCAATAGTGTTACTAAAGCAAAAATATCGACTTTTTGACCAAGATTAGTATCGCCTAATTTTTACTATCGATACTATTGCAGCATGTCGCTATTTTCGATAGGACTATCGCGCAATCGACTGTTTTGTCAAGGTCAACTATCGATAGCGAAACATCGCTATCGTAACAACACTGCTATCAACTCTGTTAGTAGTAGTATGTATTATTATAGGAAGTAAAAGTGTATTTACGCATTTTGTTTTTATTGAGATAAATTTTGTAGTGGATGGACCCTTGAATTTATAACAGAGTTTATATGTCAAATTCGTAACAGTTCGGACTTCGGATTAATGACTCGATGATTATCCGATTTAATCCTTTTATCTACACACATATCATAGGTCCTCTATAATGCGTTCAGAAACCGTAGAAAATGACCTGCATTGCAGTACATCGTCGCCTCACCACGACCAGCAGGTCCAGCAGTAAAGTAATAGTCATTACGACATCGAATTCGATTCGATTCGATTTTTCGAATTTGACATCCAACGTAATTTATTGAATTTAAATTATTGAATATTGAATTTAAACCATAAAAAAAAAACTTTCGGTTTGTCGTCAAAAAAGTCAGTAACCGCAGCCTTCATTTCGTCATCGGTCATAAACCTTCGTCCCCTGAGGTCTTTCTTGAGAAGTCTAAACAGAAAATAGTCACAGGGGGCTAAATCTGGACTATAAAGGGGGTGGTCAATGGTTTCGAAGCCATTGTCTTTAATTGCTAGCTTCGTTGTGCGGGCGGTATGCACTGGTGCGTTATCGTGCAAAATCAGAATTCCTTTGCTTAGTTTACCTCGCCGTTTTTCTTTTATTGTCTCTCTTAGTTGATATAGTAAGTTTGAGTAATAATCAGCATTCATTGTAGTTTTCTTCGGTAAATAATCTATGAGCAAAATCCCTTCTGTGTCCCAAAAGATTGTAGCCATAAGTTTACCTGCCGATGGACTGACCTTGAATTTCCGAGGCGGCTTCTCATCCTTAAATTTCCACTGTAACGACTCTTGCTTACTTTCCGGGTCCCATTGTTGAATCCAAGTCTCATCACATGTTACAATTCTAGAAATTATTTCTTCCTCTTTCCCTCGACTCATGTCCAAAAACTCTTCGCACAATTTGACACGCCTCTCCATGTCAAATGCAGTCAACATTCTGGGGACCCAACGTGCACTAACCTTGGACATGTTCATATGCTCATGAATTATTTCTTTGACTCGCTCTTTACTGACGCCCACATCTCTAGCTATCTCCCACTGCTTCACTCGTCGGTCCTCTAATATAATTTTTTTCACCCTGGCTACATTTTCATCGGTGACGGCCGAAACTGGTCTTCCGTTACGAGGATCATCTTCCAGGCTCTCACGACCTAACTTAAACTGCTTTGACCAAAACTTTATAACAAATTCGGAAGAACACGAACTGCCAAACACACGTAACATACGCTGTCTGATCTCCGAAGGCGTATTCCCTTCTTTAGTCAAAAACTTAATCACCGCACGCTGCTCGATTTTATCCATTTTCACTTTTTCTACCGACATGTTTGAAACAATTGTAGGAGACAAATAAACGTGATGCAATAAACAAATGAATGTAATACATTTTGAAAATAGAATAACAAACGAATATAAATCCATACCAGCCAGCATTATTTTTGTATATATTTCTGACCAAGGATTCCTCTGATTTTTCTGATTATCAGCCGCCCCTCGTATATACCATCGGCTTCTGAACCAATCTTAGAGTACTTATAATATGTGTGTAGACAAAGTAATGTATGCAACTCCACATAATTAGGACTTTAAACACTCGTGTGATCCTATTATGAAACTCAGCTTCACGAGTGTGTTTTTATGAAACGAGGCGAAGCTGAGTTTCATGATAGGATCACTCGAGTGTTTTAAGGCCTAATTATGTGGAGTTGCATACATTACTTTATCTACACACATATTATAAGTACTCTAAGATGGGTTCAGAAGCCGAAGGCACATATCATACCCATACCTGTCACGAATTTGACTGTTTTTTTTTTAATCATAGACCAACATACCGAGCGGACGTTTTGTAAGCTGTTTTTTTTTTAATTGTAAAAATATATATATATCACATTATTATTTATACTGTCGGACTGAACTCAACTTATATACGTGAGTGGTCCGTTTTATTTCACTATGATTGTAAATTACGTTGGTTTTCAAATTTGAAACATCGAATTCGATATCGAAAACTCATTACGATATCGAATTCCATGTCGTAATGACTATTACTTTACTGGAGGTGGTGGTGGTGGTGCTGAGGCTGGCGCAGTCGGCGAGAAGGCGACGGCGTACTGAAATGCTGGTCATTTTCTACGGTTTCTGAACTCATTATAGAGGACGATATATGTGTGTAGCTTTAAGGACTGCGCCAAACGAGACATGGCCAGTTTTAAAATTGACCACCGTGACTGGGAAAGGCTCGCGGAAAATCGGTCAAATTGGCGCAATTGTTTAGTGGAGGGTCGCAAGTTTTGCGATGAAGCCTGGTTCGAGACACTTGCTGACAAGAGAAGGAAACGACATCAAGGCGACTCAGCAACAACCACCGCAAGCTTCTCTTGTCAGACCTGCGGTAGAACGTGTCGCTCTCGCATCGGTTTGTATAGCCACAGAGGGTGTTGTCTCCCAGACGGAACGCCATAAATCGTCTGTAATAGACGCAAAGGCCTATATACATAAGCAACTATTTCCATGTTGTTTTAATGGTATTATGTGGGCCGATCCCGGCGGCACTGCAATGCCGGGCCGACCCGTGACGGGAGTGGAGCGAGCCCCGAACATCCCGTCGATTTACAAAAATCAGTTTAATATACTGGTCCCTCAGTGAGGGAACTTTCAGATATTAAGCTGAAAAGAACAGATACTACACTTTGATCTTAGCCAAAAGGCCGAGAAGCGATAAATGAAAAGTCACTATGAAGGGTGGTCATTAAATCAGGGAAAATCTTAACAGCGCGATGCAGGATTGCGACTGGACGCGAGAGCGACATCTGTCGAGAAATTATAGAACTAGGGGCGGCCATCTTGAACTTAGGTGGAGGCGCGTGAAATGTTATGGTATGGCGTAGCGATGTTGTCTAGTGATGATAAATTATTTATCTTTGGTCTTTTCTTCTAGAGGGTATTCACTCCGTATGCTTACATACAGATCAAGAACTTTGAATTTCTACAACCCATCAAGTCAAAGTATAATGAAATTTTCGTTCAAATGAGTAAATAAAATGAAGCAAATTCAATGTAATTATTTATTTATATTATTTTTTCGTGTTATGTACAATATAACATAACTATATACACACAGTTTAGGTCCATTTTACATAATTCATTACACAATTACAAGCTCTTAACATCATTTGATTGTTTACACCAGGAGTATTGGAATTTACATGGTTGTACATTTATAAATAAATAAATAACTAACGTACTGGTTAACATACAATAATATTACATACATAAATAACATTCACACGATAGTTTTGACATGTTTGTACAATAACACCAAATGTATCCTGATTGGTAACACATATTATAAAATGTTTTTAATTTTTTTTAGAATGAAAAAATACCTATCTCGCAATACGTTTTTTGCATATTATTATAATAATATTAATTAGGTGCTTTCGTAATCTGCATTTAAGAGACACGTATTGTAACTTTGTTTTTCAAAACAATCCAATGATTTAATTTAAATTGTATTAGATTCCTAAATTGCAGTTTTTAAAATTCATTAGTTTAATCATTATTTTCAGTCCATTTTTGGCTTGTCCCAGTACTTATCATTATTTTCTACAAAAATGCTATAAATGCATACTTACTTTTCTTTTTGAAAAAAAAATTTTTTTTTTTCGTTTTAAAAATCATGCTCATACATTTACTGGGATCGATGCACGTAATATTAGACTACAAATAAAAATAAAACAGCTATCTATGACTAAATCATTAACAATAACTTAATAATACTATATTGATATTCAAAACATCAATAAGTAAATAAATTTGAGCCAAATTTAAAATGCATGTATTTAGACTTGCAATCAGATCTTATCAGATCTATTATAAATAGTTTTAAAATCTCATGATCAAATTGATATTCGGATATATTAAATCAAAAAGAAAAATAAAATTTGAACACTCGAATTTAACATACGCGTACAATTTTCAACACAAACTATAAATGCAATTGACGTGCATATAGTACCTTTTCGCTTTAGAGGATTATCATTCTCTGTTTATTATGAGTTTTATGAGTATGACGCATCGTGGTAAAGTGACAGAGTTATAATTATAAATATGGTATAAATAGAAAATGCCTATGTAACATTAACACTGATGGGGTTTATTTCATCTGTCGTTGCTCCTAAGTTGACAAGAGAAAATGTTAATTCCCTTATAGATGAGTTCGTAAAAGCGGTCACGAATGGATTGAATGAGTGAATGTAAGTATGTATGTGTCATCTATTTGAATACGTTTCACACACATATAAAAACGACAGACTAGCCCCTATTTCACCATCTTTACAATTGTCAGTTTTATATGACAATTCGAACTATTTCTTTGACAATATGAAGCGCGCTAAAACAAAAGCCCTTCAAGTCAGCAGTTGACACCGAATTGTCACTGAAAACTGACAATAAAGTTGTAAAGTTGAGGCCGACATTTCTCTATAAATATGTCAGTGATATTGGTTTGGTTCAATCCCCTCGCGCCGGCTCTTATCAATTCATCGGGCGACATTCGTTATCACACGTAAAGTAACAAATAATACTTACGCATGTACTTAGCAATAACTTCACTATTGTATACAGTCTAGTAAGATCTACGGAATTCATAATGTATCACCAGGGGTACCTAAGTCTAGGGTTAATATTGCACGAGACTTGAACTCGGTTCGTTGACTTTGTTAGGTTTTATAGGAAAAAATATAAATTAAAATTATCTTTTTATATAATGTTTGATTTTTTTATAAAAAAATGTAGACATTAAGGTCGTTCTTCTCTTTATTTTATGTAACTAGTATTAGTTAAATATTTTAACATGTACTAAGTATTTATTTTGGGACAGTTTTACGTATTCAAGAACACCGGACTATGAGGTAAACCGGATTATATCGGGTTAAACAATCATGTGGATGTTGTGACAACAAAACCGTCACTTTGGGATTGGTTAAATAAATTATAAGCCAATCAAGATTGCCAGAAATGTCAAACGGACTTCACAATACTAATGCTAGCTATCGCTATTTTGTCTCATAAAACCCTCTTTCACAAATAAAATAGGGATAAATCTTATACGGTATTCACATATGTTTGATAACAAAACATTTTTGAGTGGTGTGCATACTTCATCAAAGCTACAACAATATAGCAACACTGATGTCATTTAAAGTTGCCAGTATAATTTCGATGAGTTCTGTTGTCGGCTATTTGAAATTAATACTCGAATCACGTTGACTCAATTATTACTTGATTTATTTGTACTTAAAACAAGCAACTTATCATGCTTATTTAAAGAAAGTTTTAGGGAGTATTTTTAAACTAAAATGGTTGAAAGACTTTGTGTGTTCTCTCGTTGAAATAAAATCACAGAGACAGCGTCTTTTGCCGATAGTTTCTGAGAATAGGCAGGTAGGATTTGTTTAAATTTTTCTATGCATTCTGCATTCAGATATACCTATTGCAAATTGCTTAGCACAACTTAGGGAGCAGAACGCCATCTATGTGAACATCTTTGAACTAAATTAAAAATCTTTATGCTGTGGCAAGGAGGATAGTATACGGAGTGTCAAAGCCCATACTTCGAATCGTTCCCCGCAGTTATATTAAAATTCAGGCAATTTCTAGATGGCGCCAAGGTCGTAGCCAGCGGGTCAAATAATAACAAAACAGCGGTTCTAATGTGTCACTCAAGCAAGGTAGCTGGCGCTGAATGTAAATAAGAACGATTCAAAGTATGGGCTTTGTCAATCCGTTTACTTTCCATGATCCTTGGCTATGGTTAGATGTATGACCAGTACCCGATGACTACAACAAATTATGTTAACTGTCGACGACTCTCACACTTTAAGCTCGGTTACGCACTCAATCTCGCTTGCCCAAATTCTGATTTGCACAAGCGAGCACGCAGTTTTTGCGCCATGTTTTGCACAAAATGTACGCGGATTCACGTCACTTTCGTGTGGACCTCGCAGCTTTTGCAAAAAATGTTTATGCATGCGACATTTACAGTGTAACCGGAGTTAGTGGGCCTGAATGTCACTCTCGCTGTGTTAACATCTTCACAGTTTGTGCAGAAGCATTCAGAATGATACTGTACTAATCCGAGTGCGTTAATTCGAGGTCAACGATAAGTATACACCACAGAGTCCCAAAAATAGGTATACAGACCTTATTACTGCGACGGTAAGGTTGATGTATGCATATTTGTACACCTTTGCGCGGATCCATGTCTTTGACTGTACCTCGTCGTTTCTTAGTGACCCATATGTGGAGCACGGACTTGTGACTAAAGTAATTTGCTTGGACTTAGGAAATTTAAACATTTCGTAAGGGAATGGTTAATGTGTCAACACTAGCAGCCGTCTTGGTGACAACGGGTACGTGACGTCAGCCATTGTTTGTTTTGCCGCCGCCAGGGCTGCGCGACCTTGGATGTCTGCTGTGTATGATGGTCACTACAGGTGTTTTAATACTTGACGTGGTCCAAGCCAGCTGTGTCGGTGTGCCTATAACTCGTTCTGCCGTGTGTCGCTGTACAGCGGCACCTGCTTGTACTCAGGGAACGGGTAGAGTACTAGATGCTCCGCCGTCTTGTACCAGGGGATTAGACCGTTCTGGAAAAAAAAAGAAAATAATGTAAGTACCTATTAGACATGTGCGCCGCGCCGCCGCGCCGCCGCGCCGCCGCCGCCGCCGACGTTTTTTCCACGCCGCCGCCGCCGATGGACTTGATCGGCGTAAAATCGGCGTGGCGAATATTTTATTAAATTTAAAGTAGTGCCAACTTCTTTGTTAATTATTCGCCAAATTTCAATACCACAGTTATAATTTTATCCATCCTTCCGTATTTTCTATTTCTAAACGGCAAAATTGTTCTGTCGAGCAGTGCGGGATACGATGGGGGGATACCTGCAGTGTATGGCACGAGGCATCATCGCGTGACTAGTGCGTGTGCGGCCGCTATACATGCCACGCGGTCCTTTGCTTTGGCTGGCGAGGCTACTGGAGCCATTGTTGTTAAGGTTGACATAAAAAATGCATTCAACTGTGTTGAAACTGTTGAAAGGGATGTCGTCTTGAAAGAGGTACCTATTAGATAAACTCCCTTCGCGATATCCCTTTAGAAAGGGTATTTTCGCAGGTGTATGATCAGCATCGTCGCGATGCACAAGACCTTCACAGATTCGTACTCACCATTTAATGTGTAGCATCTGGATGATGGCACAATAGGCGGTGGGCCGGATATTAGGTAGGTACTTTGTTTTGGTCGAATAGGGAAAGTTTGTGTCTGCTTTAAAAGAGATACGGCCTGAGAGTAACTCGGGGAAAGGTGAACATGTGGGGCACTGAGCAGGGAGCCTTTGGAGGGCTTTCGGTCTTTGGTTTCGAGGATACCTAAAGCTGTTGGAAAAGTCCGAATTGAACTTGCTTGGTGCACCATTTTTTTCCGGAAGGAGTTCTCCCGGTTCGGTATGGCGGTCTAGGTGTGCGGCGTATCCGCAATGTCGGCCTGGTTGCGTTTTTGGCTGGCGTTCGTGGCGTATGGTGTGGCGGATCTTTTAGTAGCAACGGGGTTTTTTTGCCGATTTTATCGGGGGTTCTCACGATTTGGGAAACGTGTTTGCGATGCGACTGATCACTGGGTTGTGCCAGGTGCGAGGCTCTACGATCCCACCAGCTTGGCACAATGTTTGACATCGACTCTATCCAGTCTCTCCATCACCACGTAGCCGTTGCGGTAAGATTGGATGTTTGGGTGGTAAGTGTTGCCTATCTCTGCACAGTTGCCTATATGGGATAATCGTGGATGAGGATCGCCACCAAGGCCTCAGTTGTCAAAGGAGTGCTGGGTGGTTCTCGAGGCACCACTTGTTCAACGGCTTTATCCACAGAATAATGGTGGCTGTTAGTGTGCCGTGCATTTGAAAGCCTCCGGGGTTAAGCCGTAGTGACGGTAAGAGGCCTGATAGGCTGACGTTGGTCCTTTGGCAGGGCGCTGTGTCTGTGTTTGCGGTCGACGGCAACCCCCTGGGAGCTGGACGCCAAATCCTTTTTGTGTGGAAGTTGAGCAGTTGGCAGCAACCCCCGCTCGTGGTCGTATTTGGTTCAGCAGAGTGCTCTAGCCACACAGCGTTTGTTGTTAGTCTTTTTTTCTGTATTTTATTTTATGATTTTATTGGGTGTAATTAATAATTGAATTTTTATTTTAGTGTTAATATCGTGTTGAAATTTTGTGTGACTGTAATTATGACCTTCTATTGGAAAAATCTTTATGATTAACTGTACACCTGAAACAATCTATGCCACGCCGATTTCACGCCGATCACGCCGCCGCCGACAATTTTGCCATCGGCGCACATGTCTGGTACCTATACTTCGTTTATTTTAACATTGAAAAGAAAGTAGCAATCTTGACGTGTCTTTTTATTGAATTACGCTTTTTAAACATAAATAACAGCGAGTAACAATTACATAACAATGAGATTTAATGATCTACATTGTTATGGTTTTATACGTAACGGATTCTTATTTAAAAAAAAGCGTTTTTGAATAAAAAGACATGTCAAGATTGTACCTTCTTTTGGATGCTAAAATAAACGAATTATTATAATAACAGTCTTCTACAAATGGTCAAAAAAAAAATTCACAAACAATCAAGTTAATTAATGAGGGCTTTCGCGACTCAAAAATCTATCTACCATTTTCCACCAATGAGAGACAAGCTACTGGCTTATGATTGGTGGAAATTGACAGATCGACCTCACTTGACAATAGCGATCATAGTGGAATTTCGACTCGCGATAGCCCTCACTGACAACTTGTTTGCAATGAAAATTGAATATGAATATTTCACCAACTTTACAATTGTTAGTTTTCAATACTGTATTATATACATCGCCTGCTCAATTAAAACGTGCCAGTAAAATAAAGTGTTCTGGTTTTGCTGTTTTAATAATTACTTTTTTAGACAACAAACAGTCACAAAGTCACTTTTAACCGACTTCAAAAAAGGAGGTGGTTCTACGTTTCACTGTATGTATTTTACACTTGTTTCTAAAATATTGTATTTTTTTCTCTTTACTTTTTAATGATAGAGTGAGGTTTCTTTGTGTAATTTATCTGTGGTTACGTATTGTAAGAGCTAATGTATTGTATGCTGTTTTTAGAAAAAATGACTTTGAGCCAAGTTTCTTGCGGCGCATTCTTCTTGGCAATCATGGTCTTTCCGAAAGCACTGGTAGACTTAAAAAAAAATGACGTGTAAAAGAGCATTCAACTGCCTATTTGCTGAACAAAATTTTGAATTTTGTTTTTTTTTTTTTAATTTTGAATCAATGACAATTCGGTGTCAACTGCTGCCTTGAAGAGCTTTTGTTTTAGCGCGCTTTATATTGTCAAAGAAATGTAGTTCGAATTGTCATAATAAAACTGACAACAATGTATATGACTTACCAGATTGGTCCGTCGGTTGGTCCCTCGGCCGAAGCCGTTCCAATGGTTGCCCGCAATGCCGATCAGATCGCCCACCTGGAAAATAGTTATACTATTTATTTTTATACGACGAGGAAAGCAAACGAGCAAGTCGGTCACCTGATGGTAAGTGATCACCACTGCCCATAGACACCCGTAACACCGGAGGGTTTGCAGATTCGCTGCCAACCTAGAGAGCTAAGATGAAATGCCTCTTGAGAAACGCTTTATTAGCGATGTTCTGGCTACTGTGTCAAGGCACGACGGTCGCCGGTTGGGTTCAAAGAGTTACCTTGAACTAACAGACAGACAGACAACAAAGTGATCCTATAAGGGTTGCGTTTTTTTTTTCCTTTTGAGGTACGGAACCCTATAAACTACAATGCACTTATACGAACCCTATAATTTTGCTGTGGGCAGTTAGACAAGTGGACGTCTGCCAGCTGAACGGATAATGATGATGATGATGTTCCGTTTTCGCTTAAAAATATAACTTTCGGTATAGCTACTGTCATAAAAGTCAGTTAGCTGTCAAATTAGTTCATAGCACTCTCGATAAAGTGTCGTGTCGCGACTATCGTGTCGGAAACTCGCGCCGTTCAAATATTTCGTGAATACAACAGTTTTATAATTAATTTGTAGCTTTGAGAAGCTATATGTCGTAGACTTTCGTGTAAATCAAGTGCCTTGAGGATTCAAGAGGATACTAAGCGTATCGGTCAAGTAGCGGGTAACCCTGGGCTGAAAAGGTAAGGCCGGTCGATCCTGGGAAGTCCTGTGGCCCTGTATCTGGCCGAGGTACGCTACACCACAACACATCGACTGGTAAGTGTCTTTTTGACCCTCTCAAGGCCCCTGAAAACTTATTTGTCGTGTTTCGTTGTATCGTCGATATACAGTCCACTTTGTTCAGCTATCGCGGTTAAAACTACCACAGATGATGATGAGTGTGGGTGTACCTCGAAGGAGATCTCCTGCCCGGCGGCGGGGCTGTGCGGCAGCACGGCGCGGCGGTCGTGCGCGTTCTGTCCGCCGAAGTAGTAAACGTCGTCCAGCGAGAAGTAGCTGTTGGATGCGTCGACGCGGTTCGACTGCATCATCTCGTACGCCACGCGGCCCACCTGCCCATCGGAGGAGGCTTTGCTTAAGGGTATCCCATTACAAATTGATACAAACAAGAATATAAGTACACAGGAAAATGCAGCTCACTTTGGAGATCGAACCTAGGTCCGTGACATTCCATACACTCCATACTTAAGGGATAAGTTCGCCTTTGTACATTTGGATTTGTACTGTTATCTGTTACTTTATGTTTTATGTGCAATAAAAAGATATACATACATGCATACGTACATAAACCAAGAATGCCACAAACAAGTCGCCTGAAAACGATATGCATTAAATATCCCATTCGCTTGAACTACGGACTCTAAACCAGAGGGTCGTGTGGTTCGTGTGGGAGAAGATGGAGCGAACCTGTATTTGCTAAGTAATTCGAATTAAACTAAAACAGGGGATTTTCGCTGCTGCCACTAATTACTCGGACAGCGCAGTTGGTAGCGCGACGCCACGGTATGGTGGAAGTCCTGGGTTCAAATCCCAGTTCGAGAAACTATTTTTCTGTATATTTACGTTTCAGTTTTAAATTTGAGAAATGGTTCGAGGATGGCAAGAAAAACACTGTTATTTATTATTTTGATAGGTAGGATGACTAAAAAAAAATATGGCTAATACTTTCTTAAAAGCAACTGACGCTTGACCAGCGTACCCGATTTTTGTTTGTGTACAATACAGCCTGTAGCCAGATGCCCATTGGTCAATTCTGTAGCCAATTTACCCGATAAAAAATAGAAGCATCGGTCGTCTCTAGGTAGTCATTCAAATAAAGTGTCACTGAATGAGATCGGGTTATAGTTGTCATCAAAGGCGCTCCCTCACACATTCAAATACTGACGCACACTACAGATCAAAAAAAACGGTACGACTCTTGAAATTGGAGCATACAGTTGTCTCTTTTTAACAAAGGGCATTAGTTACATGAGCGAAGGGTATAAAACTATACGGCCATAAGTTTACGTTCCATCTATTGACTTCATTAATCTTAGCGCTTGACAATAATCGCTTGTGGCCAGGAGTGAGCGTTTCTTTATTGTTTTTTTTTTATCTTTATATAATAAAAGCAATTTACAATGACATTAAATCTAAGCTAAAACTAAATAAATTAAAACTTAAAACTAAATTAAATCTAAATAAGGCCCCCGTGGCATGGTGCCCAAAAGGCTGGCAGTGTTGCCACACTGAACAGCGATGCTAAAAGGATAAGGCTTAATAATAATAATATCATGGGACAAATTGACACCAATTGACCTAGTCCCAAACTAGGCAAACCCTGTACTATGGGAACTAGACAACGGATAAACACACTTATATAGATAAATACATACTTATATACATATTAAACATCCAAGACCCGAGAACAAACATTCGTATTAATCATACAAACATCTGCCCCGACCGGGATTCGAGCCCGGGACCTCAAGCTTCATAGTCAGGGTCGCTAACCGCTAGGCCGTCCGGTGGTTGTTCATCAGTTACACACCTGGCTGCTGAAGGTGCACACGATGTAGTCACACATAGAGAGCATGTGTAGATCCACCAACAGGCCGGTGAGCGACACGGGCGTGTAGCGGCGGTGCGTGGCCGCCGTCTTCGCTATGGACGGGTCGCCGAGGAACAAGTACTCTGGATACTTCGCTCGGGCGTCTTCTAGTACCTAGAATAAAGATATATTCCGACCAATTGAGAACCTCCTCCTTTTTTTTGAAGTCGGAAAGTTTCATCCCCAGCCTAAGTTCCAGCCTATTGTCTACCATACCTGTTTTCTGTAATCTCTTTGTACTATTTTGTGGTTTTCAATAAAGAATATTTGTATTGTATTGTATTGTATTGTTTCATGCGGAAAGTTGTATTTTTCGTACTAGAGCTTTTTACTTTTCCAAGGCGCCGGCGGCTTTACTCGGTGGTGGTGGGTCGCCCCGCCCCCTCGTTGTAATTTTTTCGCAAACGTATTAAAAAACGTAGTTTGGTACACGTGCGGAAGCGTCATTTTCACTCATGACATACTTTCCGCATTTATATCAAAAAGTACTATTTTTAATATGAAACTACCGTGGGGCTCAATCATAGTGAAATAAACGGATCACTCGCGTATGTTAGTCAAGTATAGTCCGACATGTTTCGGACTAATCCGTAGTCCTTCCTCTGGGAGTACACGTCGTGGGGTTTACGTCTCGCCACCGGCGTGGCGTGTACTCCCAGAGGAAGGACTATACTCGACTGACATACGTGAGTGATCCGTTTATTTCACTATAGTACTATTTCCGTCGATTCGTTTTTTGGAAAATTTTGTAAAGAAAAAAAAACGGTCGCCAGGTCCGCAGCTCACAACGCCACTAGTACTATGTTACATACTATGTATAGTGTTGGTATTGGTACATAGTGGACTCACATTAGCGTCGTCAGTGGCAAGGTAGACCCTCCTCGTGCCCACGACCTGCGTCATCTCGAGCTGGTCGTAATACGTTTTGACATGCGCCATGTACTCGTGTATGTGGTGGAACGCCGCCTCCGTGCCCACTTTGTCTGTACGTCGTATGTGGACGCTGAAATGAAGAGGTATAAAAAAAGTTTATGCGGGGTCGGCAACGCGCGAGTGATACTTCTGGTGTTGCAAGCGTTCCTAGGCGGCGGTAATTGCTTGTTTGCCACCGACGTGGCATAAAAAAACCGGCCAAGTGCGAGACGGACCCGCGCACGAGGGTTGCGTAGAAAGATTTTAACGCTTTTCCCCGCTGTTTTAAGAAGTCCAGTGTTAGCAGAGCCCTGCTCCTAAGCAAAATGTACGCAGTGTGGGGTCAACTTATATTGGTCTTCGAAATCTACAGACAGACATAAAAATTTAACATTTTGTGACTTTTCGGCGTGGTTGTGCAATAAGAGCTACCGTCATATCAAATTTCAAGTTTCTAGGACATCTGGAAAGGTTTTTGGAAATCAGCAATTTGTATGGAACTAGCCTTTTTAATTACTGTATCTTTTGATTGCGTTGACTTAGAAGGTTGATTTTTTCACAGCTTCAAGGGACCGCAGGCTTGTGTATTTGATATTAATTTCAGCATGATACCTCCACGCGTTCCAGAGAAAAAGGGTCTTGACAGACAGACAGACAGACAACAAAGTGATCCTGTATGGGTTCCGTATTTTTCCTTTTGAGGTACGGAACCCTAAAAACATGCGACCATTGACATCAATGAGAGCTATCGCTAGTTGAAAATCCGATCTTTTCCCAAATTCCTAACTGAAACTTAAATATACAAAAAGAGCAGAAAAACAAATTATCAAACTGGGATTCGAACCCAGGACCTCCACCATATTGTGGCGTCGCGCACCAACTGCACCATCCGAGCAATCATTGGTAGTAGCTAAAAAGTTCTATATATTCACGTTTCAATAAAGTACAGTCAGCAACAAACGCTGCTAAGCAACAAGAGTAGATAAGCAACAGAAGCGGTCTCTCACAATAATCTAAGCACGCTCTATCGTTATAGACATAAGAGCTTATGCAGATCATTGTGACTGCTTCGGTTGCTTAGCTACTTTTCATCACCAGCCTTTTTTACGTCCCACTACTGGGCATAGGCCTCCTCTCAGAATGAGAGGGCTTGGGCTATAGTTCCCACGCGGGCCCGGTACAGATTGGGAACTTCACACACATCATTGAATTGCTTCTCAGGTGTGTGTAGATTTCCTCACGATAAATTACAAATGTGATTCCGCACATAAATTCCGAAAAATTCAGAGGTGCGAGCCGGGATTTGAACCCACCACACTCTGCTTGAGAGGCCATAGGTCAAACCACAATGCTATCACGGTTGTGTACTGTAAGGAGGTCGCTCGCTGTTGATGATTTAGTTCGTTATTTAAAAGACGAATACAAGGTGTCTAAAGAGACAGTAAACAAAAGCGGCACTCTGACAATAGGCTTGATCCGAAAAGTCGTGTGTCGTGTATTCGCTTACATTAAAAAAAAATAGCAAAAATAGTTTAGTGTCGTTCCTTTCTTCTTACTACTCTCGCAGCTTGAAGCAATCACTAGAGCTACATCTACCCAAAAGTCGTGTCTAAGTAGGCACCAGCTCACAGTACTGTCACAGTCTATACAGTCGTACGACGAAGGCCTCTAGACAGGTCAATCGTGCGGGGGGGGTGCAGGGTGCGGGGCTTGCAGGGCGAGCCCCCTTGCATACGCCGCCACTGCCCGATTAGTTAGGAACTTTCGCCCTCCTTGGTGCTTTGGCCATGCGGTTGCGGTGTCGGCATTTACGCAAACATCAAAGGCATCGGACCACTGGTAGGTATAAGCTCTTTACACTGTGGTACTGTATTGTATTACCCGACTATGGGCGTCTTGAAGTTCATTTTGGCGATGGTCTCGTTGATAGCCTTCTGCATGTTGGAGCGCGGCTTGAGGATGTACTTGAGCATCTGGCCGACCCACCACGACGCCGGGTCGCCGTTGAAACGGATTATCCTGGAACATTCATATTAAACTTGAACTACTTCAGGAATAAACTACAAAAGAACAAGGATGGGGAAGGATAGCAAGCAAGTGGGAGATGAGTGTAGACAAGGACAGAGCCATCTATTATTATACAGTATCACTATGATTGCTAACAAGGACTGTCCGGCTTCGATTTGATTTGTTTTTATATATGCTAGAGAGTAATCTAAAATAACGGACCGTATTTTTTTTTCAGCGGCCCCAAGTCAACCTATTCGGAGAAACTGTCCTCCACAGTACAAAAAAGTGACCAAACCCTCTATCTTCTGTAGAGTTTTGAAAAAAAAAATTGCTAGTTAATTACTGGCTTGATTATATTTTGCAGAAGATGAAAAAATAATGGACCGGTGTTTTGTTATTTCGGCTCAAACTCATATTTTCGACAAAAAAAAACACCCTCCAAATTAACTAGCAATTTCTTTAACAAAACTCTACAGGAGTTAGAGGGTTTGGTCACTTTTTAGTAATTTGGAGGACAATTTCTCCGAATAGGTTGAGTTTGAGCAGCTAAAAAAATACGTATTCGTTATTTCCGACTACTCTCTAACAATATAAAAATAAATCAGATCGGAACCGGACAGTTGGGTGAGTACCTTTCCTTGTAAGTTAAGGGCAATTCATGCAT
This sequence comes from Clepsis dumicolana, assembly GCA_963691665.1. NCBI lineage: Eukaryota > Metazoa > Arthropoda > Insecta > Lepidoptera > Tortricidae > Clepsis > Clepsis dumicolana. Next base: position 12,115,076 of record OY829520.1, on the reverse strand, counting down.
TATCTATTGTTAAAGTTTTTCATGCAAGAAGGTGTATTACCTATGAGCGAGATCCTTCGGCACGGCCAGCGGTAAGAACTTGGGTTTCTGCGATATGGAGTCTATGAACGGCAACGACACAACCTTGGCGTCGTGCGACACTGGAAACAAACGCAACGGTGACAATGGAATGGCTGTGTAGTTCAGGTGACAAGATATGGGTGACCCTGTATAGACATAGTAGAAAAACCTTTCCCATGGGCCAGACAAAAACCAATCTTATGACAATGTCATAAAAATTTTGACTGGGGAAAGCTTTTCTCACTTTAACTATATCTTGTTAGTCGACTCATTAGCATTATAGTGCCAGCTAGACTTGCTTGTTGCGTGTGGCAAACAAGCACGTGTTAGCATTTTTCTCCTATGGTTAACACTGTAAATAATCAGAAACTTCATAGCTGTGCAATGTGTCAGGATTGACTTCAAAGGGCGGGGCACTATAGTACTTGTGTTGAGACTTGACGCACATCCTAATATCCTTATAATATTACAAACGCGAAAGTAACATGCATTGTACACGGAAAGAACACCTTAGCAACTTTTTGAGTTATGGCGATTTGAAAGTTTGTCATTATCCATATAATTTTCGTATAGTTTAAAGCGATAAAAAAGACAAGTTACATGAATATTTCTAACTGTATAGGTCGCGCGGCGAATTAAGATCGCTTGTCAAAAGTGGAAGGGGGATGCGCAGAAGTCAATTCTTAGGTCTATTTGGTTGCGCAGAGGGGTGAGGGGAGGGTGCGCGCTGGCGCCGACACGTTACTGGTAGATCAAGTCGTTCTTCCCCTCCCTCGCTTCGTTCACGCGTCTCGTGTCTCTTGAGTACTGTTGCGCACGGATTGTTTTACTGTATTAGTAGTAAGTACGTTATGCTGTCGTAGTTAGAGAAAAAAATGCCCAAATATAAAGTTTGAGGAGTGTTAGTACCGACACTTATGTATGGTAGTGAAAGTTGGGTGTGGCAAAAGAAACACCAAAGTAGAGTGAATGCAGTGGAAATGAGAGCGTTGAGAAGTATGTGTGGTGTGACTTTGAGAGATAGAGTGACGAATAATGCGATAAGAGAGAAGTGCGGTGTGAATGAAGATGTAGTGACGAAAATTGAGAAGGGTATGTTAAGATGGTTTGGGCATGTAGAGAGAATGAGTGAAAGCAGATTTACAAAAAGGCTGTATGAAGGGAGAGTGGATGGAAAAGTGGGAAAGGGAAGACCTCGGCGAACGTACTCCGATCAAATCGGTGATATTTTGGAAGAAGGACAGGTCAGGAGTACCCAAAACCGGAGAGCATGTATGAAGAATGTTATGAGATTAAGGGAAGCAAAGGTTGTATGTCAGGATCGTAGCAAGTGGAAGTCCGTGGTCTCTGCCTACCCCTCCGGGAAACCGGCGTGACTGTATGTATGTATAAAGTTTGAACATGGCAAGCCAGAAAAATGGTTTACGACGTGAATTGTTATGTTAAAAAGGAAATTAGTTAAATCATGGGTAATTAGCACGTAAAAAATACTACCAAGATTCTGAATAAACATACTAGCAAAATAAGTCACAAGCAAAAACGAGTGTTATATGTTAGGTGACTAAAGGTACAAAAAAATGCGAAATAAGAAAAATACATTTCAAAGAAATACACTCAGAACTTAACAATTTTGTGCGCAATTGCGCCAAATTGCCCCCACCAGTTTCGCCGAGCGATCTTAATCCATCGCGCGGCCTATAACTGAGTAGTAACTTATAGTCTACTAAGTGCTCTACATTTTGAGATTAGAATTTCGTTTAAAAAAAAGTGACTAGACATGTTGTTTCCGTGTACCCTTCACATATACTCGTAGGTACACCTAGTACTCTTAAATGCTTATAAATTTTAAATATAGATGTGAAGCCGGTTACTAACATTTCTAGCCTGGCGGCTAGAAACGGCTTTTTGGCTTATTATCATTTCTAGCGATAACCACCCAAGCAACACATAGGCCAGATAACAGTACAAAAATTCACCTATAATCAGTTTAAAGCTTTGTTATACAGGTATTAAAGCTGACGAGATAGCCAAATACTGTATTGAATAGTTTTTGGACTGTAATAACACTTTAAGCTTAATACATTTTGTATAGCACTCATTTTCTTTCTTAAATCTTAATAAAAGTCATGAGCAGAACTATTAAAGATACGCTATTCAGTTTAAGGCAGACGAGACCATGGAACGCTGCATAATTACTGGTGTGGCAGCATTTCTTTGTATAACTTTGGTATCAGTTTTCAATATATTGCTTGATGCTGAATAACCTATTTTCTGTACTCTTCGAGCTGTATTGCACTTCATATCATAACCAGTTATTCAGTAGCTGAATATTTGTCCTTTTTTAAGACTTTGCAAAGCAGAACGCTGCATAATTGAAAATAAGTAAGCTCTTTAAAATAAATTATAGCGACTTAAGCTCAAGAAACACATTTATACAGCTTTTAGAGACAACAAACATGAATTGAAGATTTTTATACAGAAAATAACTGGATATTGAAATTTCGTAAAGCTATTATATTACACAATTAGTCAAGAGTGAGTGGGACTCGCACACTGACGGTTCCGTGTCATCATATTTTTTTATACAAGATGGGGCAAACGAGCAGGCGGGTCACCTGATGTAAAGCAATCACCGCCGCCCATGGACACCCGAAACACGAGGGGAATCACGGGCGGGCGGGGTAGTTATAATGTTACATGTAAATAGGTACGTAGAGTTACACAAATGTGCGTGTAACATTTGTGTTGCTTTACGTACGTACCTACCTATCATCGACATTTGAAAATACTTGGATTTTCCTGTATTAAATATAACCCTAATAGGCTGTTCAACAGCATTATGATGTGTAGACATGTTATCCCAAATTGTTATTTTTTTAGATCACTTTTAATCAAATTATAGTAAGATAAGTGCCCACATAATGATCCATTATGCAGAAATAAGCAAGTAAACGGCTGTATGAGCAGCTTATATTCAACATAGCCGTGTCGCCATTACATAACCTCTAATAAAAATATAAATGATTTAGATATTGTATCATTTATATTTTATTAATTTATATTTAGCCGTGATAGCCTAGTGGTTTGACCTATGGCCTCTCAAGCAGAGTGTCGTGGGTTCAAACCCCGGCTCGTATCTCTGAGTTTTTCGGAATTTATGTGCGAAATTACATTTGTAATTTATCATGAGCATTTCGGTGAAGGAAAACATCGTGAGGAAACCTGCACACTCCTGCGAAGCAATTCAATGGTGTGTGTGAAGTTCCCGATCCGCACTGGGCCCGCGTGGGGAACTATAGCCCAAGCCCTCTCATTCTGAGAGGAGGCCTGTGCCCAGCAGTGGGACGTAAATAGGCTGATGATGATGACAATATCTAAATCAAACACTGCGTTTTATTAATAAAATCACTTTTAGAAAAGGTGGGTAACATCAGCCACATTATTTTTGCACTCTGAAATACTCAAAATCGTTTAAAAAAATTGCTTATCCAAACCAGGGTATTATAAAATCATTGTTTACTTACTGAATAGTAGTTTAATCATGCGGCGCTTACAAATTTAATTACACAGTAAAATTAAATGCGCAATAAGAATTCACTTCCATTAATTATAAAACGTATAAAGCCGAAATTCAAATCCAATTGTAAAATAGTAATGGCGACGCTTGTTGGTGCGAAGAGTAGCCATTTCTAAATACAATTAAAATTTCACGTATTTTTTAAACATAATTTGCATATTCTCTCCAAAAAAGTACGAGAATGAACTAAATGCTGAATATTAAATGAATTACTGAACTTGAACACTTTCAACTGATTAAATGAGTTTTAATAGCTGATTTAAGGTTCATCAGCATTTATACAGACGATATTAAGCTTCTTGTACATTTAGTCAGCTACTATGTAGCTGTTATGTTGCTGTTATACAAATTAAAGCATTTTATTTTGTGCCCAAATTGCTTGGATAAATACCATGTTAACGTCTATACAGCCGTTAAGCAGCCAGCTTATCAGCTTGAAGTTTTTAGAAATGCGTTTTTACAAGGATTATAGTATATAATTTGGTTTCTTCGCCTTTGTTACGACTTGGTTCTAATTTTAATAATGTGTCATAGTAATAATGAGAACATGACTTCTCTTTTTACCGTACTCGGTTAAAAATAACGGGGTACCTGGCGTAAATTAAAATAAAAATAAAAAGGGTAGTTTGGAATTCATTTCTTAAAAAAGGATAGTTTAGGACTTACATAAAAGGGTAGTTTGGAATTTATAAAATATTAGTGGGTACGTTGGTTTTGTCATTAACTAAGTTAAGTACATGGTTTACATATGTCAGTAGTGGAAGTGGTGGCATGTTGAGCGGTTGTTGTTGTGCTTCGTAAATGGCCTCGTGGAGAGTGCCGAAAGGCGTCAGCGTTTAGTATAGTGGTGGTGGTGATAGTTGGGTCTGTGTGGCATGTGTTGATTCGTGTAGCAGTGGAGGCGGAGGTGTTGCATGGAAACATACATTTGCCGCACAGATATAACTATTTGTCATTAGTGGTCGCGGGTGAGCAAAGTAATTGTTAGTGTCATAATTCTAGTATTTGTTTTCATAACCCTGAACAGTTTTTGATGTTACGAAAAGTCCATTGCGAAATATTTTTCCTCGGTTAAGTTTAGCCTAGAAAAGACGCCTCAGGCGTTCTGTGAAGTGAGGCGGATGATGTGGAATTTCGATGTCTTTCGTCTCATCAAAATGGCGTGAGCGCCTCGTATTTCATAAAGAAATTTAATTTCCAATTATAATCCCTTTTAAATGGTGAGTGTTATGCCGCATTCGACGATTTAGACCGTCCGCGTCTTGTACTAGTATTTTTTTCGTCACGAATTCTATTTATTTTCAGAGTAACTAGTCGCCACTTTGCGGAGGGCGTTGTCCCAAAAAAAACTGGCTGTGTTCCCTGGTCATAACTCCTGTATGATGATTTACTGAGGTCCTACATCCTCACAATCGTAAGTACCATCACGTTTAAACCAACCCAATCGCCTTTCGTGCAGTTTTAGACATGCAAATATGAACATTGTCGCGTTTTTTTTTAGTTATCTGGTACGCGGGCACCGGCCGCCTGGATGATCTGGCCCCTGTATTGTTTTTGTGGTCGAGCTGGCACCTCCATGCAGCAATACTGATAGACGAGACCCGAGCTCCGGCCTATCTCGTTAAATAGGCCCTGGTGGGCTGTTTTGCGGATCACAATTGAGGCGAGACCCGAGCGTTGACCTACCTCGTTAAATAGGATCACCCCAGCTGAAAGACGCCTGAATAAAACCCACTTAGTGGTATGTATATCATTTATTTCATAATAAAGAGTAGTGTAGCCTGATAGGTGACGCAGTGCATATTTTAGTTGTTAACTGGTCCATTTTGGTTCCAGGGTTTCAGGGCTAGGCCCACCTCTAAGAAGTTCTCAAGACTGGCGAGCTGTGTCCCCCGCGGCCTTGCTGAAGGTTCGGAGGCTCCAGAGGATCGTGAGCGCTTTGGCTCAGGCATTCTTTCCATTCTTTTTGTGCGGGTCCTACTTCTACGACTGGCTGCATGTCGCGGAGCATCTGCAGCTATCGCAAGTCACGCCCAGCCTGTGGCGTATATCTAAATATACTTGTTTGGGTGCTTTAGTTGAGATTTCGTGATTTTGTGAAGAGCACCAACTCGCTCGTGCAAGCTCGTGAAGAGTGCTCTATGGAGCTATAGTGTGGTGGCACAGGGCCCGAATCAAAGAGTATGAAAAAGAGCTGAACAAGGTGCAAAGACTGCCTGTTATGCCTCATGATAACTGGGGCGATGAGAACCACCCCCACGAAAGCAATGGAGGTTATGCTGGGTCTCAAGGCCTTACACTTAGAAATAGAAAAGAGAGCCATGGAACAGTGGCATAGAATGAATGCATGCGGGGAGTGGAAAGGAAACCACACCGATAAGAGGCATGTACTCATACAGACGGAGGTGGAAACGAAGTTAGGAATGATGACTGGAAACAATGACCTCATTAAGAAACAGAAGACCTTCGACAAGAAGTATCGAGTACATATTGGAGAAAGAGAGAGCTGGAAGGTAGAGGTCGAACACCCGACAACTATCTGTTTCACGGATGGTTCAAGAAGGAAAACGACCCAACTAGCCGGAGCGGGTGTAATTATACCCAAACTAAGAGTAAGAGTGTCATCACCACTAGGCAAATACGCCAGTGTCTTCCAGGCAGAAATAGATGCGGTGACAAAATGCACCCATATGATACAAAAAAGCCTAAGGGAGGGACGGGATGTGGGATCGGTGGTGATATACTCGGACAGTCAGGCAGCATTAAAAGCGCTGAAGAAACCAATAATTAGCTCCTCACTGGTAAGGGAATGTAGAGAGGCGCTTAATGGACTGAGCGACCGCACAAAGGTTACGGTGGCCTGGGTACCGGGACATCAGGGAGTAATGGGCAACGAGAAAGCAGACGAACTCACCAGGGAGGGAGCTGGAATGGAGTTTATAGGTCCAGAACCAGTACTTCCAATCTCAGCGGACGTCACTAAAGGAGTCATGGACAAACTCAAAGAGCAGGAAGCAAACGCAGAATGGAGACAGGATGCGGGCTGCCGCCAGTCAAAGATGATGATGGGTAGTATCAACCAAAGGACCAGGTATCTACTAAACCTAGGTAAGAGTAGCTTAAGACATATGACAGGTATAATCACTGGCCACAATGTATTAAACAGACGCCTAAGTATCATGGGAATTAAAAGCGACTCCTCCTGCCCACACTGTGGGAAGGCGGAGACGAGCAAGCATGTCCTAGCCGAGTGCTTCATTTATGCGGCTGCTCGACGCGAGGCATTCGGAAGCGATGAGCTGAGAGAAGACGAACTTAAGAATGTCAACCTAAAAGATGTCCTTATGTTCAGCAGAAGAACGAGGAGACTCGAGGAGAGATGCTGCGTGGGAGCGCCGCTGGGGCAGTAACCGTCGGCTCCAAACCACGGGGAACTGGGCTGAATGAACGCACAAGACGATCGACAGCCCGCCTGATCCAGCCAGGCGTCCCCACACATCATTATCATCAATGCGTATCTAGTATAAAGTGTCGTAAAAGTCGGGTAAAATTTTTTGTTGGCGTAAAATTCAAGTACATTTTTTACAACAGTGACACTCAAGGTCATCGAACTCACCTGCCCACTGCAGCACTTGGTCGTCATAGTTGGACGTGCAGCTCTCAGATATGGGGTAGAACACGTAGTCCCAGCCCTTAGTGTTGTACCGCCAGCCCTTCGAGTTCAGTATGAGCGTGCGCTCGGTCGCGTACGCGAATATGAGGCAGTACACTATGTGGTGAAGTTGACAGCCGAAGCCGCAGCCCTGGAGTGGTAATTGGGTGCACGTTAGTTGAAATTATACCTTTATTAAAATTTAAATCATAATACATATACCTTTATTAAAATTGCATTGTATCAATTCAAAAAACATGCAATCAGTCAAACAATCCGCCCCTCATCTTTCCAGGCCCCCATTTCACCAACTTTACAATTGTCAGTTTACAATGACAATTCGAAGCACATTTCTGTGCCAATATGAGGCGCGCTAAAAGGAAAGCTCTTCAAGTCAGCAATTGGTGAAGTTGGCAAGGTAAAGTTGGTGAAATATGGGCCAGGCGTAAAACGTGCCCAACACACTAGCTGCATTACCACGCTGGACCGCGATGGACAAGCTTTGCATCAGAAATGACCCGGAGCGAGGATCAAGACCCTCTCTCTGTAGTTGAAATTGTTTTTAGGGTTACGTAAACATTTAAGGTGTCTACGGAACCCCGTTAATAAAGCTCTGCTGTTTGGCTCTCCGTCCGTCACAGGGCTGTATTTTTTGCACCGCAATATGTAGGCACTTGAAATTTTCACAGAATGTGTATTACTGCGACAGCTGTCAGTACAAATAATAAAAGCACAATAAAGTTAAAGGCTGAGCCACATCGGATGCGTGTGCGTTCCACAGCGTTGTAAAGTATGAATCCTCATAAGAGACGTCAGACCGCTTGCGTGCACGTGACGTCTCTTATGACGATTCATACTTTACAACGCAGTGTGGTCAGGTGTGGTTCAATATTAAAAATAAAAGCCGATCGTAAAACTTGTTGTTTTTTAGGTTATTGCTCTTTCCTTCGGGTACGGAAGCCTTCGTGTGTGATTCTGACTAGCACATGATCGGCGTTAGATGTTTTTTTTCTGTTACTTTTATGTTAGTGTTTTCAATTCAGAGGAACCTTACAATATGTGAAGCTTGTTCGTAAAACACATTTTATGCATAGACTCAAATATAGCGTACCTAGTTGCTAGTTTTGTGGCACTAATTAGTGTTTCATATGTTCCAAAGGACATATCCTGATATATCAATGGTTTTGTGTATTTTATTGTGATCTATTCTTATTCTTCTTCGCTTATACATTGACAGATAACGAGCTAAATTCCAAATACTCAGAGGTCAGAGTCAATTTCAGATAATTTGCATTAGATTTTAGATAATTGAACTGTCGTGAACTTTGTACGATACCGGTTGCTTATTGGTGATAAATTTCGAGATCATTACGTACTTTATCATTAGCTTATGATCACGTGGACAATTGCTGCTAAAATTTAATAGTCTTAAGCTGCCGTTGCAGTATATTCAGTAACAGTTCCCCACGTGTACTTATTTGCTCCAAAGAATAGCGTGTATATTAAAAATTACCGCCTACTGTCAAATGGATAGTGTCAATACGGATTCTCCGGTCGTCATAACCTGACTTATACTCGTACAGTTATACGTCAAGTTGTTTATCATCTCATGCCCTCACAATTTGACAAATAGATCTACCAGGGTATCCCAAAAGTCAACTTCAAGTCACCAATGGAAGATAGGGCAAGCAATTAGTTATTTCTTAGACAAATAGATGTAAGTCGTGTAGTTTCGGAGATATTGGCTCTTTTTTCAAAGCATCGTTTAAATGACAATATTTCCAAATCTATGCATTTTGATAACCTCAATGCAGTATCTTTTTGTATTTTTTCTCCAACTTTTAATTTATACGGTTTAAATATATTATTTTACATTAAATACTCACCGAAACAATACGCAGAAACCGTGACCAACGCCGGGTATCAAACCCGGAACCTTGACATTCCGTGTCATCTGGCCCCTATTTCACCATCTTTACAATTGTCAGTTTTATATAACAATTCGAACTAAGTACATTTCTAAGACAATATGAAGCGCGCTAAAACAAAAGCTGTTCAATTCAGCAGTTGACACCGTTGAAAACTGACAATTGTCAAGTTGGTGAAATAGGAGCCTGCAAATACCCTTACAGCAAAGTTAGTGTTTTTTAGTAGTAGGTACTAAGTTTTGGTTTTAGCATTTAGCGTATTAACCGTGAATTTTCACCTAGACGAAACTTGCTATCTAATAGGCTTTTGAGTAGTTTTATTATACTTTTTTCTTTAAGAACATTTAACCAAACAACTTATAACAAACCTTCTTTAGTCACGTTATCACGTACCTACACTATCACCAACAATGTATTCGGTTACCGATAGTAAAACATATATATGTTTATATCGAGCGTTAACAAAAATACAGTTTGTGTTATCAGTTTTCACAAGCAGTTGAGAAATCGTACAATAGTGCATACCAGGTTACCAACTGTCAACACTTGCATCTGCTATGACATTTTCGTCAACCATAAAACATGTCATCACGAGGTTAATGACCTGCATCTCGAAGGTGCTGAGATAGAGATAGCTCTAAATATGGAACAAACTAATAGAAGTTATGATCTTATGATGTATTTGTGTTTGTAGTTCAAACTGAGAGTGCTAGCGATCGATTTGTATGACATGTTTATTTTACCGGCTGTCAAAATCGTGTACTGTCATTAACATTAAACACTTAAATTTTAACTTCCATTAGTAAAACTGCACCGCACAGTGGTAAATCTGATTCGCGACTGCAATCAAAAACTCTTTTTTTTTAATACGACAAGGAAGGCAAACAAGCAAGTGGTCACTTGATGGTGAGTGATTACCACTGCCCAGACACCCGCAACCCCGGGGGGTTTGCAGAGATGCGTTGCCAACCTAGAGAGCTAAGATGAAATGCCCCTTGTGCCCGTAATTACACCGGTTGTCTTACTCTCCACACCGGAACACAACAGTGCAAGCACTGCTGCGTAGCGGCAGGCTTAGCGAGTAAGATGGTGGTAGCGGTCTAGATAGACCTCGTACCCTCCTCCTACCAACCGCAACGGCACTTCAAAACCGACCGACGAATAGTTTATAATAAAAACAATTTGATTTAAAAATTATGGCATTAATGTTTCTGTCTAAAGGAATTATCATAATAAAAATTCATCATACAAATGGGCGTGAGGTACGTCACACAGTGGATGGATGGATGTAATGGAAACGCATACAAACAGTGTGGAACCGATGCGCTGTCCCAATCGGTTTGATCCACAAATAACTAACCACTTCGGTGGCGGCTTAGCTTCCATGTTTATATGATTATATGGTTCTCCGACGTATTTTTATAGCATGTTCGTCGGTCATTTGTTTGAAGTTTTGTAAATATTGTCTAGGAGAGCGATAACATTGATGCATTCACGGACGATAAAAGCAAAAGGACTGCCTATGTCTACACAATGTTCGCGTAAAGATGTCTCTGTACCATTGTTTTAGTATGTAGTACACTTAGACCTCTACTTAACACAATAGCACCATATATGAACATAACTTAACTTATATAAATAAATAAATATCATGGGACAATTGACACCAATTGACCTAGTCCCAAACTAGGCAAAGCCTGTACTATGGGTACTAGACAACGGATAAATAAACATACTTATCTTCTCCTATACCTATAAAACAGTACCGTGACTGACTGACTGACAACGCACAGCCTAAACCACTGGACCAACAGACTTAAAATTTGGCAAACATACCTTGAGTATCCTAGAGATACAATAAGAATGGATTTTCGAAATTTCCACGGGATGGGGAAGTAGCCCATTTTAAAATATGTCACGGGGACAAAGCCGCGGGGCATAAGCTAGTTAAATATACTTAACAAACATTTGTATTCATCATACAAACATCTGCCCCGACCGGGGATCGAGCCCGGGACCTCAAGCTTCATAGTCGTCATATAGCAACTTAATTCGCACTGGGACGTAAACAGGTTGATGATGAAAGCGAAAACATGTAAATTAATTTGTTAAGTAAATTGTAATAACAATTAAAATGATTACGTGGAAGTTAAGTTTATTCAACTGGTTCAGTGGCCATCAGCGAGTTTCAGAAAAAGTATCTGAAATACGCACCGGTAACTTGAGCTTGTGTTCACATTTTTGAAACGTCCTGTAATTTTGATGTCATTTCAAAACTACTGATTGCAAATTGATGCAATTTTTAGATGATGAGGGTCCTTGAAACATGAGTGTGGTTTTATAAACCGAGGCGAAGCCGAGTTTTATAAAATCACACAATTGTTTTAAGGCCTAATTATATAGAGTTGCATACATTACTTTATTTACACACATTATAAGTACCCTAAGCTAGGTTCAGAACCCGAAGGCATAACAAACCTGTCACGAATTCGACTGCTTTTTTTTATCATAGAGTATTTATTGTATTGATTTTTGAAGATGTTACAAATTAGAAACTCATAAATACATCAAATAGTAAAACTGGTTGTCGTAATGCGTGGACTTATAAAACGTGTAGATAAAAAAAATTCAAATTAATTAAAATAACTCGGTCGTGAAAGTATTGTTTTACGTTTTTCATTAATAATTACAGTTCAAAGGGACAGATAAGCGTGACTAATAGTAATAGCACAGCGTTTTAATGGGCTCCACCTATTTCTGTACTGGGGCGGATCCAACTTTGTTTGCTCTTGTGACACGGAGACAAGCAGATATATGATTTACGATGAAATAAGTTAGACATAACGAAAACGGGATATTGACCGCAATGCAACCGCGAATCATTTAAAACTGTTGATGAAATAAGTTTTTCGGTTAAAAGAATACAAGGGAAGATGAGGACGAAAGGGTTATTTTGAGAGCAAAACCAAATGGTGATAAGTAATCTTTTAATTTTTTATACACTGATTCCGTCATCTACATTGACGAGCAAAAATAACACGTCACTTTCCATACGAAGTTGTATGAAAAGTGACCCGTTATTTTTGCTCTTGACTATATATTACTCTTCTTCGAGGTCATAGATGGCACTAAGGTCTAAGTGTTATACGACATGAATGATACAAGACCTCTCTATAGAAACTAGGTACAGCAGGCTTAGAATTTTAAGAGAACGCGATATTGTAAGCCGTGATAGCCTAGTGGTTTGACCCATGGCCCTCTCAAGCAGAGGGTCGAAGGTTCGAGTCCAGGCTCGCATCTCTGATTACGTTTATAATTTATCATGAGCTTTTCGGTAAGAAGACATCGTTAGGAAACCTGCATACTCCTGAGAAGCAATTCAATTTCGCAATCCGCATTAGGCCAGCGTGGAAAATATAGCCCACTCCCTCTCATTGTGAGAGGAGGCCTGTGCCCAGCAGTGGGGCAGCTGTATTCAATAATAGTTATTTTTATACGACTGCCCAAAGAAATAGAGTGTACTGTTTTCAGTGTTCACGTAGGTATGAATGTAATTATGTGAGTTTCTTTATTATTGTAATTTATTGAATCAGGCGTTACCTTGCGGAGGTCCATATTTATGAACTAAAAACAATTACTTTGTTCACCTGCGACCACAAGAACGCGTCAGCGTTTAGTTTTAGTGGTGGTGGTGATAGTTGTGTCTGTGTGACATGTGTTGATTCGTGTAGCAGTGGAGGCGGAGGTGTGCATGGAAACATAAATTTGCCGCACATATATAACTATTTTTCACTTGTGGTCGCGGGTGAGCAAGGTAATTGTTTATTGTATTGTCCTTGGCAGCGTCAGTCGCTCACCTTATTCAAATTGCAGATGACCTTCCTCGCCTCCTTGCAGTTCTCCGGGTTCTGGAGGTGGTACAGCCTCCTCTGCACGAGATCGCTGACGTTGGCCGCCTCCTGCCTCCTCCAGTCGTGGTAACCGTCCAGCTCTGGAAGCTTCTCTTGATCCGAGAGAAGAGATCTGCGAAAAAAAAACGATCACTATGCCGCATTTTGTGAAAGGTCGCCACTATCTTTTTATCCTAATCGCTAATCCTGCCGCTAAGCAGCGGTGCTCGCACATTTATATTCCAGCGAGAGAGATAACACACCCGGGGCAATTATTGGCTTAAGAAACATTTCGACACTACTTTATAAAAAGATCGTATCTCGAAATCGATAAGCTTCCAAAATTAACCTTATGTTGTCTTTCTGAAGGTTTAGTTTAGTTTACATAATGATTTGAGAAACGAGCTCTCTTCAAAGTAGTGACGATTTCATCTTTGCCTTCTGTCACAGCTGTGACGACCGCGGATCGCTTTTCCACACCACGCGCGCCCCGCGCTCACCCCCACTCGCATCCAGAAACGCACATAGCCGTAAGGGCGTTTACTGCACACATGCATCAGTATCGTTTCTTGTTAAGTTAGTATATATAATATTATTTGCCTCTGTTGGATACGAATCTGAAATCTTTTTGTGTAGCAGGTGTCTATGGGCAGCGGTGACCAATTACCATCATGTGATTCGCTTGCTTGATCCGCCTTCTTGTTTCATAAAAGATAGACATGAAATAAGGCCATATATTTCAAAATTCTCAACATACGTATCTTTTTAAACCACAGGCGCAAAGCCGCGCTCAAAAGCACCGATGTGTCTAAATAGAAAATATTAATGATATAATTCCGGGGATCCGCGATAAATAAAACAAACTTAACAGCTTTGCGGAATCGTAAACACATCTGGTGTTCCTGATACGTCGGTTCCGCGAAATGCCGACAAAACCAGTGTTCGCAAATTCGCAACTAGGTTTATCGAAGTTTGATGGCTGTAACCCCCGACACAAAAAGAGGAGTGTTATAAGTTGAGCTGTAGGTTTATCGAAGTTTGATGGCTGTAACCCCCGACACAAAAAGAGGAGTGTTATAAGTTGAGCTGTGTATAGGTGTATCTGTGTATCTGTCTATGACATCGTAGCTCCTAAACGGATGAACGGATTCAGACGCGGCTTGTTTTTAACCGAAAGCTAGTTCAATTGAGATGGTTCTTAGCCAAGTTTCATAAAAGTCGGTTCTGCCGATTTTGAAATAAAAATATCGGGGTTTTTTTTCAACTTTTAAGTTGTAAGTAACTTGTAAGTACAAGACAAAATTACAACACTGGCATCAGAAAATATAAGTAAGTGAATTTTTCCAATTTATTTTTGTAATAAATAAAAAAACCTTAGAAAAAAAACGTAAAATAATCCTCTAAAATAATGATAAATAAAATAAAATAAAATGCGTTTATTTCGGACAACAGAAACTAAAGCCTAAGGTTTTATGGCCTAGCACTAAGCAGCAGAAATATGAAGTCGGTGCGATGCGAGCGGAATATTCTTTGAATGAAGCACCGACTTCATATATCTGCTGCTTAGTGCTAGGCCATAAAACTTTAGGCTTTAGTTTCTGTTGTCCGAAATAAACGCATTTTATTTTATTTTATTTATTTATCATTATTTTAGAGGATTATTTTACGTTTTTTTTTCTAAGGTTTCTTTTTGAAGGCGGTTTTACTTTTTTGTTAAAAGATTTTACAATTTTACGTTGATTTAACATTTTCAGAATTATCCTCCAACTCCTAACCGTTAAGGAGTTGCACCTTCCATCATCAGCTCATCAACATAAGATGATGACTACCGGACGCAAATACTTGAATAGCCTTAGAAAATATGTGAAACACGTGATACGTGCCTATAAAATTTGAGGGTTGCCCTCGATTTCCCTGAGAGAACATACATAAAAATAAAAAACTTACAGTGGAACGTAGAACCTCCTCCCTTTTTTTGAAGTCGGTTAAAAAAATATCAAGAGTTTGTTTTCTTTTACTTTATCCGCTTGACTTGAAGTTGATTTTCAACAATTATATTCCTTGGTTTTACTTGGTTGGTTTTTTTTTTTGTAACAACATTTAAAAATTTGCACCACAGCCAAGAAACAATAAGTCATTAAAACAAATTATAAATTATAATCAAAACCACAAGAAAATCGTATAGAATTATGGCTTCATTCATCAAATTCAGTAATTATAGATAACAATAACTCATCAGGTGAAACATTTTAAAGTGACGTATTTATTTGAATTGTACAGTATTATAACACATGTTCAATGAGAGGAAAACTGCAACACAACATACATACAAGGGCAAAGATCCTATTTCACCAACTCTACAAATGTCAGCCCCTCGACTACGAAGTTCAAAATTCGAAATTCGTATCGTGCCGTCCCTCTCAAGCTAATATTATTTAACACGAGAGTGAGCGGGACGATACGATACGAACTTCGATTTTCTAATTTCGTAGTATGGGGGCAGTTTACGATGTCAATTCGATCTACATTTGACTGCCAATATCAAGCGCACTAAAACAAAAACTCTCCAAGTCAGCAATTTACAACGAATTGTCATTGTGAACTGACATTTGTAAAGTTGGTGAAATAGGAGCTTGGGCCGTGTTTTATATAAAGGTTACAATTTACAATTTACAGGCGGAAGTCTCTGTCTAAGTTCTATTTATAGGAAAAACTGCTTTAATATGTGTATAGTACTGTAATTGCCTGTAGATATTAAACTAGAAAGTAAGATGTCATTTAAAACTAAACTGACTAAATGGCTGCACGAAAATTGTTTTTATGATATTAAAGAATATTTGATGCGCTAAAAGCTAAATCGCTAATAATAAAATGAACATTTGACATTGTTAATATATTTGATTTCCATTAAATTAAAAATACGTTAACAGAGGTAAAAGCGACTGATGTAACTTTGCACACCTGCATGCAGGTTGGATACGCATGTTCTAGATTTAAGATCATTGTAACCGTGTTCCAACAAATATATAATTATGATTTGATTTGATAACAAAAGGTGTTAGAATGAGACTTGCGATTGTAAATTGCAGCTTTATAAAACACGGCCCTGGTTTTCTAGTGTCATAAACGGATCACTGACGTATGTTGTCAGACGAGTATAGTCAGACATATTTCGGACTAATAAGTAGTACTTCCTCTGGGACCGAATTGCTCCTTGAGGATGGACTACGAACGCAGCCTTCCCGCGATCTTTACCAGAGTGTCCGTCCACCTTGCGGGAGGCGTATCAACATTCGCCTTCCGGTACGCGGTCGCCACTCTAGAACCTTACGGCCCCAACGGTCATCAGTTCTGCGAGCAATGTGCCCCGCCCACTGCCACTTAAGGTGTGCAACTCGCTGAACTATTATAAATATGCCAGAAACCCACCTTTTCCTGTCAGCAACTTGATCCAAAATTAACTGCAGCTTGTCGGTTTTCTTCTCGTCGAACATAACTTTTTTTAGCTCATGGTTTATGTAATACCACAGCTCTTTTGTGTTCGAGTGTATCCGTCGTCTGAGATTCTCGTACTCCTCGGTAGGGCCTTGTCCTGAATCTAGGAGCAGACCCGCGTCTAGGTCTTTCAAGTTGCCGCGTAACCTAAAAACAAGAAACACTGTTATGGAAAACTCGAAACAAATATACTATCCACTGGGACAAGACGTTTGTATCATCTTGACGCCTGAAGTCCTATTTTTAGAACAAATATACTTTGAACTTTTTATTGACGACATGATCCTGTGACACTTGCATTGACAGCTATAGAGTTTTAACACATTATCATGATACTCGGGACTTAATCGCGTAAAAAGCATATATTTAAATTTGAATTTAAATACCTCGACGTTCCGACGACCGGACGCGACGTTGCGTCCATGGTCTCTAAGGGACTGAAGAGGCAGGTCATGATAATGTGTGAAAATCGCGAAAGTTTAAATCAATATACAGAGCGTTAAATAAAGTCAACCTGGACCGATCATATTCCTTCTCGTGACATAATGGTAAGTAGGTAGTTTTTCGTAACACTTCTCGAAGCTAAAGCTATAAAACTATACGACTGTTTAACTTGCCGATAAACGCATGTTATCACCGGCTTAAACAATTAAACGACGAATTGGACTTGTTTGCGTGGGCCGGGTCGGTGGGTGCTTCAATTGCCTACTTGTATTGTTGAACTATTTACACTACTCAAAAGAAAATAGGGGCCACTAACATCGATATATAAAACATTAAAGATAAGCCACGCACCT
Source organism: Clepsis dumicolana (assembly GCA_963691665.1). Classification (NCBI taxonomy): domain Eukaryota; kingdom Metazoa; phylum Arthropoda; class Insecta; order Lepidoptera; family Tortricidae; genus Clepsis; species Clepsis dumicolana. The sequence continues at coordinate 12,097,677 of OY829520.1, read as the reverse complement.
GTTCAGCGCTGACAAAATGCGGCCCTCACTCATTAGCTGTCATTAGACTGACATAATGTCAAACATCAAGGGATACTAAGTCACCAAATCACCTAATCCCCTATTTCTATTTTTTTTATGGGACAAGTGACACCAATTGACCTAGTTCCAAATTAAGCAGGGCTTGTGTTATGGATACTAGACAACGGATAAACATACTTATATAGATAAATACAAATTATACTTTAATGTTTTATATCGATGTAGGTATTCATGATTCAATTAGTTCGGTTTTATAATTGTTTTTGATACAATGCAACTGGACTCTGCTCTGCGCTACGAGCACCCGCGGTCTATGGACTCTTTGAAAGACAATTTTAAAATAGAATGACATCAATCTATAATTTAATAAGTTGATTGACACAATTTGAATAAGCAATATACAGAGTGATGTTATCGTAGTGAACAATTCAAATGTACAAGGTGTGGTACAAATAATCTACAATACATTACTAGCTTATTATTTATTAGTCACTTATGAGAGGCCTGCGCCCCAAGTAGGTACGTATACTAGCCAATACAAATAACACAAAATGCTAATTTCGCTAGATCCGTACTTAGTAATTCAATAGCTTTACCGAGCCATCTTCGGAATTCCAGTTACACGTATATTTCTTCGGGAATCTTGCAATTCTCTTGACTTGAATAAATCGCTATAAATAAATAGTAAACGTTAATATTTAGTTAGGTTCAGTATAACAAACATAACTCTTAGTTACTGTCAACCACTTTTCATTGGATCCCAATCCGCTTGCCATAAATATTTATCAAGACGCCTATAAAATTATACCAAAAAATGTTATGACACGCATTGTATCAAAGGGAAATTCATGTTTAACGATTTGCTATAATTAAAACAACCGTATAGTTTACAGTTTAAATTTGATGTCTGAATAAAATAAAATAAATTACAGGTGGCAGGACATGCAATAGGTAACCCCAGAATTCAAAATGCTTCAATGCATTTGAGAAAGTATTCAAAACGCACCACCAAGACCCCCACTGCATGTGTGCGTGCTGAGACAGTCGAGAAACAAAAGAAATACTACATACACACTCTTTCATAAGGATGTGACTAAACACATCGAAATAGTAATTTGAAGGGGCGGGCTATGTCACCGTAGTTTATCTCTACTTTACCCTGGGTTAGTATTAACCCAGAGTTACCCAGGTCAGTGCAAGTCGGCCTAAGTATCTTTGACTGTGTAGGTGTGTTATCGACGTTCGAATAATTCATCAAAACAAGCAGAAACACCTGCTTGTTTCTCCCTCATTCTTGTGAAGGCGAGACGAATAATTGATGTAAGCTCGGCTCGTATGTTATTAATAACGACCTAGAAATCAAAAGACAGGTGATACAGGGGTCTGGCCTTTATGCGTTGGATGCGAGTTCGTCTGCGCTATATACATTTTTCGCTATTCCGCGGGAACTCGTGCCACTAAGCAGCAGTGGTTGCACTGTTGTGTTCCGGTGTAATTACGGGCACAAGAGGCATTTCATCTTCGCTCTCTAGGTTGGCAACGCATCTGCAGGGTTCAGAGTGTCTACGGGCAGTGGTGATCACCTATACCATCAGGTGACCCACTTGCTCGTTTGCCTTCCTTGTCGTATATTAAAAAAAACTACTAGAGTCGCACACTGCACAGCGGTTAACAGGCATCACGCGCAATCTATATGATTTAGTGACTGACTGACTGACTGAGCAACGCCCAGCCCAAACCCCTGGACCTGGAAAGCTGAAATTTGGCATAGAGGTTCCTTTTATAATGTACGCCCGGGATAACGGGGGTTTTTCGAAATTCCCACGAGATAGAGTTATAACAAAATCGTAAGCCCTCTCACAGTTAGAGGAAGCTGTTTCAGGTTAGTCTTGTGTTTAAGTTAGTATTTTGTCAAACAAGGTATTGGTCGAAACAAGTACTACGAATATACTCTACACATATGACATAAGTACTTAATGTGTGTACTTCAGCCAGTACTCGTGCATCGACGAAGCAATTTATTGACCTTGAACTGTGATCATTAAAAAAATAAACTGGCGACTCCTTTCGCAGCTGGTTAAGCTTAACCTCGTAAGTCCATTTATTTTTAATTATGTCCTACTCTATTTGTTAAATAAAGCACACACGGGATTATTTTAAGCCAAATTTTACTGGGTATCATAAAGCAGACAGACGGGAGGCGCATTTAGCTTATCTATGCACTACAATTTTCCTGACACTATTTGAGGGTGACGAGGAACACACACGTACAGCACACGCCTACGCTCATGTCAAAATTTGTTACGTTCCTACAAACTCACACTAAAACAAAGCCGTCACACAAATGCCAAAAACACGCACACAATCAACAGACCCTGTGCATTTTGCACAGACTTAATGTTAGATTCTTGGCAGAAGGCAAATCGCGCGTTAACATCTCCATACCTTTCCTGGGCCGTGTTTTATAAAGCTACAAGTTACAATTTAAAAGTGGAAGTCCGCTTTATAAAACACGGCCCTGCTCTAAGCTGGGTATGCTCGCACTTGGCCTAATAACGCGTATGTATGTTATGTATGTATTTATGTGTACGTATGTTGAAAGCATAATTCGACCTAATGGTCATTAGGTTCGTATAGAAGTTTTCGCAGAAATCGTTAACTACTCAGTGCCCTTTGGCAAAATATCTACAAGCTTTAATGTTGAACGTCACGAGCAAAGTTTTATCCGTGACCCTAACTAGCCATACACTAACCCCGAACTTGCACTAGCAAGAATAACCTAACCCTTAGAGCAAGAAAAGAAAGTATGTTAACGCGCCATTTCCCCTCTGCCGAAAATTTGACATTAATTTGTCTAACTGCTTTATGACCTAGCCATCAGTAGAATAAATGTTTTCAAACAAAAAAAACCTTTTAAGAGCTAAGGTGCCACAGACAGGCACACAGTCACCCACACGCATATAGCGGTCAAACTTATACCTAGCACCCCTCTTTTTGCGGGGTGTAAATTTGGGTAAGTTGCTTTACATTCTGGTGCTTGACAGACTACTTCCAACTCGTTCGCTTCACGGCCTCGTAATGTAATAGGTACGAGGGGCGGCTGAAACGCAATCTACCTAACAATGAAACAAAAGACTGTCGTGGCTAATTTTTTTTTATTTTTATATATAGTCCCCTGCCAGTAAAATGCACTTATTAAATTTTTCATATATTGACCATTTAAACCATTAAAAAAAAATCTTTCGGTTTGTCGTCAAAAAGTCAGTAACCGCAGCCTTCATTTCGTCATCGGTCATAAACCTTCGTCCCCTGAGGTCTTTCTTGAGAAGTCTAAACAGAAAATAGTCACAGGGGGCTAAATCTGGACTATAAGGGAGGTGGTCAATGGTTAATTGCTAGCTTCGTTGTGCGGGCGGTATGCACTGGTGCGTTATCGTGCAAAATCAGAATTCCTTTGCGTAGTTTACCTCGCCGTTTTTCTTTTATTGTATCTCTTAGTTGATATAGCAAGTTTGAGTAATAATCAGCATTCATTGTAGTTTTCTTCGGTAAATAATCTATGAGCAAAATCCCTTCTGTGTCCCAAAAGATTGTAGCCATAAGTTTACCTGCCGATGGACAGACCTCGAATTGTCGAATCCAAGTCTCATCACATGTTACAATTCTAGAAATTATTTCTTCCTCTTTCCCTTGACTCATGTCCAAAAACTCTTCGCAACATTTGACACGCCTCTCCATGTCAAATGCAGTCAACATTCTGGGGACCCAACGTGCACTAACCTTGGACATGTTCAAATGCTCATGAATTATTTCATTGACTCGCTCTTTACTGACGCCCACATCTCTATCTATCTCCCACTGCTTCACTCGTCGGTCCTCTAATATTTTTTTTTACACCCTGGCTACATTTTCATCGGTGACGGCCGAAACTGGTCTTCCGCTACGAGGATCATCTTCCAGGCTCTCACGACCTAACTTAAACTGCTTTGACCAAAACTTTATAACAAATTCGGAAGAACACGAACTGCCAAACACACGTAACATACGCTGTCTGATCTCCGAAGGCGTATTCCCTTCTTTAGTCAAAAACTTAATCACCGCACGCTGCTCGATTTTATCCATTTTCACTTTTTCTACCGACATGTTTGAAACAATTGTAAGAGACAAATAAACGTGATGCAATAAACAAATGAATGTAATACATTTTGAAAATAGAATAACAAACGAATATAAATCCATACCAGCCAGCATTATTATTTTTGTATATATTTAAATAAAATAAAATAAATAAAAAATCATTTATTGCCACAACATACCTAACTACAAGAATTATATAAAAAACACATTAAAAAAAGAAACTAGTTACGTTCCGGCAATGGGTACCAGTCTCAGCATATGCTAGGTCACATGGCGACATGAACCCAGCGCTGATTTGCAGACTGACCCCTTTAGCGGCGGCTAGTTGTAAGAGAAAAAAAAAACACAATATGGTTAAAAATTATAATTTCTGACCAAGGAGATTACTTATCAGCCGCCCCTCGTACAAGTAACTTCGCAACTTTTTTTTTAAATTCGGGGTAAGGCTGGGAGAGAAATTCGGTAGCGGTGTATTTACGTTAATAACCATCTTTTCTATGCCCTCGATTTTTTATAGCAACATCATAATATACCTACTCACCACGAAACAAAAAAAAGTTACAATTAATCGGCTAGGTACACCAAAACATTTACTATAACCTCATTCATAAATTAAATATTTTTTTTACTAATAATCAGGAAAAACAGGGTGGGCAACATGTTCCGGTGACTATCTTAACTAATATTATAAATGCGAAAGTAACTCTGTCTCTCTGTCTCTCTGTCTGTCTGTTTGTTACCTCTTCACGGGAAAACCGCTGCACCAATCTAGATGAAATTTGGTAAGAAGATAGTTTGAATATTGAGGAATAACATAGGCTACTTTTTATTCGGGAAAATTATATGGTTCCCGCGGGATAGCGATAACCGACATCTACGCAGACGAAGTCGCGGGCAACAGCTAGTAATAGTATAAATAGAAGCTAATTGCTAGGTTTAACCATTTAACATAGCAACTGGGGCTATATTTTTAATTGGGTATTGTGTTAATTCAATTGTAGCCCACTTTATTAATTCACGAGATACTGGACTCGTTGTTTCTCAGTGCCTCGGTGTTTGAAATTAGACGTTCTGTTTAAGACACAGAGAACAAATTTGATTGTTTATTGATAACAATGTTGCGAACTGTTTCGAATTGAAGTAATGAGCTATCGCGAGTCAAAAATCCGCTAGCGTCGAGTGATGTGTATCTGTCAATTTCCACCAATCATAGGCCAGTAGCTTGTCTCTCATTGGTGGAGAATGACAGTTAGACCTCACTCATCATCAACATTAGCGATCCTAGCGGATTCTTTACTCGCAATAGTCACGATAGCCCTTATTGGAGTATATTTGACACACGTGGATTTATTATGAGTACTGCTGGCACCTATTTCACCATCTTTACAATTGTCAGTTTTATATGACAATTCGAACTACATTTCCTTGACAATATGAAGTGCGTTAAAACAAAAGCTCTTCAAGTCAGCAATTGACATCGAATTATCATTGAAAACTGACAATTGTAAAGTTGGTGAAATAGGGGCCAGGTGTCTGTCGTTTAGAGACGACAGACGCTTTTCCTAACTTATCAAAAAAAAGATCCCACGTCTGTTGGATCAGGCGTTACTTTGCTTTTAGTTCATAGATCCACTGTCGTAAAATCCAAAACATAAGAGGGTCGTTTCCTATAATAATACATATTTATTATATTTTAAGACCAAGCCCATACGTTTACAAAATTCACAAAATACAAATCAACTGAAATAAATAAAAGAAAATGACACATAGAGACTAGAGGCAGCATGCTTACGCCCCCTACGGCTCAACATAGGGCTGTCCAGTGGCTTGGACAAGGCCTCCAGAATGGTGTGGGGGCTGGCATCCTATGACATCTTAAAACTAAATGCGCTTGAAATCTAATGGTAATAACGTATAAGGATGTTATGAAATATATATTGCTGTTACAGATGTACAGACGTTTTGGGAGAGCCGTTTTTTAGGCACATCCAGAAGACACCAGTTTCAAGAAACAGATGCAAGATTTATATTGTGGTAGGGGTACACCTGTTAGTAAGAACCTAGTCAATAAAGCACTTACCCTGGCGATTTCCTAATTTGTGCAATAAGGTTGCTATGCTGCTGTTTAAGCGAATCCAGTTGTGAGGAGACTCTTTTTAGTCTCTCCTGGAACTCTATTACTTCATCTGTGCTACCTGTGCATCTGAAATAAGAAACGTTATTAAAGCGATATCTTTGACGCCGCAGTTTGTTTAATCTAGCTGGACAACGCTATCCAGTGCCCTTAGTGTAATCAAAAAGCACAAAATACGTCTCGAACTCGTTTGCGTTAAAGTGTCAAATAGTATGAGAATTGTTAAACGCGAACCAACGCGATCGAGACATATTTCTTGGCCTGGTCGGCGATTACACTAGGCGATCTGTAACGCGTGTGGCAACAGAAAGAGGACCAGAAAACGCATGGCGAAAGCGCGCTAGCGTTTAAAATTGTTACGAGTAAAAACTAAAGCATCGATTTGATTTTTGTCTTACCAAAAAAGAGAACAAAATAATAATTACTTTTCTGTTCGTTTCATCGCAATTACAATATTCCCTCTCATTCAGCTCCAGAAACGATAAAAGTCTTGTGTTATCTGTGCGGGATGGTATTACTTGAAAATAATATGAGTGAGGTTGAGCTTGTTACAGTAACATTACACTAATACTAAATATAATAAGAATGTAACACACTAACACCGTTTTTGCATATAGATACGCATTGTTTAATTGAACTGTTATTTTCTCAGTAAGTGAATCTTGTATTCTTTTGAGTAAATAAATATCTTAAACCGTAATATAGATCGTAGGTAGGTATGTGTACCTAAATGAAAAAACTGTACATAGGTACCAAGAAAAATCAAAACCCTCGTTTTGATGTCGCCAACTTCGGGAAAAACAGAGATATTTTTCTTTGTAACGAAACGACGGCATGAATGTAACAATGGTTCTCGTAGCGTACCGCAATTTTTCATCATTACAGTACGGCTGTTTTCTTTACAGCCTTCACGCATATTACTGATGCACTTTGCTTAAATTATACATGGTTAGATAGACTAATATCCATGATCAATTTAAAGCCTACACTTATTTCAGGAATGCATGTCGTACCTTAATTGGCCTTTAAATAATTGGTGCCTTAGGACAGACAATTTTCAAACTAAATGAAATATATTTTAGACATACTCTTTTAGAGATTTAATTTTTCTGAAGCAAGCACGCGAAATACAACAGAGAAATACTATTATTTTCCAGATTTTCTTTTTTTAACCCCTGATGAAAAGCATGATCGTGTGCCTGTGTACCTTCTGTAAGTTCAGGGCCAGGGGAATGCGTCACGATTGGTTCATAGGTTGTTATCTGGTCGAAAATGAGCCGCAATTCGAGGCTAGAGAGATTTATAGGTGCAAATGAGCATATGCGTTTCGGAAACGTTCGCCCTGACATTTGGTGTCCAGAGGGTGGTTGGTCCGTGATTTTAAAGTTCTAAAAGTAGATTGATCATTTTAAATGTGGTCACCCTATACAGCGGATCAAGTCGCATCTTACCTGAGCGGCGCAATGAAAAGATACGTGACCACGATCCATATGACCAACAGGGCGACGGCGACGCGTTTCCATCGCGCCAAGTACATCATCAGGTAGTCGTTGGCGGTCATGTGGCCATTGGAGTAGTGCTTCATCGCCGGGCACAGGCAGGGCGGCTGAGGTTACAGCATTTCTGGAACAAATCTATGGTTAAAGCAAAGACCAAACACCGTATAAGTATAAGTAATTTTTTTTTATACAACAAACACGGACCAACCACCCTCTGGACACCGCAATCTAATCCTAATCCTAATATTATAAATGCGAAAGTAACTGTTAAAGTTAAAGCTGCACCAATGTAGATTAAATTTGGTAAGAAGATAGTTTGAATATTGAGGAATAACATAGGCTACTTTTTATTCGGGAAAATTGTACAGTTCCCGCGTTATAGCGATAACCGAAATCTACGCGGACGAAGTTGCGGGCAACAACTAGTATTCTATAATTTACTTGGAAAGTCATTACGAAAAAAGCCGCGGTGAGCGGGCCGGGGTAATGCGTCGTGATTGGTTCATAGCTTGTCATCTCGCTTGTCATCTGGTCGAAAGTGAGCCGCGATTCGAGGCTAGAGAGATTTATAGGTGCAAATGAGCATATGCGTTTCGGAAACGTTAGCCCTGACATTTGATGTTCAGACGGTGGTTGGTCCGTGACAACAAGTTATTCAAACGAGCAAGTGGGTCACTGTGTATCTGTGTATATGTATATCTATCTGTGGCATCATAGCTCTCAAACGGATGGACCGATTTCGATGCGGTTTTTATCGGCCATCTCTCCCAACCAAGCTTCCAATAACAATGAAATTACTCCAAAAACTAGTTTTAACTTTTAAATCTTACACTGGTACTATGCTGGATAATCATATAGCTCATCCACAATGGAAAACATTGTAATTATGTGTCATCACGGTTGCAGACTATCACTCATTATAGGTAATAGCATTATAGAATACAGGAAAATGTATCATAACTTCAAGGTTGCATGGATGTTTGTTGTGTGTCGTTGTGAGTGAGGAAAACGACCTATTAGTCGTGGGTCAGGCTTCAGAGAACACAGATAAAGCCCAAATATATTTAAATGAGAGCACAAAGTGTAATTGTGGTGTACCTATTTTATTTTATTATAATAAAGGTATGGTAGGTACCTAATGAAAATTAAATTCCAAATTACATAATGGTTATTGCATTGTACATTAAGACCAACTTATGCCGAACCAGGGAACTCTGAATTAAATTGGCACATTTTAACCGTCTAACTGAATGTTAAGACTGAGTTAGTGTCCATTCCAGGTTCAAGCAAGTCTGCCTAAGTATTTTATCCAAAATACTTCATGAATATTAGTTAGTAACTAAATGTAGTTTACACAGTAGTGAGAAAATAATATTTATGAAATAGTTTACAATAATAATCAATAATTAGCATTAAATATTAAAATGTGAATGGGAAGAGGTCCCTTTAAGCGATAAATTCACCTTTAGTTCTACACATGTTTTGTAGGTACAAGTCTTTTGTTGGTTTCAAACCATTTACATTACAACATCTATGAGTTCAATTGCTAGGAGGAAGGAATTTTTTTATAAATTATGATAAGTAGATTATCAATTTAAATATTACTGAATAAATGGTGTACATGCTACCTTTGATCCTTAGACAATTTTGGAACAAACAGCAGTAACTGAGATACCTACCTACTCAGAGATGTCAATTAACTTTACTCCAAGTTTCTGAATTTAAATAGGTAGGTAGATCTACTCAGCCAAAATGATTTGACAACACCATAGCATCCTGGGGCCTACAGCAAATTTTAACAGTGTAAAATTTTAAACTTGTCACAACTTTCTTGAAAAGTTGAAATTCATTTTGGACATAGGTAGGTAGTTGCATGCATGGAAACATACATTTGCCGCACAGATATAACTATTTGTCATAGGTAGGTAAGTCTTATATATAAAAAAAAAACCGACGAATTGAGAACCTCCTCCTTTTATTGAGGTCGGTTAAAAAGGACTTTGGGTGGCAGGAGGATAGTTTCTTTGATATTACCCAGTGCAAGTTATATGGCTAGTATGTTTGTAAGTTAGGCTTATGCTAGTTTGTCCATAAGTATACATATGAAGGGTTATTTCAATGTCTATGTTTAACCCTTAATTAATGTTGCTATGCTATGTTTTATTGCAAAACACAAGGGAACTCAGTGTTAATCAACTTAATTCAATGGCACAATTTAATTAATTAAGATATCAGAACTATATATACTTTAATATTACTTCTTATACAAGTTTTGACATTGTGACATAAAGTATGGTAAAGCTCATGAATATTCTAAGAGTTTGGAGTTTTTAAGGAAATCAATCAAGAATTATTGGTAACTGACAAAAAATGATAAAATTTATACTTATGCTTCTCTAATTTTCTTAGGGCAATTGTAGCTAATAATAACTAATTATCGTGATTATGTTGTAACGTGCTTACAGGTGTGGACTCTTAAAACGTAACTGACCTTATCTTTTATAGGAAGTAGGTATAAAAAATCGAAGTAAACAAAGACTTTGATACATGTAAAACAAGTGCCGCCTCATTTTTATTCGCACATTTATAGCAATAGTAAATGCAATCGGCAAATAACACTCGAGGGCAAGCGACAACTCTCCTTAGCGGATATTGACAATTTAAATCGTATCAACACGCTGCGATACCTAGTCACATCGCAGTTTACATGTAACATCGCGCATTTATCTCGTGTGCGATCTATAGCACAGGAATGTTGCATCTCCAACCCTGCAAACTCAAATCCAATCAGAAAATTACTAGAATTCCGGAATTATAAACATACCTTGTATCGCACGCGATGACGTGTTAAATGTGCACTTGACACTTATTTATTAATTGTGAATTAATAAAGCTTGTAAGTTCAGTAATGGTTACCAAGTATTTATGAGAAAAAAAGATAAAAATTAAATAATTAACTATTCATTTCTCGTAGCACAAACACTACACCACATCTCGCGCTGACATTTCGTCACTGAACGTGAACGAATAGAATGGAATGGATTATGGATGGAGTGGAGTGGACGAAAGAGTGATTGAAGATTGAATCACAGACGATTGAACCAAGATCGTACTAAGATACGTCAAAGTCACTTTGGGAATGACCGGTCAGTAACCTATTCAAGCTACATTTTTATTCGCGCCTGATTATATTAAAACTTCAAAAAAAAGGAAGTTCTCAATTCGTCGAAAAAATTGTTTTCAAAGGTCACTGTTGAGGTCAAATTCAAGATTCAAGATGTGATTTCATTGTCAAAGTACAGAACAGCCCCCCGACTACGAAGTGCAAAATTCGAACTTCGTATTGTGCCGTCCCTCTCAAGTTAATATTATTTAACACGAGAGTGAGCGGGACGACACGAACTTTGATTTTCGTAGTCGGGGGTGCAGCCTTAGAAATGTAGCTGGGTTTTTTCCTGAAAATGTGCGCCGAGGTTTTGGTTTCTACCATAGACAAGACAGTGGGCACCGTCGGCATATTTCTCAACGGGTCAATCCATTCCATTCCTTCTATTCATTCGTATGTTCACTTCACTCGATTTCGTTATCGTATCGATTTCACATAATTTTTTTACACTACTTTGACTTCAGGCGGAATTCGATTTGCCGGGCCGGCGCGCTTTTTTCTTAAACTACTGGTGAAGAAAACCCGCAGTTAATCCAATCAAAATGCCCAAAAAACCGCCTAGGAACGCATTTTACTTCTACATGCTAGATTTTAAAGAAGAGCAAAGAAAAAAGGGGAAAAATTATAAAAACATGGCTGAGATCGCCGAGGCAGCTGGACCCCTTTGGAGGGTATGTTTATCTTACTTCAACTTGATGTTTTGAAGCCGTTATTCATGACTAGGTGTTTAAAAAAGTCATTAAATAAACATACTTTGTTTAAGCTTTAAGATTTTGCAAACCGAACACGAACAGAAAACTGTAACACGATACTTTTAGGTACCCATTTGGACAGTTCCGCGAAGTCTTATCGGTTCTCGCAGGTTATCAAACTTATTTGGTTAGCGGTACACCTTACAGGTTTAATATTTAGACTATTTAGTCCAGGAACTTCAGTTATGTTGTTAAGAATGCATAGAAAAAAGTAAAATTATGTTGCCTTTGTAATCCCATGTACATTGGAAGAGATTCTTAAGAATAAACTTGCTTGCTTTTAATTGTGTTTTCTCATTTTTGCAATAGTGTCTTCATACCTTTTTTGCTTTACTGTGGTGAATATTTTGGGAACTCGCAAGTCATAATTTGGTAACTTTCCATAACAATTCTAAAGCACCCCCGCTGGAGACAATCAATTGTTATTGTCATTTTGCGGGTGGTAGGACCTTGTGCGAGGTCCGTACGGATTGCTACCACCATCTTACTCGCTAATCCTGCTGCTAAGCAGCAGTGCTTGTACTGTTGTGTTCTGGTGTGGAGTGTAAGACAGTAGGTGTACTTACGGGCACAAGAGGCATTTCATCGTAGCTCTCTAGCTTGTCAACGCATCTGCGAACCCTCCGGGGTTGTGGCTGTCTATGGGCAATGGTGATCACTTACCATCAGGTGACCCACTTGCTCGTTTGCCTTCCTCGTCATATAAAAAAAAATCTGTATGATTGACAATCGCAATTGAGTGTGTAAGTAGGTAAGGTAAGTACCAATTGAAATTATTGTCAATGTCAGTTATGTGATTGAAGATGAATGATGAAAATTTTAATTAGGGCTTAAATTGATAGGGATTATTTAAGCAAACAATTGGCTGTTTCAATTAAAATAGTGTCAATAGCATTTCAATTGGAATCCTCAGTAACATAGGTCATTAACAATCACAATTGATCATCTCGGGGGTGCTTTAGAATGTGTAGCAAAGTTCTTAATATAAATAGGTGATGTGTTGTAGTGTTACAACTGATTTAAAGAAATAAAAAAATTGATTGTTGCTTGTGTTGATATTGTATTTACAGTACTTCTGGGTACCTAGTATGAAATTTATATTCTACAACAACATTACGTCAGCTGTATTTCATCAGATCATGGTGGTACACTCAAAAAATACTTTTAGAAGAGTTCCTAACCCGATGTGGTCTTGTGGTTTACCGGAGGAAATTTTTAAAATTATGTATTTAATTGTGTTACTTTTTCTGGAATAAATTGAAATCTGTACATATTTTTAAAAAAGTAAAAAAACTCTTGACCTGTATCGGGTCAGGACAAAAATGAATTGTTCAACACGGATTTTGAACTAAAGGTACCTAAATTAATTTTCATAGGATGCACCTCCACCAGTCCGAGCAAAATTTGAAGAAATGGCGAAGAAGGAGAAACAGAAAACCAATGTTCCGGAGATGAAGTTCACTTCCACCGGAATCTCGATCGCCGACATCACGCAGGCGGACAAGCACATCCGCGACGCGGCGGCCGCCGAAGTGAGGGCTATTCAGAACTTCGTCAAACTTCATTCTTTCAACTCGAATGAAGGTAAGTTGTAGTTAAGGAGATACTTTTGGAGGCGGAGCTTATTCACTCAAGCGGTACAACGTTATCCTGTAACGTAAGAAACTAAAGTATTGATTTGATTTTTGTCTAATAATTCATTTTCTTTTCGATCAATTGCAGTTACAATATTCCTTCTCAGCTCACTTCAGAAAATATGAAAATAACTCTATCTATCAACAATTTTGTTTACAATCACGTTTTCATCTTTAGGCAGGGTGAACTTCAGAGATACTTTTAGTCATTATCAGCTAAATAATGTAATATAAAATTTCCCTGACGTTTCATTTCAAACCTCTTTTAGGTCGCGTCACTGGATTTATTTGAATCACAACAGTAATAAAATGTAAACTACTCACTTAAGTGTTATTATTATTATAAGCCTGGCGAAGTGTCCCACTGCTGGGCAAAGTCCTCCACGCGTCCCTATCACCAGTCACAGGCCAATCGTAAAGAAAGATCATCCCGCTACCCTCGTCTAGGCCTACCACGCCGCCGCCATCCATCCTGTGTTACCCACTCTGTGGCAATTAAAAACCGGCCAAGTGCGAGTCTGACTCGGGCACGAGGGTTCCGTAGAATGATTTTAACGTTTTTCCCCAGTGTTTTAAGGAGTCTGGTGTTAACAGAGCCCTGCTCCTAAGCAAAATGTACGCAGTGTGGGGCCAACTTATATTGGTCTGTGAAATCTACAGACGGACATAAGAATTTAAGATTTTGATACTTTTATGAGTGGTTGTGCTATAAGAGCTACCTTCATACCAAATTTCAAGTTTCTAGGACAACTGGAAGTAGGTAACCTTAAGGTTTTTGGATTTCGGCAATTTGTATGGAAATAGCCTTTTTAATGACTATCTTTTGATTGCGTTGACTTAGAAGGTTGATTTTTTCACAGCTTCAAAGGACCGCAGGTATTTGGCAAGGCAAGAGTATTTCATATTGATTTCAGTATGCTACCTCCACGCGTTCCAGAGAAAAATGGTCTTGACAGACAGACAGACGGACAATAGAGTGATCCTATAAGGGTTCCGTTTTTTTCCTTTTGAGGTACGGAACCCTAAAAAGTAGGTATATTATAATGTTCGGCGAAGTAATTTAATTCTTTAAATCCTATGAATAGGGGTAGACACGCTCTCTAGAGTGAAACTGTACTTGACTCTAACTTGTACCAATGGGGTTTTGTATGTTATGTGCTTTACTTACCTAATGTTACTGGTGCCTCTTCATGTTTTATGGTCACGAACAATCAGTGTGTGTATGTATAAGTGCGTGTGCGCGACATGCACGTGCAACCGTGTGTGTGTGTGTGTGTGTGTGTGAGTCCAAAAGTGTATTATGGGGGCGACTGAAAAACAGCGTATGTTTGCCAACAGACCTTTTGGTCTGCGTGGCACAGGCATAAGCTGAGGCGCCTACCATTTCGACAGTTAGTAGCACACTGTTATTGTACTGTGGGGCGTAGCCCAGGGAGTGGGCACTCGAGAAGGTACGGCCGCGTCCTAACAGTAAAATTAATTATTGCCCTGTAAATACTGATGCGATTAAATAAAAGATGGTATTCTTAGTTAGGACTGGATCTATATCGAGTAGCAGGGGGCTTAAGGCTAATACAAATTCTGAAATGCAACTATCTTAATCCGAGGTCCCAGCCCGACTGCACTGCTTTCTGGGAACCAAGTGTTCCTTTATTTTGATCAAATTCCAAGTTTAAAATGTACAGATCAGTCTAGCATGCCAGGATCGCACCATGCACTTGTTGCATGGAGGCTAGCACCCTACAGTACACTAGTTTAAGCTGTATACCTACAAACTATTGAATAAATGTATTTTATTATTTATTTTAGTCCTATGTGATCTAATAATCCTGAGTCTCTTCAGGGTTGCTGCGCGCCGACATCTTCATAATGGACGTGAACTTCTACTGCAAGACCGGCTCCGATTATCTCATCGCTGAGAGCACTTTGATGCGGTTCAACGTGATCGATGGCATCAAGGAGCCCTACCATGAGCTCATTAATCCAGGTAAAAAAAACCGGCCAAGTGCGAGTCGGACTCGCGCACGAGGGTTCCGTAGAAAGATTTTAACCCTTTTCCCTAGTGTTTTAAGAAGTCCAGTGTAAGCAGCCCTGCTCCTAAGCAAAATGTACCCAGTGTGGGGTCAACTTATATTGGTCCTCGAAATCTAGAGACAGACAAAAAATTAAGATTTTGAGACTTTTCTGAGTGGTTGTACTGTAAGAGCTACCTTCATACCAAATTTCAAGTTTATAGGACAACTGGAAGTACCATTTAGGTTTTCATAAAACGGCAATTTGTATGGAAACGACTTTTTTAATGACTGTATCTTTTGATTGCGTTGACTTAGATGCTTGATTTTTTCACAGCTTCAATGGACCGCAGCGCGCAGGTTTGAGAATTTGATATTGATTTCAGCATCCTACCTCCACGCGTTCCAGAGAAAAAGGGTCTTGACAGACAGACAGACAGACGGACAACAAAATGATCCTATAAGGGTTCCGTTTTCTCCCTTTGAGGTACGGAACCCTAAAAAACTTAAGCCCTGCTCAAACTGGCAGAGGATATAAAAATTTTCATTGTGAATTGTATGCTGTTTCAATTACGGTAAGGTATAAATTTCAACGTTGTGAGTACGACGAGCTGATGCCTCGGCATGCTCCGAGCTCCGACGGAATCCGAGGTCGATCTCGGATTCTGTCAGAATTTTATGCCTTACTGTACTAGTTTCGCTCCCGTGGCAGAACTCTGTATCCCGGAATTTTGAAAAATCCCGCCTTACCCCGGGCGTACATTATAAAAGGAACCACTATGCCAAATTTCAGCTTTCTAGGTCCAGGGGTTTGGGCTGGGCGTTGATCAGTCTGTCAGGACTTTTCTTTTTATACGTATATATATATAGATTGCACTTAGACCTCTCTCTCTTAGAGCTTTGGAAAAGAAAGCACTAGTGCGATAAATCAGACTTACCGCGCGATACGTAGCCAAAAAAGTGCCACTTTTCTAGCAACTGTATAGAAAAACTTATTTTCACAGGCGGCATCCCCATTGGCTACGCCGCCGATGTTAAAAATGGCTGCGAAGAATTGGGAATGGAAATGCCAGACGATTCAGCCAAGCGGTCCAACTATATGCAAATACTGGCGTACACCATAGACTATCTGAAGCAGGGTGACAGGACGGTCACCACCCTACCACCGATCTACACCATGCCGCAAAAGGTCGAGCCCGTGGTTAACTTCATACAGCAGATGTGCAGTAGGGCGGGTAAGTTAACAGAAACCAGAACTACACCGGTATGTTGATTTAAACTTTCGCGATTATCACACGTTATCATGATACTCGGGACTTAACGACGACGTCGCGTCGGCGTTCGGGACGTCGAGGTATTTAAATACATATTTTTTTACGTGATTTAAGTCCCGAATATCATGATAATATACTAGGATAGAAAGAAAAAGTGTATAGGTAGGTAGGTAGGTAGTTGAACCATTTGATTCCTGACCCCCCATAGAACACTCTCACAGTAAGTATTTTTTCCAAATTTCAAAGTGAAAAAAATTCTCGTACGAGGATTCGAACCTAGATCTTTACCAAACCGTGGTAACGCGCTTCTACCAATGACGCTATTCGATCAAGTGGTGGTTAACGCGAAAAACTTCTATAATATGTTCACGCATCGGTTTAAGTCCAATTATTCGGTTTAATGGGATGACCGTAAAAATAAAAATACAAAATGTTAGTCTCACAGTAAGTGTCATAACAATTTCCCTTTTCAGGCAATGGGGGTTTCGCTTCACGTATTTAATGTATAGATTTTTAACCACCGACGCAAAAAGAGGGGTGGTATAAGTTTGACCTGTGTGTCTGTGTATTTGTCCGTAGCGTCGTATCTCGTAAACGGATGAACGGATTTTTTTTTTCTTTATTGAATTGTCTCTACCTGCCATCAGATCGCTTAAGTAGAAGGTGGCGATTGTGAGAAGATTGCCCATTGACCAGCACTCACACATTTGGACTTGGCTTTTTTCAAATTGAAAGCTAGTTTAATCGAGATGGTTCTTAACTAAGTTTCATAAAAATCGGTTCAGCCGTTTTCGTGATATTACATTTTGAAATGAAAATGTCGGTGGGTTTTTGTTACGTTCAGTCCGGCTGGCACGATTGGCCGCGACTTTGTCGCGCGAGATTAAATTACCCGTCCCGTTGCATTCTGAGTGACAGAAAAGGACGGGCAGTTGTTCTCGCGCGAGATAGAAGTCGCACTGTGAGTTGTGCTAGACCTACAGAGTGTTAAATGTGAGAGCTCGTTGATGTTTTCAGTATGGCTATTGCTAAGCCCTGGAAACAGAGTTGTGCCTACTCGGTCTTTAAAGGGAGCGCTCCGATCTCGTTCAATCGGTGAAAGGAACTAGTTCGGACTTTTAGTTCCTTTAGTTCAGTAGTTCAGTGAACGAGTTGGAACTGTTTTGAACTGTGAAGGACACGTAACGGAATGATAGTTGTTCATCTCGCTCCCACTTGCTCTAGAGACACTTTGAAAGAGCGCTATTTATCTCGCTCCTCGGTTTCGGTCACTCTCACTCGCTCCGTTCCGCTCAAGCAATTCATCCACTCCACTCCTCTACCTAGTGAACTAAAGGAGCGAAGACCGATTCAAATCGTGCGAAAGGATTTAGTTCCTTTCGGTCCGCGACGGGAATTCATTCCTAACAGTTCTTGGTTCCTGACCGACTCAAGCCTATCTGGAAACCCGAATCCGAACTTGGAAAGTGAATGTGAAAAGTGACAAAAGAATTAAATAAAATCCCATTTGTTTTTATTTACTTTTTGTATTGCAGCGGAAGACGAGACACTGTTCCGCGTGTACAGACTCGACACATTATTCTACAATATGATCAATGCCATGAAGTCTCAGTCGACGGAGGGCTTCCCCAAGATATCGCTGGCACTCACGCAGCTACAGAAAGACATGTTCCAGTACACCCCGGGGCTGGCTTGCGAGGTCAGTGCTGTTTGACGTCCCACAGGCACAGGCCTCTTCCCACAAGAGGGCTTAGAGGGCTTGGGCTGTTCCCACGCGGCCTAGTGCGGATTGAGAACTTCACACTGTTGAATTGTTTAGCTTCGACGAAAAGCTGGTAGCTTTGCACGTTAAGTTGCGATAAAACTTAAGTGCGAGCCGGACTGGAACCCTGGGCCTTTGTTTAAGAGGCTATATGTGAAACCACTAGGCTGCCATGGTTTGGTCAAACCACTGTGCTACGTTTATTTTAACGTTAGAAATTCAAAGGTCATACTTGCACACGTTTTTATGAAAAATAATGACACTATTTAAAATTGTTTAAACTTGTATGAGGGAAACGCTTGTTATTAGATTTGTTTTAAGGGTTCCGCACCTCAAAAGAAAAAACGACACCTTTATAGGATCACTTTGTTGTCCATCTGTCTTTCTTTCAAGACCCTTTTTTAACCCCCGACAAAAAAGAGGGGTGTTATAAGTTTGACATGTGTATTTGTGTATCTGTCTGTGGCATCATAGCTCCCAAACGGATGGACCGATTTAGATGCGGTTTTTTTTAATCGAAAGCTAATGTAATCGGGATGGTTCGGCTCACTCGTTTTTGAAATATTGAACTTTGAAATGACTATGTCGGGGGTTTTTCAACTTTTCTAAGTTGGTTAGGTTATCTCTAAAACGCGTGGAGGAAGCTGGCTGAAATTAATATTAATAACTGAATAAAATAAATATTTAACCGGGGCTCCCATAGGACAGACATGATTTGTTGCTGTTTTTTTTTTTTTCAGCTCCATGAAGCTGCCGACAAGTCGCTGGCATGCAGCCTGGCGCGCTGCCGCCGCTGGGCGCTCACCATCCTGGACAGCTGCTGCCCCGTGGCGGGCGTCGAGATGGTGCCCGGGGCGCACTTGCCCCAAGACTACGATGTAGACGTGAGTGGTCCGCTACACCCTGCAGGCCGAGTTTATGAATCCTGCGTAACGTTACGTTATCGTATCGAAATCGATAAGCTTCATACCAAAAACTCTAAGGTTGGCTGGTAGAGATCCCTTCTAGGGATAAGCCCGCCTTTGTACTTTAATTTGATTTTATCCTGTTTTTTTAGGGTTCCGTACCTCAAAAGGAAAAACGAAACCCCTATAGGATCACTTTGACCCTTTTTCTCTGGAACGCGTGGAGGTAGCATGCTGAAATTAATATCAAATACTCAAGCCTGCGGTCCCTTGAAGCTGTGAAAAAATCAAGCTTCTAAGTCAACGCAATCAAAACATACAGTAATTAAAAAGGCCATTTCCATACAAATTGCCGATTCCCAAAAACCTAAAGGGTACTTCCAGATGTCCTAGAAACTTGAAATTTGGTATGAACGTCTTGAAATTTGGTATGAACGTAGCTCTTATAGCACAACCACTCCGAAAAGTCTCAAAATCTTAAATTTTTATGTCTGTCTGAAGATTTCGCAGACCAATATAAGTTGACCCCACACTGCGTAGATTTTCCTTAGGAGCAGGGCTCTGCTAACACTTGACTTCTTAAAACACTGGGGAAAAGTGTTAAAATCTGTCTACGGAACCCTCGTGCGCGAGTCCGACTCGCACTTGGCCGGTTTTTAGTACAATAAAGTGTTTACTTAAGGTTTACTTACTTAAATTTTAGTTTCAAATACGCTCACGGGCGGGCGCTGTCACAAAAGTCATAAAAATTTCTCGACAGCGTTTCGACTCGATTACGTTACGCAGGTTTCGAAATATTGGTACTCGGGCCTCAGTACTGTGCTGTCGAGTTCTCCAATATATATACAGTGAACAGGGCCGTGTTTTATAAAGCTACAAGCTACAATTTACAAGCGGAAGTCCCTTTTAACAAGAGGTGATAGACTGAGACTTCCGCTTGTAAATTGTAACTTTTAGCTTTAAAAAACGCGGCCCAGTTCAAAAATATCTATACACAATAAAATCAACTTTAATAAATTAAATCAGAAGGTTAAATAAAAATAAAAATAAATTGTTCAGTTAAATGAGCAAAAAAAACGGAATATTAATGAATTTTTTGTACTAACATTCCGGTTTTTTTTATGATTTCTGAATACATGTATGTAATTGACAACATTTCGTATTTTTGAAACTATGATTTGATTAATTGTCTGCAATCTGCTTTGAAAGAGGAGCAAACCTACGATTTTAAATTTTCATTAGGATTTGTAATTAATTTATTAAAAGGTATTTATTCCATAAGGACGTAACTCCGAAACTACGCTAGGATGGATCACTTGCCTTTGTCTTGTCACGATCAAAAAAACAAAACCCAAGATGTCAAATGTGACATTGTCAAACGTAATGTGTGTCATGTCCAATTAGTGTTGTGCTTGTGGTTTGTTTGAAAAAGGCAAAGGTATTACACCCATTCTTACGTAGTTTTGGTAGAATTTGTATTTTTATTTTATTCTCTTGTATTTAAAAAAATAAGTAATGTTACATTTTTATAAACATAGTGGTGTGTTCAGGAGGCAAAGCCCTTTCGATACCTATGTTAATTTCCAGGTATGAAAAATATGAAATGTTGTCAATTTAGATGTGCATGGTGCGTGATAATTTATGTGGAATTTTATTTTGAGGAATAAAGCTATTGGAATTTAAAACAGCATCCAGAGACTCCAGGGTTACTAATTTTCCTGATTTAAAACACTAAAGTAAAGGTTTGTTGAGGATAATCTTTCTTTTTTTTTTTTTTTTTTCAGAGCATCCTCACGCTGAAGGAGCAGAAGCGTGTGAGAGCTGGGCCCTCTGTAGCTGGAACCAGCGCTGTAAGTTATACCTCTGCCATGTTTTATTAAGCTACAGTTCACAAGCGGAAATCTTTCTAAAATAAAACAAAATTATTTAAAACCAAAAAACCCGACTGCAAAAACAATTAACTAAAAAAAATGTTTGAAGAAACCTAAAGTTGATTTTCAAATACCTATTAATTGTTACCCCACTTTAAATAGTTTGCCGACTTTTTTTTTACAATATGGCGTCTGGTGGCCGCCATATTGGATTTCAATTACTGTCATGTCTTTAGTGGCACTCGCAAGATTAATACGAATCGATTGACGTATGAATCATTAAAATCGGAACACGCGTTCGGTCTCTAGAGTACCACAAAGAAACAAACATACATACTTACATACATACATAGGCTGTTAAACACATTACCCTCCTTTGCGTTTCGCAGTCGGGTAAAAAAGGTGATAGAGTGAGACTTCTGCTTGTAGGTAAATTGTAATTTGTATCCCTTCGTCCGGCAACCCCTTTCTTCCCGGCCTCTGCAGTAATGTACTATTAACGTCAGTAGACCAAAACAAGAGATGGATTGAATATAGAAAATAGCTGTTACTTGAGAGCTGCGCTCTAGTCGGTGGAGTAACCGCCAGTCTGCTGTTATTCGGCCAGTAGTTAACCGACAGCTAGTAAACCCTGTTATTCATAAACCTATTTTAACTAAAATGCCGTTCAAGTTCGTTTGTCCTTTTTTGTCACATTGACATTTCCGTTAGCAAGAAGAAGACAAAACCCATTTTAGCTAATGGATGCTTGAGTGACGCTTATGAATAAGGGCATTAGAATTTAATAGAGAAGTTGCCTCTTGGTCAAATCAGCAACTTTTTTTGGTATGTCAAAACGATTTGATCGGATCCGTTAGTATGAAGTTTGTATTGAATTACAGAACTATGACGTCGTAATTTTCAGTGATCAAACTACCTCCTTTTATTAGTTTCTGTTAAATTAAACATCTTTTTAATTGCAGTAATAAGTGAGGCACCGGTTTTTTATGGTTATTTTCCTTAGAGCAGGAAAGGAATGGAGATGTTAACGTCCGATTTCCCCTCTGCCAAAACTCTAAAACATTAAGTCTGACCAAAAAGATCAGGGTCTGTTGATTGTGTGCGTGTTTTTGGCATTTGTGTGACAGTTTCGTTATAGTGTGAGTTTGTAGGAACGGAACATATTTTGACATGAGCGCAGACGTGTGCTGTACCTACGTGTGTTCCTCGTCCCCCTTAAAAAGTGGCAGAAAAATTGTAGTGCATAGATAAGCCAAAGGGGCCACCCGTCTGTCTGCTTTATGGTATTTTCGGAAGTTGGAATGATTTTATTTTGACATTAGTCAACTACCACTACTACAACTACTACTAATGTTTTATTTATTTGACATGATGACATGAAATGTATATTTCATAAATTTTTGTTATTTGACATTTGGAGACCACATACATCTCCAGTTTATGTATATGTATTATTATACTTATTATTTGACCGTGGAGGCGTTTTACACCTCTGCTGATTTTAAATTTAGTTTAAATTGACCCTAGAGACTATACATCTCTAAGCCATTTAGATTAAGTATTATATTATAGTATTAATTCTGGGACCCTATACAGCCTTTTGTAATTTAAATTTTCACAGATATTTGACCTGGAGACCCTATACATCTTCTGCTCAATTAAAACGTGCCAGTAAAGTAGTGTTCTGGTTTTGCTGTTCTAATAATTACTTTTTACACTTGTTTCTAAAATGCGGTTTTTTTTTTCTCTCTTAATCTTTTAATGACAGAGTGAGGTTTCTTTGTGTAATTTGTCTGTGGTTACGTATTGTAAGAGCTAATGTAACTTGTTTTTAGAAAAAATGACTTTGTGCCAAGTTTCTTGCGGCGCATTCTTCTTGGCAATCATGGTCTTTCCGAAAGCGCTGGTAGACTCAAAAAAATGACGTGTAAAAGAGCATTCAACTGCCTATTTGCTGAATAAAATTTTGAATTTTGAATTTTTACCCTATTGTGTGTGTTGATGTTGTGTGCTTGTTCTTGCAGCCCATGTCGTCCTGCAACTCTTCAATGAGCGATACATACTTAGATCATTCTGCCTCCACCTCCGCAGATGACAGTAAGTTGGTGTTAACATCCGCACCTTCTGAATGAAACAGACCCATTTCTGAATATGACATATTTCAAAATTATACCTGACATCTGACTACTGCAAAATTTAATATAGGAATATGACATATTTAGAATTGGGTCTGTTTCACCCTGAAGGTGCGTGTCTTTAGTTAAATATCATGGGACAATAAATAAATATCATGGGACAATTGACACCAATTGACCTAGTCTCAAACTAGGCAAAGCCTGTACTATGGGTACTAGACAACGGATAAACATACTTATCCAAGACCCGAGAACAAACATTCGTATTCATCATACAAACATCTGCCTCGACCGGGATTCGAACCCGGGACCTCAAGCTTCATAGTCAGGGTCGCTAACCACTAGGCCATCCGGTCGTGAAAAAAAAATTAAATCGACTTTTTATATTTTTTCGGTCATCCCGTTCGAAATTAATTTATTGAATCAGGCGTTACTTTGCGGAGGTCCATATTTATGAACTAAAAAACAATTACTTTGCTCACCCGCGACCACTAATGACAAATAGTAGTAATGTAATGTAGTAGTAATGTAGTAGTAATGTAGTGGAAGTGGTGGCATGTTGAGCGGTTGTTGTTGTGCTTCGTAAATGGCCTCGTGGAGAGTGCCGAAACGCGTCAGCGTTTAGTATAGTGGTGGTGGTGATAGTTGGGTCTGTGTGGCATGTGTTGATTCGTGTAGCAGTGGAGGTGGAGGTGTTGCATGGAAACATACATTTGCCGCACAGATATAACTATTTGTCATTAGTGGTCGCGGGTGAGCAAAGTAATTGTTTTTTAGTTCCGTTCGAAATTATTTCTCAAATTTAAAACTGTAACGTAAATATACAGAAAGACCAGAAAAGGAAGGTCAGTATTCGCTAAGTAATTTGAATTAAACTGAAACGTGAATATGTAGGAGTTTTTCGCAGTTATCACTGACTGCTTCGATGGCGCGGTAGTAGCGCGACACCACGGTATGGTGGAGGTCCTGTTTCAGCTTTAAATTTGAAAATTTAGAATCACAATAAGTACTTCTTATTCATGAGGCTGACATGTGCACCTGGTGTTAAAAGCCTCAGTAAGAATTAGATTTAAAAAAAGGTACTTTTTAACGCTAATCTAGCTAGACTTTTGTTCATTTTGCCAAGTGTTTTGAAGCTGCTGGACGTTATCAACGATACTTAAGCAAAAAATACCTACTGTATTTTCCAAATTAGTCTAGGCAGCCGGGGAAATGATTACGGCTAAAATTTCATTTTCACCCATCTTTACTTACCCTTGTTCGTTTGTCTTTCTTTTCCTAATAAACAGACCTAAAGTAGGCGACTGTATAAAAACCTTTTTTTTTTTTTTTTAGGTTTGACCAAAAAGAAGAAAGCTCAGCCGTCCCTGCGAATGCCGAAAACCGATTGTGAGTCATTATTCCATTTTATTATTCTGAAAAGGTTTCTATTTAAAAAAAAAACATGTCTTTTTTGTTGACTGCACTTGTATTGTCATCTAACTTAGACATCCGTACCTACCAAATTTCAAGTTAATCCGACCACTAGAAGTACCAACATACGTACATGCATTGCAAGTTAGTAAAAAAACTTGTGAAAACGACAGAAGAAATCCACTTTATTCTTCACATTGTTTTTACATAATGATTTCAATCGCATTGTCATTTTATTTTTACGTGGAAATGAGTCTTGGATAATTATGTATGTTTGTCTTTAAACAGATTCGGCAGCGCTCCGGCCGGCGCCTGAACTGACTGACAGCGATCTGCTGAGCTCTGGACTAGACAACGTTGCAATCTCCTCCGGGCTAGGACGAGGTAAGACGTCGCACTTACAGGACATTAGAATAAGAATAAAATAATTCTTATTCTTATTCTAGTTTCGATTGTAAATATTATTCTGTTTTGCGTAATTTATTATTTTGCAAATATGCCATCGTGCGTCGTGGTGTGGTGTAGAGACCATATGGATATGAAAAACAATAAAATTACCTTTCTTGAGTAAGTAAATACACATTTTAAAAACCCATACTTATGACTCGTATCGTCCTCGCTGAGCAAGATAGTTGCATGGTTCGACCGAACTTTGTTGAGAAATGCCGAGCGCAGCCGACGCGTGTCGCCGCTCATTGGCGAGCTGCGATTTTCGATGTGGGAGTGTCATGTGTACGTGCGTCGTAGTTGTGCGTGTTGTAGTGTCATATTTTCGTGCGCCGTTGCATAGGCGTTATGCTTCCATATCTTTTTCGCTGCTTGCACGGACGGATGGTAAAAAACTAATATTAATTTGTAATAGTTTTCACCCCCCGACGAAAAAAGAGAGGTGTTAAGTTTCACCTGTGTAACTTTTTTGTTATTGTCGTCCAATTTACATATTATCCATTACATATTTGAGGTCAGTGCTTCTAGTCTACCACTAGAACTAGAAGTACAGTTCGTGCGCGAGCTCCGAGGAATCGGGGGCTGGGTTTGTTTTATTTTATCAAACAACATGCATATAGGATGTTGCGAGATTTAATTAGACACCGGACCAGGTGAAAATAGACAAAATCTTGTAATTTTTTTTTTAATACAGTTGCTCAAAAAGTGGAACGTTTTTAGCTACGTTTCATGCGGAAAGTTGTGTTTTTCGTACTAGTGCCCCCCCCCCCTTCCCTCCTTGTAATTTTTTCGCAAATGTGTTTGGTACACGCGCGGAAGTGTCTTTTTCACTCGTCCCGAGACTCGACCCTCGCCTTGCTGCTCGGGCCTAGACACCTCGGGACTCGTGCATAATGACATACTTTCCGCACTTATATCAAACAGTACTATTCTATTGCAGGCCGCGGTCGAGGAAACATGCCGAGCACAAGCAAGTAACAACTCACATAAGCATCAACGAATCTCTATGACCTAACTACCTACTGATGCTCGAACATGTACACATCAACCTTATTAGCGCGGTAATAAGGTTGAAGTGTACATATTTTCGTCACTTTGTATGAATACATATTTTTACCCTTGACCGTACCTACAGTTCGACCCGAGTTGTAGAATAAATGCATGCATACATTCATTATTATGCTTATTATGTGTCATGTTAATATTAAAACTATGCTATAATGGACCTGTGTAGACCGAATATTGTATTTTAAAGTGAGAAAAGCTTTCCCCTGCCGAAATGTTTTTGACATTGTCATAAGATTGATTTTTGCCTGGCCCGTGGGAAGAATTTTCTACTATGCCTGTATTAGGTGTAGAATACATTAAAATTTCATAAATGACTTAGGCTACAATTAGGCAGCACTTTATTCAAAAGATCATAGGCACAATGAACCCAGAACCAACAGAGTATTTAGGTAGCAGTTGACAGTAGGAACAGACTTTTTTTGGCTTTTGTATGCACCGTTGATATGTTAATTCAACAACAATTAAGGCAAGTATTATACAATAATACATATTATGATTATACTTTTTTTAAATAATCATTGAAACATGAATACTTACACGAAAAAAAAAAACAGAAAATATTTCAAACCCTAACGTGTTTCCCTATGCTAACCGTAGTGTAGGGGTGATAGCACGCAACACGAAATGTCGAGGATTCGGGTTCGATTCCCGGGATTAACATTATCTGTTTTTTTTTTCTAATAATACATGTTTGTTATAAAAGTATAATTGATGTCCACGGGAATACTTTGAAACTAAAAAAATTAGGAAGAGATAGTATTTCGCATCACACATCTGTTGGTAACTATCAAGTATTTTTTCGCATCACACATCTGTTGGTAACTATCAAGTATTTTTTCGCATCACACATCTGTTGGTAACTGTCAAGTACTACTTAGATGCTATGGTATTAACGATGTGTGATAATTCCATAGGTTTTTGTGTATACTTTATTTTATATCAATTAACTATCGTATCCAAACCCTTGTTCGATAATAGTCACGATATTCGATTTTTGTAGGAAGGAAAAGTGCGAAGATCGATTTAATGACATCACTCAACTCTCTTGGCTGCGGGTCCTCTGTCCTTTCCACTTCAAAATTTTTACTAGACAAATATTTTTGGATACCTCTTGTTAATACTCGTAAAGTTATATGTTGTATGTTAAAATAAGTCATGTTTTAAAAAAATAATACAGTCCGTAAGCATATACAACAGGATTCGGGTGAATTCGTATTGATAATGACATCTCTTTCTTTTGTATAAGAAGCGCCATTAACAGCCGAAGTGCTTCTAAAACCCGAATGCTATTCTAAATGCTCACAATCTTTAGTGTGGCATGTGCTCATGTGGCATTGTGCGCCCTCGCCATCGTAATAGCATTCGTCATCTCTTTCTATCAAATGGAATGAGAGGGTATGTGTTATTGCGATGCCTGTACACGTGTGACGACTGTCGAGAATTGTTAAGTTCTCGAGTGAATCATTAAGTTAACAATTTAGTCTAAGGAATTAATTAATTTTATTTATTCTGTAGTGAATTACCCATGTCTACGACGACACAACTGTTTAATATTCGTGATAAAAAGATTGAAATAAAAAAAAACTTGTGTCCAATCGATGTCTATGTTACAATAAATATACGTACTTATATGTTTACAATAAATATAGTTTACGTTCTTCTAAATGTGGAATATAATGTAATCATACTATATGTTTATTAATAAGTGTCCAGTTGTTAATGTTCCAATGACATCTATAACAATTTTTTTTTTAATACAGTTGCTCAAAAGTGCGGTATTTTTTGTATCTATATATCGTGCGGAAATTTTCATCTTTCACACTAGTACTTTTCACTTTTCCAATTTTCAATCACTTAATTCGTTTTTCGATTACGTCGTTGGGTATTGAAACTTATTTGGCAATTTAAAACAGTTCCAAGTATTTTTAGTACATTTTTGATTCGCAATATTTTTCCTCTATTGGTACCTGAATGGCGCTACGCCCATTACGTGCGTGAAAGAGCAAGAAAAAGGCAACCAGCTGTCAGCGGGATGTTTTGAATTTAGTTTGTCCTATTTTTGTGACATTGTAAAGTGTTCGCAAATGTATTTCATACGCTTGGGGAAGCGTCCGTTTCACTATCTTGCGGTTCGATCCAAAACAGCTCGGGACGCGTGCAAAAAGACAGTTACCGCACTTAATATCAAATGTACTATTTTGGTGCTGATAATTATAAATTATCGAACACTTGTCAATTTTCAGCTCAAAATTACGCCTTTTGGCTATGTGGGGAATGAGACACTAGTTTAAAGACGAAAGAACCAATAGAAAAAAAGAATATCTTGAAGTTTAACCTCAAATTCTGTTTAAAATAATGTATTGATAATTTAAAAAAAAAATCCAAAAGTGCATTACTCAAGCATGTTTCTTTTGAAAGTATTATCTCACAGGGTACAGTCAGCGGCAAAAGTAACTAAGTAACCGAAGCGATCACAATGATCGGCACAAGCACTTATGTCTAGAGCCGTGCTTAGATCATTGTGGCCGTTTCGGTTGCTTAGCTACTTCTGCTGCTGACTGTACTTACATAAATTGTTACCTTATTGATTAAAAGTGATCGCCGATTCAAAATGCAGTGAAACATGTTCGTAGTATAGAAAACATTATGTAGATTTGACAACAAATTAATTAATTTTAATAGAGATGGTTAATAAATAAATTCTGATCTACATATTCAATAGAAAAAACTTCACAAGAAACCTAAGGTTTCAAGTCAGTCATTTGTTTTTCGCTATTAAATAACAGCAGTATAAGTAACTTTAAAAGAATTGAAATGTTATTTATGTATTCATATGATATCTAAATATGGTCCTAATTCTCAATGTGATATTTCGTTGTTTGGGAAACAATTTAGTATACCTACCAAAATTGTTATGGCTAAAGCCACAGCGAATATGGGACGTTTAGAGCCAAGGTTAGTCTTCCCGTGGCGATGAGTTACGTCACGTGTCCTAGCGTAACGCTGCACGAGCGAAATTCTATCCTGTTCTCATAACCGCGATCTCGCGCGAGAACGCCGCGTTTCGCTTATTCTTTGATTTTTTCCACGCGTCAAAGGGTCCGCGAACCTCAATCAATTTACGCATAACGTATGTTTACGTATAATCTTAATTTCGCGTAATTGTTCTAAAACGATATTCTACCAAGTTTTCAAAGCACTTATAAATTATGGTGTATATTTTCTAACCTAACCAACCTATGCTATAGTTTTTTTTTTATTAGCCTGGTAAAGTATCCCACTGCTGAGCAAAGGCCTCCCCCTCCACTCGCCACTCGTCTCTATCAATGGCAAACCCTTCCAACCCATTTTAAATGCGTCGAAATCACCCTACCATCTCCTCCTCGGTCGGCCTATCGGGATTATATAATTATCCTGAAAAAATTACGGCGTCAGCAAAAAATCGATTATGCGAAATTGAGATTATGCGTAAAGAAATTATGTGATAGAGATTTATAGGGCATTACGCGTAAATGCCAATGCTTACCAGCGGCGCGGTACGGAATGGCACAGCAAAGGGTTTTATTTTACGGACGCGGAAACGATTTTGAATGCTATTTAAACGGCCTTAGCTACCACATTTCGTTGACACCGTCAGCAGGATACCGGGCTTCGATTACATCGAAGGGATTCCGCGCCATGCCGCCGGTGAGACCTACTGGCTAAGTTAAAAATTAAAGTTTAATTCTAATTTTCGTTTTCAGGTTAATTGAAGTAGAAAATGTTTTTTTATTTGTGTTGATACTGTTTTGTAATTCTTTTGTACCTATCGTAAGATTGACGAATACATTTACTGTTGTATGGAATCTTTGGTTTTTATTCGTTATTTTATTTAAAACAACTTAACTCGAAATGAAATAGTGTGCGTGGAAACGTTTTTATTTCGTAAGTAAACTGCCTCCATACTACGAAATTCGAAAATCGAAGTTCGTATCGTATCGTCCTGCTCACTGTCGTGTTAAATAATATTAGCTTGAGAGGGACGGCACGATACGAAGTTCGAATTTTGCACTTCGTAGTCGGGGGGCTGGGTGTTCTCAAAGTTTCCTCATTAGTAGTACATTTCAGAAACTCATCAACAGGCTTTTTCTAGGTTGTCCTTTAGTTTGGTATTTAGGGATATGTATACACAAAATAAGCTATTCGTAAGGCGATTTAAAACACTCGTTAAGATTTTGTTTTACAAAAACGAATAAAACTATAACTTCCTTCAAAAAACTCAAACTTTCTTCGTCTCGTCGATTTTATCGAGTTTCGCTTTGCTATCCTCAATCTTAACTTTCTCTTTCCTTCCAAAGAAGCTGCGCGAAGGTTTTTTTGTCGCTTCTTTTTTCTCCTTAATCACTTCTTCCTTACTATCTGCCTTGGAGCTTTCCTTGGGCCCATGAATAGGCACCGTTATTTCTTTGACCGGTCCTGGTTTTACCGTTATTTCTTTGACCGGTCCTGGTTTTACCGTTATTTCTTTGACCGGTCCTGGTTTTACCGTTATTTCTTTGACCGGTCCTGGTTTTACCGTTATTTCTTTGACCGGTTCTGGCTTTACCGTTACTTCTTGTTTAGTAGCCAAATGCACTGGAAGCGTAGCCTCTTTAGGTTTTACAGTTACTGTGCCCACTGGTTTATACTTGTCGTCCATAACTACAGTAATTGGAGTTTTAACTCTTCCCGGTTCTATGACAACGCTGTATTTTTCCCTAGGACCCGCTCCTGGTGGGATTTCTATGTCGTTCTGTTTCAAGTTGACGGTGTAACCATTTTTGATTGATTCCTGCTTGATTTCCACCATTACACTTCGTATTAGTAGGATTAGGTACAGCTGATACCCTGAAAATATATTTAATGTTAGAGATAATCGGAATTCTGTTCATCGCAAAAACAAAATATGAAAATGGAATAAGATTTAACAGAGTCGTAATATATGTGTACTTATCTATTTACTAGTAATAAGTAATGAGACAATTCATTAAAATAGTCGGGGTGCAATTGTAGCTGTAGTGGAAGTGGTGGCATGTTGAGCGGTTGTTGTTGTGCTTCGTTAATGGCCTCGTGGAGAGTGCCGAAACGCATCAGCGTTTAGTTTAGTGGTGGTGGTGATAGTTGGGTCTGTGTGGCATGTGTTGATTCGTATAGCTGTGTAGGCGGAGGTGTTGCATGGAAACATACATTTGCCGCACAGATATAACTATATTTGTCACTTGTGGTCGCGGGTGAGCAAAGTAATTGTTTTTAGTTCATAAATATGAACCTCCGCAAAGTAACGCTTGATTCAATAAATTATGTAGCTGTAGGCCTTGCGAGATCATTTTTGAACATTTTTTTTTTCAAGAACAGGATGGACAAAAAATTCTATATACCTACTCGTACCTATCGGATCTGTAGAGGAGAACAACCGAACAGCATTTTTGTTAAAGTTTTAGTTCGAAAATGTGAAATTTTAGGGTACAATTTATTCTGGTAATTACTTTTTGTGTGTATTTCTTAAATATAATATATATACGAGGGCTGTTAGATAAGTACCCGTTTATGGAAAAAAAAAACATTTTTTTGTATATATGCATTTATTTTTCTACGTAGTCACCTTTTAACTCTATACATTTGTTCCACCTATACTCAAGCTTCAATAAACCATCCAAAAAGTATGATTTTGGAAAGTCATTAAAATAGGCCTCTGTGGTGGCAATGACTTCGTCATTTGATCCAAATCGCTTGCCACCGAGCCATTTTTTTAGGTTGGGAAACAAAAAGAAATCGCATGGGGCCAAATCTGGAGATTACGGGGGGTGAGACAATAGTTCGTAGCGTAACTGTGCTAATTTAGCCGTCACAACTATGGACGAATGAGCCGGGGCGTTGTCGTGATGAAACAGTACTTTTTTCTTTTTTAAATAGGGTCGTTTGTCCTTCAACTCGGCGTCAAATTCATCCAATAAATTGGCATAGTACTGCCCTGTTATTGTTTTTCCCTTTTCTAAATAGTCAATATGTATAATACCCTGCGAATCCCAAAAAACGGTCGCCATGACCTTTCCAGCCGATGGGACGGTTTTTGCTTTCTTTGGAGCAGGTTCACCCGGTAAAATCCACTGCTTCGACTGCTCTTTCATTTCCGGGGTGTAGTGGTGGACCCACGTTTCGTCCACGGTCACGAAACGACGCAGAAACTTCTTCGGGTTACGTTTGAACACGGCCAAACACTGCTCCGAAGTAGTCAGTCGGTTCCGTTTTTGCTCCTCCGTGAGTAAACGCGGCACCCACCTCGCCGATACTTTCTTCATACCCAATTTTTCTTCTAATATGTGTTGTACCCTCTCGATTGAAACGTTTACAGCATCAACGATTTCTCGAAGTTTAATTCGGCGGTCGGCTAAAACGATATTTTAAATTTTCTTAACCATATCGTCTGTAGTCACCTCAACTGGCCGGCCTGGGCGATCCTCATCAAAGACGGTTGTTCTCCCCCGCTTAAACTCGTTATACCAATATCTGACGGTTGTCATAGAAGGAGCATATTCATGGTAAACCGCTTGCATTCTTACTTTTATTACATCACATGTTTTTCCTTCCAAAAATAAGAATCGAATTACAGACCGATACTGTTCTTTCTCCATTTTAACAATTTTAAGTTCACGCCTTCACTGAATCGTTGTCAAATGAGAAAAAAAAACAAAATAATGCCATTTTTTTTTTAATTTTCCCGCCTCTGAAAAATGGCTTAAAAAGGTGGTATACTTATTTGCGGCCAGTGATATTAATATATTTAGAAAACGGGTACTTATCAAACAGCCCTCGTGTATATATATCTTTATTTCGGAACATTAGGAATTCCATAAAAAATGTTAGTACCCTGCGTTACAGCTACGTTAGTATAGCTACACTAAAATATTTTTAATTAAGATAGTTAAATTCACATAATAAAATAAAATAGAAATTAAAAAACCACTTACCAACGCTACATAATATGAGGATCTTAAGACCAATCTCCAAGGAAAAGAACACCACGGAATATACCATCACAGCCGCCGTTATGACCCCGAAGCTATAGTACAAGTAAAGTCGCAGCAGGACCAGATCATTCTGAAAGAAAAAAAAAGTTCTAAAAAAATTAACCTAAACTGTGACATTTGTTGCAGGGATGATATCAAATGGAGTGTCAGTGAGTATATGTACAAGGACGATAAAACTAAGTGGACTCCCAATGTCACGTTCGTTTAAAACAATAATCCTGTAGCTAGTTTCTCTATAGAGGTCTCTGTACCATTCATTTCGTACGACACTTCGATATCTGCCTAACATAATAGCGCCATCTATTGAACTCAAAGAAGAAACTAACATACTTGGTAGCAATTACTCTGCAGCGCTCGCTCGGCCACTTATAACTCTTTAGCTCCTCAGCTCGGTAATGTAAAGGTGTTAATTACCACACTAATCGATCGGTCATCGATCGATGCCATCGATCGATTGCGATCGATTAGTATGGTAGCTTTGTGGCTACGTTTAGTATCCTACATGCGTGTTTGTCATAATGTCGGATAGCCTCGGTTCGATTGTAATACAATTCTCACACGCCACAAAGACTCGTTAAGATAATATAGTGATATAGAGATACATGACAACCGAATAGCCTATTAGTGGTTAAAGACCCTGACTATGAAGCTTGAGGTCCCGGGTTCAAATCCCGGTCGGGGCAGATGTTTGTATGATGAATACGAACATTTGTTATCGGGTCTTGGATGTTTAATTATGTATATAAGTATGTTTATCTGTTGTCTAGTACCCATAGTACAGGCTTTGCTTAGTTTGGGACTAGGTCAATTGGTGTCAAATTGTCCCATGATATTTATTTATTTAGATTTATAATTGCTCCAACGCATACTACAGTTACCCGTTACAGCTACCACAAGTATCCCCGAGAGCCACTAGGTGGTGGGATCCTCTCATTAGACGGGGACACCTGTTGCCAACAGCGAGACATAGAGGACGGGGCCCAGATCCTCCTATATCCCCATAGATCGACCCAAACCTCCAGTTAAATACAATGTTCTTTTCGTCTATATCTCTACATTTAATCACTTATTTTGGGATTATAAACACTCACCCGTTTCCGCCGTACTTAACTCTTTGCCTTCCACGACCGTTCTACCCTCCACCTATCTACACACATAGGGTTGCTATAGTTCCTAAAGTTACGTTCAGAAATAATATACTTACTCGCTAACCAGTAGCTGTCAATCGCGATTATTCGCGACAAGCTTTGGCTAATCGACGGATATACTACCTAATATAAGTATGCCTATGTCCTCACCCTGAGTAGGCCGCAGAGAAGCACTGTGTTGGAGCCAAGTTCGACAGCATACGCTATGATGCACGTGGGCCCAAAATTTGGCGGCTCCGCTGCAAGCCCGTTCAGCGCCTGCAGCAGTACTGGCTCGAAGGTCTCCTCTGCTAGGGCGATCAGTGTGATGAACTGGAATAAGAGGTGTTTTTACGTTTAAGGAGATTCAAGTAGTTGTACAGTTACTCTAAGTTTACCACTGACAGATGGTTTGTCTGCATTTCATTTTCAAATTGAATCGCGTACAAATAAAGTACCTATTACAAAATCAGTGTCATTTTTACAGAATTTTGTATTAAGTATTTTATTTGTGATAAATTTAAAGTAATCGTACTGTAAGTGAGCCCAGTTTTAGTTAGGCAGCAGCCCGGAAGACCCAGGAGGTTCACATCCTCAAATCCTGCTGAACGACGAATTTTTTGGTGTTCTCGTGGTGTGATGTATTAACACTCGTAGGTACAGTCAGCGTCATATATATGGTGACATCCAAAGTGATCAAATAGTTACGTTGTTTATTTTACTATGGTTGTAGGTATTCGCAATCGCACCTACGTTGTTTATTCTTCTATGGTGCATCATCATTTCAGCCGGAAGACGTCCTCTGCTGGACATAGGCCTTCCCCAAGGATCTCCACGACGATCGGTCTTGTGCTACCCGCAGACAATGGCTTCCCGCGATCTTTACGAGATCGTCCGTCCACTTTCCGGGAGATATATGGTGCATAAGGCATAGTGGAAGCATTCAACATTATTCAGATTTGTTTTATGTTGTTACAAAGATGAATTAAAAAAAAAACTCTTGCTCTGCAATATCATCATCATCATCATCATGTCAGCCGAAAGACGTCCACTGCTGGACATAGGCCTCCCCCAAGGCTCTCCACTCAGACCGGTCTTGTGCTTTCCGCATCCACCGCGGTCCCGCAATCCTTACTAGGTCGTCGCTCCATCTTGTTGGAGGCCTACCGACAGCTCGTCTCCCGGTCCGTGGACGCCATTCGAGAACCTTCCGACCCCATCAGCCGTCAGTTCTGCGAGCAATGTGACCCGCCCACTGCCACTTAAGTTTCGCAATTCTTCGGGCTATATCGGTAACTTTAGTTCTACTGCGGATATCATCATTTCTGATTCTGTCCCGCAGAGAAACCCCGAGCATAGCCCTCTCATCGCCCTCTGAGTGACTTTGAGCTTCCTTATGAGGCCCATCGTTAGCGCCCACGTCTCAGATCCGTAAGTCATCACTGGCAACACACACTGGTCAAAGACTTTTGACTTCAAACACTGCGGTAATTTGGACGAAAAGACACTGCGAAGCTTCCCGAATGCTGCCCAGCCGAATCGGATTCGACGAGTGACCTCTTTCTCGAAGTTAGACCTACCTAACTGGACCGTTTGTCCTAGGTAGACATAGTCGTCAACAACTTCGAGCGCAGAGCCTCCGATTATTACGGGAGTTGGCACAACATGGACATTGGACATGACTTTCGTCTTGTCCATGTTCATCCTCAGGCCAACTCGGTCGGAAACTCTGCTGAGGTCAGCGAGCATAGCACTGAGGTTCTCCATGGTCTCAGCCATGACCACAATATCGTCGGCGAATCGAAGGTGAGTGATGTACTCGCCATTTATGTTGATGCCTCGTCCTTTCCAGTCCAGAACCTTAAAAGCATCCTCCAATGCAGCGGTGAACAATTTCGGAGAGATCACGTCTCCTTGTCTGACTCCCCGCTGCAGAGGAATAGGCTTCGTGGTCTGGTCCTGTAGTCGGACGGACATAGTGGCGTTTTTGTACAGACACTTCAACACTTCGATATACCGGTAGTCAACTTGGCACCGCTGGAGAGACTGCAGCACAGCCCAGGTCTCGATCGAATCGTAGTCCACAAATGCAAGGCAAAGGGGCAGGTTATACTCTTCGGTCTTCTGTATAACCTGCCGCAACGCATGTATGTGGTCCACGGTGCTATAGCCTTTTCGGAAGCCGGCTTGTTCGGGAGGCTGGAAATCGTCAAACCTGCGCGCGAGACGATTCGTGATGACCCTCGAAAACAGCTTGTAAACATGGCTCAGAAGTGAGATGGGTCTATAATTCTTCAGCAAGGTGTTATCACCTTTTTTGAAGAAAAGCACCACCACACTTCTGTTCCATGCTTTCGGCGTTCTCCCTTCGTGGAGGACGGAACTAAACAGCGTCTGGAGGCCCCTAAGGACTGGTTTAACACCCGCCTTCAGAAGCTCGGCTGTAATTCCGTCGTCACCTGGGGTTTTGCCATTCTTCAGCTGTTTGAGGGCCATACTAATCTCGTACAGACTAACGTCCGGGATATCTTCGGTATAGTGTCGGGTTAATCTAGCCCTTGGGTCTTTAGCTAGATTTTCGACGGGTGTTCGGGTTGTCGTGTATAGCTGTCCATAAAACTTCTCAACTTCCTCCAACATCTCAGGCCTGGATGAAACGATTCTGCCGTCGTCGGTCTTTAGCTTAATCAATTGGCTTTGACCAACAGACAAATCCCTGGTCAACACCTTAGAGCCTCTGTTACGCTCAATAGCCTCTTCAACACTATTAGTATTAAATCGTCGTACGTCGCACTTCAGAGACTTTAAAATTTGTCTGTTGAGCTGCCTATTCTGCAGTCCTCTGGTGACGCTTGTCGCTACAAGCGTCACCAGAGGACTGGAGAACCATCTCGCGCCTCACCTCCATGAGCCTAAGGGTGGAGTCCGAGAGCTTCTTGGTTCTTGTACGGCGGGTCTTGAAGAACTTAGACCCGACCGTATCGACAGCTTCCACAAACCCGTCGTAGTAATCATCCACGTCGCTACCTAGACATTCGAAACGGTTCTGAAGTTCGAGCTGAAAACTCTCGGGGTTCTGGAGCTGAGCGGGTGCCGGGCGGAGCGTAGACTTCATCAGTCGAGACCTTTCAAGCTTGAACTGGATATTCAATGAGCCTCGTACCATCTCGCACAGAGACATCATTGAATATGTGCTTTTTCGTCGCATGATGAAGTCTATCTCGTTCCTCGTTACACCATCCGGGCTCATCCAGGTCCACTTCCTATGCTCACGTATTTTGAAGAAGGAGTTCATCATATAGAGTCCCTCCTTCTCAATAAAACCGGCCAGTAGGTGGCCCCGGTGATTCCTACGCCCCACTCCAAATTTCCCCACTCTCGGCTCTTCACCGTCTCGTTTGCTCAGCTTTGCGTTGAAGTCCCCCATAACAACCGTGAAGTGAGTTCTGGAGCTATGCATGGCTCTGGAGATATCCTCATACATAGCCTCCACCTCATCGTCGGAGTCCGTCGAGGTCGGAGCGTATACCTGTATGACCTTCAACGAATATCGTTGGGTCATTCTGAGTACAAGGCACGCTACCCTGGTCGACACACTCTCGATCTTCACCACGTTGTTCACGAGGGACTTGTGGACGATAAACCCGACACCTCCCTGGGACTGGTGGTCGCCCTCCCGGAAATAGAGCAGATTACCGGACTTCAGGGTTATCATGTCCTCCCCCTCTCGACGGACTTCTGACAACCCTACGATTCCCCATCG
Organism: Clepsis dumicolana; assembly: GCA_963691665.1. NCBI lineage: Eukaryota > Metazoa > Arthropoda > Insecta > Lepidoptera > Tortricidae > Clepsis > Clepsis dumicolana. The sequence goes on along the minus strand of OY829520.1, from coordinate 12,059,511 downwards.
TAACCTGCTCAATTCTTCCTCCAGTTCCAGCAACTTTTCGTCGGTCCGCAGTGTTCGGCAGTTATATGTTGCCAGGGCCAAAGGTTGTCGTTTTTGGTAGCCGGGCCTCTGCCGGAGATTAACTGTAGCACCGCCTACCCCGCCGTTACCATGACCGCTACCGGAGCCAGGAATAGCGGGGCCGCCGGGGACTAGGGGTCTGGGCTGTTTCTGTGGATTCAGTATTTTATCTTGTACCATTGGGGGGAAAATGCCTTAGTCGCCATGCTTGGCAGGCGGGTTGGCGACCGCAGTTATAGTTATACCCGATGGTTCGCGGAGGACGCTGCTGCCCATCCTCCGGTTTATCCCTTAGTCGCCTCTTACGGCACCAACGGGAAGAGATGGGGTGGTGCAATTCTCGACCGGCACCACACGGCTCTGCAATTTGCTTTTGCGGAAAAACCAGCCAAGGAAGTATTCTGTGCTCACTGTGTAAGTTTCTACCTACACTTCGTTTTTTAGGGTTCCGCACCTCAAAAGGAAAAACGGAACCCTTATTTAATTAAGATCACTTTGTTGTCCGTCAAATATTCAAGTCTGCCAGACCACTGAAGCTATGAAAAAATCAAACTTCAAAGTCAGCTCAATCAAAGATACAGTCAAATAACCAACTTAGAAAAGTTGAGAAACCCCCGACATTGTAATTTCAAAGTTCAATATCTCAACAATGGCTTAATCTATTTTGATGAGACTTAACTAAGAACCATCTCGATCAAACTAGCTTTCGATTTAAAATAGCCGCGTCCAAATCGGTCCATCCGTTTGGGAGCTTTGATGCCACGAACAGAGAGATACACTCATACACAAATACACAGGTCAAACTTATAACACCCCTCTTGTCGCGTTGGGGGTTTAAAATAAGCTCACTTACCCCCAGGGCCACATTGGCGCAAGCTAGTATCAGCGAGCCCACTCTCACACTCGTCATAAAGCAACATAGTTCCAACTTGAAGTTCAAAACACTTTGCTTCACGTAGTCCCCCAATTTCTCCATGTTGCCGCGCGCAACACAGACCGACGAATGGACAAAAATGTTAAGTAATTATGGACAGTAATTAGGATGTCGCTAATAGAAAAGGTCGAATAAAATGCGTTACGCGCTGGAATTTACACTTTGTTATAAATGGCATTAGACAAAATAGGTATGCCTGTTGAAACAGTTCTGTTTCAAAAACGGGTTAACCGGTTTTAATGAAACTTGGCTAAGAACCATCTCGATTACACTAGCTTGCGATTAAGAAAAACCGTACCGAAATCGGTCCACCCGTATGGGAGCTATGATACCACAGACAGATACACAGATACACATGTCAAACTTATAACACCCCTCTTTTTTATCGGGGGTTAAAAATAGGTATGCCTGTTGAATAAAATACAACAGAAAAACTTTATTGAATTGAAAGTAGCATTTCGTTTCGTGCTTTTGCGTGAGTGAAAGCGGTGCATTCTGGTTTTTAATCCCCGACGAAAAAGAGGGGTATTATAAGTTTGACATGTGTATCTGTGTATCTGTCTGTGGCATCATAGCTCCCAAACGGGTGGACCGATTTCGGTGCGGTTTTTTTTAACCGAAAGCTAAATCTAAATCTAAACCGAGCTAAAGCTAAATCGATTAAACGAGATGGTTCTTAGCTAAGTTTCATTAAAATCGGTTCACCCGTTTTCGAAATACTGAAATTTGAAATGGCAATGTCGGGGGTTTTTCAACTTTTATAAGTTGGTTAGGTTATTTATTGTTCCGTAATCAACAAGGAACCCTATAGGTACTTAGTTTCGCCATGTCAGTCCGTCGGTCAGTCTGTCTGTTCACGGTTTATTTTAGAGACTTCAGAGAAGAGAGAGAGAGAGAGCGAGAGCTCAAGGTTGACTGGTTACTTACACTTGCTACTAGAAAGTTGTTATTTGGCATGCATTTACTTAGATACTCATTAGGTAGGAAAGAATAATTAAAACATAGAAAAAAATTGTGGCACCTCTACACGTACCTAGCTAAAGTGTGGGTGTTTTTTTATCTTATCAATTCCACAGTATGGTGTCTTGCTGGATTGGTGTTTCAAAAATGTTGGGGGTGTTTGGGGGGATCCGTTTGCGAAATATTTAGCTTTAAAGTTCTCATTTTTGTTACAGTCAAGTTTAAATGTATCCCCCTACCAGCGACACAGATGTATTTGTAAATGTAAAAAAACATGGTACCTACTCGTAGTATTGCATAAAAATCATTTAAAAGAAAACTATCAGAGCTAAGTAGATAGGTTTTACAGGTTGACGAGTAATAGTTGATCATTTCACCAACATTATTAAAATTACATACATGGTAAGTACATACTTACCTACTTAGTAAAAATCACCTATATATTTGCAGTCGATGAGAAATATGCAATAATTTTATTCTAAAGGCTACGGAACCCTATCCTGGGGGTGTCCGACACGCTCTTGGCCGGTTTTGCTTGTTTTATGATAGTGAACAAGTCTGCGTCTGCAATTGCCTACAGAATGCCCCCTATCAGCCCTTTACCGGTATCGACTAAACCGCATTACTGGCGACTTTCAAGTGTAATTTGAATGTCGCCAGTCGGGTTTTCACTGCGACACACTCACACACATCGGCAGGAGCGCGTACTCCATCGAGCTGATGAAATAGTCGTACATAATTTAATATGAAATTTATTTCCATTAAAAGTGGGGTGCTAGGCTTTAGGTTAAATTATTTCTGAATATAAATTAAAGCCACCAGCCATTTAAATGGCTGGTGGCTTTCATTTATATTTACATTTAGGTATTGCCATTCAAAATAAATCTTTGACTCAAAATTTTAGTTTCTTTCTCTCATTTGTTTTCTTCTCATTATCGCCGTACTTACTTATTCCTGTACGATATTTTAGGGTTCCGTACCTCAAAAGCAAAAAACGGAACCCTTATCACTTTGTTGTCCGTCTGTCTGTCTGTCAAGTCCCTTTTTCTCTGGAACGCGTGGAGGTAGCATGCTGAAATTAATATCAAATACTCAAGCCTGCGGTCCCTTGAAGCTGTGAAAAAATCAAACTTCTAAGTCAACGCAATCAAAAGATACAGTCATTAAAAAGGCTATTTCCATACAAATTACCGAAATCCAAAAACCTAAAGGGTACTTTCAGTTGTCCTAGAAACTTGAAATTTAGTATGAAGGTAGCTCTTATAGCATAACCACTCAGAAAATTCTTAAAATCTTGAATTTTTATGTCTGTCTGTAGATTTCGCAGACCAATATAAGTTGACCGCACACTGCGTACATTTTGCTTAGGAGCAGGGCTCTGCTAACACTGGACTTCTTAAAACACTGCGGAAAAGCGTTAAAATCTTTCTACGCTACCCTCTTGCGTGAGTCCGACTCGCACTTGTCCGGTTTTTTTTTATTAGCTGGCTGCTACCAGCTCGTCTTCTTAAAGAGGAATCTTTGTATACTTACCTTTAGACTAAATTATGCCTAAACTTTCCAACTTTTCCAACAGCTAGAGGTGATTAAAGGTTTAAATAAATACACACGCTTTATTATAAATATTGTAATAAGTAAACAATTCAATTTCGTAGTTCAGAATCAAAAGTCTTTAATCGATCACCACACGATAAACTTAATAGGTAGGTACGGGCCTAATATTGTCTCGCATACATATTGATTGTCCTAAATAATGTAAAGTTTGGTTGAATGGTTGTTTATCAATAGTTAATTGATTTCAAACTGACAGTACAAACTTTTCAGAAAAGTTAATGAAATAAACCTAATATTTTCGGTTTCAGTTGCAGAAAAAATATTAAACGTTATGATAAAATTTTCTAGAAGACAAAGGGACCCAGATAGGTAAGTTATGTAAGTACTCAGGGCTTTTTCGATTCATCGACGGTCGTTTTACCATCTACTTTATCCTTTTTCCTTCTTCCAAATATAGATCGTTTCGATGGGTTTACAATTTCCCTAACCACTTCTGCGTCCGTTTCCCCTTGAACCTCAGACTTTACATTTACATTCTTATCTGTCACTCCCACCTCGCTCTCTTTTTTAATATCCTCATAGCTTTCATCTTTCTCCTTACTCGTTCCTTCCTTAGGAATTTTTATGGCTACAAACTTGAAAGGGTAACTCAGTCTTGTCCCTGACTTTACCTGTTCATTAACCGTACTCTTTTCTACATTCTCATTCGTAATTTCATCTTCATGTTTCGCATCTTCACTGGTCCCAGGGTCAGGTAAATCTGCCTCCGCTGGTAGCACTGGTGGCTCGCGCTCTTTTCTGGGAGTATACGGTTCCACAGCAACGCTATATTTCTTTAGTGGCGTATAGTATGCTGATTCCACGTCAGTTATTCTGCGGTATACTGTGTAGCGATTTCTTTTTGCTGCTTCGTTTATTTCTACTATTGCGCTTCTAACCAACAAGGTGAGGTAGACCTGGTAAGCTGAGAAAAGAAACAATGTAAAACATCAGACACACCACAGAAAGTTAGACATAATGAAAACGGGATATTGACCGCGATCTATAGATAGGTAATCGCGGTCAATATCCCGATTTTCAACTGTTACCACAAAATTATTTTTATTTTATTTTTTATTTATTTAATTTATTTAAGTTCAGAACACATACAGTCATTTACAAGCATAGTTAGAAAAACATTATTTGTGAAAAGACCTAAAGGTTCATAAATATAAAATTTGTCGTGGATAAAGTTTAAACACACAGTTTGAGACGATAGTAAAGTAGATAATTAGGCTATTTATTACGATGATTATAACGGTGATGCATGTAAAATTTTCGAATGATGACTAATAGTGGATTGCCCGATAATGCAATGCTGGCCCTATACTACGAAGTGCTAAATTCGAACTTCGTATCGTGCCGTCCCGCTCACACTAATATTATTTAATACGAGACTGAGCGGGACGATATGATACGAACTTCGATTATCGAATTTCGTAACACCTAGTCGCCCCCCTAGTAGTCCCCCTGGACGAAGATACATACTCCGGTGCGTGCCTTCGTTCGGTGTTTATAGTTCGCGTTTACTTTCATTTTATTTTAACGTTGTTACTAACCTTACCATGTTAAGAATACTGTTACTAACAAATTATGGACCCTGAGTTCCAAATAAAAGTTTTTTTTTATTGGTAAAAGAGAATATGAGAATGTATAGATATAGTCATTGGCAGTCCTCTTGGGTTTATCGTTCTTACTTCAGGTTGAGCGACCTTCAATTAGAACAGAGACTTTTAGCCCTAACTTATAGCATTATTTGTCCGCGGGTACTGGTGTTGCTATAACCACTGCTGGTAAATCACTCACATCTCAGAGTCTGACTCGCACTTGTCCGGTTTTTGTTAGAAAGAGACTTTCGCTTGTAATTTGTAACTTGTAACTTTATAAAACACGGCCCTGGGGTTGGCACTAGTCGCTAGACCATCTGACGCGGCACGGCCCGCCCGGCCTCCTCTACGTACGCTCATGACCACATAAGTAAACACCGGCTTCGACTTACCCAAGCTCACGAAGACGAGGATAGTGGTCAGCATATCCAGGACCCCGATGACCATGCCGTAGACGATCAGCGAGCACACCGCCATGCCGAGGCCTACGTACATGTAGTACTGCAGCAGGACCACGTCTGCCTGGACGGGCAGACTGAAGTTAGGGCTGTTCCAGTGGCTACAGAGCAGCTCGCAGGAGCTGTAGACCTCGCGAGCTCATTTTAAAATTAGAACATTTTTCGACGAAAAAAATCTGTAAGTAGGGGTGTATTATTCGTGAATCGGCTCATTTTTGTCATATTTCTTTTTTTTTTCTTTGAAAAATTCCAAAAACAAACTTTTTTTTTATACGACAAGGAAGGCAAATGAGCAAGTGGGTTACCTGATGGTATAGTGATCACCACTGCCCATACCCCGGGGGTGTGCAGATGCGTTGTCAACCTAGAGAGCTAAGATGAAATGCCTCTTGTGCCAGTAATTACACTGGCTGTCTTACTCTCCACACCGGAACACAAAAACAGTGCAAGCACTGCTGCTTAGCGGTAGATTAGCGTGTAAGATGGTGGTCGCGATCCGGCCGGACGGATCTCACACCCCGTAAAACAAGGTCACATATGCGTAGGTATATAAATATAATAACAATCGTAAAAAATATTCCGACGAATTGAGAACCTCCTCCGTTTTTAATGTCGGTTAAAAACGAAACAGAATAATAAATTGCCTTATTTTTATTTACATTCACGCATTAATTTCATTCATTCCCTTTTTTCTTGCAATCAGTACTTCATGTAAAACTGTGTGTAATTATTCACCCCAACTCTCGTGGCACTAAGAACAATCAGCAGCAGAAGTTGCTAAGCAACCGAAGCGGTCACAATGATCTGCATAAGCTCTTATGTCTATAACAATAGAGCTGTGCTTAGATCATTGTGAACGCTTCGGTTGCTTAGCGTTTTTTTCTGCTGACTGCCCCTATACTTACCCTGTAAATTCCGGACAGCAGTAGCACACTAGCACACAGCTCAGCAGAGTAGGCGAAGACCCCCGAGGACTTGACGTACTCGCCATCCATGAAGCTCTGCTGGGCGTGCATGTACAGCGGCGGGAAGCTGCCCGTCGCCACCGAGATTATGCTCACTACCTGGGGACCAGGGCACCGATTTTTCAATCTCACTTGGTGACTAAATTCCCTGATTTCTATCAAAGTATCACATATAGTTAGGTACTTACACTTGAAATGAAGTTAAAATATCCAAACAGCAGAATCCCAGCTCTCACTCGGGCCACGAAGCAACACAGATTCAATTTAAAATGAACGATACTGTGTATCACATTTTCAAATAACCTCTCCATCTTGCCTCGCGCGCGTGGTTCAGCGAAATGTTTAGCGAAATGACAAAATGCCTGTTAATTAGGATGTTGGTAATAGAAAAGGACAATTAAAAAGCGTAATTAGGTCATAATGGTAGTTTAATCGAGTGACCGGAGCTCAGGGCTAGTCCGACTGACACCGAATAGTGTTAAACAGATGACCAACATCAAAGACGATATTACTATCGGGCAAACAGCGCGGCGGTTGGCAACGCGCTCGTGGTAGTCGAAAGCTACAGTCGACATATTTAAATAGGTATCATGGAATCGATTTTACAGATGATACATGAAGGTAACACGGAAAGAACATGTCTAGCCACCTTCAACTTTTTGAGTTATCGCGATTTGATTTGAAAGATCCATGTAATTTTTGTATAAGTGCATCTTTTTTTAAGTGATTTTGAGATTAAAATCTCGTTTTAAAATAAAAGTGACATGTGAAAATACCACTCGACAACGAAAAGAAAGATTTTAGATTAATTTGAAATACTTAAGCCCATTTTTAGGATGGCATTTTTGAAATAGTGAATTGAACGAGACAGATGACTTGCAAGATTTTTAAACTTGGCTTTACAGAATACTAGACTTAATGGACCTAGTGATGATTCTTACCTACTTAGTCGAAAATTTAATTCACGCGGTGTTTTGTAGCAATATACAGATTGTCACCAACTTCTAGCGGTATGTTCACAGTTGTTTCATGAATCGATACCCGATCTTACAATATCGGGATGAAATAAAAAACAAATTATCAAAATCGTAACTTTATTATATTATGTAGATACTTCATAGTTTCAATAGTTTTATAAGTCCGAGTAAATAATAGATATAGGAATGAACATGATGTGTACTCAACCAGCCAATTATAAGGTACAGTCGACAATAATAGTTTTAGAGCAGCGTTTATATGTAACAGTGGGGATAAATCTTGATAAGAAATTTGCACAATTTTCTACAAAAGCGTTTGATATAAATTTTATGCCAATAAGACAACAGGCAGTGTTTAGGGTCATGAACTTATATTTAACTTCATTCTTTGCAATTATGAGCAGGGAAAGGCACTGAAAAATACATACTAAACCGCTGGAAATATGTAAATGGGTGAATCAACTTTTCATTGCCACTCGTTGCCATGGAGATGTCCCCTGGGTTAACTCGTCTAAAACAAAATTATCTAAGGCACCACTCCATCAAACGTCAGGAGTTTCGTCAGATGTATGCCAATTCCTTCATGCAAATCCTGACTTTCGGGAAGTGGGGTCTTAGAAAATCTTATTTTAGACGAGTTACCCGGGGGACAACTCCATGGCAAAGAGTGGCAATGGTAAGTTGATTGACCCAAATTGATATTTATTCAAAATCAAAAGCTAATTTTATTGCGTAAATATTAGTTTTATACAGATTAAATCTGTTTTGAAAAAACGAATCTACAGAAAACACCGAGAAAGCTGTCAATTATTATATTTTATCAATCAACATTAATGGATGCTTAAGGTTGTACTACTTAAAAAGCGACTAACAGAGTTGACGTCTCATAGTTTTTTTTCAGGCATGAAATTCATTTTAACCGCATTTTTATTCACGGTTTTTTAAAGCAGCTGACGCAAAAAACACATTGTTAAAACTTGATAGCAGCGACCGTACACTTCTAAAACTTTCCAACAAAACTGAAAATGCTATAATCTGAATAATTCAACATGATTACAATTAGGTATTTATAAGTTAAATAAGAAAATAACGCTTTCTCATACAAACGAAAACCCTGTACAATTTTTCCACAAAAATCATATGAAAATAAACATAAACATTTGAGTGAACGTAGGTAATTATTTTATTTAAAAGTTCTTTATAATAATTAAAACCTTTACCATGGCGTAATTCATAATTACAATACAATCGATACTTTAGTGGTCTGTATCAAATTATATTAAAAATTAAAATGTATACATATTACATAATATGGAGCAAAAATATTTTGCACTTTTGGAATTGTCATACAAAATGCGGTTTACTTCAGAATGTAAAGAATAGCACGGCAACGTGTTCCCAGTTTTAATTATATTGACTGTCAACTTACCAAAAAAAAAAAACGGTGAAGTACGAGTCCGACTCGCGCAACGAGGGTTCCCAATGTAACGTTTTATGTTTTTTTTTTCCTTGACAGATTTGATACTTGGTCAATGGCAAGTACCCTATGGGTTTTGATTTACTTGAAATTGACAGATGGACGAAAGGAGAATAAAGTGATCCCATAAACAATTTCCGTTTTGCCTTTTGAGGTACGGAACCCTAAAAATACATAAGACCAAACATAGAACCTATTTCGAACTCGCCTTTTTATTTGCCTTATTACGTGACAAAAATTATATTCAGGCTAAAGAGGTGTGTAAGGATCGTAGCAAGTGGCAAGCCATAGTTTCTGCATACCCCCGTGGGAAAGAGGCGTGATATATGTACGAGTATGTATGTATGTAAATGATATTCAAGAGACAAGGGACACAAATAATATTGAAAAAAAAAGAAAGTTAACCTCCAATTATAACCGCATTTCACACGACATCCAAACAACTTGTGACTCACACAGACTACTTCATAAGAGCGTGTACAACCGCATTAGCATTCAGCGCCTTCAAGTCCGTATAAGTCTGCCCCGTGCCCACGAACACAATTGGCTGCCCCGTGATGTAAGTCATTGAGATGGCGGCTCCGACCTTATCGTCAATGGTGTCAAACTTGGTCAAAACGATCCCGTCGATAGTGTGCGGGTTGGTGGCGGAGCTGTGGTCGGCCAGCGCCTGGTTGAACTTGACCAGCTGGTCCACTGCTTCGTTGCCCACCAGAGCCTCTCCCACGAACAGGACTGTGTCCGGTTCGTTGACCTGCGATAATAATATTAAATTAACAAAAAAATCTTTTAACAAAAGTAAAACCGCCTTCAAAATAATCTTAAAAAAAACATAAAATAATCCTCTAAAGCCTTGAGTGAGAGGCCATGAAGGCCTAGCAGAAATATGAAGTCGGTGCGATGCGAGCGGAATACTCTTCTATTCTTTAAAGGTTTTTTTTAAGGTTTTCTTTGAAGGCGGTTTTACTTTTTGTTAAAAGATTTTTTATTTAACAATTTCAAACGAAAATTTTTTTTCAAATCGGTCCCGTCGTTGTCGAGTAATCGGGGCACATACATAAAAAAAAAAAACATGTCGACGGACTGAGAACCTCCTACTTTTTCATACTTAATCATAATCATAAATCATTTATTTGCATAAAACATGGTAGATTAAAAAAGTTTCACATGTTTAGTCACAAAATGACGTACAAATTTCAATTTACGTTACGTTTTAGAAATTCATCAATTGAGTAAAAACATTCTTGTTGAAGCCAGTGAGAGAGCTTACGTTTCTGTTAATTGGTTGATAGACCTGTAAAATCTTTTGGAAGAGCATTTTGAAGTCGCTTAAAAATATATACACAATGGTAACGGCCCTATCACATCAGCGATTTGCGGGTGAGTGTTTCATACTAATATCGCTCGCGGCGAACACGTTGCGTGACCGCCTCAATACAAAAGTCGATAACAAATCGCCAGTGTGATAAGGCTGTAAAGGGTGGCTTTTTGTTTGTGCAATTTCGTTTATCGCACTTTATACTGCCTAGTCGAAAATTAATTTACTTTCTTATTAGATAAAAAAAAACGCTTTGTGCATTTCTTTCCCATATCAACTTCAAATATGCGGCAGAACATGCCAAATCTTAGAGTTCTCCGTGCGTGCAGTATTCTTAAAAAAGGATTCAAATTGTATATAATTATCGAACCTGCTCGCAAAATTTCACACTAATATTATTTACGATACGAAGATCGATTTTCGAATTTCGTAGTAGGAACAGCCGATAGCTGGACAGACATACGAAAGCATTCTTGTCCAAGCTGTAACGGCCAATGAGCAGCGGGTGGGTACCTTGATGAGCTTGGCGAGGGCGCGCATGAGCGGCTCGTTGTCCTGCATGCGGCCCGCCGTGTCGATCAGCACCACGTCCGTCCGGCGCTCCGCGGCGTGGCGGATCGCCTCCGTCGCGATGCCGGCCGCGTCCTTGCCTGGACAACAAACATGGCGGCAGGTCAATGAACCATCAATCTTCCAGCAATGAAGGCCGGCAGTGAAAAATCCGCTAAACCAGTGATAGGCAAAGTACGGCCCGCGGACGTTCCTACGAAATGGATAGTATCTTTATAAATAAATAATAAATAAATATCATGCAAGGATCATGGAAAGTAAACGGATTGACAAAGCCCATACTTTGAATCGTTCTTATTTACATTCAGCGCCAGCTACCTTGCTTGAGTGACACATTAGAACCGCTGTTTTGTTATTATTTGACCCGCTGGCTACGACCTTGGCGCCATCTAGAAATTGCCTGAATTTTAACATGACTGCGGGGAACGATTCGAAGTATGGGCTTTGACACTCCGTATAATATCCTCCTTGCTGATCACTATGAAATTAAAACACTGCGCGACAAGCGACAAAATGGCGCGCCGTGCTACATGTGCGGTCAATGAACCGTAAATTTGCCAGCAATGAAGGCTGATAGTGAAAAATCCGCTAGATCACAGTTAGCGAAATGATAAGAATACGAATTTTACCATGTATTTCAATCTCCGCTCATTTATCACTTTATGCAGTGACTAGCGCCATCTATGTGATAACCTCGAACCGTAAGACAAGACATTCCATCGAAACTAATCCTTCTTGCCGGATGCTTATCTGTGGTGCGAAATGGCACGCGACACGGAATGTCGAGGATCCAGGTTAGATTCCCGGGGTTAGCTGTATTTTTCTACTTTTTTCTATGTATGCATGTTTCAGTGACAATTTAAAAAGTATAATAATACTTAATTGTATAAATAATAAACATCCACGTCCCAAGAACAAATATTGGAATCGAACCGGGGTGTATGTCGGTCAGTCTACTAACCGTATCCCTTCTCGTACAGCTGCACCATGGTCCTGTTATGCCGCTCGGCGGGGTGCAGCGCGTTAAGGTGGCGCGTGTGCGTCCGGAGCTGCTCCACCGCGCCGGCGCGGAACGTGTCGCACGCCGCGATCAGAACTGACATGTCGTTCTCGATCAGCCAAAAGCAAATCTTCGCCAGATTCGTGGACTTGCCTACACCGTTTACCTAAAAGAACACCATAGTTGACCATAGTAGTTACAATAATTATTTTGACAAATCAGCCCAAAGAAATCTTATGTTCGCTTATGTAACAAATTATACGACCCATGTTCCTTGGGAAAAGTTGTTCAGTTTAATGAGTACTGTCACTGGGGTTGCAGATCGTACACCCCTTTCATTACACCCTGTATAATGCGACTCGCAAGATTTTAACCCAGCCCAGTACTAATGTACTGCATCTCTGCAAGTGTACTGTAGGGATGGGTTGCATATTGGGTGATAGGACCTTGTGCGAGGTCCGTCCGGATCGCTACCACCATCTTACTCGCTAATCCTGCCGCTAAGCAGCAGTGCTTGCACTGTTGTGTTCCGATATGGAGAGTAAGACAGCCGGTGTAATTACGGGCACAAGAGGCATTGCATCTAAGCTATCTACGTTGGCAACGCATCTGCAAACCCTCCGGAGTTGCGGATGTCTATAGGCAGTGGTGATCACTTACCATCAGGTGACCCACTTGTTTGTTTGCCTTCCTCGTTGTATAAAGAAAAAAAACATTGTGAAGCTGTGAATCGAACCAGGTACAGTCACCAGCAATAATATATGATTACGGACAGCGCTGCATAAATATCTGATCATGGTAGCAGGCAAAAACATATGACGACACTCGACGGCAATAAGATCTGATGGGTTGCGGCCGCCATAAATATCGTTCTTGGGTAACGGCATAAGTATCGGACACCGAGTCGCTTAAAAATATCTGATACTTTACGAAATGAAAAATATGTGATCAATCAGCAAACATGAACTTAATTTAGTAGTATTACGAATCTAATTTGAATGCAGCGATCTGACGCTTCTTGAAAACAGTGCGTACTTGTCACTGCATAATGTCTGTCTCATGTTTTGTTTTATCTAAATCAAACAAATTCAGTTCTTCGTTTCTATGTTGACATACCATGGTATGACGTATTTTTTTCCGTATATTTTACCAAGGAGTTTAAACGCTAATAAAAAACTTCAAGCTCAAAAGTATTGTTCTTCTTTCAAAAGCTGAGAAACGTGAGATAGACATTATGTAGTGACAAGTACGCACTCTTTTCAAGAAGCGTCAGATAGCTGCATTCAAATTAGATTCGTAAGACAGGCGAGTTAAGTTCATATTTGCTGATTGATGATATATTTTCGATTTTATAACATGTCAGATATTTATGCCGTCCGTGTGATCTGATGTTTTTGCTTCCAAAGTGAATACATATTTATGCTGGTGATGAGTCACATGATTTTGATTTTGTGGAGTATCAGATATTTTTAAGCGACTCAGTGTCCAATATTTATGGCCTTAACCAAGAACGATATTTATGCCGGCCGCAACCCATTACATCTTTATGCCGTCGAGTGTCGTCATATACTTTTGCTTTCTAACGTGATCAGATATTTTTGCAGCGCTGTCCATCATCATATATTATTGCTGGTGACTGTACATGGCGTCGATCGAGCACCGTAATGCAATGCGACTTGCACGATTTTTCTGGCAAGTCTAAGCACGGCATTAGTACAGTCAAAGTCAAAGTCATGGATCCGCGCAAAGTTGCAAAAATATGTACACATCAACCTTACCGTCGCAGTAATAAGGTCTGTAGGTATACATATTTTTGGGACTCTGTGATGTACACCTATTGGTGACCTTGACTCTACTGCATCTGCAAGTGCACCCACCCCGCAGAAGGCCATGACGTAAGGCCGGCCCTCGTGCTTGGCGTGCAGCGCGTCGCGCAGGATGTCCACGCGGCGCCGCGGGGACAGGATCTGCACCAGCGCCTCCGTGAGGGTCGCCTTGATGGTCTTGGCCACGCTGTCGAACGTGCCCAACACCTGCGGGACACAAGGGTAAGGTACTGAACACCTCAAAATATTAAATTAAAAATATACTCGAAAGAAAATCAATTCAATGCGAAGCAATTCAATGGTGTGTGTGAAGTTCCCAATCCGCACTGGGCCCGCGTGGGCACTATAGCCCAAGCTCTCTCGTTCTGAGAGGAGGCCTGTACCCAGCAGTGGGACGTAAAAAAGGCTGGTGTCGTTTGAATATAATTTTCACGTAACGGGTAAAATACTTAGTGCCCCCTATTATTATTTTTTGAGTAGTAGGTATACATAACGAAGAAGATAATGATGATGATGTTCTCCCAGACGTGTCCGCCGACGGCGACACCCTTAGCTTGAGTTACCCTGAGCCCTTGCTTGGGCACGAGTGTGACTTGCAAAACCAAACTTGAGCTGGATATTTTATCGTTTTTAATGGTATAGACATTTGTAAAGTAGCGCCTGAATCTATACATAATAAAAGTCCTGACTGCCTGATCTGATCCACGCCCAGCCCAAACCCTTGGACATAGAAAGTTGAAATTTCGCATACAGGTTCCTTTTATTATGTCGGCTGTGAGCGTATGTAAGGCTGGTGATTGAGTGGCAGTAGCCACTGTGTGTGTAGCTCACCTTCCCCTCGAGCTTGGTGGCGACGGACTCGCACAGCTTGCTGGCGATGTCGGCCGCCACGTTCTTAGTGATGAGGTGGTCGCGCATCTTGTCCAGCGCCGGCTGCATCGACTCCGCTGACAGCGCCTTGGCGCCGACCAGACCTGGACAAAGCACTCAACTATAGGTATGCTGCCTCTTGGTCAAATTAGCAACTTTTTTTGAAATGTCGAAACGATTTGATCGAATCCCTTAGTATGAAGTTTGTATTGAATTAAGAACTATGACGTCTTAATTTTCAGTGATCAAACTGCCTCCTTTTATTAGTTTTTGTTAAATTAAAAATCGTTTTAATTGCAGTAATAAGCGAGGCGTCGATTTTCTATGAGTATTTTCGGAAGTTTGATAAGTGAAAATGTAAAATGATTTTATTTTGATATCAATCAACTACCCTATTATAGTGAAATAAACGGATCACTCACGTATGTCAGTCGAGTATAGCCCGACACTACCCTATTGGTAAACATTTTACTTACGTGCTTTTAAAAATCTTATTTACGAATGCATGTTTTCTAATGATAATAATGAACAAGTCATGACTTTAAAAATAATGTTTGTCCAGTAATTGTGAAGTTTCATTAAAATCCGATAGTCCTTACATCCACCTTCACAAACCTTCATCGTCAACATCATCAGCCCCCAGCAGTCCACTGCTGGACATGGTTTCTTCCATCTTCCGCCGCCAGCAACCCTCAAGGTCGTCCGTCTCGGAGCCTCAGGACGCCCTACACTGGCTACACTACGTTTTCCCGTCGAGATCAAACTTTCGCGCTTATAACATTAGCAGTACAGTACCTATGTTCTGCGAGCTGTGTGTCCCGTGAACTGCCAATTATGTTTCGCACTTCTTCGGGCTATGTCGGTAACCTTAATCTTACTGCTAAGTTTTGATGGCCGATGGGGTCAGAAGGTTCTCGAATGACGTCCACGGACCGGGTGACGAGCTGTCGGTAGGCCTCCAACAAAATGAAGCGACGACCGGGTAAAGATCGCGGGATCGGAATCGCGCGGAAAGCACGCGACCGGTCTGAGTGGAGAGCCTTGGGGGAGGCCTATGTCCAGCAGTGGACGTCCTTCGGCTGACGTGACGATGATGAGTACCTACCTTTGAAGATGCTGAACATGCCGCCAGTCTTCTTGGGCCCGGGCGCTGTGGGCGCCTCCTCGTCGCTGCTGCTGCCCGAGCCCACCTCCAGGTCGCGGATGGCGCCCGCCATGCGGCCCACCAGCTGACACAGAGAACAACTTGTCAATCAGGGCTTCCCAACCAATCACACCTTTGACGGGAGACCCTTGAATCGTAGCCAAACGTTTCTTTTCATCGAAAGCTACTGCTAAAATCAAGATATTTTTATTGTTTGTTGTATAGGTTAGGTTAGGTCAGTTTTGTTAATCAAAAGGTTAAGAAAATAAGTCAGAAAATAGCTTTCGATAAAACGAAACAACTATGAAAATTTTGTCGGCGATTCAAGGGTAAACCCACCTTTCGCACATCTCAATAAAGTCGAAAATTGCGTTATGTTCGTAAAAAGACTTCATATGATCATATCCATCGTTCTATAAAACATAAAGCTCTATTTTTAGGCCAGAACAGGGAAAAAAATGCAATATCGACGTTCCTATTTCAAAATGTTCCAAAGGGCATATCCTGATGTTTATATTAATGGGTACCCTACATGACAATAATGCTAGAGACCTGTGTGTCGGGGTTAACGGTGCTGTCCCCGGGCTTGTCGGTGCTAAAGTCGAGGTCGGGCAGGTCGCGCGCGCCGCCGCCCAGCTCCCACACGCGGGGCTTCTTCATGCGCTCCTTCTCGGCCTTGGGGCTCTTGGGGGACTTCCTGCAAAAATGACCAATTTTTTAGGGTTCCGTACCTCAAAAGGAAAAAACGGAACCCTTATAGGATCGCTTTGTTGTCCGTCTGTCTGTCTCTCTGTCAAGACCATTTTTCTCTGGAACGCGTGTACGTAGCATGCTGAAATTAATATCAAATACTCAAGCCTGCGGTCCCTTGAAGCTGTGAAAAAATCATCCTTCTAAGTCAACGCAATCAAAAGATACAGTAATTAAAAGTTTTTAATGGCTTGTTCTTTTGGCGAGGAGTATTTTGCCAATGTCAGCGTTTAGACAGTTGCACACGTGAGAAGATTGTTCGGTGGAAGGAACAGGCAGGTGTACTACAACAAATAACATAGTTATGGATGGCACAGACAACACAAGTCACAAATGACCAATTGTAGGAAAGACTACAATAAAAAGATCTCTCCACAGTCCAGTGCTGTAGCGACCATAGAACCCTATTCCTAACAGTTTTAAATATCACTTTATCTGTTGCCAGTACAACGAGATGAAGTCTCGAGATTTGGATCGAAACTATCTCCCCTCTAATTTCATGTGTGATAAAAATGTGTATTTTTTTAATGTACCTACATACCGTTAAATCAATACTTGATTGCGTTGGATTGGATTTATAGAAAAATACTGTTTAATTATTGAGTATTAGGTATACTTAGTGAAAAAAGTTTTTCCACAGATCAGGCAAAAATCAAACACTTTGACATGTAAAAGCATTTCTCAATTCAATTTTAATGATCTCAAATAAATAATAAATAAATAAATAAATATCATGGGACAATTTGACACCAATTGACCTAGTCCCAAACTAGGCAAAGCCTGTACTATGGGTACCAGACAACGGATAAACATACTTATATACATATTAAACACCCAAGACCCGAGAACAAACATTCATATTCGTCATACAAACATCTGCCCCGACCGGGATTTGAACCCGGGACCTCAAGCTTCATAGTCAGGGTCTCTAACCACTAGGCTATTCGGCCATCAAATGAAGTATCTTTTTGTATTTCCTCCATTTATTTTTTATTTTTACGCCCAATATATTTTTCGTTGTTGACATATTCTGCTCTTTTCTGTGTAGGTACTTGGTATTCCTGTTTCAGTTTAATGTCCTTACTTGACGTCCTTCTTAGGCTTGTTGAGTTTCTGCGCGAGCTTGGCGCGGCTGGCGGCGATCAGGTCGTCTTCAAGCTCCTGTTCCTCAGCTTTCCCGTTCGTCAGACTCTTACTCTCTACTATCTTGACTGGAAACAAAAAAAAACTTGAATCAGGCGTTAGTCTTTGGAGGTACATCCATGTCAATGACCTTGCTACTCCGTGACCTTGCTAGCAAAACAGGTATCTGTTAAACATGTGTATGTGTTCATGCAAAGCCCACTATACATAAGCTTGCACATAAAACGATAAACAATACATCGCACAGGCCAAAGACAAACTATGGGAGACCACGGCTTTTCTAAGTCCATACAAAAGTTGACAAAATATAAAGCCAGCCTTTTGTGTTAATGCGAAAAAAGGCCATGTTCAAATAATCACAGTGAGAAAAAGAAAATATATCTTACATTTGTAAAAAAATACTTTTTTTACACTAACATATTTCTATTAATTTGTGTTGTTTACCTGATTTCTTTCCCTTGTCCTCCCCTTTCCTCTCAATCATGGAGGCGACAGTCTTCTTGGACTTCTGGGAATCCTCAAAAGTCCTCATTTGCTTAGGTAGCTTAGCTTGAGACTTGGCTGAAATAGGAGAAAAATATTAACATAAAATTCTGTGACTATCAACAGGCAGCAAAGAAAGATGTACTTGGAATTCTGCAAGAGAGATAGGAACTCTATGATTCCTCATAAACATGAAAATTATTTTTTTGGTTAAGAAAGAAATTTGAAATTTTGAACCATGAAGGTCGAATCTTATTTTACTCTGGCTTATAAAGCAAATTACGTACGTATTTGCATTTCAATGAACAGTTTAGAATAGATACTATACTAATATAATAATAAAGGAAAAAATGGCGGCAACTGGTGGAGACCTATGTCCATGATAGGCAATTTGAGGTGAAAGTTAATTTTCTTGTAACACATTCATCAGAAAATAAAGGCATTTTTTTTTAATAATATAATAAAAAGGCAACCTTTGATTGTTTGTAGAGAGATAACTCTAGAACTACTGAACTGATTTAAAAAAACCTGATCAAAGGCTATTTTTTTATGCTGGGATAGCAGAAAATTCTTGCAGACAACAGCTAGTTTATTATAAGCCAAACTCACCCCATTGCTCACAGCCCTTCAAGACAGCCTCAAAGCATGCCTTGAAATCAAAGTCCCCCATATGCTGCCCGCCCTGCAGCTCATTCTTGTACTTGTCCCGGAACTCCAGGTGCACATCATTGAGGAACTTGTCCACATACGAGAGCTGCAAGATACGCTGGTATGCCACCACAAAGACCAGCTCAAACTCATTGTCAAGCTTGTATTGGAGTGTTAGGGAGTTGTGGTTGTATGTTGTGTTGCCGGAACGCTCCTGAGAAATGCATCAAGTATTGTAAATTAAATTCTATCATAAGTAGGTGTATTGGACTTGGAAAATAAAGAGAAAAAGTTGCATATTTTAAGACTAGATCTCATTAAATAACTTGTTTATGGCAAAGGCACATTCAAATTTAAAAGTTCTTTTTTTACTTGCTCTCATTAGTAACACATACTTGTAATTATAATCCATTGACTAATGAAACTTATTAACTGCATTAATATGTGCAAAGCTGTGGATCAGATTTTGCATTGAAGAATTTAACATTTGTAGGCACATAATTGAAAGCTTAATAAAATTGTGTAGTTTTAAAATCAGTTGGAAACCAAATTAAGTCATGGTCGGTCCAGATTCCAGTAACGAAACATGCATGGTTTGCGACATTAATGCGTAATGGTTACGTGCGGGAATTACGCAAAACTTTATAAAGCGTGATTCAACTTTTGCTTGTAATTACTTTGATAATTGTAGGTAATTAATTTGATGTTGTTAAACAAATAACATGATTTTGAAAAGAAAGAAGTCTACACGTAACCATGACGAGATTAAATTTTACGCTTCAAGATAAGGATTCAAGTATTACGCATTTTTTAAACAGGAAAATATGGAAATTTTATGTTCTCACGGAAAGTCCATATTGAAAGAAGGGTGATTGATATATGTGTTGAGACCTGATTAAGCATGAATAATATTGACCTTTTCCAATGCTTCGCAAGTCCACGTGTACACAAATACATTAATCAGATTAAGATCAAGGTCTACAAGGAATAGTAAAACATCACTTACTTGCAGAATAACACTGCGAATTAACGCGTTCACTGACGGTGAAAATATTTCACTGGTGCTTTGAAAACACCACAGCACGATACCACCTTTACTGAAGATGCTGAATAGATCCAACATTATGTATATTTATTTGAAAACAGCGTTAGTGAACAGATGTTTCTACGTGATACGAACTTTGGGCTTTGGGCTTTGACAGATAATTGACAACTCACAAATCTCAAAGATGTACGTGTTCAAAAACAGTTGCATCGTTAATCGCAATTTCAAAATATGCTAAAACATAGCAGAACATGAGATTTGAAAGTAAAAAGCTTTAAGAGTAAAACATGAATACGAACAGTGCTCAAATTTGTTTGAATTTTTGTTATTTCAAATTTTCATGTGAAATTTATGATTTTAGAAATCATATCAAAATTATAGTTTACGAACGTTCTGTTGACTCTACTGTCTATGGAGTGAATGGTAGATGTTGCTATTTTTAAAACACTATGCTCTACTACTTTTAAGTATCTTGCTTCAAACTTGTTGATCGGTGTTTGAATCGAAAACGTTAATACACAAATTATTGTTTAAATTGATTAATTAATTTATTCCTGCTCTTGGTACTTGGAGAAAAAAAAAAAGAGTATTGTGCTTATTCTACCATGTAGTAATTAAGCAAAGAAGTGAAACACTAACAAAATTCTCAGTTGTTTATGGATCCACAAATTTGTCAATTCATCGTAATTCATCGCGTACTCATTTTACAAAGGAATAGTTTATGAAATAAATTTGTGAGATATTAGTTTTAACGTATAAGTGAGATTTTAAAACAACAAGATGAATATCACATCCGCTGCGGGGATAATCTCCTTGCTCGACGAGCCGATGCCGGAGGTGAAAGAATTTGCTTTGAAAAGGTTGGACAACATCGTCGATGAATTTTGGCCAGAAATCTCAGAGTCGATAGAGAAGATTGAGATTTTACATGAAGATAAAGTGTTTTCACAGCACCAGCTAGCGGCGTTGGTGGCGAGTAAAGTTTATTATCATTTGGGAGCGTTCGAGGATTCATTGACGTACGCATTGGGCGCAGGGGACTTGTTCGATGTAAATGCTCGGAATGAGTATGTGGACACAACGATCGCGAAGGCGATTGACTTTTACACTCAGAAGAGGAAAGTCCTGTTCGTGGATGGCACTGCGGAGCTCATCGACCCTCGTTTGGAGGCCATCGTGAACCGGATGTTCCAGAGGTGTCTGGATGACGGCCAGTACAGACAAGCCCTCGGGCTGGCGCTTGAAACCAGGCGGATGGACATCTTTGAAGAGTCGGTCATGAAGTCAGATGACATTGCAGGTTAGTTGTTTTTGTTTGTCATTGTTAACAAAGCTTTCTTTAAAAACTTTCTAAACAGGCGGTTTGTTATACTAGCATTCTAAATACTGGGCAATAAATAAATATTGTCTTCTGTTTCATCATTATAAGTAAGCTTTGTGAGTATCATATGTGTATGACGTGCAATTCATCTGTTTGAATGAACCATCCAATGTCCATATCCATACCAAATTTCAAGTCAATCTGACCACTGGAAGTAGGTTAATTGCATTGAAAACTGAATATCATAATTATTATATTGCAAGTTCAATAAAAGCTTGTAAAAATATCAATTTCATGACATGCAGTAAACATAATATTGATTGTTTGTGTTTATGTCTGTTTATTATCAATTTGAATTAATAGCACTGAATTTTTCTACAATTTTCAGGCATGCTTCAGTACGCCTTCCAAGTAGCAATGAGTCTTCTCCAGAACAGAGGCTTCCGCAGCACAGTCCTTCGCTCCCTGGTAGGCCTGTACCGCGGCCTGAACATCCCAGACTACGTAAATATGTGTCAATGCCTCATATTTCTCGAAGACCCCCTTTCTGTAGCAGAAATTCTTGACAAATTGACACATGGCTCCCCAGAGTCTGTTCTCATGGCATATCAAATAGCATTTGATTTGTATGACTCAGCCACACAGCAGTTCCTAGGTAGAGTATTACAGGCCTTAAGAAGCACAGCTCCTATTCCTAGCGCTCTGGGAGGCAAACCACAGCCACAGGGTGGACCATTCCCAGAATCTTCAGCTGCCATGGAAGTTGACACACCAGCAGAAGAGACCAAAGCACCTGTTAGAGATATTGAAAGCTTAAATGATGAGGAGAAAGAACACCAAAGGAGGGTAGAAAAATTGATCTCCATTTTAGGAGGTGATGTCTCTCTCAGCCTACAATTGCAGTTCTTAATTAGGTCTAATCACGCTGATATGCTCATTCTTAAAAACACAAAAGATGCCATCAGAGTTTCAATCTGCCACACTGCTACTGTCATTGCTAATGCATTCATGCATGCGGGAACAACCAGTGACCAGTTCTTAAGAGACAACCTTGAATGGTTGGCTAGAGCTACAAACTGGGCCAAGCTCACAGTCACAGCATCTCTCGGAGTTATCCATCGAGGTCATGAGGGTGAATCCTTGGCTCTCATGCAGTCTTACCTGCCCAAAGAGGCTGGACCATCCTCTGGCTACTCTGAAGGTGGAGGCCTATATGCTCTAGGTTTGATCCATGCCAATCACGGCGCCAATATCATTGACTATCTTTTAACGCAACTAAAAGATGCTCAGAATGAAATGGTGCGCCACGGAGGGTGCCTTGGCCTCGGATTAGCTGCTATGGGCAGTCACCGACAAGACGTTTACGAACAGCTGAAGTTCAATTTATACCAAGATGACGCGGTGACTGGTGAGGCTGCTGGTATTGCTATGGGTATGGTGATGTTAGGCTCCAGGAATGCCGCCGCCATCGAAGACATGGTCGCTTACGCCCAGGAAACTCAGCACGAGAAGATTCTGCGCGGTCTGGCCGTCGGCATCTCCTTCACGATGTACGGAAGGCTCGAGGAGGCCGACGCCCTGGTGCAGCAACTCTTGAGAGACAAAGACCCGCTGCTGCGGCGCGCCGGCTGCTACACCATCGCCACGGCGTACTGCGGCACCGGCAACAACGACTCGATCCGCACGCTGCTGCACGTGGCCGTGTCCGACGTCAACGACGACGTGCGCCGCGCCGCCGTCACCGCGCTCGGCTTCCTGCTCTTCAGGACGCCCGAGCAGTGCCCGTCCGTCGTGTCCCTGCTGGCCGAGTCCTATAACCCGCACGTGCGCTACGGAGCCGCCATGGCGCTGGGCATCGCCTGCGCCGGGACCGGAAACCGCGAAGCCATCGGCCTCCTCGAACCCATGGTCAAATTCGACCCGGTCAACTTCGTTCGTCAGGGAGCTCTGATCGCTTCCGCCATGATTCTCATCCAGCAGACTGAAACCCTCTGCCCCAAGGTCACGTACTTCCGACAGCTCTACGCCACGGTCATCTCGAATAAGCACGAGGACGTGATGGCCAAATTCGGCGCCATCCTCGCTCAGGGCATCATCGACGCGGGTGGCCGCAACATGACCGTGTCGCTCCAGAACAGGACCGGGCATATGAACATGCTGGCAGTCGTAGGCATGCTGGTGTTCACTCAGTACTGGTACTGGTTCCCGCTCGCCCACTGCCTGTCGCTAGCGTTCACGCCGACCTGCCTCATCGCGCTGAACTCCGATCTGAAGATGCCCCAATTGGAGATCAAGTCTAACTCCAAGCCGTCTCTGTACGCGTATCCCGCGCCGTTGGAAGAAAAGAAACGCGAAGAGCGCGAGCGCGTGACCACCGCCGTGCTGAGCATCGCGGCGGCGCGCGCGCGTCGCCGGGCGCACGGCAGCGACGCTAGCGCCGCCTCCTCCGCCGCATCCAAGATGGAGGTCGACGACGAAGAAAAAAAGTCCTCCAAGTCCCCCAACCCCAGCATCACGGTGCACGGCAAGGCCGACAAGGACGCCGGCTCCTCCAAGGACGCCAAGAAGGAAGAAAAAGAAGGCGAGGAGAAGGAGACCAAGGAGAAGAAAGAGCCGGAACCGAACTTCGAGATTTTAAGCAACCCCGCCAGGATAATGCGGCAGCAGCTGAAGAATATCTCCGTTGTTGAGGGGTCTGGCTTCATACCTTTGAAAGATGTGACTATCGGTGGTATCGTGATGCTGAACCATTCGGGCGAGGGAGAACAGGTGCTGGTCGAGCCCGTGGCGGCTTTCGGCCCCAAGACGGAGGAAGAGAAGGAGCCCGAGCCCCCAGAACCTTTTGAGTACTTAGATGACTGATACTCTCTCTTTGATTAATGTCAGTATAGCTAGTAGGACCATTATGAATAATTGAGAAATGTATTGAACAAGTTATGATTACTAAAATAGAAATGTGCAAGTACACCTTATTAACTGAAAATTATTGTGTTTCTCTGTGAAATTAAACATTATAACTTTGACTGTTAGTTTCATTGCTGTGGTTATAATGAAATTGAGTTAAGATCCTTGGAAAACATGTGGAAAACAGAATATGCCGTTAGTTGTTGGGACGAGTCAGCCAGTTTCTCCGAAACTTTCAACCGCCGAAATGACACCGTGATTATGGAATCAGAATTTTAAATTATTCTTCTGTTCTGTTGCACAACATTCTACAGTACCACAATATTTATTTTATTTTCTAACTCGGGCGATGATTTCATGTGGCTCGAATAGCATCTAATTTTCATTTTGACAGCTGTCACTGTCATAACGTTGGCTTAGGCTTAGGCCGTCACGTCATTATCAGTTTTCTGCGGCTTGCTCTTGCTTGCTTTGCTTGTCTTGTGTTGTGTCGGTTGACTGTCAGCCTGTCAGGTCAGGGTCGTAGGTTATAAATAAAACGTGGAGTGATCTCTAATCAAATTCAATTGCTACCAGTTATAAAAGGTTCATCCCGCCTGCATTCGTATCAAACGGTTACCATGAATTGGGATTTGAAGTACGGAGAGCTGTCGAATGACAAAGACTTCGTGGGAAACTGTGAGAATCTCAAGCAAAATCTGATCGAGGTACAAGAAGTTTTAGACCAGCTGCTGCCTTTAAAGGAACATTACGATAAGCTGACGCTGCCGGCGCAGATAGAGCTCGATCTGTTCCTGGCTTTCACCCTGACTTCGCTGCATTGGATCCACTTGCGAATAAAAGGCTCTGATCCGACGAAACACCCAATCAAAGATGAGCTACTCAGAATCAAACAGACGATGGTTAAGTGGCAGGAAATAAAAGATCGAGATAAGCGGCCCACAGTGAATATAGACGCAGCTAAACGTTTTGTGCGCAGCGGCCTGTATGACCCTTACAAAGGAGTTGGTCAGCCACCCAATAAAAAAATTAAATTCAGTGACGACGATGAGAGTTAATTAAGTTATAAATAGGTACCTAACATTTAAGACTGAGCGTTGATTATTGAAGTGTAAGTCTAATTTTGTTTCCCATGTTTAAATGGTTATTTGATTTAAAAAATAGGGGTAGCACCAGTGCATATTAGTAATAGTTAGTGTTTTACTTTAATGACATACTCTTTTTATCCATGAAATAATGTCTTAGTGGTAAGATCTAAGACTGCATTATTGTCAGAAATTTATTTGTCACCTGTGGAAGGAATGGGATGGTAATATTGGCTTGTAGTAGTTAATGAAAGTGTTGTTTTTGATTGTATCAACCATGATTGTAAATTGTAAGTATCGGGGTATTCAAATTAAATTTAGAGTTAAGAAAGTTAAGTAGTTGACAGTCTCATGAACATACCTGCTATGACTTCTCCTATAATTTAAATTCAATAGAAATTAAAAGACATATTGGCAAGACATGTACCCTAGAGCCAAAAGAGCCAAGGCCAGGGGCGGCAGGCTGCGAGGGGTGGCGCAAGCATATTTTTAAACCTGAAATATGTAAATGTCTGTTAATATATGGGGTTGCAAACCATACATGTCCAGGGCGCCGAATTTTAAAATACGCCCCTGCATATTGGATGATACAAACTCAGTTAAGCATTATACTAATTAACTCAAGTTGGACATCATAATCTTCATGCTTGTCCTAACTATAGTCAGTAGTACAGTTGTTGTTTTAGTTGCAACTCAAGGTGTTTTAACAATATTAATCACTTGTTTATTATTTTAAAACAAAGGTGGATCTCAACTATGGCATATCAATATGGACTACCTAGATATGAAATTCAAAGAAGGAAACTGTGTCCTTAGCATAGGTATTTTATTATGAATTGTGACAAATTCTAAAGTTTGTGTATAAAGTGCTCAAAAATAATGAATGATATATATAATAATATGAATGTCATATTACTCTATTTTACAAGGCATGACCCTATTTGTTGAAATATTCTTCAGTATCTCATTCACATCAATGGTTATTTTTAAATGGTGGCCATACACCTGACAACAGACTTGCTCACACATTTAGTCACCAAATTTGTAGCCATGTTTCCTTTCTTTTAAATTTGTTAAGCTTCTTGATAAATAAGTAATATGTTATGCATGTTTTTAGTTTACACTATGGCATTATGTTCAGCATATTGTGATTATGTATGCCTTATCTACAATAAAACCACTTTGTTTACACAACTGTTTTTATTCGAACAACATTAATATCAGATTGCAAAATGTATTAAAATATGGGAATGTTTCATAAGACAAGCATTGCTAACATAATTATAATAAATCATATAAAATAATGTTCCGTTTCCTATTAATACCCTTATAAACCGTCAAGCGAATTAAACTAATCAATAAATAGTACCAACATAAGTAACCAAGCCGAAGTTGGCCAGTCATTTGATCAAAGTTTGATATCAACATAATTCATAAAATGGCACAAAATTGGCATGCTTGTAAAAATTAACTGAGCCAGTAATGTCCCTGCCTAAATAATTAAGTATAATGCAAGCAAAAATAAATTGTTTGACTAAAAAGGATGATTTAAATTCACTTCTGAATCTGCAGGACTAATCCAGCAGCTGATATGTTATCTCCAGCACCTGCAGTCAGCTGAGCTTCTGTGCATATCAGGACTGGAGCTACACATATCTCTACTTTATCATCATCGAGTGTTTCGTCCCAGCACGCCACTGGTTTCGTTGGCTTCAAGAACACTCTGCTGTTGTTGTCATTCTCTGTGGTAGTTGAGAAGCTGTCATCTAGCAACAGCTTTGACTTCCCAAGAGAAATAGTTTGCGCATCGCAGACATATCTATGAGCAGTCAGGGATGCTTTAGCTGTGGCAGCAGCTGTCCTCTTCCAGTATGAGCCTTTGACAGTCAATATAGCTTGATAAGCCAAGGTGTGAACATGGATGCGAGTTAGTTTTCTGTTGCTACTGTGTTCCTGGTTCTTATGTCTGATCATTTGGAATGTTTTCCTCATTTGATCCAATGCTGTGGCCACTCGTGGGTTTGAGTCTGCTACATAACTAACATTGCCATATAGGAGTAAGTTGTGCAAGTTCGTTAGCTCCTGCTCATTCATGCCGACAGAATCTACAAATGGCAGGACTTTCGACTCAAGGTGTAGAAGTAACTCCAAATCAACATAACTGGCCATTTCAAAATGGGCCAATGTTTCAAGAGGCTGTGACAGGATTTGTTTTTTGACTAGCTCCAGTCTGTCAGCCCTTAAATCTGGAAAATATGAAAGTATGAATTTTAGTTCTCAAGTTTACGAACATAATTGATGCAGCTTAAAAATTACTGCTAAATGATTGTTCCACTTAGACAGAGTTAATAGAATGGGAAATGATAATACAATTTGTTTGTCACATGCGGTAAACAAATTTACAATATGACCAATACAGGATAAATAGAAAAGAAAATTGATTATATATTATTAGCTGATGATCCTGTCTAATGAATGGCACAATTTATAATATGTGCACATGCCTCTTATAAATTTTTAAGTAGAAATGACAATACAATACCTTGTTCATCATCTTTTTTAAAAGGATAGTTGTCCATCATTTGCAAACCACTGATCACCAACAAATCAGGGTTGAACTGTGGCAAGTGTTCATCAAACTTCTCCAGTGAACTCAGCAACGGGTTATTCAAATCATTGTGGATAATGTATCTATTAGCCCGAGAAGCTTTCAACTCTCCAAAAGTCTCATCAGCCTTATACTCTAGAATCATGTGAATATCATCTTTAACTTTTTCATTGACATCTGCTCCTACAATTTTTATTTCTTTTGGAATGTATGATTTGAGTTTGGAGCTCATTTTTCCAGCAAGGAGTACTTTCCAGCCTTCAGTGTGGAACCGTTTTGCCATAAGCGGGGCATTGCCTCCAATAGACCATCTGGAGTCTTCAAGTTGTAAGGCTTTTTCTACGATATCATCGTAAAGCTTGCTGTTGGAGACAAATCGCCTGGAAAATAAAGTAATAAGTTAATAGAGCAAGAAACGTTCATGTAGTTCAGTATTGATTTTTTTTTTAGAATAAATTAATTCAACATGACAAAGCCGAAAAACACGTCACGCGGAACGCACGTTAATAACATGTAGCGCGAGGTCTCATTAACAATTCATAGGATTCTACTTACTCGGCGGCCGCCCCGTGTTTGAAGAAATATGCGAAACTCTTCAGCAATTCCTCCTTACTTCTTATTTCGTTGAAATGCTCTGGTTCCCCTTTCAGCTCCTTATGATTTAAGAGTACGGTTGCATTCACAAACAGGTCGTGGCAGGCTCCGTAACCGAGTGCAACTTTCGGCTGCAAGTTCCCTACACCCACTTGGTTCTGACTTTCAAGAATTAGCAGCTGTTCCCTCATAGGATATAGCCTCACATCTCCAATATCATTTTTACGATAATACACCGCGTATAGGACTATGCAGAAAGACAAAACTGAACCCAACTTGATCGGGGTACCAGCCATTTTAATATACGTATTGTTATTAACGCGTACGTTTCAAACTGGAATGTATGTAGGTCTTAGTTTATTAATGGTCTACGTCACCTCATTTTATGGCCTGGTGTTTAGTTATTTATTAGTTTCGCGATAAGGATTAATTCGACCTATTTAAAAATCGGCCGAGTAAAGCACTGACACTGCCTGACACACACTACCGACACTACATCGATTGTAATGTAAAGATGACATGACAGGAATGACAGGAATCCTGTCATAGGATGCCCCCCGACTACGAAGTGCCAAAGAGAATATAATCACTACGTTTTAAGAGAGGGAACTTCATACATTTTTTGAGGAGGTTTACAACCTTTCAGTGCCAACATTCGCGTAAAAACAACAACGCTACCAACATGAGATGATGAACTGTAATTTTTTTTTTATTCTACTCTGTGATTCTACTAATTCTACTACTTAGGGATTGGCAAAGGTTAATAGGAATGTCCTGCATCATATCGATACTTTTTCTTTCATCGATATATCGATAATTTTAGGGATGTATGCAGTGGGGTTTGTGGATGAAATGTATAAAAATAAAACAATGAAAGTCAAGAAAATGGTAAATAGAATGATTTATTGAGTATTCATCTTAATATGAATAATATTATTACGTTTACGTCATATTCCAGTAATAATGTTACTTTTTTAGTTACCATTTATTTCACACCAAAACAGCTCAATACAGACAATGAAAAGACTAAAGGCAGTTCAAGAAAAAAATTCAAGATTTTATTCAGCATTACAGGGCAGCTGAATGCTCTTTTACGCATCATTTTTTTTTTTAGTCTACCAGAGCCGTGTTTTATAAAGCTACAAATTACAATTACAAAGCACGGATAATTTATCGCCGACATGTCTCTCCTATAAACCGCAAATATCACACATTCTATGGCCAAAATTCAAAATTTTCACAAACAAACATGAATACGTCACGGCAGACATTTTTTTACATTATGGTTGGGATGCCATAAAAAATAACAGAAATAGTACCACGTTTTTGGTAGAATTTTTGCAAGTGCGTCTGTTGATGCAGTGACCCTCTAAAAATAACATAAATGTTATCAAAATTTGCATACTTAATGTTTCTCTGCGGTCACATCCCAAAATAAAATAATTAGCTCATAAAATTTCTACCAATATTACAATTAGTATTTAGGTGGCATTAATTCGCACTCAATGCTGCCAACGGAAACAGATGTTATGTTATGTTGGTAGAGGAGGGTTGTAAATTTAATAGAAAAAAAAATTGTTCTAAGTTTCCAGAGACTGCCCCCCGACCACGAAGTGCAAAATTCGAACTTCGTATCGTGCCATCCCGCTCACTCTCGTATTAAATAATATTAGCTTGAGCGGGACGACACGATACGAACTTCGATTTTCGAATTTCGTAGTTTAGGGGCTGACGAAGTGCAAAATTGGAACTTCGTATGGTGCCATCTCTTTCAAGCTAATATGATTTAACACGAGAGTGAGCGGGACGATACGATACGAACTTCGATTTTCGAATTTCGTAGTATGGGGGTACACGAACCGAACACTGAAAGTTGAGTGATTGTTGTTATTTAAATTCTGTCCGCTAGGGAAAAGGCGAAGGTTTAGAACCATACAGCCAAGTCCTTGTTTATTTATATTGACAGTTGAGTGAGATATGACAAAGGAAATAAGAAAATATAATCACTACGTATGACATTATATTACATTGAATGTTTTCTATAAAATGTATCCTTTCAGGTATAGGCAAAGGGATTTAACCATGCAGCCATGTCTGTTGTTTTATTTTTTTAAAGTCCTGTCACAGTCAGAGTCGTCAGTCTGTCCTAGGTCCTAGTAAAGTCCTACAATGGTCCTACAATTACTCTTTGGGGCCTACTCATGTCCTGTCAGCTGCTCATGCCTTCCTTAAAAGGATAGATAGATACAGTAAACGCATAAGACATGCGGTCACGGGATAGATAGATTTTGATTTTCGACTTGCATGTTAATTTGTCCATCTGATCCATCTCTGTCGCGGTCAGACACAAACTTTGAATTTCAGACTTCAAAGTAGGGGCTCTGGTCTGTCCCAATAATATCACTTCTTTATAACCATTGCGCTAGTATTTCACGTTGTGATTCAATCATTTGGATCTCCATTGATTTGCTCAAGTGAAAATAGTTCATTCATCTCTTTCGTCGCGAATGCGCAAACACGGAATAATATACCTACAATGTACCTAAAGTGCCACATTAACGTAGGTAACAATTAACACCTACGCAGGTTCAACATTGCAAAGTTAAACGTGCAGGCACTTGAAGCATTTTGTCCATCGCGGTTATTGACCCACCCCATCCGCGATCCCTTGTCTGCCACAGATAACACTTTTGGCTCATTTTTTTCTTTTTTTTAATAAAAGAAACATAAATGGTAAAGGCTCACGAGCTCTCCATTTTCTTCGTTTTTTTTGATCGCCAGTAAATTGCTGCTGTGTTTCATCTAATAAAGTAGGTGTATTTTGAATTGCTTCGCAGGAGTGTGTAAGTTTCCTCACGATGTTTTCCGTTGCCGAAAAGCACTTGATAATTACAAATGTAGGTACCTAATCACGCAACTCATAGGTGCGAGCCGGGGCTCGAACCCACGACCTTCGACGAAACAGAGGATCAATACCTAGCCACTTGGAAACTGCGGAATACGCCAAAAGTGTTGTGCTTGTAATTTAATTACCTAATACTTTAATCATTTACTTTGTACCTAATAAGTACCTACTTTGGTAGAAGTGTTAATTATTAATTTACTGAGCAAAGGTTCCAGCTGCGTGCTATTCAAATTATTCGACTTTAGCCTACTGGAAAGAGTGCCGCAATTTTACCAACCCTCAATACAAAAATATTTATTGTAGATATACCTACTACAGACTAGGTAAGTAGATATATTCTCAAATTTTAACAAACCAGCATACAGGTAGGTACTTAACGTTTAAATCCACCTACATTTCATATCAAACCCTTACGTCCCACTGATTATAAAACACACAAAGCACTTATCGTAATGAAATGACATCTCCGGTACGTGCACTTTCCCCGGTTTCCCCTCTGCCAAAAATGTGATCGACACGGGTCATTTTGGTGAAAAGAAAAGTAAATCGTGCATGTTTCGGCATTAGTGTAAGTAAGCTTGTAGAAACGTAACAAATTTCGACATGAGCGTACGTGTAGTATATTCTCTGACATAAGAAAACGTCTCGTTAACGGCTCAATAACTATGAGTACCTACTATAGTAATATAATGATGTTTGCTATGGGCAACTCGGGTAGAGCCTCTAGTGGCACATATTGACAACAAACAATTCTCATAACATTTGACACTTTAACGCACACGCGTTCGAGACGTTTTTGGCCGTCGATTACACTAGAGCAGCGGTCGGCAACCTTTTGGCAAGCAAGGGCCGCATAGTCTTCCTAATTTTGGGAATTGGTAATTGTGATAATAAAAATTGTATTGTATTGGATTGAAGTAACTAAAACAATAACGGGCCGCAATGTATAGCGCCGCCGGCCGCAGGTTGCCGACCGACCGCTGCATATAGAGCCTTTGTACCTAATATTAGGTAGAACGTATTAGAGCGTAGGTATCTCGCTCCCCTCGAAAAGTGGAGTGGAGTGAAAACTTGAGTAAAACTATGAGATTTTTTTTGTAATGTAAGTAAATAATTATTTTGATGATTGACTTATTTAGTTAGTTATAATACCAGGACAATTTCACAGACAGGCTAAAAGCAACTCCCTCATTAGCGCTACATGAGATATCCACGACCCGGTCGCGGCCCCGCAATTTCGAAAGCCAAAAAATATCATCCACAAAAGGCAACACGGACGACGACCTCCGAAAATGGAAGGACACGACACACGACGAAGAGCTTAACTCTCAAATTGCTCGCGTCGGATACACCCATATTGTAATTAATTTTATGCGGTACGCTCAGAATACATAATAATCCAGAAGCCGCGTTCAGTCATAATCATAATCGCACGCCGCGGAGTGAGTCCATTTTTAAGGTTCCGTACCTCAAAAGGAAAAAACGGAACCCTTGTAGGATCACTTTGTTGTCCGTCTGCCTGTACCTATGTCTGTCAAGACCCTTTTTCTCTGGAACGCGTGGAGGTAGCATGCTGAAATTAATATCAAATATTCAAGCCTGCAGTCCCTTATTGAAGCTGTGAAAAAAATGAAACTTCTAAGTCAACGCAATCAAAAGATACAGTAATTAAAAAGGTTGTTTCCACAAAAAATTACGTACCCTTGAAAACCTAAAGGTTACTTCCAGTTGTCTTAGAAACTTGAAATTTGGTATGAAGGTAGCTCATAGCACAACCGCTCAGAAAATTCTCAAAATCCTTAATTTTTATGTCTGTCTGTAGATTTCACAGACCAATATAAGTTGACCCCACACTGCTTACATTTTGCTTAGGAGCAGGGCTTTGCTAACACTGGACTCCTTAAAACACTGGGGAAAAGCATTAAAATCTGTCTACGGAACTCGCACTTGGCCGATTTTTATAAGTAACAAGGTAACGAGATGGGACTTATTAGGTAGTATTGTCTTTCGTACAACACGTCACGATACGCAGCGTGCTCGGAGATGGCTATGCCAAACTACACTATTTAAGGGTAAAGTGTCATTCTATGGAACTTGCTAACTACCTATGTAAACAAACTGCCATAGTTTTTTTTCGAAATTAAAAGTATAATTTATACTTATAACCACATAAACAAATTAAAGATTTATTACAACAAAGCAAACAAAAACAAAAAGAATAATAATAACAATAATTAAATTTAGAACCTAAAATGGAAAACGTCCCCGAGTCCGCTACCTCGGGGCAAAGTGCCCAAAAGACTGGCGGCGTTGCCTCTTTATATAGCAATGCCTATACGTTGGCCGAGGAACGCGCCAGCCCTTTGATCAGAGACAATTTCAATATGACGGTTTGTTAAATAGTTACCTAGCAAGTTCCATAGAATGACATGTATAGTTTTAGTTGCCTCACTTTTAGGCGCGCCCGCGGGTTCTGGTTTATTCTGTATTCTGAGGCGGTGCAAAACCTTTTTGGAGATGCGCCGGTGCATTCTTGGAATTTTAAGGCTCACTGGTATTTCATAAAAATTGCAGGAGGACATTACACACACCACACATCAAGAAGTGTGGATCTATCACAAAAAGAATAGCGTTTCATACTTTAAAAAAATACAATAGGTAGGGTTAATGCCGAAAATAAAAATTAAATGTACCATCAGAGTCCGACACCTTAAAGTTTACAAGCAATATACTCCGCTCTATTAATCAAAGACTGACTGGTAGAGATCCCTTAAAGGGATAAGTTCGCCTATGTACTTGTGTCTCATTGTTTGTAACTTATCTTTATTTCTTTATTCACTGTAAAATACAGTGTTTACCTACTTGCTTCTTAAACTAGCCAACTAGCTATTAATAATTGTGTTTTGGCGTTCATCGTGTTTTTAGTCGTTGCTCTTAACTGCAGTGTTGTGTTGTGGGCCTCTGCCATCTGCCATAAACACCCGTCCAGATAAGGGGTGATAAAGTTACTGTAGGTATTTCTTAAAACTAAATTCATTCGTCATCATCATCACCATTCACCAGGCTTTCTTGCGTCCCACTACTGGGCACAGGCCTCCTCTCAGAATGAGAAGGCTTGAGCTACAGTTCCCACGCGGGCCCAGTGCGGATTGGGAACTTCACACACATCATTGAAAACGAAATTAATCATATTCAGAACGTGGGTGTGGGGTCATGATCGACAGCCATCGTTTTATTTCTCAAATTTGAAACTGAAATACCAGAAAAATAAATTCTCGAACTGGGTTCGAATCCCAGTTATCCACTCACTTGCTTTGAATTTTGAGTTGAACTCTATTTATAACAAAATATGAGCGTTGACAGGCAACTCTAGTTGCCAAAAGCAATTGAGTGGTTAGAGAATTTATTTTTTGGTCTTTCTGTACATTCACATTTCAGTTTGAAATTTGAGAAATAATTTCGAACGGGATGACCGACAAAATAAAAATACAAAAAGTTGGTTCAAAAAAAAGACTTCGATTTATCTCCTATACCTAACTATAATAGGATGCCAAAATGGTAAAACTGTGTTTCTTGAGGTGATACAAGATATTATCATTATAAGTACCATCAAACATGGGGACGGTCAGATAGCATGAGAAAGTCACACTATGCTTGCTCGCCCGTTGGATACAACTGCATTAAGTCAAGTACTTAACAACGGGCGGTTTTAACATTGTATTTTTATGTTTTTGAGTTTTCTTGTATTCATTGCCATTTAATTTGTACTAACCTATAATTTATAAGATTTAATGTACCTATTTTATGGACTTTAGTCTTAAAAGGAGAAGAAGAATTTAAAAGAGTTGTCGGCAAAATTCTTGTAATTTCTAGATGTAAGGTGTCAACAAAAGATTAGGAACCACTGAACTAAATACTTAACAAAACAAGTAAACTTTGTAAACCCTATAAGGCTTGACCACGCCAGTATCTCACTTAAAAAAAAACTCGTACATATAAAAGTTGTCCCCGAAAACAATGGACACTCGCTGGCAAAGATAAACGCTTTTGGGCAAACGAAACGTTTAACGCGTAAAGTGCATCCGAAAATGGCGCGGGCGCGGCGTACTCGGTGCGGTGACGCGAGATGAAATCTGCGCAGGCGCCGGGGGTTGCGACCACAAACACTGGGGACAGGAAGAGTATTAAAACTAATTATTATTAGTATTATATCATATTCAACATACAATGACAATGCAAAGAAAAATCCGTTAAGCAGCTGGACTTGAACCAGCAACCTCGGTAATCCGTACCACGCTCCACCAATTAAGCTATACTTAACGTTGGTGTACCTAACGAATTTTTCAATGCCTTGTGTCATATTTTTATTTGGAAGATCTCTCCTCAGCGCCATGTATGAGTAGCTTAATCAAGCGGCTCATCCACTACGGAACTTCTACAGTTACGCATTAGCGGCAAGACATGGAACTATTTTCTGAATCAATGAAAATAATCGATTTATTTATTATATTTGTTTTTATTTTTATGAAACATTCAACGTTAAGTATAGCTTAATTGGTGGAGCGTGGTACGGATTACCGAGGTTACTGGTTCAAGTCCAGCTGCTTAACGGATTTTTCTTTGCATTGTCATTGTATGTTGAATTTCATTCTATGAATGTTTCATAAAAATAAAAACAAAAATAATCAATAAATCGATTATTTTCATTTTATATCATATTGTAAAACTGATTAAGCCTTTGAACGTCTTTGAAGCTTCATTATGTAGTACATAATGTAGTACATAATGAAGCTTCAAAGGCTTAGTCGGTTTACAATATACTAAGTACCTTTTGCACTTAGCAGTTCGGACAACACTATGTCAGTGGCGAGACGCCTTACCTACGTGTCCTTAACGTCGAAAAAACGCACATTGAAGTTGATCTACATCTCATCCTCATCAGTCACCAGTCATCAGTAATAATTTCATTTATTTGCTAGCCTATTTAGGTTGTTTTATGCCAACTGTTAGGGAAATGCTTTTTCCCCTCACTACCTCGGAAAGCCGTCTTTTATCCTTTAATACAAGCGGGTAAAATCGCGTTTTATCCACTAGTGGGGAAAGTAATTTGACCTTAGAGTGGAGCGTATTTAAGTAGCTTTTGACAGATAACAAAACGTAAAACGCTCATAATAATGGTTCGTTCGATATTAATTATCAAAATTATCACTATATAAATAATAAATGGTTTGAGAATTTAATAAAAAATACCAAATCTGGCTTTATTTAATAAAATTCTATAAGAAACATTTGTTTTTTTTTATAATGTTGAATATAATTCTGAACGCACAAATTGAGTCGATGCAATTTCTAAACGCATCGTCAGAAATGTCAACATTGTTAACAAATTTTTTCTCAACGACTCCGACTCACGTAAAAATACACAACTTCCAGAGTTTTATGTCATAATGTCGTAAAAAAATTGTGATTCCAGTGATGAAGATTTATTTTTATGAGCTTTTTTTTATGGATGTCGCGATTTCCTCGCTACAGTGATGTGAAAAGTTTTGTGTTACACACGAGTGCAAATGTATTTTACTTCTCGTGTGTTGAAACACTCACTACGCTCAGCTTGCTTGTGTTTCAATTCCACACTCGCGGGTAAAATACAACTTTGCACCCTTGTATAACAAATAACTATTTTTCCACTGTTTTGTCTTGCCTTGATTTCTACACTTGCATTTTTAAAAAACTTTTTAGAACCAAAGTCAAGTGACGGCTGTAGTTTTGCTATTCGATACTAGATGGCGGTAGAGTTGTTTCATATTCATCTGCACCTACCCTACCGTAGCGGTAGACTATTATAATTATAATAATCATTATCTCTTTCGATTGAAAAACTCAGTTCAAACTAATTCACTTGTATTATTAAAATTGGAGTGGTTAGAGCTAAAAAAATACGATGTAAAGTCGCAGTACCTTAATACCCTTATTGCGATTCGTCCTGTCCTGTCAAAAAAAGTGCATAAAAGTACAAATGAGAAATTCTTGACTAAAAACACTTGGCTGGAAAAATAACTAAAAACTTGTATTCATGTTCGCAGCGTACGTAGGCGTCGGGTCGCCTGAGTCACGGGTCATTCTTGCCAGCCGTAATCACTGCCCAGTGTTGCGATACCATAATAATGGTGAGATGCATGGCGCAACGTCCGTGGTCGCGGAGCGGATTACTGAAAAAAAAGCTGTAGGCACGTTTAATGTCTTCAAAGTGGACATCGGGGCATCTTCTTTAAATTTTTTAAGAGGACTTATTTTAACGCATTCAATGCCGAAACATCCTCTTTTGCCCGTGGTCCTATTGCGTTGTTCTACTGGTTGTACCAAGGGCAATCTTTTTTGTCCATTGTCTTATCAGTAGGAGTATATACTCCCCGTAGTCTCCCCGTAGTACAGTCACTGGCAATGTACTAGCGTTTTCTTGACTTTCCAGTTTCGCTATGATACTGATATAGTACGAGTATCTAAATTAAGTATGGAGAGAGGTGTGTATGTAATCCAGTGATTACATGGACGTATTACGTAGGGGGTTGGGTAGGGGGGGCAATAGTGGTAACCATTTTATGCCATGTTTGATCCCTCCCTCTGCAATGGTCCCAGAATAAGGTAAACACCCCAATGATCGACGCGTTAATTCCAATATTTGACACCCGGCTTGTCTCTTTTTTGCTTCGTATTAGATTAAAGGTGCCAACTATTTAGGACAGTGTCGAGCACAGGAGTCTTATGTCTAAGAAACACACAAAAGGAAAATGAATGCCAGTTTAAATTTTAATTGGATAAAACTTCTTTAATAATAATAGAACAGCACCTTTGTAAAAGACATTAAAAATAATACACACTGCGCATAGCCATATTTATCACACTTATCTCATTTTAATAAGCATAATGGGATCGGCCGCGGTCTGGTGACTGCTTCTGGTATGTCCGAAGTTCGATGCTCGGGCGAAACGGAGCGAGACCAACGGTGATACGAAACTTAAAATTCTGAACTAAAAACATTTACTTTGCTCACCCGCGACCACTAGTGAGAAATAGTTAATCTGTGCTTCAAGTGTATGTTTCCATGGAGCACCTCCGCCTCCACTGCTACACGAATCAACACATGCCACAGCACAGACCCAGCTATCACCACCACCACTAAACTACACGCTGACGCGTTTCGGCACTCTCCACGAGGCCATTATCCAACCTAAACACTACAACAACCGTTCACCAAGACACCATTACCACTACTGATAGTCAGTACCAACAAAATACTGATGATCTGATTTAATTTTCGTCCAATGGCAAGAGCGTTGTAGATCCCCTTTGGCCCATCATCACTTTCCACCTTAACCCCCCGGGGTTGTGGGTGTCTATGGGCAGTGGTGATCACTTACCATCAGGTGACCCACTTACTCGTTTGCCTTCCTTGTCGTATAAAAAAAATCTAACTGTGACTACGTACGGGCAAGTGTAAAAATACATAGCTACCGAATTATAATCCACCACACCAACAATACCACAACCTTAATTGGCGATATAAAGAGCCATAGGTCATAAGTACATTGTAAGTAAGTATGTATTTTGAGTAACTTGTATATTTTTAAAAAGCGTTTTTCAATAAAAATAATACTAATAACAATAATTTTAAACGAAGTATACGTACCTGGCCTAGCCATCCAAAGAGGTAACGCTGCCAGCATCTTTGGTACCATGCCCAAGGGGACTTCTTTTTTAGATGTGTTTTAGTTTTTGTAAAGCAGTTTTACTTTAATTTAAATTTAGGATAAGTGTTTATTTTATTGTTTTACTTTAGTTTAATTTTAGTTTTTATTTATTAAGTTTGTAGATGTAGTTTAATTTAATATTTAGTAATCTTGTATACTTGTAATTAGCAGTCTAATAAACTGTATACTCATAACAAGAATCACCAAAATACCGCAAATGATGTTGGCTTCCCCTGAACAACAACCTGCATCGCCTAGTCTTTGACCTGAAACTGTAAAACACTTAACACTGAAGTACTTATTAAGGGAAGTAGGGTCTCTAGCATGCTCTACAATCGCTATAACTACAATAATAATGAGCAAAGAAAAATCCCATACCCAGTAAAAATGCAACTAAAAGTTAATGCGTTTCCAATAATGTTCTAACCAATAACATAGAAACAGCGCTAATTGGCTGCAGCGACAACTAGGTAGCTTGAAGAAAATTCACATAAAAACGTAAGTAAAGTCGAGTACTTAAAACAAATAATTACGTATGTCAAGTGAACTGCGGACCAGAGATTAATAATTATTTATTTGCGTGGTCTAGACGAAATCGGAGCTTGGTCCCTAATTATTCTTTTTTTCCATCATCACCATCATCATGTCAGCCGAAAGACGTCCACTGCTGGACATAGGCCTCCCCCAAGGCTCTCCACTCAGATCGGTCTTGTGCTTTCCGCATCCACCGCGGTCCTTCGATCTTTAACAGGTCGTCGCTCCATCTTCTTGGAAGCCTACCGACAGCTCGTCTGGTCCGTGGACGCCATTCGAGAACCTTCTGACCCCATCGGCCATAAGTCCTGCGAGCAATGTGCCCTGCCCACTGCCACTTATGTTTCGCAAGTCGGTAACCTTAGTTCTGCTGTTCTTAGTAGTTTTTTCCATGAAACCATCAAACTATCTAAGCCTACCTACCTTGCTACTCTGTGACCACATGTGAAACAACTCTGTCTGTGCCATAAGTACCTACGTATGTTTTCATGCATATTTTGTTCTAATTACTGTTCAGAATTCTAGAATTCGAGATAAAAACTAAACATGAAGGATTTGGAGCCACCAAGAGACGAAATTAAACCAAATCTACTTAAACTATTATTTCGCGTAGGACCGGCGATTCTTCCTGCATTTCTTCTAACGTTACAGGCGTCCATGGGTGGCGGCCTATTACTGTCTGATCATGTTACCCACATAATCGTTTTCGCCTTAAAATTTGGTAGTGACTCAGGTTAAAGAATTTTGTCGTTAAACTTGACTATATTGTTAAATAGGCTAGGTTATTTATACTTCTGCTGGGCCCTGTAATTGTCCAATAAATGTGGCTATAATTATTTAATTGGAGACACCCACAATTGAAAAATACTATAGGAAAGGATAAGGAATTAAATACCAATTGCTGTGGGACATAGAGACATATATACCTAAACTACCTACTATCTACTCATATTAAATACTTAGCTCTGTCTTCGAATGTTTCAGACAAGACATGCTACGCAGTACTCTTTATTTAGCCTTCCAATACAAACAGTGAAACGAGCAAGCCGGTCACCTGATGGTAAGCGACCACCGCCGCCCATGAAGAACCAGCAACCCCAAGAGAGTCACTAGTCTGTTGTCGGCCTTTAAGGGAACAATACACTCCTTACTTGAAGGCCCCGCCCGACTCCGATATCATTGGTTAGTTGGGAACACCGCTGACGAGAGCTGATTTTAAATTTCGCTGTAGTACGCGGTAGAAAATGTAGACGGAAACGCACAGCAGTAGACGCCAGACGGCCCCTTATCAAGGTGGTGACGATGGAAGATGATTGAAAAATAGAAATAGTACTTGCTGATGAAATGGTCACAAAAAGTGTGTAATGTGTCTCACTGAAATGTGTAATGTATGTATGTGTATTTTTAATGAAGACATTTACGATAGGTAACTGCTCAGCGGCATGTACTAACAACAGTTCGAATGCAATATATCATTAAAGACTGAAGAAAATAAATATGACATATTAGCATCAGAGCCCTCCGAGGAATGCACTAAGCGCTTGTACGACTGGTTTTTGTGGGAATTTTTTGAATTGCGTCTAACTCCTATGCTGAACATTCTAGTCGTACAGATCCTTGGTTACTTGTCAAGGAATATCTACGTTTAAGATCTAGTTGGTAAGGTTGAGGGGTGGTTTGGTCAAGTGCAAATGATTCCTGTTACGTCGTTAGGCCTTCAGATAATGTCCAATTAGCGCAAACACTAGATTTTCTTCAATGAAGAGAGTTTCTGTTATTTTCTTTACCGGACTGGTTTATGGCGAGTGAATGAACTCATGAGTGAAGTCGGTCGGAACATACGTTACGTTTTTGCTTGTTTGAAGTTAATTATTGGAGCTCAGTTGTGGATCCATAGTAGATCATTATCGCCGTCTAGTCTTGCCTTCATATAAATAACACGGCCACTTGCGTTAATCAAGTTTTTTGTGACACATTAAGTATTTAGATTTACGAGTAGGTAACATTGCTTTAAGACCAAAATTAAGAGTAAGAGTTCGCTCTCTTACCTTTTATTTCATTTACTTTGTAGCAAGTTAAGGAGTCACTCAAGGGTCTATCCGAGGCACTATGTTAAAATTCGTGTGTGAAACCTATACCCAACTAACTCTCCACGCAATTGTCAACCGTATAATCTGAAGCATAGCATTTGAAACTACAACAATTTACCTACTCAAGTCGTTAATTTTGATGTGAGCAGTTTCTTAGCTTATACAGGGTCCGTTTGACGTAACCACTTTAACTTTACCTTTGGGATACTTTTGGATACAACTTTATGTCTTGATTCAAGTTCTAGTTTTGGTTGAATACTGGGTTTCGAAAGGTAATGTAGAAGTGGTATTTAGCAGGTTGGTTCCATCCTTTATATGGGAATTCTGCTTCATTCTAATGCGGGCGAGTTAGGCCTCAATAATATGCACTGGACTGAGTAATGATTGACGACCTACAAAGGTTTTGTTTATTTATTTTAGCGAGGACTTGTTATTTTGTCGCATGGAACAACAGTTACAGGGAATGGAGCTGAATAATATTAAACCTGTTAAATCTAGATCTTAATGTAGAGTAGATAATGCTATTTCTACATCATCAATTTATCAGAGTTATTAGTGTATAATATTATCTTATTACGTACTTAGAACACAGTTTTATTATATTTTTTTATGAACACACTGAAACATGAATACACAGAAAAAAAACGATTTTTTTTCGTCCTTTTCCTCTATGTCAATCGTGGTGTAGGGGAAAAGCACACGACCCGGAGTGTCGAGGATCCGGGTTCGGTTCCCGGGGTTGGCATTTTTCTGTGTATTCATGTTTCAGTGAGTTATAATTGTTATAATAATATAAAAATTATAATTGATATTCACGGGAAAACAGTAAAAATAAAAAACTGGGAGAAAAAATACAAAAAGATACTATTGAAAACACAGTTTTATGTTTATAGAATTTCCACCCAGCAAGTTAACGATTTCAATACTTACCTAGTTTATTTTTCAACCGAAACTAGGTAGGTAGGTACTTACGTAGGCTTTACGACTCTTCATGCGGCCATTTTAATTATGTTTCTAATATTACAGGTAGGAGTAGGACCCATTCCCATACCGCTTATGTGTGAATAAAAAAATCTCAAAGTAGGTACTTATACAATACAATACAAATATTCTTTATTGAAAACCACAAAACAGTTCAAGGAAATTACAGAAAAACAGGTATGGTAGACAATAGGCGGTCTTATCGCTTAAAAGCGATCTCTTACAGACAACCAACATACAGAAACCAAGATGAGGAGGCTTATACTTAAAGGCACACAGCAATATTTCTCTACTAACAAGCTATGACATAACCTTTCAGTTTAAAATAATAAACACATCACAGCATTTTGAGATAACGATCAATAAGCGACTTAATCTCAACAAATCGTCTATATTTCACGTTCTAGCAAACACCATATCGGGATTATCGCCCACCAATTTAGCTGTACCGTTGCTCAAACTAGTCTTAGTACTACTTTCAGAATAATACTGTGTCCAGTAGCCGCATGTATAAGTTTGTGGTAATGTAACTGGCTCCCGTGTGAGCATTGAGTCACATTATCACATTGCTTCAATAATATTTCGAAGGATTTGTGACTTTGCTGAGTTGACACGAGTCGTTATGTCATCTCTCCTTTTAGGGTTAGGATCTTGGCTCTTTGGAAAACATGTAAATATTTGTCATCACTGTAAATTCAATTGCTTGTCACTATGTCACCAGATTTAATGATGTTTCTGTCTGCACTGGCGCCATCGCAGTAAGGATCAAACTATAGCTTGCCTTACATAAAATAAATACTTAAATTAAAAATACTATTTAATTTAGATAATATTACTCATATTGAGTTGAGTAACAAAGACCTCTAAACTAAGTTAATAAGCCTGATGTATGTGCGTAAA
Source organism: Clepsis dumicolana (assembly GCA_963691665.1). NCBI lineage: Eukaryota > Metazoa > Arthropoda > Insecta > Lepidoptera > Tortricidae > Clepsis > Clepsis dumicolana. The sequence goes on along the minus strand of OY829520.1, from coordinate 12,016,013 downwards.
GCTAGGCTACTCTCTGATTCAAAAGATATGATAGGATTGGTAGTGTTGAATATGACTTAGGGTCTTCAGGTAATACAGGGAATCCAGGATATTTAGTGGAGCCAAATAATAGACGTGCACTCGGTACGCTGGTGTATTAGAAGAAGAGTTTTACGACTACCCTCACATGTCAATATGAGATTAAGTCTACCCCCTTCCAATAATCTTTCATATACACTACAGGTAGGATTGGTAATTTAATAATACTATTTACTATTTCATACCTACTACGCTACTACCTACTGTTAGGTAGGTACTTACTTTTCGATTGCATCGCAACCTCATAGTGACCGCGCTTCCATTAAAATTCGTCAAGATCTGACGATGCGTTCCAAAATGCTGAAACTTTCCGATTTGAAATCGCTTCTTAATTAAAAATGTTATTAGATAGATAGCTAAATGAATCTAAAATTAAAAGTACCTAAATAATCTTATTAAGCTTATTAAGTACTCCTTAGAATAACCCCCATAATTAGAGTAGTGAGTAATAAATCAGACTTATTTATAAACATCTGTAAACATTGGACATTTTGCTAGTTGCGTTAATATCATGATTACACTAAATTAATCGCCATTACACGGTGTCGCCACTCGACTCGTCGGCTGTCTAGACAGAATTCTGATGTGCGTAACTTTAATGGGTAAGTAAATACCGAAACCTACATATGCACGTGTTTTTGTTGTGAATCAGCAATTTTCTATCTTGGCAATTAAGGAAAAACACGCCAAGTTCTTTCACAAACTTAAGGCAAAGTGGACAAGCAAACCATGTTGCAGAGCGCATCGATTGCTTAAATGAGAAAATCTATAATCGTTCATGCAAAGAACAACATTTTTTGAGCTTTCATCATCACCATTGCTACCATGCCTGCCGGAAGACGTCCACTGCTGGATAGAGGCATTTTCTGAAGATCTCCACAATAGCGTAGCTATCTAGTTTTTGAGCTCCCCGCATCCTACAGCCGGTGGGCTTTTCATCATTTTTTCATCCTTAGTTCCCCATAGTGAAAAATCTACCATACTTAACCCCCCTCCCCCTTCCCCTTGCTTACTACCTGTGAAGAAATCTGCTTCTTCTAAGAGTTCTGAAGCAGACCAAGAGAATAGAAATAAAGCGTAATAAAGACAGGACTACAACTTTCGGCACCTTTTGGTTGTATAATGTATGTTGTGTAAAGTAGTGTACCTGTCTGTTTGTGACAGTATCACAAAAATCACGTTCCAGAATTCTCAGAATCAGGTCTAGGCCTGTTTCACAATCATTCGAACAAGCGTTCACAACTCCTAATACGACGATGTCAGGTGGACAAACCCTGTACTGCAGCCAACTTTACGCTGCCGCCCGCAAAACACAACCCAAGCAGTTATGATCTCTAAACTTAGGAGCTGTAGAGTTGGTGTAGTTTTTATGTAACGTATTGTTTTCATTCCACGCATGACACGTCGTGTGCAAAAGCTCACGATAGATCATATTGTATTTCTTTATAAATGTTAACAAAAATGAGCGCATGACCATATCGCACATAATGGTTATTGGTTGACAGTACGCCTGCGCCGCTTTGCTCAATTAGAAAATGATTCGGGGCGTGGGAATGCCAGATATTGGGCAAGATAGTTTACCTACTTAATTGAGCTATACTATATCACTATTCTAACTCTAACTAGGTACTCGTATAGTACGTTTTTATCTATCTTGTCATCATTTAGTTCTAACAAAGTATCATCATCATCAGCCTTTTTACGTCCCACTGCTGGGCACAGTAGGCCTCCTCTCAGAATGAAAGGGGTTGGGCTATAGTTCCCACGCGGACCCAGTGCGGATTGGGAACTTCACACACATGATTGAATTGCTCCGCAGGAGTTTGCAGCTTTCGTCACACTGCCCGAAAAGTTTACAAATTTAATTCCGCACATAAATTCCGAAAATCTCAGAGATGCGAGCCGGGGTTTGAACCCCCAACTCTCTGCTTGAGAGGCCATAGGTCAATCCACTAGGCTATCACGGCCTGCAAGGCTAACAACTAACGTTTTTTTGTCTTTTCACTCTGAAATGTCATGTTTCCGCGGAAGTACCTGTATGAATCACCCTCTTTTCGAGTTTTTGATTCTAAAGTTTTTTTTTCGGTAGATAGGCAGTGTAGTGTACTTTTATGGGCCAGGTCTGGGTCTGCATGCTGGACCGCGAATGCCAGCCTTTAGCGCCGCGAGGATCTGTGACGGCGCCTCGAAACAGAATCTAGGTGAGGGTTAGGACATTTTTCTCACACTCGACGCGGCGGGTGACGCCGCCCGCAGCGTAAGGCTCCGCGCATGTGTAAGGAAAACATATAGTGTCACAGAAAGAAGCCAATTAACCTTTTATGTATTTGGTAAGTACTGGAATTTACTCGACGTCCCCCCTTGTGTTCGCGGTTTCGTTGTAGCTTACTGTTAAATAAAACTGTGCCCTTAGTGTAATCAAAAAGCACAAAATACGTCTCGATCGCGTTTGCGTTAAAGTGTCAGAATGTTATGTATGTAGTATGAGAATTGTTAAACGCGAACGCGATCGAGACGTATTTCTTGGCCTGGTCGGCGATTACACTAGGCGCTCTATATAATTTTCGGGTTCGAACCTGCGTCTCATACCTAACCTAAACTACTGGGCCGTGTTTTATAAAGCTTAAGTTACAATTTACAAGCGGGAGTCACTTTATAACAATAGGTGACAGAATGAGACTTCCGCTTGTAAGTAAATTGTAACTTGTAGCTTTATAAAACACTGCCCTGCGCTTGCAAATAACCCAACGGCAAACTGATTGAGTGGGTGTCTTTACAAATATTCAGAGCACGAGCCTAAGTGATGTATAATCGGCTACAAAAAAAGAATTTTCAAAATCGGTTCACATGACAGAGTACCTAATCGATGTACGTATATATAAAAAAAATACATACAGTGGAACATAGAACCTCCTCCTTTTTTGAAGTCGGTTAAAAATTACGACTCGGATGCGTTTGCTTAAAGCATGTTAAGGCGTCAAAATACCATGAGTGAGAGTATTAAGGAAGGTACGTCGCCAAGTACGTGCCGCTAGTGGCTCTGGCAATTTGGAAATGGTAGACGTTAACACGAACTCGATCGAGAAGTTTTCACTAGTCAGTTCAACTAGAGTCTCGCTAAGTAGACAGGAAAGCCACCGGCGGATTGGGATAATTGTTCAGGCTCTACTGACCAAATAATAAAACTACAACATATAAGACACACCTTTACAAGCCCAGTGTTGTAGCACTTCACAAGTGTACAAACCATCAAACATTATCAGGCATCGATCGCGCCTGCGCCAAGATTCTTGGCGGCGAAACACGGCTTAACTAATATGTCATTTATTATTTACTTATTCTCATCACGACTTACTTAGTACTGCAATTCTTCGGGCTATGTCGGCAACCTTAGTTCTACTGCGAATATCATAATTTCTGATTCTATCCCGCAGAGAAACCCCGAGCACAGCCCTCTCCATCGCCCTCTGAGTGACTTTGAGCTTCCTTATGAGGCCCGAAGCATTGCGACACAGTGGGCGGGGAACATTGCTCACGGAACTGTCCGATGAGGTCAGAAGGGAGACGAGCTGTCGGTAGGGCTCCAACAATGTGGAGCGACGACCTAGTGAAAATCGCGGGACCGCGCGCGGTGGATGCGGAAAGCACAAGACCGGTCTGAGTGGAGAGCCGCGGGGAGACCGCCGTCCAGCAGTGGACGTCTTTCGGCTGACATGATGGTGATGATGACTTAGTATTGGGACTATACTCAATCTAAAGATTATTATAGTGAAATAAACGCGTCACTCATGTCATAAGTCGAGTTTAGCCGGGCAGTGTGCGTTTCGCTGCCGCTGAGTCGTGCGTTCTCAGAGGAAAGACTATATGGGCCCTTTCACACGGGCGGTTTTTTCGGTGAAGCGAGATCGAGGCGAGCACGCTCAGCCCGCGGCATCTCGCAGAATCTCGGATCGCTCCACTGTTAAATCGCTGAAAAAAATCGCCTATGTCAAATGGCCCCTATGAATTAGTCTGAAAGATGTCTGGCGAAACTGGACATATACACGTGGGCGATCCGTTTCATGTTAAAAAAACCGGCCAAGTGCGAGAAAAAGGGTCTTGACAGACAGACAGACAGACGGACAACATTTTAAGTCAATAGATTTAGGTTTATTCTCATTATAATTTTCTAGGGCTGTGATAGTATAATTTAATGACTATTAAAATAGTTAATTTCTGTTATGCTCGCAATAAACTTAGATACTATACTTAGGTAATTGATCCCATGTAGTTACTAAGCTGAGTTTACCTGTATCTTAATAATAGTATTTGTTAAAAATTTTGCATGCCGATGAGGCAGAACGCAGTGTTGGTTATGTACCTATGTAACTTATGACCTGTATTCTCGCAATAAAAATATTTCATTTCATTTCATTTCATCATTCAACAAAGAGACGGACAATAAGGATTCCGTTTTTTCCTTTTGAGGTACGGAACCCTAAAAATGTATAAAAATCTAAAGTGAATGCTTATTGCACGTGGCATACATCCGAATTAATTTAAAATTTCGCACAAAAAAATCACTACCCACGACGAAGAAACAGCCGTGCCGTGTTACTTATTTACGGCGCCCTAAAAGTTAAGTTTTTTAAGATGTGTAGGACGTACGGGCGAAAACCACCGGACACAGTGAGAGTCTGACTTGTGGTTCCGTACTCAATTAAACGTTGTGACCTGAAATACTCCGGGTTATTTGAAACAAAGAAGACTTTTAGATCGCTCTCTCGGCCAAGTGCGAGTCGGACTCGCGCACGCAGGGTTCCGTACGATTATCTATAAAAAACCGGCCAAGTGCGAGTCGGACTCGCTCACGAGGGTTCCGTAGAAAGATTTTAAAGCTTTTCCCGTGTTTTAGGAAGTCCAGTGTTAGCAGAGCCCTGCTCCTAAGCAAAATGTACGCAGTGTGGGGTCAACTTATATTGATCTGCGAAATCTACAGACAGACATAAAAATTCAAGATTTTGAGAATTTTCTGAGTGCTATAAGAGCTACCTTCATACAAAATTTCAAGTTTCTAGGACAACTGGAAGTACTTACCCTTTAGGTTTCGGATTTCGGCAATTCGTATGGAAATAGCCTTTTTAACTGTATCTTTTTATTACGTTAACTTAGAAGGTTGATTTTTTCACAGCTTCAAGGAACCGCAGGCTTGAGTATTTGATATTAATTTCAGCATTCTACCTCCACGCGTTCCAGAGAAAAAGGGTCTTGACAGATAGACAGACCGACAACAAAGTGATCCTGTAAAGGTTCCGTTTTTTTCTTTTGAGGTACGGAACCCTAAAAACGGCAAAAAAATCATATCTGTGGTATGTGAGCTCCACTTTTATATTTATTTTATTCTGTTTTTTGTATTTGTTGATATAGCGACAGCAGAAGTATAGGCACATCATCTGTGAAAATTTCAACTGTCTAACTATCACGGTTCATGAGATATAGCCTGGTGACAGACGGACAGACAGCGGAGTCTTAATAGGGTCCCGTTTTTTACCCTTTGGGTACGGAACCGTAAAAACTCCTCAGGTTTTGGCATAAAGATCGGCCCACGGAGCGTCGCCCGTGCCGCGCGGGGTGAGTGACGTCACGCGGCCTTGCGCGCTTTCAATACACCCACTTAGTTGGCGGGTGAAATGTCTTTGCCCAAAGATGCTTTTGTTTCCCTTTGGGAGACCGCCTTGCTTAACTGCTTTAGGAGAGTGAAGGTGCGGTGCGGCGTTCGCTTGACGTGATGACGTTGTGCTCTTTGCTAATTGAGTCGTGACATTTTCGCGGCAACAAGAACGGAAAACTATAAGTATGTATAGAGTCTTTGTGTTTTCAATGTCAACGAATTTTTAATGTCAACTTTTGACAAGTTTCAAATGAAATGTCTTCTGATAGGTACCTATTACATAAAATTAGGACTAGGTACCCTATACTAAAATACCTAGGTATATCCGAGTGACCAATAGGGGACATTAATTTCGTATATCGTCATATTCGTCATAGTTTTATTATAGCTCTTGTGACGTGGCAATGACGAGTCATAGATTTTTATCGAAGATTAGTAATACGAGTGGGTTGAATAGACATCGTCACCATCCCACTCGGTTCTATTACCTAGTTAGAGCATTAGGGTCAGACACTCTTTAGATTTATTATGTCGACAGCAATGGATGATCCAACGGGAACACTCCCAATAGCAAACATTCTAGCAGTAGAGTTCTTAAAGTGTTGAATAAACGTAAAACCACTCAACACACCAACAACACTCACGAGTGCTATCGTCCTAAAGTCTCCGCCCCCTCCCGTTTTATATCATCATCATGTCAGCGGAAAGACGTCCACTGCTGGACATAGGCCTCCCCCAAGGCTCTCCACTCAGACCGGTTTTGTGCTTTCCGCATCCACCGCGGTTCCGCGATTTTTACTAGGTCGTCGCTCCATCTTGTTGGAGGCTTACCGACAGCTCGTCTCCCGGTCCGCGGACGCCATTCGAGAACCTTCTGACCCCATTGGACATCAGTTCTGCGCTGGTGATGATGATTTTATATGTATAGAAATGTTCCAATGAAGGTCCCTTCTGCAGGAACAAAGATAAACTAGGTAAGGTAAACGGCCCAATGTCCGACACCCTAATGCCCAATGCTCTGTCATAAGGTTGAAAGTGCCAGCAAATTTTTATTTCAGTGTCGAGTGCTTGGTTTTGCATTTTAAAATCAGACAGTAATTACGTATTAATAATTATTAGTCATTGCAAAGCTGCGAAGGTGACGTAAATTTACTTTTTATTATGTACTAAAGAATTAGTCACGAAATAAAATTATTCATAATTAATTATTCTCGAGTGCCTGTCTACCGGTACCCAATAGGTAAGAAAAAAACTAATTGTTTTTAACAAATTACACTTGAAAACAATGACCTCATTTCTAGTATTTATCATTTCGAGGAAGCGCATAAATATTAAGTCTCAAGCTATTTATGGTATATATTTTCCTCCTTAAAGACTTTTATTAAACCTATAGCGCCGAATAGTTAGCGAGAGAGTGACGTCATCACTTTTCTACATCGCGCTAAGTTTCTAAAATCGAATGCATGTACACGACTTCTAATTCTCTGCCATTGGACTTCGGTCCCCGGCATAGTATTCTCTCTATTGGAGTACCCCCCCCCCCCCCCCCCAAATACTCATAGAGTTATAGATTTAAATTCCGATAAAATTTAGCTGTTAATGTATCACCTTGTATATGTGTATATTTACACGTAAATTATATTTATAAGATAGTCTTCGAGCTTTATGTAGGTATATCGCGGACAGAACCGGACGGACAATATGTTGTGACTCTTCCAAATCGCTAAATGGCATGACCAGAATACCACCCCAGCAAGTGGTAGAGACAGCTAGAGACAATATTTTACGAATTCTTGCTGCCCTTGCTACTAAACCAGTAATGCTTACGGTTACTAAACCAATACAATCGTCTATACCTACACGAGATCTACCTTCTAAATGAATCATCATCACTGATGATTTAGTTACTGACTCACGTAATGACGTTTCGCATAACAGTTTACTTACTTTTAGTAATTTTTATTTTTCGCTTTTTAAGAACCGACAAAGCATACGTAGCTGATTCCCCTAATGCTGCGGGTGTTGGTTGGCAGTGGTCTTTGTTTTTCATCGGGTGACCGAATGTTAGTTTTCCCCCTTTTTTAACCGACTTCAAAAAAGGAGGAGGTTCTACGTTCCACTAGCTGTATGTATTTTTTTTAATTTTTATATTTTTTATTATGTATGTTCATCGATTACTCCGTCAATTGTAGACCGATTTTCAAAATTCTTTTTTTATTCGAAAGGGTACACTCCTGAGGTGGTCCCATTGTCACCAAGTCATGATCTGATGATGGGATCCTAGGGAAATCAAGGGGCAACCCTCAAATTTTACAGGCTTCGACTACGATTTCCCTGAGATCCCATCATCAGATCATGACTTAGTGACAATGGGACCACCTCAGGAGTATACCCTTTCGAATAAAAAAATAATTTTGAAAATCGGTCTACAATTGACGGAGTAATCGACAGTTTGGTGACAGTGGGACCACCTCAGGAATAATAATAATGATTTGACATTTTCAGAATTATCCTCCAACTCCTAACCGCTAAGAGTTGGAGGATAATTCTGAAAATGTTAAATCAACGTAAAATTGTGAAATAAAAATCTTTTAACAAAAAAGTAAAACCGCCTTCAAAAAAACCTTGGAAAAAAAAAGTAAAATAATCCTCTAAAATAATGATAAATAAATAAAATAAAATAAAATGCGTTTATTTCGGACAACAGAAACTAAAGCCTAAAGTTTTATGGCCTAGCACTAAGCAGCAGATACATGAAGTCGGTGCTTCATTCAAAGAATATTCCGCTCGCACCGCACCGACTTCATATTTCTGCTGCTTAGTGCTAGCCCATAAAACTTTAGGCTTTAGTTTCTGTTGTCCGAAATAAACGCATTTTATTTTATTTTATTTATTTATCATTATTTTAGAGGACTATTTTACGTTTTTTTAAAGGTTTTTTTTGTATACATATAAACTGGTACTCATTTACAAACAAGTGATTTAATTGCAATGAATCGTCAGTTTTTTAACAAATGTTTACGGCCAATTGTGTTAAAAATATTGTTGTCATTGTTTTTTCATCACATTATTATCAGGATAAAAAATGCTTTATTACAACAAAACAAACAAAAACAAAAAGAATAATAACAATAATTAAATCTAGAAACGACAATGGAAACCGTCCCCGAGTCCGCTACCTCGGGGCAAGGTGCCCAAGAGGCTGGCGGCGTTGCCTCTTTGTACAGCAATGCCTACACGTTGGCCGAGGAACGCGCCAGCCCTTTAGCCAACTGTGCCCTAAGCACGACTTGTCGAATCCTGCGTTACGTTACGGTTATCGTATCGAGATCGAGAAATCTCATACTAAATTTTACTTTCAAATACGCTCACAGGCGGGCGCTGTTCCAAACGTCATACAAACTCGTTATAGTTTACTATTCGTTTTTCCTCACGCAGGATTCGACAAGTCGTGCTTAGGGCACTGTAATTTTGATTAATTTAATTACTATCAGGTAACTATTCGTGTCTCATACCACAATTATTTATCTCTCACAGCAAGTACCTACTTATAATAAGAGGATAAAGTTCATAAAGTAGAGTTTAGCTAGAGGCTTTTATTTATGTAGGTAGGTACTTATTGACGTATATCGAGAAACTTACTATTTTATCGAGCTTTTTTTGAACTTCACTAGGTAAGCATTTAGTTGTAGTTACAGTTAGCAAAACTTAGAATAACTAATAGTACTTCCACGTAATCGAGTCGAGAAATGTGTGCTGTTCCCTACGTTAGCAATTAGATATTTGTATGTCACAGGTAATGCTAATGTCAACAAAAAATGCTTATTAATAACAATTTTTACTTATAACTCTTATTATAACTTTGCTTATATTTACAGTTAACCACACTACCTCAACCTAAGTTCGGAATTCACGAAGTGTCCGTAATTTGGTGTGATCTTCGTCTTTGTGTCTATTCTCGTACTACTTAGTACTTGAAGAAGTTTGTCCCCCGCTAAGGAAGGTAACCGCTTTATAGCCCGCCTCTTGCGTACGACGAAATTAACTTGGGGACTTATTTCAAACAAGGCATATTTCAGAAATGGAACCACGGGTTAATTATTATTAAGTATTAACAAACTTTAAAAAAAAGGAGGTTCTCAGCTTGATCCCTATGTTTGTATGTGTGCATGTTTGCCAGCGATTATCTCGCTTTCGGCTGATTTTGATGCGGTTTTCAGAAAACCATTTGTTAAATTATGGAGGTTTTAGTAGGTATAGGTACAGCAAATGGGTATTGATAGATTATCTCGCGTTTGTCTTAACCGATTTTGATGCGGTTACATTAGTTGGAAGGTTTTAGTATACAACAAATGGATACCCCGTGAGTGACGTCGTCTGCATGGATCCTTAGTTAAACATAAAATTGTGAAAAGAAAACACTTAAAAAAACACGAAAATTATAGTAATCTTCTAAAACCATTTTGTGGCCTAGCACAAATATGAAGTCTATGCTTCATCCAAAGAATATTGCGACCGCACCGTACCGACTTCATATTTATGCTAGGATAGGCTATAAACTGATGAATTTAGAGGATTACTTAGTGTTATTTTTTAAGACAGTTTTACTTTTTTGTTAAACAATTTTTAGTAACAAAATCCTGCGGTCACAACCACTAACTAACTAACCTTAATCTATACCTAAATATGTACGTTTAACCTAAGTATAGACGTGCATGGTACCTTGGTACCCAAACTTGTTTTTATACTCTTAGGTAGGTACCTAGTGCCAAGCTGTACCGCAATCAACCGTTTCAACACAGCCTCCCTTTTTGGCAAACAATCGCTCTCAATTTGGCGACGTCTATAGCATAATCAATGCACCATTTACTCTGCCCGATGGACGGCATTATGCATAACTGTCAACGTGAGCAAAATCAAAATAAAATGAGCAAGTTTCGCGGCCGTTTTAGTCATGTGTCATGTCATTTAATCACATAATTCAACGGACTGTCATGGCGGCCGTATTTGGCGGGAAAGCAATCCGCTTAAGCCGAAATGGACATGGGCCGGGATACCACTCTTTGGTTCTTTATTGCATGACACCGGCGTTGCATAAGTTTTGCATTTTTATCCTAATGTATAAATGTATTTTTTGTTTACATCACCGGACGAGCGGGTTTTGTTACTCGTTTTGGTTAGGATTAATTTTTGGATTAATAAAGCCGTACGAAATATACGGTGTAATTTTTTGGTACTTACTTGTATGTATGTATGTATGTATATCTCTTTATTGCACATAAAACAAAAAAATACAGATAACAGAACAAAAGCAAATGTACAAAGGCGAACTTATCCCTTAAAGGGATCTCTACCAGTTAACCTTAACTTAACTTGTTTTGTTTATTAGGTATGCTTATAGATACTTGGGTTTGGTTGTCAATTACAATCAAATTCTTGCCTCAAGATATAACCCTTAAGTATAATTCGTAATTGTATAGTGTTAGCTATAGCTATTTAAGTATTAATTTTGTAAAAATTGGTATGTGATCACTAATCAATGGAATTTGTATAAAAAGTGACCGGCTGAAATACGTGTAACGTGTAAAGTCCAAGATGGCCGGACAGTAAGTTTCAGACTTTCAGTACTAATCCCCGCTATTTAAAGATTCACGAATTTACAATCTATTTATATCAAAGTACATACCTACTTTTTAAATAGGCAACTACCGTGAGACTTAGAGTTAATGGAATTAAATTACCTAGCTACCTATTAACTAAATCAATTACAAATACGAAATATTTTAATTGTAACATTTCCGATGTTTGACTCCTTAATTCCAATAATTGACACCCTGCGTGTCACCTTTATTGGTATGAATTAAGATTGAAGGTGCCAACTATTGGGGCAATGTGGAGCTAGTGACCTGTCTCTACATTTCTGTTCTCCCTTGTTATACCCACACTTAATGAAGTGTGTATTATTAATTAATCCACTCGTAGCACTCTGAAATTTAATATTCCGAGTTGCCGCACAGCCTAATAAATATAGGCGATATTATTTTTTTCGTGCAATTTAAGCTTTGTAAATTATCCCGAAACTTTATTAACATTCAGTTGCAAAATACCTAACTTAAACAAAGTGTTTTTAGCAATAAATGAATCTGAAATTGAAAGTATACTTTACTTAAAATTGTGCCTTTTCATTTTGCCGTACTTATACCGCTGCAAAAACTTTTTATTAACGTTAACATTTTTGGTAATGTATGTATTTGGTAAACTGAATAATTAAAATCATGGATGGAGTGCTAATAACATATCGTTTTGTCACTTTTATGAAGTGGTTTCCTTTTCGGTGAATTGATTGGTAATTTATGCTGACTGTTTAGATTAACCAAATATGTACTTAGTTAAGTGTACATGTGCGTTACAAAGTAAAAAATAAAGGCCACTCTAAGTATAAGTGTTTGGAATTTAAATTATACCTAATATCAATTATTTAGCAATTCTCGTTTGATTTCAACCAACACTACCTATACCATGAATAATACCTACCTAATTAGTCATAGTTTGTTGATAAGACTGTAAAGAACGGAGGAGGTTCAATGACATTTTTAATTCATACCCCGTTATCAGATACAACAACTTAGGAAAGTTGAAAAACGCCCGACATTGTCACTTCAAAGTTTAATATTTCAAAAACGGGTTAACCGACTTTAATGAAACTTAGCTATTCTCCATCTCGATTAAACTAGCTTTCGATTAAAAAAACCGCATCGAAATCGGTAATTCCGTTTGGGAGCTATGATGCCACAGACAGATACACAGGTCAAACGTATAACACCCCTCTTTTTCGTCGGGGTTAAAAAATCTAAAATTTGTGATTTATGAATTCGGCCCCCAGTCCATTACTTTGTCATAGTAGTGGAATGAAATAGTTTGACTTTAGCATTTATAACCAAAACGAACAAGCGTTTTTTTAACCCTCGACGAAAAATATGTTAAGGGTGTTATAAGTTGTTATAAGTTTGACCTGTGTGTGTATCTGTCTGTGGCATCATAGCTTCTAAACAGATCTACCGATTTCGATGCGGGTTTTTTTAATCGAAAGCTAGTTTAATCGAGATGGTTCTTAGCTAAGTTTCGTTAAAATCGGTTCACCCGTTTTTGAAATATTGGACTTTGAAATGACAATGTCGGGGGTTTTTTAACTTTTCTAAATTGGTTAGGTTATTTTTCATACAAACAAGGGAGGGAGAGGAAACGCATCACCAAAATGCGAATACGGATTTGACAGAAAATTACCTATTTTATTAGGAAAAGGATGTATTAACAACCCCCCAATCATCAATCTGAGAGCAGGCCTCTGCCCAGCAGTGGGATGTAAGAGGCTGGCGTTGTTGATATGGTTCTTGTTTTAAAACAAACAAGTAGGTCGGACGATTTCTCTCTTCACAAAATTTTAGTACTTCCGAGTCTATGAATTAAGCGCACCTTTACAGGCTCTTTGTCAGACTAGTTTGGTGTTGAGTGCACTTGATGAGATGACTGTTTCGAACACACATTTGAGTCGTTCACTCATTCGCGCGTTTGTTGAGCAAGTGATTTTTATCATTTAGTTAAAACAAGGGGGGGGGGGGGTCAAGAAACTTCATATTTGACTATTTATCCTGCTCTATGACACCACACAACAGCCGTAAAAAATAGTAACTTTACTGAATTACTGATAGTCAACGCACAACCTAAACCTACTATATGTAGTTAGTGCTAGAGACTTGAAATTTGCAGACATTTTTTGAGTACATCGCAGAGAAGCACTCTGAAGGATCCCACGGGATAAAGAATCAGCCCATTCTTAAATTTTTCCACGGGGGCGAAACCGCTGGCATAAGCTACTTAAAGAGATATACCTATAAGATGCATTATACATTAGACATTAGCCCCATTAAGTGCAAGTATGTAAAACAAAAGAACAACCATATAATGAGATTTCTCCGAAAAATAATGGGTCATTGGCTAACAAGCGAAATTAATCACGCATAGCAAAACATTATCTACCAACTAGTCAAGGAACAATGAGAGAGATCGATGCGCGTGGGCATATAGGCGTTGCCAGGCTTGACTTCCACAAGGTTCTAAGTGCAGCAAGGTCCCTTTCGTCTTGGGACTTTGTGATACCACAGCTGGGCCCACGTTTCCGGGCGTTTATGGTTTACATAATCATTGATCTTTCCGCTTGGACGGATATTTGGTAAAGCGGCACGGGATTGGTGGTTAAGCTTTTTTATTAAGATAGTACAGATATGGTATCTAGAGCAGATAAATGTTTCCCACGGCCACCATGAGATAAATCGTCTCGTCTTTGCCTATTAGCTATTAGGAAACGAAAACTTAAGACTACCTCTATCTACTGTAGACTAAAAAGAGCCGAAGAAAGGCAGTACTTTAAAACATAATATTAATGGTAAATATGTGAGCTCTATCAAAGTTTGTTTACGCGTTTTCGGTAAAATTACCCAAGTTGTTCAGACATAAAACAAAATACGAAGGAGTTATTATCTCAAAAATAAAAGTTGAAACTTAACGACAACAATCAAAATTTATTACAATTAAAATTAGAAAATAAATAAATCTCAAAAGAAGAATCTCATATAAAATATATTAATTAATATGGCAATAAAAACTTATACTTAATCAGAAAGCGGTCCATCACAACACTGCACTGTCACGCGAAAGTCCTTTCCATGTACGTATCGTAGTCGAACTCCGCGAGGAAGGACTCGAAGGGCGAGAGGGAGTCCTCGGCACACTCAGACCTGTTACTCTCTAGCTCCGTGGAGAACTCCGAGAGGTCCGAGCAGAGAGGAGAGGCCCACGGGTCCGGCGGAGTCGACATGGACACTTCCACTTCACTCGAGCTAGGGTCTCGCAGAGCAGCCGACAGAGCAGTTATATACCGCATAGCCAGCCGAAGGGTGGTGATTTTCGTCAGCTTCTCGCACGGCACAGGGGTCCCGGTGATAGCTGCAGCAGGGACAGCCTGGCGCAGGGTCTCGAAGGCCCGGTTGATCTCTCTCATGCGGCTCCGCTCACGAGCGTTGGCCGTTTTTCTCCGGTACTTGCTGAGCGGCTGCGGAGTTCGGCGCGCGCGCGGCTCGCGGCTCCGCGCGGCCCGCGGTCGCAACTGGTACTTGTCGTGGTCGGGCATCGAGTGCGCGGCGCAGGCGCCGCCCGCGCCCGAATTCCGCTCGAAAAATACGCTCTCCGCCCACTTGCCCCGCTCCGTTCAAGTACAATCGCTGGTATAATTGTTTAACTCGCTGAATGAGACGCTAGCGATTTATCTATATCCGTTAGACCACCTCGCAGGATTGCGACGTTTCATATCGTAGATTGCGATTTATTGTGTTGAATATCAAATTAGATATTTATTTGTCATGTTATATGATAGCTCAGTTTGATAGTGATAGTTCGTTGGTTCCTAACGCAACGTATTACGACGAAACCGCAACGTCATCCCATTTACCTATGTACTATGTCGTATATCGTGATGACGAAACCGTTACCTAATACGCGCCATACGTCATTAATTGAAGATGAAACGATATAAAAGCATAGTTTTTTAAATGACACGGCCCTTGTTTTAATTTAATAAACCGTACCCAGGTGAAATAATTAAAGCTGGAGCTAGAGCCTAACGCTTCAGCACCCGAGCGTACTTTGGTTACAATGAATGAACCACAAGCAGACATTAAGTAAGGCAAATCGCTGATCGGATTTGCATATTGATCCAGCATTTCCGTTCACAGCCTCCGCTTTAATTGTTTATCGACCTTGCAGACTTCTGTTTCACCGCGTGGGCCAGCAGTCAAATGTTAGACGTAGGCGCCTTTTAGCGCTTAAGCGACTCTTATGTAATACCTGCCTACTTATTAAGCACTTTTAGATTCATGACTTTATTTATTAGGAAGGTACTTAAGTTTAAAGTGGTTAAATAAATAATTCTTTATATTCTTCTTGGGATTCCAAAATTAATTAAGAATTTTTGAATACCTATGTATTTTTTATTCTGGCTGAATACCACTAGATGCCAAGGTCTCGAGATGACGTTAAGAAATATTATAAAGAAAGATATAAATGGTGGCGGTTTATTTTAATTGTGCGCTTGTTAATTAAATAAGACACATTTTTTGACGGAGTTTCGGAATAAATACGAGTATCTGAGCAATGGAGTTAAATTGTAAACTTTTGCTATACTTGGATAAGAGGCGCTTTTTACCGTGTATGAAGGATTCTTGTGAAAAGTTTTTAGAAGAAATTAATGAAAAGTCATTGCGTTTCCCGCCATTCCGGTACCTGCTAGAAGTTGACGTTATGGATGTGCTCGACCTGTTTCCCGATCTAGGGGAACTTTTAATGCAAGAGCCGTTGAAGTGGCAGCACTTTTGCAATGAAATTTTATATTCTTGTCTACTGGCCGTTAATAGATCTGCTCAATGTATAGAATTTCCTCAAGTTGCAGTCACATTGAGATTTAAAAGCATACCTACAGTTTTGCATCGCGTCAATCAACGTAACTTCACTGGGCTGGTACATTTCCAAGGGCTACTTATAGCTACTTCAAAGCCTACAAGTTACGCGTATCACACTGTTTGGTCCTGCCCTGAGGAGTGCGAAAGTAACGAGGTAATCCTACAACGTATACCACGAGTGCCACCGAAGTGTTACGTATGCAGAAGTGTCCTATTCGAAAACAGTGGTTTGAAAAGATGCGGCGAACAAGTAGAAGCTACGTTTCTGTTAAAAAATCACATGCTAAGCAAGAAGTTTCTGCTAGCAGACGATTTGGTTACCAGACTGCTTTTGGGTTCTAAATATAACATTTACGCCGTTATCTTGAACAAAGTTACATCGGTATGGTCTATAGAAGAAATTGTGGGTGTACCAGCTCCAATAACAAGTTCGATTCCTTCAGACATATCAGAATTATACAGAGCTTGCGATGGGTTGCCGTGCAGCTTCATATACTGTCTGGCTTCCAGTATAGGACTGAACATTTGCCCTTTGAACACGTTTATGCAGCTAAAGATCAGCCTCCTAATGAGTTTAGCAACCGTCAAAACTAATGAACTGACGGAGTCAAAAATAATCCACGTTCTCACTGCAAGCTTGGACACGAGATACGTTGGAGAACTTATGATTGCAGCAGCGAAACTTGCGGACAGATCAACTGTTTTAGGAAGTTCGAACACCACGATCCCAACTGCCTTAATAGCTAGCTCCGGCGGAATCTGTCTTATGCCTTTACCACTGCACTCTTACAACCAAAAGCACACTTCGGCGGTTCTCACAGCAATTGAGACTGGTGAAATAATAACTGACACTGGCCGGGCGAGATTACGCTGTGCTGTTTGGGCGCAAGGGATGGATTTCAAAAAAATACTGCTCTTTAACGTGGCCAGTGTCTTTGGGACCGTCTGTCGAGGGGATCTCGGAGAGTGCAGCGAGGAAGTACTAGACTTTGCTCTACAAAGAGCCATGGAGCCAGAAGAAGTGAGCGAAGAAGAAATCAAGGCGCACAAGGACTTGGCGTCCTATCTGGACTTGGTTGCTGGGGTCCAGGTATCTTTAGACGATCGCACGGAAAGGCTTCTAAAGAATTACATGTTGACGGCTCGGCGCGTGCTGCCAAAGGGCGTTTCCGTTGGAAACATGGGAGCACTGGTCTTGACTTGCCTTACTTCGGCGAGACTGTGTGGTAGAGCTACAGCCAACATTAACGATGCCGTATTTGCGATCTGGCTCCACGTCAGCGGTTGTCCGGAACCCAGGATTGCACCAGACGAGTACTTGCAACCACCGGCTGATGTTAAGAAGTTAAGAAAAACAGTGGACGGTTTTAAGAACTGGCTGGAACAATTCACGTGCAGTATAATGGATATCGAGTAATGATTTCCTCGTTTTTCAAGGTTGTAGACGGAATACTTACCTCAAGTTACAATTGTGTACCAATTGTTTAGGATTCTATATAGGGTACGCGTACTGTATACCTAGGTATTACGTATTTTTTAGGTAATTCAATTAAATGCGTATTTCAAGTAACAAAACGTTTTTTATTCATTTCATATGTATACTTACATTGGCACAAATAGGTAACCGACGAGTTTCCATGAAACAAGGAGTTTAAAGTAGAACAGTCCAACATACAAAATTACATGAATGCTTTTAAAGCCTAATACTACAGAAACTACAATAAAACATGTTTGAAAACTTACTTATTTACGTCACTCTTAGAATATCGGGTGGCCAACTTATCAAGTTATTTTTTTGCTTTTCCATTTGAATCTCCGAAAGCAGTACTTATTAAATAACGAGAGTTTAGAGCAGTGTTTTGTTTTTACTCCTGGGGATCAATGGGTTAAGTAGTGTGAAAAAATTACATTTACAAAATTAATTAATATCAAAATAAAAAGACCACAACCTTTACTATAAAATGCTATACAACCATATACCTAACTACAAATCTCGAGTAGATTAAAATATAATTAAATTAGTAATAAATCTATTTTTATATTGCACACATGCATTAATATTAGTCATCACAGTTTATAGTTGTAAAAAGGCACATTATTTTATTACTCAGTCTACTTGTCATACCATACTATTCTCATTCCGCTAAAAAGCTGTAGTCAAAATTAGATTTTTTTAAAAATTCTCTCTGCAAATATAACTTTTCTGCTAACTGTGAATGATTTTTCCGCAATTTCAAACTTTCTTCAATTATACTTTTTAGTTTCTCATCTTCTTCTACTTTATTTGTCACTTTGATACAGTGGTTAGATACCGATTCCCCTATCTTGAAGTCTCTTTTCTGAAATGACACCAACTGGTATGGTAAGTTAGCGAGCTCATCAGCTTCACTGCTGAGAAGACTTATTGTTGACCACATGCAGTTAGTCAGTTCATTACTTAAAGACGTCAAATCTGTATTCAGTTTGTCATTATTCTCAGCTGCTGCTGTGATAACGTCAGAAATTTTCGTAAACTCTGTGTATAAATCCATGAGCTTTATAACAAAAGGCTGATGACGCATAGTGTGAATGATTTTACATCTCAGTTTAAGACACTCGTAACACAACTTTATAATGTCAGTGCATGGTTTTTCTTTTGTTCTCTGGTCATTGATGAATTCACCCTTTTTGAAGTTTACATATGTTTTCAGAGTCTCAGAGAGGAGAGACTGAAAATTGTTTTTGGCAACAAAGTTATTGATTTCTACGGACAGAACCTCGTTGCTGCGTCTGGTTGCTGATTGCAGCCTCATAGACAGTTGGGCCCATGCAAGCTGCAATTTTGTTACTTTCTCTGAGCGATCATCTATATCTCTGAAAAGTTTGTCAAAACCTCCTAGATAATTCGCACCAGTTCCAGCCTCTCTTAAACGCTCAACATGCTTTTTACCAGTTTCAGTCATATTTGTAATCAATTCTTGTTTTTCAGTCAGCTTTCCTATGCATTTGTCAACTGTATTATGCTTCAGACGCAACAGTTTGCCTTCATGTTTTAGTGACTCAGCCCTTGCAAACAGGCTGTGTATGAGGGATTCATACATTTCTACTTGTGATAGTACAAAAAAGACTCCGTTCTTGTACAAATTTTGGCTATTTTTAAAATTGTACAGAGCCTTTTGATTTTCTTTTAGAGCTCTTTGAATTGCCTTTGGGACGATGGGTTCAATTACATCTTTTAGGATAAGAGTTTTGTCATAAACATACAACATGTTACTGCTTGATTCATTCCAGTAATTTGATACTAGTTCGTCATCTCGGATGCTGACATAATTCTTTGGTGAGATTATAATTTGATTGTCAGCTGTGATCTTGGTATCACTTTGGAGTAATTTCTTTAATGTCTGTATATTTGTTTTCTCATCAATTTCATAGGCATGTGGGGAAAGTGTGGATACCGAAAATACTTTGACTATCTTTTTTGACAAAATTTCTTCAAGTAGGTTAAAGACCACAATTTTACTAGATGCTGTTCCTTGTTCTGTTGGTATGTTGAAGGTAACTTTTGACGGAGCATCCCTACCTCTCAGCTTGGGGTCCCACTCCAATGCAACCCGTAACCACTTTTCTAACAACACTTTAAGTGGCTTTGATATATAATTTTCTGGGAAGATTTCATTTGAATATTCAATGTCACCATGATGTGTTTCATATACGCAGATATTATCATGAGACTTCTTTTTTACATGGGGTATCCACTGTACAGGTGCCAAGTATGGAAGGAAAGGTCTTGTACCACAAATAACCTCAAACACAAGAAGCCCAAAGGACCAGAAGTCAACCGAGTTGCTGTATGATTTGCTGGCAAATAACTCTGGAGCCAGATACTGTAAGGTTCCCACAAAGCTTGCACAGACAGAGTTTGAGTCAATTTCTTTTGCATAGCCAAGATCTATAAGTTTGTAGATTACCTTTTTTTGTGTTTGGACACTATAGTTCTTTGTGGGGTTGTCAATTATCTGCATCACAACATTTTCTGGTTTCAGATCCCGATGAGTGATTTTATTGCTATGAAGGAACTGCATAGCATTCCGGATGTCGCTAAGTATTTGTCTAACTTGCGTTTCCCTCAGGCCGGCACAGAATTCAGCTTTGTTGAGAAGTTGCCGCAGGTCCCCGCCGCTACAGTACTCCATGCACAAGATAGGCAACCGAGATGGATTCACACTCTCCAACCCTTTTATAAATTCTGGAGGCAATTCCTTCGTACTCACTATGTTCCCGTTATTCGATTTTTGTAGCATTTCCACTTCTTTCGCCCATCTTTCCCTGTGCTTATCGTTGAGTTCATCGCCCCATTTGCAGGTTTTGATGGCTAGCTTTTCATCAGTCCTGTTGTGCCGCCACAAAACGACGATACCGAAACTTCCGGATCCTAGCACTCGGTCCTTTGTCCAGTCTCCGATAAAAACCAAGTCGTTCATTTTCACTAACGACAGTTCCAGGAAAGAAGATGAGAATATGGCACACTTACATACCGCTTCAGGAATAAAAATAGGTCTTATCTACTTTTTACAAAGCAAAAATAACTCTGGTATCATCAAAAGTGATAAACTTAGTGAATTAGGTTATTTTTAGTGCACTGACAGATGGGAAACATTTACGAGACTTCCCCGTATTCGAATACATTAACAAAAAACGTCTTAACTAACCAAATACACTTCTAAATAAAATAAGTTAACTACACAAGATTGTGTTAGTTTCAAGTAAACAAATGAACTTTTCCACGACTAAATTCCCAAACCACAAATTCCCCTTGCCATATAAAGTACTTATATGATATTAATGTCATAAAAATAAACTCAGTTCAGCTAACTTACATTTTCGTTTGAGCAGTAAAATCAACTCAGCTGGTAGGGCGCTTCATATCCGAAGTTCAAGCAAATATAAGCCTTATTGACTAAAATTCTGAGAATACTATGTTTTATGATGTGCACAAGCAAGTTTGTCTAATCCATTTTTTTTTAATTCATCCCATAAGGGATAGGCAAAGGAACTGAGTCCATACAGCCACGTCTGATGTGTTTTGTAAATTTCTGTATATTAAAGTCCTGTCATCGTCAGAGTTGTGTCAGTCTGTCCTAGTCACGTCCTGTCAACTGCTCATGCCTTCCGTAAAGCGATAGTGTACTTTACGGCGAGCTACGGCGAGTAGCAGCCGGTGGATATTTGGGGGTCACAAACAGAGGGAATACGCGTTTTCACTTGAATTCTTCATTTGCTGGGCACTTTCACGTCAATTTGTTGTATAATACACTATCTTTATTATCCACCAAACAACATTAAGCACAGAAACTAAAATTCAATTAACGACACGATCCACTCTCATCGGTTTCCCGCCAAATCTTGTCTAATCCAATTGACTTACCGTTTCAATTTACGCAGTTTTGTGTAGTGGGGGGGGGGAGAGGCTTAAAAAATATATTAATCAGTATTATTTTGGTTTTGTTTTTAACCGACTTCAAAAAAAGGAGGAGGTTCTACGTTCCACTATAAGTATATTTTTTTTAATGTATGTTCATCGATTACTCCGTCAATTGTAGACCGATTTTAAATTTTTTTTTATTTGAAAGGATATACTCCTGAGGTGGTCCCATTGTCACCAAGTCATGATCTGATGATGGGATCCCAGGAAAATCGAGGGCAACCCTCAAATTTTACAGGCACGTACTATGTGTTTCATATGTTTTCTAAGGTTATTCAAGTATTTGCGTCTGGTAGTCATCATCTCATGATGATGAGCTGAATATGGAAGGTACATCTCCTTAGCGGTTAGGAGTTGGAGGATAATTCTGAAAATGTTAAATCATTATTCGAAAGGGTATACTCCTGAGGTGGTTCCACTGTCACCAAGTCATGATCTGATGATGGGATCTCAGGGAAATTGAGGGCAACCCTCAAATTTCATAGGCACGTATTATGTGTTTCATATATTTTCTAAGGCTATTCAAGTATTTGCGTCCGGTAGTCATCATCTTATGTTGATGAGCTGATGATGGAAGGTACAACTCCTTAACGGTTAGGAGTTGGAGGATAATTCTGAAAATGTTAAATCAACGTAAAATTGTGAAATAAAAATGTTTTAACAAAAAAGTAAAACCGCCTTCAAAAAAAAAAACGTAAAATAATCCTCTAAAATAATGATAAATTAATAAAATAAAACAAAATAAAACTTTAGGCTTTAGTTTCTGTTGTCCGAAATAAACGCATTTTATTTTATTTTATTAATTTATCATTATTTTACGTTTTTTTTTTTAAGGTTTTTATTTTAAACCTTTTCTTTTTCCTTAAAACGTTGCAAAACTCGTAACATGGCTGAAATTGCTAGTGTTCTCAAACCTCAAACTCATGTTTCTGGGAGGTTTGACTTTGACTTGACTTGACTTGATGACAGTTTGACAACTTTGACTTTGACAGAAAAAAAGTAAAATTGTTTGGTGACGAAAGGTGTTTTCCTTCTGTTTCTTTTTTTGTGTAAATTTAATTAAATCAGATTGTTGTCGTAATTGACGGACTATGTTCAGGTGCGTGGCATTAACGCAAGCCTCAAGATGCTTAATATAGGCAAAATTTGTCGAACATGTATGAAGAATGGAGAAAATTTGGTGGATATTTATGACTCGGCGAAGGCTGAAAATGAGAAGTCTGCCCAACTCTCAGAAATCTTGGAGACTTTTACGGGAACACAGGTAATACTCTCATCTCTCAATTTTTTTTTGTATTGGTGAGTACAACATACTCTCAATATCAATGTCAAATTACATAAGACACTGTACTTGCGGTAAAAATTAAACTAAGCTAAAACAAAAAAAAACAACTACTTAAAGATGATGCCAGCATTCTCTGTTAGGATGGCTTAACCTTTGTCCAAGAAAGCGGCTAGCTCTATTATTATTGAAAATTAATAAAAGTCCTTTGTTACAGGTGTCTAAAGAAGATGGATTACCACCAAAATTATGTGAAGAATGCGTCAAAGCACTTCAATTTATGTTCGCCTTCCGTCAGCAAGTACTCAACTCCTATGATGAGTTAAAAAAACTCATTGAAGCGCAAACCAATGTGAAGAATGAACATATCGAAATAGACCTTAAGACAGAGAACCCATTCGAGTATGATTTCTGTTATGATGATTTCTTACTTGATGATTTTCCTAAACAAGAGTCTGATGATAAAAGCTATGTGTGCAGTGAATGTAACAAGCACTATGTCAATGAGAAACGGTTCTTAAAACACTTAAAAACACACGAGAAACCCAGCTTGCACTGTACAATATGTAGTAAAGGTTTTCATAGTCAGTCTAATCTAGACCGTCACTTAGCTAAACACTATAAATGTACAATATGCCTTAATTACTTTGAGTCAGAAGCTCGACTACTAGAACATATGAATGAACATGTTGACGGTGTCAAAATAAAGACTGAGGAAGAGGATTTACTGTACAAATGCTCTGAATGTGATGCGGTTTACACAAAACATCGATCCTTAGCTATGCACATGAAAAAACATAAATTTAAAGGGAAAATAGAGGGGAAAAAGGATTATGAATGTGATGTTTGTTCAAAGGAGTTTACATTAAAGAGTTTATTGCGGAGGCATATGAAACTGCATAGCGAGGAACGTCCATACCAGTGCCTGAAGTGTAACAAAAGCTATTCTAGACAAGACCAGTACAATGATCATATGAATAAACACAACGGGGTCAGGCCTTATGTCTGTCCGCATTGTAGTAAAGGTAAATGTCATCTTCATGATGTAAGTTTACAACAGCATAAAGTTTTCATAAAGTTTTGTAGTAGTATAACCTCTGTAGTATAACTAAACAACATCAAGTTGTAATTTGACATGGATGTAACTAGGTCCTCTCGCATGGGCAACATTTAAAATAACTATGTTTGCAGCAATTATTTAGCTATCTATCATTGTATTTACAAATTCCTCCATAGTATAGATTTTGTGGGATTTAACCCTTTTCCAGGCATAGTACGATTTGTCAACCACATAAGTGTAGTTACAATTTCAACCCTAACACCAAGACTCAAGATTCAAATCAAATATTTTTTTCTGGAATAGTTACTTGGCTTACATTTAGTATTTTGCTAAACCACCTAGATTGGTGCAGCCTGGAAATGGCTAAGGACAGTAAAGATCAGTTTATCAGACGACCAGATCCCTATGTCACCTACTTGACAAATGTCAGTTTTCATTGACCATTCGGTGACAGTTGCTGACTTGAAGCACTTTTGTTTTAGCATACTTCATATTCGCAAAGAAATCTAGTTCGAATTGTCATTGTAAACCTACAATCGTAATGTTGGTCAAATAGGGGCCTGGCGCGTTATTCTCTTACCCTATTATTCATAAACCTATTTTAACTAAAATGCCGTTAAAGTATGTTGTCCTTTTTTGTCACATTCACATTTCCGTTAGTAAGAAGAAGACAAAACCTATTTTAACTAATCGAGGCTTGAGTGACATCTATGAATAAGGCCCTTAGCTTATACATGGCTGTCTCAATGTCGAAGCTATCATTTAGTATCAAAAAGTGGCATGAGCTCGAAACTGCTGCATTAGAGAATCAACATGCTGCTTACTAATCCTGCCTACCCTGTTTTTCATGTAAATTACCTTCCAGCGTTCACACAGCTCTGCAGCCTGAAGGACCACATCCGCACCCACACCGGGGAGACCCCGTACCTGTGCTCGCAGTGCGGCAAGGGCTTCAACAACAGCTCCAACCTGCGCCAGCACATGATGCGCCACACGGGGCTCAAGCCCTTCACTTGCAACTTGTGTCCCAAACGGTTCTCCACTAAAGGTAATGCTTAGGTTTTTTTTTTTATCTAATATTTTATTGAGGCTTTGGTACACCTGGTGTGACCATGTCAGCCTCATGGGGAGACTCTAGGTATTAATAGTTTACGGAGCACTGCCTCCAGCGCTAGATTCCCTAGCAATGAAGGAGCTCTCTACAAATTTGTGAATTAGGACAGCATCTCCGGACAAAGGGTTGGACAACACAACATTAATCCCTCCATTACTCAGGTCCAGGCACCCTAAATATCTGCGTCTGATGCTCTCGTTCTGGACACACTCCACCAAAAAATATACAAAATCCTCTGTTACCCCACAGGGCTTAGGTTAAATGGTTCTCCACTAAAGGTAAAACTTGGTTTATGGTTTAGCCAAAAAAAAAGGGGCCAAGTGCGAGTCGGACTCGCGCACCGAGCATTCCGTTTTTCGGGATTTTTCCGTGACTCGTATTTTGAGACCTTGCTATGTGCTTGAAATGTCATGATTCTGGGTCAATGGGAAGTGTCTTACAGTTTTTGATTTAACTACTTGAAAATTTACAGACAGGGTTGGAAGGACAACAAAGAGATCCTATAGTTCCGAAGCCAAAATGGCAAAAAGAAACCCTTATAGTTTCGTCTGGTCCGTCTGTCTGTCTGTCTGTCTGTCCGCGGCATAGCTCAGAGACTATTGATACTAGAAAGCTGTAATTTTGCATACATATACATATTAATTAGTCGGAAAAAGTGCTGGGATAAAATCTTGAAAAAAAATTTTTTTTGGGGTATCTCCCCTACACGTAGTGGGGATGATTTTTTTATTTCTCGCCCTCCCCATAGTGTGGGTTATCGTTTGAATAGGTTTTTCAAAAATATTAGGGGTGCTCGAAGATCATTTTTAAAGTGCTCATTTATGTTTGGAGCCTAGTGTCCCCCCCCCCCCCCCCCCCTACCAGAGAAACTGTTATATTTGGAAATGTGAAAAAAATCAGAGCAGTAGTGCTATAGTAAATTTAAAAGGAAAACTATCAGAGATAAGCAGGCTTTACAGGTTTGGGAGTAATAGCTAATTATGTGTGTCTATGTCAGTAACCGATATAAATTGACCCCACATTGCTTACAGTTTGCTTAGGAGTAGGGCTCTGCTAACACTGGTTTCTAAAAGGTGTGATGAAAATACCTTTAAATTAGGTATCTATGCCAGGGCTTTCTCGTAATGGCTTAGGAACCCTATCCTGGGCGTGTCCGACACGCTCTTGCCCGGTTTTTTCCTTTTGAGATACGGAACCTTAAAAAGAGTGCTGTGTTAAGATGCAAGTCTTTAAAATGATAGATGCCTCTCGAACTTCCTAATTCTATCACAGCTTACCACACTTATTACATGTACTGTCCACTTTACAGTTCACACCTTGATTCCACATATTAAGTGTGCCCTGCCTCTTGTCTCCAGGCCAGATGACGTGCCACATGGGGACCCACACCGGGGCCCACCCGTACAAGTGCGAGCAGTGCGGTGCCGCCTTCACCAAGCCCAACTCGCTGAAGAAGCACATGCTCATACACCTTGGGATCAAGCCGTTCGCCTGTGACACCTGCAGTATGCGGTAAGGGCATGGAATATCCTGTATTGGCATTCCAATAGAAACGGCAAAAAATTTAAACAAACCGATTTATCATGAAACTACCGTGAGACTCACCTCAATCATAATGAAATGAAAACGGATCATTCGCGTATATAAGTCCGAAACATGTCGGGCTTAACTCGACTTATATACGTGAGTGATCCGTTTTTATTTCATTAAAACCGATTTATCACATTACTTCCTAATCTATCCTAATCTAAAATAATGGCAAACATATACCTTGGTGGTCGCGGGTGAGCAAAGTAATTGTTTTTTAGTTCATAAATATGGACCTCCGCAAAGTAACGCCTGATTCAATAAATTACCTTGAGTATCCTAGAAATGCACTAAGGGATTTTTCGAAATTCCCACTTGATAAAGAACTAGCCCATTTTGAAATATATCACGAAGGCAAAGCCGCGGGGCATAAGCCATTTCAAATATAATAATGTTGGCCTGATGTTGAGCAGCTCGTAATCCCTTGTATCTATTTGTTGTTGTAATGAAAATTATAAGTTGTATTACGGTGAAGTTTCACCAAAATTCGTCAAGTAGTTTTTACGTAAATGAGTAACAAACCCCGTTACATCGAATTTATAATTTACAACATTAGTACTTACATTGACTTAACAACACCATGGAATTCGGGTTAGCGCTTGAAAACCAAAATACCACTAATTTGCAAATTACTGTCATGTCTTTAGTGACACCCGCAAGATTAACACGAATCGATTGACGTAAGAATTATTAAAATCGGCCCAAGCGTTCGGTCTTTAGGGTGCTACAAAGGAACAAACATACATACATAGAGTGATAAACACATAACCCTCCTTTGCGTTTCGCAGTCGTTTAAAAGGACCACTGATCGAGAGTCAGTCAGCCTTAGTTTGGTCGAACGACAGCGCTATGACGTATTGCTGTCATCGAAAAATGCCGTGTTGTACTGTAATACTCGTACATTTTTCGTGAATTGTGTACAGTCAGCAGCAAAAGGTAGCCAAGCAACCGACGCGTTCACAATGATCTTAACACCGCTCTATTGTTATAGACATAAGAGCTTACTGTACAGATCATTGTGACCGCTTCGGTTGCTTAGCTACTTCTGCTGCTAACTCTACTAGACCCAAAATCCATGGTGTTAGTAAGTCGATGCATCAGTAGGAAGGTAACAGCCTCGGGGTGTTCCAGGTTCGCGTGCAAGGACCATCTGAAGCGGCACTACCGCATCCACACGGGCGAGAAGCCCTACCGCTGCCGCCACTGCGAGCGCGCCTTCACGCAGAGCAACGACCTCGCCAAGCACACGCGCGCGCACCTGGGACAGAACATCTACCAGTCAGTCTTACAGAATACTAGTTTTTAATCATCATCATCATCATCATGTCAGCCGAAAGACGTCCACTGCTGGACATAGGCCTCCCCCAAGGCTCTCCACTCAGACCGGTCTTGTGCTTTCCGCATCCACCGCGGTCCCGCAATCTTTACTAGGTCGTCGCTCCATCTTGTCCAACAACATCTTGGCCTACCGACAGCTCGCTACCGACAGACTAGTTTTTAACTATTGAATAAATGTCTTTTATTATTGTAACTACTCTCCGTAACGCGATATATGATAGGGAAGGATTTACTGGGAGATGAATGATAAATAAATGCTTGAGTAGTTAACTTGAGTTTACTGAACTTTACACGGGTTACACTGTTCTAAGGAATGGGGGGCTAACCAGGCGGGTATCGGAAGGGAGTGTTCAGAGCGCGACCGATTGCTAAGACGTTCCGTAACCAACCACCTCGCGCCGCTCCGCACCCGCGTGGTTAACCCAAAATGCTGACGAGGGTGTCGCCTCGCACATTATTATTATATTAATACGGGTGCTCAAAACGTAGTACCTTTTGTGGCTGTCGTGCGGAAATTTGATATTTTTTTTCGCATTTTTGCTTTTTAACCTCCCGACGAAAGGTGTTATAAGTTTGACCTGTGTATCTGTGTATTGTCTGTGGCATAGCTCCCAAAGGGATTGGCCGATTTCGATGCGGTTGTTTTTAATCGAAAGCTAGTTTAATCGAGATGGTTCTTAGCCAAGTTTCATTAAAATCGGCTGGCCCGTTTTTGAAATATTGAACTTTGAAATCACAATGTCACAGGACACGGGGCCGCCTTGTAATGAATTCCTGGGCCGTATTTTATAAAGTTACAATTTACAAGCGGAAGTCTCACTCTATCACCTTTTGTTAGAAAGAGACTTCCGCTTGCAAATTGTAACTTGTAGCTTTATAAAACACGGCCCTGCAAGTAGAATTTTACCCACTCCCTGGTTTTGATTGAGCTGAAATTTTAAAATACATATGTAAGTAATGACAATGCAATAACTATCATGACATGGACTTGATCTGATGATGGAGCCGAGAGATGGCTAGCTCTTAAATAAAGCGACATGACTCTTTACAGATGTACAAAATGCGACATGCGATTCCGTCTCCTGAGCGAGTTGAAACAGCACTACCCTACGCACTACCTTGCCGAAGGAGAAACGCCCTTAATACCAGTGAGCAAGGACGAGTCTGCGCCAGTCCTCGTCCTGAAGCCGCCTGAGCCCGAGACAGAGAGGGAAGGCACTATCACCATCACCTTCAGCAGCAACGGGTTAGACAAGGACGGGTTACATGGGAATATTACTATTGATATTACGCCGCAGCAGAATACGTAAAATAAAAAAGACGCTGTGTAACAGCCAAAGCTACCACAATTGGTATGGTAACACCCTTCGACAGAGGGTCGAGCACGAGTTTTCGAATCCTGCGTAACGTTATCGAGAAATTTGCATGACGTTTGGAACAGCGCCCGCCCGTGAGCGTATTTGGAACTAAAATTTAATATGAGGTTTCTCGATTTCGATACGATAATGTAACGTTACATAGGAAAGGGTAAAATCAGCGTCAAAACTAGCTGATTACTCTAACGAGTCCAGTGGAAAGACTAAAAACTTTTGTTATGTGCAGCCCCTAAACTACGAAATTCGAAAATCGAAGTTCGTATCGTGTCGTCCCGCTCACTCTCGTGTTAAATAATATTAGCCTGAGAGGGACGGCACGATACGAAGTTCGAATTTTGCACTTCGTAGTCGGGGGGCAGAGCTCAGGTCATAGCAAAATGATTGCAACACGGTTTTAGGACAAGACTAATAGAGTCGCATTATTTAATTGTATTTTTTCAATTTAATTATAATAGGATTCGGGGTAGTTCTTATTAATCGTTTTTATTTTCACCACAATTTAAAATGTTTAGAAATAATCATAGGTAAATAATTTTACTGATTTATATTTTCACCACGAAACTGTTTCAAGAGTGCCACTTTGACAAAACCATGTCAGATATGCAACTAAATAAGGTTGAATGTTAAATTACGATAATATCCTCTCTAAATAATTATAATCTTAAGTATCGACTCTATTGAGTATTGTTCTATTTCCATATCTGTTTTGGCTATGACCTGTCCGAGCTCTGGTTATGTGTATTTAGTTTCTCTTAAATTTTATTGTTATCTTAAATTCTGTATTTCTAGGCCACAAATTGCCTTAAAATCTCATTAGTGTCTAAGAAATTGGCTTTACGTAAGTTAAGTGGGTGATTTTAGGCGATATTTTGGAAAAAGTAGGTTTAAAATGTTTATAAATTTGATCTACACGGTAGATAACATCGTCACTCAATTTAGTATAGTTTACATTCGTCTTTTTGCAATTTACAACAGTCACACTTGTTGTTTACTAAGTTGAAAATAGATGGCGCTAGTAGGCTCTTGTATAAGTAACTTTAACATTAATTAAGTAAATATTTTATTAATTTATTTCGTTCACGTCTTGTATAGTGCGTTTTGTTATGTTGAAACATGATGTGAAACAAAACATATTTAGTGTTTTCGCTTTGTTCAAACTAGATGGCGCTAGTACGCTTTAATGTTCCCAGTAAAGGAATAGAATATCTAATTTATTTGATTGTTTCCTATATTTTATCTAATACTTTCGTGCAACTGTGAGCTGTAATATACCTAAGTACGCTATTTTTGAATGATAACGCTAAAATTCGCTAGGATCGCCTAGTGTCGCGTGAGATCTATCTGTAAATTTCCACCAATCGTAGGCCAGTAGCTTGTCTCTCATTGGTGGAGAATGACAGATAGACCTCACTCGACACTGGCAATTCTAGCGGATTTTTGACTCGCAATACTCATTGTAATTATTGTACATTTTAATTTCTTTGATACTAGGTTTTAGTGGACGCTTAACTTTTCCGAGGTTTATTGTCCTTTGGTTGTTAAGAAATCTGTTTTTTATTTGTTTAGTAACGTACTACTTAAATAAAAAGCTGTTGAACTTTTGAATATAAAAAAAATACATAAATATATTCACAGGCAAAATTGATCGCCCGCCATTTTTTCCTTGATTAATGTAAAAACTGTTATTTAAATAAAGGATCCTTTTACAATAAATAGTAAAAGTAGGGCGGGCGATTAATTTTATTGTTCCTCTGAGTATAAATATACATATTATTATTATACCTACATTGAAGTATTTTTATATGACTGCCCAAAAAAGGAATGTATTGTTTCTATAGATTTATTTAGGTTAGCTTTTGGTACTTGGCTTTCGCTCCATGACAATTATGTCGTATGTTCGTTTCGTATGTAGGATTATGGGTACAAAGATTAATTTTTGTTTGATTGCATTTAGTTCGTGTACAAACTATTTAGTGAAATACATTATTTTATTCCAATGTACTGATTGTTTTATACTCAAGGTAACTTAACCCAATGACTCTTCATTCAAAATCAGGAAAATAATAATAGAAACAGAACGAAATCTGCATTTTTTTTTTATAAGAGGGTGAACAAGCAGGTGGCTCACCTGATTGAAAGCAATCACCGCCGCCCATGGACACTGGAACACGAGGGGAATCACAGGTGCGTTGCCAGCCCTTTAAGGAATATGTGGCTCGTTCTTAGGGTTCCGTACCTCAAAAGGAAAAAAACGGAACACTTATAGGATCACTTTGTTGTCCATCTGTGTGTCAAGACCCTTTTTCTCTGGAAAGCGTAGAGGTAGCATGCTGAAATTAATATCAAATACTCAAGCCTGCAGTCCCTTGAAGCTGTGAAAAAATCAAACTTCCAAGTCAACGCAATCAAAAGATACAGTCATTAAAAAGGTTGTTTCCATACAAATTGTCGTACCCTGAAAACCTAAACGGTACTTCCAGTTTTCCTAGAAACTTGAAATTTGGTATGAAGGTAGCTCTTCTAGCACAAGCACTCAGAAAATGCTTAAAATCTTAAATTTTTGTCTGTAGATTTAACTGACCAACAAAGAGAATATAATCACTACGTTTTAAGAGAGGGAACTTCATACAACACTTTTTGAGGAGGTTTACAACCTTTCAGCGCCAACATTCGCGTAAAAACAACAATGCTACCAACATGAGATGATGAACTGTAATTTTTTTTTTATTCTACTCTGTGATTCTACATTCTACTATTTAGGGATTGGCAAAGGTTAATAGGAATGTCCTGCATCATATCGATACTTTTTCTTTCATCGATATATCGATAATTTTAGGGATGTAGGCAGTGGGGTTTGTGGCACAGAGTATAAACAATGAAAGTCAAGAAAATGGTAAATAGAATGATTTATTGAGTATTCCTCTTAATATGAATAATATTATTACGTTTACGTCATATTCCAGTAATAATGTTACTTTTTTAGTTACCATTTATTTCACACCAAAACAGCTCAATACAGACAATGAAAAGATTAAAGGCACTTCAATAAAAAAAATCAAGATTTTATTCAGCATTATAAGGCAGCTGAATGCTCTTTTACGCATCTTTTTTTTTTAGTCTACCAGAGCCGTGTTTTATAAAGCTACAAATTACAATTACAAAGCACGGATAATTTATCGCCGACATGTCTCTCCTATAAACCGCAAATATCACACATTCTATGGCCTTTAACGATGGTGAAAAGCACAAAAACACAAATTTAGAGTCACTGTCTTAAAAATATGAAATCGTCAAATATCGCGATAGAAAAATCACACCACACGTGAATAATAAAGTCCCAGTTTTCTTATAAACAAAACGGAGGAGCAATTGCTCTACACGACGTTTTATTCGCAGGAGTCATGCTCAGTCATACTTGGAAAAACAAAAACACAGGAAAACTTTCAAATTTTTCACAAACAATAACATGCCAACAAACAATGCCATAAAAAATAACAGAAATAGTACCACATTTTTGGTAGAATTTTTGCAAGTGCGTCTGTTGATGCAGTGACCCTCTAAAAATAACATAAATGTTATCAAAATTTGCGTACGTAATGTTTCTCTGCGTTCGCATCCCAAAATAAAATAATTAGCTCATAAAATTTCTACCAATATTACAATTCAATGCTGCCAACGGAAACAGATGTTATGTTATGTTGGTAGAGGAGGGTTGTAAATTTCATAGAAAAAAAAATTGTTCTAAGTTTCCAGAGACTGCTGACCAATATGAGTTGACCCCACACTGCGTACATTTTGTTCAGGTGCAGGGCTCTGCTAACACTGGACAGTAAAACACTGGGGAAAATCGTTAAAATCTTTGTACGGAACTCTCGTGCGCGAGTCCGACTCGCACTTGTCCGGTTTTTTTATACGATAAGGAAGGCAAACGAGCAAGTGGGTCACCTGATGGTAAAGTGATCACCATTGCCTCTTGTGCCCGTAATTACACCGGCTGTCTTACTCTCCACACCGGAACACAACAGTGCAAGCACTGCTGCTTAGCGGCAGGATTAGCAAGTAATGCTCCGGACGGACCTCGCACAAGGTCCTACCTACCACCCGCAAATTATGAATAAAGGACCGCGACATTGTACAACCATTGGCAGTCTTCTTCGTTTTATTGTCCTCGGTTTTCCTATACTCGTTTACTTTAAATACTTCAGAGGGTCGAGCACGACTTTTCGAATCCTGCGTCACGTAAAATCGAATAGTAAACGTTGTCGAGTTTGTATGACGTTTGGAACAGCCCTTGAGCGTATTTGGAACTAAAATTTAGTATGAGGTTTCTCGATCTCGATATGATAACCGTTACATTACGCAGGATTCGACAAGTCGTGCTTGACCCACTGGTCGCGACAGTTCGTGAGAGTAGTACAGACAATGATAATAGGACAGAAAGCGGACGCCTCGCGTCTCGCGTAAGCCGAGAGCAACGGCCAAAGAATAAGTATCAAAATATTTCAACAGAGTGCTCACATAGGCAGGCACTCAGCGCCAGAAGCAGCCAAACATCAAGGATCATGGAAAGTAAACGGATTGACAAAGCCCATACTTTGAATCGTTCTTATTTACATTCAGCGCCATCTACCTTGCTTGAGTGACACATTAGAACCGCTGTTTTGTTATTATTTGACCCGCTGGCTACGACCTTGGCGCCATCTAGAAATTGCCTGAATTTTAATATGACTGCGGGGAAGGATTCGAAGTATGGGCTTTGACACTCCGTATAATATCTTCCTTGCCGAACACTAAAGTACAGTGAGCTGCCCCCCCGACTACGAAGTGCAAAATTCGACCTTAGTATCGTGCCGTCCCTCTCAAGCTAATATTATTTAACACGAGAGTGACCGGGACGATAAGATACGAACTTCGATTTTCGAATTTCGTAGTTTAGGGGCTGGTGCTGGAGACACTGGTCCCTTCCTAGCTGCGAGAAGCGTGAGAAGAAGGAACGACACTTGTTTTTTAACGATTTTTAGGGTTCCATACCGAAAGGGTAAAAAACGGGACTAGGTATAAGACTCCGCTGTCCGCTTGTTCCAAAATTTTAGTTCCAAATGCGCTCACGGGCGGACGCTGTTCCAAGCGTCATACAAATTTCTCGATAATGTTGCTCTTACTATTCGATTAAGTTACGTTACGCAGTATTCGAAAAGTCGTGCTCGACCCTCTGTACCTGCATACTCTTCGCTCTGTCTATACTCTTTTATTCTAGCTAGGGCGGCCCGCCCGCCCTCTTATCAGTGCGCAGCTGACTGCCTTCGTGCACGCACGTGGTAAGTCCTCACTCTTAATACCATTTACTACCACTTACTGCCACTACCATACTACCAAGTGGGTACACACTCTACGTTACTACCATAATCACGTGTTCTTGTGATTTTGTGGGAATATTTAGTTTGATTAATGTAATCGGATTTTGATTTATCGACGAGGCTTCGTAATGAGGCTTTTGGTTGGATTTTTGAGAAGATTGAAAGCTTATTAAATGTTATTAGTTTTTTTTGGTTACGGCTGAGTTATTGGTTGTGTGATTTAGAAGTAACGTTTTGTTTTTGTTGGTAAAGTTCAACTTTTTTTATTTTGTGTTTTTTAATTTTTATACAGCGAGTAATTATTGATAATTACAAAAAAAAAACTTGTATACTGTAATTAATCAACAACGTAAACGCAAAAAAACTTTGTATAATTTAAGTGTTGTGGACTAGTTATACCTTATCTCAGAAGGCTGGCACGTGTGTTTAAAAAAAAAGATAATTTGAATTATTTTCATAATAGTGATCCGAAAAAACAATCGAACGCTACCTAAGCACTAAACATTCTAACTCCTGTTTTTGTTCGATTCGAATCGAAGTCATTGTTAGGTATTAGGAATGTTGTTTTTGTGCATGTTTTTGTAACAGCCCAGTTTATTATTGATCGCGTTGTATCACCGTTCCCGTGAATATTTAAAGTGGTTCAGGAAGTGCGTGTCCTAAAACACCTAACGGTCAGACAGCACGACAATTTTTGTTAGTAATATTTTCTAACAATTTTTTTATAAAGAAAACTACCGCACTTTCTCATAAAAAAATAAGAAAAAACAGGCGGGAACAGCTTTTTGTTATTAGTTTAGATGTAAAGTTAAACCCTTCTCTTTAATTTTAGGGTTTTATAACTCGATCTTGGGTTAGTCATTCGAATCTATATATTCTCTACTGCTGGGTTAGAGTTATTCTTTGATACCACACTTAATAATTCAATTAGTAAATTAATATAACTTTTATCAAATAAAGATAGAAATTGACACTAAAACATCGGACTTTACAATACTTAAAAAATAAAAACAAAATAAAATTCAATAAGTATAGTTTACGAACAAATCATTCAGTTCTTTATTGCTGCGTCATCATATAATTAACATTCCTCTTATATATCTCTACGATACATATTGTCATCAGTCCGTAGACGAGACGCACCCGCCTTTCTGTGCCCTAAGCACGACTTGTCGAATCCTGCGTTACGTTACGGTTATCGTATCGAGATCGAGAAATCTCATACTAAATTTTAGTTCCAAATACGCTCACGGGCGGGCGCTGTTCCAAACGTCATACAAACTCGTTATAGTTTACTATTCGATTTTACGTGACGCAGGATTCGACAAGTCGTGCTTAGGGCACTGGAATAATTATAATTTGTCTCGTCGTAGCTACGAGGCTACGACCCCTTGCTACGAGGCTACGACCCTTTGCTACGATCCCAAAGGTCTACGTGCTAAGCGTTTCAGCGTGCTACGAAACCGTGTTGGTTATCATATTACGATATCTAATACATATAACAAATAAAAATACATTTTGAAATGCTTTACAGGGCCGTTAGCCAGCTGTATCATGAGTATTCCGTGCCTATAAATATGTTTTGTCATAAAAACTGTAAAAGTTTTAAACAAGTTTTTTTTATATAGGATATATTAAGGACCTACCTTGTGTCTTATTAATTTGATGCTTTAATTCAAAGCCATGTTAGCATAAGCACTTCTTAACACACTACACTGTTTGATATGTATATAAGTGTGTATTTATCTATACATATAGGTATGTTTATCATTTGTCTAGTATCCATATACAGGCTTTGCCTAGTTTGGGACTAGGTCAATTGGTGTCAGTTGTCCCATGATATGTATTTATTAATTATGTAAAATTACCAATCCCAAAAATCTCCGACACTCCATCTTATAACGTGCCTGCCCGCAAATTTCATCAAAGCGAATGATCCCCAGGCCGGCATCCGTCGATACGGGACAAAGCCTCCCCGGGCGGAGATATTCTGATTAATATAGGGGTAATAGGGGGACAGCTAAAAGCGGGTGAAGTTCGGGTCGGGGCAAAGTATTGAACGGACTATTAGTACAAGTATTACCCGGCAATCCTACCGCTAAGCAGCAGTGCTTGCACTGCTGTGTTCCGGTGTGGAGAGTAAGACAGCCGGTGTAATTACGGGCACAAGGGGCATTTCATCTTAGCTCTCTGGGTTGGCAGCGCATCTGCAAACAACCCAGGTTGTGGGTGTCTATGGGCAGTGGTGATCACTTATCATCAGGTGACCACTTACTCGTTTGCCTTCCTCGTCGTATAAAAAAAAAGAAACTGGAAAGTAACTAAAAATTATGACAAATTTTCATCCAAACTAGTTTGACGTCTGTCACTGGTTTATAACTTAAAACTACAACGAGATCATTAGCGAACGTTTTTGTTTTTTAAACGTGTTTGTTAAAAAAATAACTGCTCCATTAGCAAAGGTGTCTAACTGTTATAATTGTTTGATAAAACATAATAGCACTTCAAGCTAAAATATATGTTAGTTAAAATATGGAAGATACACGCTGTGTAACAAGATAATAAGTAGTTAGGTAGGTACGTATTCTGTGAACCCCCGTCTGTTAAACCCCCAAAAGGACTCCGCACCGCACATCGTCTGTCACTCGTAGTCAGAGGGTCGAGCACGACTTTTTGAATCCTGCGTAACGTTACGGTTATCGTATCGAGATCGAGAAACCTCATACTAAATATCAGTTCCAAATACGCTCACGGGCGGGCGCTGTTCCAAACGTCATACAAACTCGACAACGTTTACTATTCGTTTTTACGTGACGCAGCATTCGTAAAGTCGTGCTCGACCCTCTGTACTCTGCGCCCATTTCCTTGCGCGCCCTTGTGGCCGTCTGCCTTTAATTACATTTCCACGATTAAATATTACTGGTACTTTACTTAATCTGCGCAATAAATTCTCAGTAGCCTGATATTCAACTTCTTTTACGAATATATAAACAATTAAAGAAATATTAATGTACTTAACGACGTGTAAAATGTCCTTAGGCAATGCGATTTAAGTAAAAGCTTTTTCTACGCGATAAATGATAAAGAAACATGTTTGAAGAAGCTACTATCGATTTTGATAAATTATTCAAAGCTTTCGTTACTCACTAATGCAACAATGTTAGACATTATATTAAAATCGTATATTGACTGATTGACTTATATTGACTGCCGAAATATTTTCTCATAACGTCATATTGACCTCAATTTGATCTCAAGATCATTAAATTTCATTTTAGGTTTCCGATAAACCAGTAACGAATATCGACGGTAATTTGACTCAACCTCGTATATACTTTATTTACTTTTTATAAACTTTGACGAAATTGGAATAACCACCGTAGGTTCGCGGTCTAGAGTGTTATTCCAATTTCGTCAAAGTTTGTATACAAGGTTGAGTCAGAGTACCGTCGACATGCGAAACTATTTAAAAGATTGTTTAACATTTCTAAACCACACGATGTCTAATCCCATTTTCGATGACTGTGTTGGTGTTAAACAAAATAAATAAGTGAACGCATCTTCTTGACAACATTTATTACAGGACAAAGACAGGTACCTATACCTAACGTTAGTTAAATTACAGAGAGTTGTGATCGTGATCCTAGAATAGATCTAGTTTCACGGTTTCGTTCCTTTACCCCAGCTCAGACGACAATTTAAAACGAAAATGATATAAATAACCTTCATAAAAATATAGAGCTCTAGCTCTGGCCAGTAAGACTCTTCATACTTGAATGCCGTATAACTCGAAATGAAAAAAGTTTGATCGATATTAACCGAGCACGTCTCAGGAATGCTCAAGTCTTCGCAATGCCATATCGATATCGCTTTGAGCCCCTCTACTTTATTTGCAGGCTCAGAATACAGGACCAACCAGAACCTGCGAGCGCGCCTAAAACTACAGCAACTAAAAGACTAAAACTACTCTTTAATAAGCTTCGCATAGTAATCTGCGTGGACGCAGCATTTCGTGACGTGTTGTCTAAAAATAAATAAATATCACGGGACAATTTGACACCAATAATTGACCTAGTCCCAAACTAGGCAAAGCCTGTACTATGGGTACTAGACAACGGATAAACATACTTATGTACATATTAAACATCCAAGACCCGAGAGCAAACATTCGTATTCATCATACAAACATCTGCCCCGACCGGGAATCAAACCCGGGAGCTCAAGCTTCGTAGTCTCTCTCACTTCTAGTTTCTCTCACCACTAGGCTATTCGGTCGTCATATTGTATGAATGACAATATTAATTAATCTCTTCTCGTGTCGTTATTACATGCAGAAATGCAGTTGGGTCTACAAAAAAACAGAATATGATTTTTATACGACGAGGAAGGCAAACGAGCAAGTGGGTCACCTGATGGTAAGTGATCACCACGGCCCATAGACACCCGCAACCCCGGAATATGATTAAATAATTGGAAACAAGTAAGTAGCGAAAGCAATAATAAATGGACACAGTGCGCACCGGCGGTTATTAGTACGCGGCTTCTGGTTTGTTCTGTATTCTGAGTTTGCAGGTTGCCTAACAAATAAATACGAGTAGATATCTAATCTACAGACGATAGGGGAGTACCTACTTCTACTTGGAAGTCAGTATTTTTACTCGCAGTGTTGTCTTACTGGTATAACTAACGAGGGTCCTCCAGCATTGGGCTAATTAGGTATAACATGCCATTGATTCCCATGTAATTATAACTCATTAGGAATTGCTGTAAAACCAAAAAGAAATAGAGCTGGTGAATGTTGTTCACACAAATAAAATCTTTAAATCTCGTATCATGACAGTCATTTTAAATTGAAACAATGGCGTAGAGTCAAAATAGTAGGCTCTCTTTGTAATCTTTATTTTAAAATACACCCCAAATGCTGTTTCAGGATGTGAAATTAGGTATTTATCGCTCAATACATGTTTATGGGACACGTCGTAAAGTCTGCGTTGTAAGTGTACGTTGTATTGAAAAACGTCGGATGACCGGGGGACTGGCGAAACAAGTTATCGATATAGGTAGGTATACCTTGCTTACTAATTTTGTAGTTTATAAATTATAACCACCATGTTTAAGGGTAGCAAATAATTATCTTGTTCCTTTTCAAATGCAGTGTGTAGTTTCACTTTTATTTTTAACCGACTTCAAAAAAGGAGGAGGTTCCCAATTCGATTGGTACGTTTTTTTATATTCTTGTGTTTTTACAGCGGATAGCGGTGCAAATGGTGACCCTCGGTGGCATCGTTTCATAATAAAGTCATACTTAAATAACAAAAAAGTAAAACCGCCTTAAAAAAAACCTTAGAAAAAAAACGTAAAATAATCCTCTAAAATAATGATAAATAAATAAAATGAAATAAAATAAAATGCGTTTATTTCGGACAACAGAAACTAAAGCATAAAGTTTTATGGCCTAGCACTAAGCAGCAGAAATATAAAGTCGGTGCGGTGCGAGCGGAATATTCTTTGAATGACTTCATATTTCTGCTTCTTAGTGCTAGGCCATAAAACTTAAGGCTTTAGTTTCTGTGGTCCGAAATAAACGCATTTTATTTTATTTTATTTATTTATCATTATTTTAGAGGATTATTTTACGTTTTTTTTTTAATGTTTTTTTTTGAAGGAGGTTTTACTTTTGTTAAAAGATTTTTATTTCACAATTTTACGTTGATTTAACATTTTCAGAATTATCCTCCAACTCCTAACCATTAAGGAGTTGTACCTTTCATCATCAGCTCATCATCATGAGATGATGACTACCAGACGCAAATACTTGAATAACCTTAGAAAATATATGAAACACATAGTACGTGCCTGTAAAATTTGAGGGTTGCCCTCGATTTCCCTAGGGCCCCATTATCAGATCATGACTTGGTGACAATGGGACCACTCAGGAGTATACCCTTTCGAATAAAAAAAAAATTGAAAATCGGTCTACAATTGACGGAGTAATCGATGTACATACATAAAAAAAACTCCTTTTTTGAAGTCTGTTAAAAAGCCAGCGGTGTTTGCCAAAAAAACCATAATGACGTTTACTGTGAAAGCGTTCCATGATGGCTTATGAATCAGTTGGATCGACACACGTATCCCGTGGTTCATTATATTCTCTCTGCCGTGGTTCGATAGGACATTGCGGCTGCCTAACGAAGCGCCAAACTTGTCCTCTCAGCATAACGTGTCAGAACAGGGAGTTTAGAGCCGCCGTAATCAAGTTTACAACTCCAGCGGCCTTCGTCGTCTGTGACGTTTAATTAAGTTGCAGTATTGAGTCTGAAACGTTTAAAGATAAGTTAGCGATCCCCCAGGGTTTAGTTTAAGTATTAAAATATAACCAGGTATTTCATAAGGGTTCAAATTATGTTGAATTTAAAATAGTAACGTTCACTGTTCGGCAGGCGCGAATTGGGTTGATGACTGATGGCAAAGTAAAATTAATTTAATTAAGCTTTCGAAAATAGTCGTAAAAAACCGATAAGTAAACTCACTTATTACCGCTATTTTTAATTTAACAAAAAGTAATAAACAGGAGGCAGTTTGATCACTGTAAATTATGACGGCATAGCAAAAATTTATAAAAAGCTAAGTACGTGTTAATAATTTTAATGCTCGATCTCTGTTCGATAATGGGGGATGATGCCTACCTACGTAGTTGGTCAAATCAGCAACTTTTTTTTAAATATCAAAACTATAGTAGTAGTAATAAATTATTAACACGTCCATCCATCCATCCATCCATAGCAGCCCTTAGTTCGTCCGTCTTTGGACATAGGCCTCCTTCCATTTCTCCACGCCTGACGATCCATTGCCGTTTGCATCCATCCTCCACCCGCTTGTCGGCAGATGTCGTCCTTCCACCTCATGGGTGGTCTCCCCCTACAGCGAGTGTTTGCGCGAGGTCTCCACTCGAGTGTTCGTCTCGCCCAACGGTCGTTTTTCATCCTGGCAATGTGCCCCGCCCATCTCCACTTATTCCCCTCGATCTCTTCAACCACGTCTCAAACTTTCGTGACTCGTCTGATCCACTAGTTCCTTTTCTGGTGGTTCCTTTTCCTATTAACACGTACTTAGCTTTTTATAAATTTTTGCTCGTTTGTATGTTAATTTTTGCTCGTTTGTATGTTAATTTAGGTAAATTTTTGCAATTTAAAAACCCAGTCCCAGTGGTCAGACCTGTCCTAAAATTTTAAACTAAGTACTTAATTACATGAACCCTTGAAAATAGTGTAAATCTGTGTATTACTACAAAAAAATGGCTGGCTTTCTTTACTGGTTGTGACGATTTATTTCTAATCAAATTTCAAATTCATTCTGGATTTGTAACGTGTAAAATCGTGCCCCTTTCCGTTTAAGTTAATTTCATTCCAATAATCGGGAAAACATCTGACCTTATTTCGAAATTATTCAACAGTGACTGGCCGCAAAATAATTTCCCGGCCACTTTTGCCTCAGCCCTGAAAAACAAAACCGGGTCCTTGACCCCTCCCATCAATATTCGCCACCTGGCGGCCTTGACCAGGGAGGCTGGACGCTCGATATCGCGCCGCCATCCGATCCGCGGGGAATTCTTATTGGATCTTTTAGCTGTGGGATCGTTTTGTGCACGAATAAAGGCTCGCTGGAATGGAAAGATGGAAAGGATGGGACATTATGTTTTACTTTAAATATCTACTCACTGAAACTAGAATACAAAGAAAACCAGAAAAATATTCCTTACCATACACTAAAGTAGGTTTGTGCATAACCTCTTCGAAATTTTGGAAGTCATCGAAACTTCGCGAAAGTAGGTAGGTAGCAACAGCATATCATTACCACTTATCACTATTTGGGCGAATATCGCCATCTATATGTGGAAAACAAACACCTCACAACTGTGCATTCTTTTTTGAGTAAGTACTTAATATTAACATCTTGGTACGATTGTCGTTGCAGTGGTATAAAGTTCTAATGCGAGGTGCGTGGGACTTTTATTTCACTTGTTAAGAGGTAATATTTTTACTAGGTACTTGAATTATGTTAGCATTTTATCAAGTAATGTTTGCATAGCTTTGTTAATTTCGTATTCATTATTTGTTTCATTCGTCATGGGACACCAACATAATACCAAACCCAAAGAACAAAAGTATTGTTTACAAATAAGCGTGATCTATGGTTAGTGCAAAATGTCGGTCGGCTTCAATAGTAAAGATTGGTGGCTTTCATTTCTCAAACGAAAACTTATAGTCATGCTAACATCGTATTTATTTCGACGCTCTTGAATAACGACCGGGGGGTCGTTTAAACTGTTCCTGGTTAAAGTACGGTCACCTGTAAAACTGACTGACTGAATTGGTAAAACATTAAAGATTTCTTTAAAAATTGCATCCAATGATAACCTTAATTCCAGAGATGACGCGCTACGTGAAGATAACCCCGGCGATGCTGGACGAGACGCTGCAGCACCTGCGCGAGAGTTTCTTCGCCGACGAGCCTCTGAACAAAGCCGTAGCGTTATGCGAGCGAGGACAACCGCACGCGGCGCTGGAACGGCTGTGCGCCGCCACCGTCGCCGACGGGCTGTCTGTAGCCGCCGTCGACGGCGACACGGTAACACACAGTCACATACCCACTGAGCAAGGTCGTGGCGTTATGGGAGCGCCGACAACCACACGCGGCGCTGGAACGGCTGTACGCCGCCATTACCATCGCCTACGGGCTGTCTGTAGCCGCCGTCGACGGCGACACGGTAACACACAGTCACATACCCACTGAGCAAGGTCGTGGCGTTATGGGAGCGCCGACAACCACACGCGGCGCTGGAACGGCTGTGCGCCGCCATTACCATCGCCTACGGGCTGTCTGTAGCCGCCGTCGACGGCGACACGGTAACACACAGTCACATACCCACTGAGCAAGGTCGTGGCGTTATGGGAGCGCCGACAACCACACGCGGCGCTGGAACGGCTGTGCGCCGCCATTACCATCGCCTACGGGCTGTCTGTAGCCGCCGTCGACGGCGACACGGTAACACACAGTCACATACCCACTGAGCAAGGTCGTGGCGTTATGGGAGCGCCGACAACCACACGCGGCGCTGGAACGGCTGTGCGCCGCCATTACCATCGCCTACGGGCTGTCTGTAGCCGCCGTCGACGGCGACACGGTAACACACAGTCACATACCCACTGAGCAAGGTCGTGGCGTTATGGGAGCGCCGACAACCACACGCGGCGCTGGAACGGCTGTGCGCCGCCATTACCATCGCCTACGGGCTGTCTGTAGCCGCCGTCGACGGCGACACGGTAACACACAGTCACATACCCACTGAGCAAGGTCGTGGCGTTATGGGAGCGCCGACAACCACACGCGGCGCTGGAACGGCTGTGCGCCGCCATTACCATCGCCTACGGGCTGTCTGTAGCCGCCGTCGACGGCGACACGGTAACACACAGTCACATACCCACTGAGCAAGGTCGTGGCGTTATGGGAGCGCCGACAACCACACGCGGCGCTGGAACGGCTGTGCGCC
The DNA here is from genome assembly GCA_963691665.1 of Clepsis dumicolana. NCBI lineage: Eukaryota > Metazoa > Arthropoda > Insecta > Lepidoptera > Tortricidae > Clepsis > Clepsis dumicolana. Next base: position 11,971,649 of record OY829520.1, on the reverse strand, counting down.
GCCATTACCATCGCCTACGGGCTGTCTGTAGCCGCCGTCGACGGCGACACGGTAAAGCGGCAATTACACTAAGTCGTTTGCCGCACGCTGCATGCGGCGACCGCAAAAGTGTAAAGAGCACTGTAGTATAAGTGCGGCGACCGCGTTAGGTGAACGACTCAGTGTAATCGCCGCTTTACACACAGTCACACAACTCGCTGAAGAAAACTGGAAAACTAAAAATCAAGTGCAGTGTCACATTTTAACCCATAACAGCTGCAGCCACTAGCAGTTCTGACTATCCTAACCTTTAGAGCTCCTGAGAACCTTCAGTTTACAGGTCTAAACCCAGTTTTAGCCATCTCAATTCAGCGAGTCGCTAGTTAAACTAAGTGTCATTTAATACTTAATCTCTACAATAATAGTTCCTTACATTCCACATTCCAGGTGTTAGGCGTGGCTCTGAACGGGATATTATGACCCGGAGACATCGAGCAGTCCATCGAGATGATCCAGCAGTCTTCGGACGAGAAATACAACAAGATATTCACGATCCTGTACAGCGTCAGCCATGACTTAGACCTGTTTAACACATTCCAGGTAAATAAGAAACACTAACTAGAAATTTAACTAGCTTTTAATTACATAACCTAACCCTCATTTCAAAGTCCAATATTACAAAAACGGGTGAAGGGATTTTAATGAAACTTAGCTAAGAACCATCTCGATTAAACTAGCTTTCGATTGAAAAAAACCGCATCGAAATCGACCTATCCGTTTGGGAGCTACGACGCCATAGACAGATACACAAATACACAGGTCAAACTTATATCACCCCTCTTTTTCGTCGGGGGTTAAAAACACCACGTCCAAATCAGTCTATCCGTGTTATGATGCCACAGACACGCATTCACAGATACACGTGTGTAACTTATAACACTGCTCGTTTTTGCGTCTGGGTTATTCCTGATTATTCCTCGCCACACGTTTATGTGGCGTATTTACATTATCATCAACATCATCTAACTTAAGAGTTACACTCTTGTCGGTGGAGTTTCTTCCAATCATCTCTCCTATAAGCCAGCTCCTTGACCTCTTGATACGACACGACATCGGCCTTCTCCTTTATCTGGTCCATGTAGCTACGCCTAGGTCGACCTCTTATTTATGTTATATGCCAAAAAAAAGAACATTCATTTAAATAACACCTTCCTTATATGGCGTAAACTAAATTACCTGCAATGCCACAGTAAACTGTAGACTTTTTGAACTGAAAAACGTCATCATCAGAAGTCAAGAGCATGGCTGATGCACTGATAAAATTACTAACATTCCAGGTGGACAGAATTCTGGAGTGCCGCATCATTTCTGTGTCAGATCAGGCCAGGGGAAAAGGGTTGGCTAAGGAGCTGATGAGAAGGAGCATTGACATTGCCATGGAGAATGGATTTAAGGTGTGTTATATGTACTGCCGTGGAAGCTGTGGTAGCCTAGTGGTATGGCTTGTCAAGCAGAAGGTCGTGGGTTCGAGTCCCGGCTCGCACCTCTCAGTTTTTGGGAATTTATTGTGCGAAATTACATTTGTAATTTATCATGAGACTTTCGGTGGGGGAAAATATCGCAAGGAAGCCAGCATACTCCTGCGAAGCAATTCAATAATGTGTGTGAAATTTCCAATCCTCACTGTGCTAGACTGGCGTGGCGTGGGTGGGGTATAGCCTAAGCCATATCATTGTGAGAGGAGACCTGAACCCAGCAGTATCACGTAAAAAAAATGCTGGTGATGTAAACATGTCCAATCCAATCCAAAGCGCTGCTCAGCAAATACAACGACCTACATTTTTTCCTCGAACTTATTTCACATATAATGGTATCACACATAATAAATAGTTTTTGTTGCTAATTTTGTGGCACTAAAATTAGTGCCAGCAATATGAGCAGCGCGCACGCCGCTCGGGTGCCACTGCCACCTGACCTGCCGCGCGCCGCTCCCGCCGAAGAGGTCGGCACTCGGCAACACCGTTCCTATTTCAAAATGTTCCAAAGGGCATATCCTGATGTTTTAATGTTCACACTATATCCTCCAGCTCTTCAAAGTGGACGCGACCGGAGCGTACTCTCAGCGCATCTGCAGCAGCCTCGGGCTCCGTACACTGCGCCGTGTGCCCTACGCCGAGTACTGCGACGCCAGAGGAGCCCCGGTCTTCAACGTGCCGCCGCCGCACGAAGCCCTATCCATCATGGCCCTGGAAATACCCTGAATGGGCGTTTTGTTGGTTTGTTTACAGCAGGTTTGAGTATGGAAGGGCATCGAATGTAGACTAGGTATGAAGCAGCGCCTAGAATATCTAAAGTCATTGGTTGACCAATTTTGTGTTACAGTAGTAGATTTTCTATTTGGCCAATCTGGTAGCTGCCACTCCCATTTAAAAATTTGGTCTTTATGTTAGAGTTTGTATGGAAGTGACAGATGTCAAAATTGACCAAACAGAATCTCTGCAACTGTACTTAGGTACAATACGAAATTACAAATTGCTTTCGTATGAAATACAGCAATCTTCGTGTTTAATCTCTTTCAGTATTTCGAGCAGTTGGTCTTTAACTTTGTCAACAAGATGGATTTAACCTTGCCAGTAATGTTTATAAGGCATGTAAGGCACCGAATAAGCAGTGGTTAGAAATAGGTACCTACGCATAGCAGCTTAAACACGAAAATGACCTATTGTTAATTGGCAAAAACAAAAATACATTAAGTAGGTAAGTATCTACAGGCGTATACATACCTATCTATAAGCCAAATCCTATGGCCCAGCTTAGACTAGGTAGAAAAATCTTGTAATTTGCAGTTCATTGTGAAGCTATAGATATGAATTGAATGAGATACTTAATGTAATGTGACTTGCGAGATCTTACTTGCGAGTCTAAACTGGGCTTAATAAAGCCAACTAATTACTTTTAGCTGCCATGTGGGGATGTCGGTTTACAGTTACACAGTTGCAATACTTGCAATAGATCGCGGGCTACAGAGGGTAGTAGTCGAAAATCGAAGTTCGTATCGTATTGTCCCGCTCACTCTCGTATTAAATAATAAGCTTGAGCGGGACGGCACGATACGAAGTTCGAATTTTGAACTTCATAGTAGGGGGGCAGGAGTAGAAGCACGTTGTGACGGAGAGGTCCGGCCACGCAATGCATTGCGACTGGGATTATAATAAACTCGGCGTTAGGTTTGATTTTTCAACCGACAGATGTCTGAAGAGATGAATGTGTGTGGGAAGTTCATAGGTAATAGGTAATATCTGGAGGTTGAAAAATTGGGCATTAGATGTGTAACTTTGTTTGTTATACACAAGTAGGTAGATCTGTCCATTGATTGCATTCTAGTTAAATCCATTTTCGTCTCACTGAATCCCTTCACTTATCATTTCATTTAGTATATGAAAAATACTCGATAAAAGGACAATAAGTACAGATTTATAAAGAATCGAAAATGTTTTATCAAACTTGCTCAAACATTTTCAAATTCAAATTCTGAGGTACGAATATTTCCAATCCTGCGTAACGTAATCGAGTAATTAGTATTACGTTATCGGGAAATTTGTAGGACGTTTGGCACAGCGCCCACCCGTGAGCGTAATTGGAACTAAAATTTAGTATGAGATTTCTCGATCTCGATACGATAACCGTAACGTAACGCAGGATTCGACAAGTCGTGCTTAGGGCACTGCATAACGTTACGTTATCGTATCGAAATCGAGATTTTCAGTTCTTGGCTAGAGCAAAAAAGATAGGTGCGTTGTGCAAAGAACAAAAAAAAAACAGCTGCTTAACGTCATCTACCGTATACGTATTAGTTACATACTCGTATATAACCTACTTATGAAAAGCAATAACTAAATGGTTTGTTCCTTATTCCTTACAGTACGTATTATTACGTATGTGTTGTAATTTCGATCAACTCCTAAAACGATACTAAAGAAGAAAAAACCTTGGTTTTATAATGCTTATAAGTTTGCTGTGATATTGAATTTCGCTCAAAATATGTTTTGCACGTATACTAGTATTATGCTTAGCTTAAGTACCTACTTTTTAAATTAACAAGCAAATCAGTGTTGTTTAGTTTAAGCAATAAATGAGAAGTTAGCATTCTAAAAGTGAATTGTGGGATTTATGTTTTAATGGTGGTCAGTATTATTCTTGAGTATTTTTTATCGTAAAACTATTTTCCTTTATATCACCGGTGGGAATAAGCCTAGTACTTGTTTACTCTTTTTACATATTTTGACACGGTAAAAAAACCGTTTCAAAAATACTGATTGACTATGTTTAGTAGATGTACTACATTATTATGGTACTATTAGAATACTCACTATATCTCCTATAATTGTGTTTTATAATACTACGAAAAAGTATAAACTTTACAATATACTGTATTCTTTTGTAGAATATTTACACATCTGTAAGCAGTAGATATTATACAAGTAGGGATAATAATTATAAATGTATAGAAGACCTATTTAAACGTTTTATCCTGTATACGTTAATTGTATCTTACAGAACCTTTATCAGTGTTAGATAAAAACTTAGAAAAGTGGAATCAAATTGTTAATGTTGTATCCAAAAACGTATACAATAAATTTTAAGACTATGTGGCTGTTTTTATGCAATAACAATTTGAAGAAAACCCTTTCTTCTATCCCCTGAAAATGTCACTAGATGGCATTAAAAAACATGACAATGGCGCTACTGCTACGCAAAAGTGATAAACTGGTTTTGCAATATCAGGACAGGGCTATAAGTATGTGTGTAAGTACGCACACTGCGCACACATGCATATTATTCGGCAAGAGTTTTCACAGTGAGAACCAGATGGCGCCTGTTTCCATAAATACCAAAACTAGCTCGAACATACCCGTCTATCTCATATAATATGCTACTGTAGTCTTTGGCTATAACGAGTTAAAAATCTCCAAAAAATTAGATAAGTTACTGGCCTATGATTGGTGGAAAATTACAGATAGACCTTACTCGACGCTAACGATCCTAGCGGATATTTGACTCGCCACTCATTCATTCCAAACCATGCTTTAGTATTGTTGGTATTGTGTACTGACTTTCTGTTTATTGAATTCAGATGTCTGGGTGAACAACGAATTTCTTCAATTTCATGGGAGATGGCGCTGTTAGGTAATCCGTCACAGTTTTCCCATCAACAATAAACAATAGATTAGATGTTCCAAAATATAGGGTGTAGAAAATAATACAAGCAAATAGTTGAAATAATTTTGTATCTTGGTGTCTGGGTTAGGCTTGGTGAAATAAACGGATCACTCATGTATAATAAGTCGAGTTTAGCCCGACTGTTTCGGATTAATTTACAAGATCTTCCTGGAGCACGCGAAGGACTACATTAGTCAGAAACATGTAGCGCTAAAATCGACTTATAAACAAGAGTAATCCGTTTTTATACTATGATTGAGTCACAGTTTGTATTAAATAAAAAAGAGGTAGATTATGTCATCATAGAACTGTGCCGCTTTCGCTCTAGCTGTGTGAATAAATAAATAAATAACATCGAAAATGTCCATACACCATGTCTTTTTTTAAGAACAAGAATAAGTAATTTAAATAAGAATAAGAAAATAATAATCATCGATGACGATTGCGGGAACGAGTACTGAGGATTCCAATAAACTATTTTATAGATTGTTTATTTATGTTTTGTTAAGCAAATACAATTTCTCCGTTTCTTTTTTTTTATTATATAGTATTTTGCAATTCCCCGATCTCTCTGCCACTCGAATATAATCCTACTACACAAAAAGGGCGACAAAACCGATATAAATAATCATAGACCCATTAGCTTAGTGTCACATTTGTACAAACTCTTCACTAAAATTCTCCAGAACCGGATCGCCCACTACTGGACCAGCACCAACCGCCTGAACAGGCTGGTTTTCGACCATCATTTCGACAACTGACCACCTACATTCTCTAAACCAAGTGATGGAGAAGGCCTATGAGTTTGATAAGCCCCTTTACCTGGCTTTTGTTGACTACAGCAAAGCTTTTGACAGTGTTAAACATTGTGCAATACTATCCGCACTATGTAGTTAGCGAATAGATCCAACTTATTGGCACAATCTGTCGCAAAAGTACAGCCAGCATAATACTCCACAATCCTGGTTCCCCGTTTGAGATAGAAAAAGGCGTAAAACAGGGTGACCCGCTGTCTCCCAAATTAATTACCAGTTGTCTCGAGGAAGTTTTTAAATCATTGGCGGTCTCTTGGCAGAACAAGGGAATCAATGTCGGAGGCAAAAGATTAACTAATCTTCGTTTTGCCGATGACATCGTTCTGTTTTCTACATCGGCAAAAGAACTAGAGAATATGCTCCAAGAACTGAGCACGGCAAGCCTTGAAGTTGGACTTACAATGAACCGGTTAAAGACTCAGTTGATGACGAATATCGTCAAACGTAGAGTAACGGTGGATGGGCAGGTAATACAATATGTCGACGAGTACACTTATTTGGGCCAGATAGCCGCCTTCGAAAACAGACAAGGCAAAGAAATTGACAAACTCATTGAAAATGCCTGGAGGAGTTACTGGTCCATGAAGACGCTAATGAAGGGAAAACTTCCCTTATCCCTGAAGCGCAAGCTCGTCGATATGTGTATTCTGCCCATCCTAACCTACGGCGCTCAGACCTGGTCTTTGACTGAAGCTCAAAAGTCCAAACTCAAGGTTTGCCAGCGAGCTATGGAGCGCAGTATCCTAGGTGTTCGAAGGACTGATAGAATCAGAAACACCAAACTGCGCTCCAGAACTCAAATTGTTGATGTAGGGACAAAGACTGCCAAACTGAAGTGGGACTGGGCGGGACATGTCTGCCGAATGCATCCGGATCGCTGGATCAGAATTACTACCGACTGGGTCCCATACGATGGATACCGGAACAGAGGCAGACCAAGAAGGAGATGGCGGGACGATCTGGAGCGTTTTTGGCCGGACTGGCGAGAGTTGGCCGAAACCAGAGACATGTGGAAGGAGAAAGGGGTGGCCTTTGCCCAGCAGTGGGACACAGTACCTACAGGCTACTGAAAAAAAAATGTATTTTGCATAGCTAGAATTCAATAGAGTCTGACCAGCCTGTGACCAGTCGTGTTACTCGCATCGTATCTGGGGAAGTACGTCCCTCTCTTTTTACGCTTAACACTTTTCAGCAAGAAAGACATAGTTATAATTTGTTAGTTGGTTTTTTGTGACACGACTGGCTGGTCAGACTCTACTTCGCAAAGGAAAAGAGCTAAATGTTTTTCCATTTGCTATTAATATATTAATAGAAGTGTCTGAAAAGTTGTTTGTCCCATTTAACTCACTCGACCCTAGCGTCCCAGACACCCCCGTGCGTGGGCGTCGTGCTGGCAAACAAAAACAAGTTATTATAAATAAGAGCTATTCACACACAAAGTAAAAAAGTATAATCGATTAGAATCTTCCCATAGCAAAACACACTAATACCACTGTAGTGAAATAAACGGATCACTCACGTATGTCAGTCGACACCGAGTCAAGTCGAGTTTACGTCTCGCCACCGGCGTAGCGTGTGCTTCCAGAGGAAGGACTACGGATTAGTCCGAAACATGTCGGGCTCTACTCAACTGATTTACGTGACTGATGCGTTTATTTCACTATGATTGAATCTCACGGCAGTTTCATGTTAAAAGACACTATACCACTCTTGGTGTTTAAATGACTCAAGTAAAATTTTACTCAATAACTGGCGCAAGAACGTCTGTCTTCTCGCCAATGTATACATGTGTCTGTGTTACGAGTAAAGTATTGTTGTAGGGCTGACAATGACCATATACCTATATGCAACTACCAGTTACAGTATATATACGTGCACATAGATCACGTACCACGAGGAACGCAGTTACAAGCGAAAAGCGTTACAACGAGAATAGGATGATACAATATTTCTAAGTCTATATCAGCCGCACTGCAAACAAAAGGCATCGTTGTTTACTCACAGAGTGGGCAGCGGGCCGGCGCCGCCGCGGCGTGCCGAGACACCGCCAATACCGATTGATCCAGCCTGTCGACCCTGCAACACGGCAGCAAACCTGAAAAATATGACTACTTAATAACCAACTTGCGGGTGGTAGGACCTTGTGCGAGGTCCGTCTGGATCGCTACCACCATCTTACTCGCTAATCCTACAGCTAAGGTGCTTGCACTGTTGTGTTCCGGCGTGGAGAGTAAGACAGCCGGTGTAATTACGGGCACAAGATTAATTTCATCTTAACTCTCTAGGTTGGCAACACATCTGCAAACCCCCCGGGATTGTGGGTGTCTATGGGCAGTGGTGATCACTTATCATCAGGTGACCCACTTGCTCGTTTGCCTTCCTTGTCGTAAAAAAAAAAACTTAGAAAAGTTGAAAAACCCCGGCATTGTCATTTCAAGGTTCAATATTTCAAAAACGGGTGAAATGGTTTTAATAAAACTTAGCTAAGAACCATCTCAATTAAACTAGGTACCTTTCGACTATAAAAAACCGCATCGAAATCGGTTCATCCGTTTGGGAGCTATGATGCCACAGACAGATACACAGGTCAAACTTATAACACCCCTCTTTTTCGTCGGGGTTTAAAAAGGCAATCGATGTTGTTTACGCACAGAACGCGGGCCGGCGCCGCCGCGGCGAGCTGGGAGCTGGGACGCTGCCAATGTCGATTGATTGGGACACACTCTTATTGTGGCTCAAACTTATTCTTAGGGGAGAAGTTTTGGGTTCAAGTTTGTCAATTCGTCTTGGAAAAAGATTGACAGACAATTTCAAATGCGTAAAAGTAAAGATATAGTCACTTATACACGGAGAAAAATAATGCTTGACAAAGCACAATACCTGTTAGCGTACATTTTTTATTGTCTGGGTAACAAAAAACTTTAATGCCGCATTTAAGTTAACTTACGTACAGACACAATCTTTTTATTGTGCGACTAATTATTGTGCAGTACACAACTTGAAATTAGCCAAATTGAAATTGATTAAATTTTATTGTTACAATAACAACAATACTTTGAGAGTTCGTTGACTTAACGATTAGTTGTTGTTAAATTGTCAATGTTTAATGGGGAAAAGTGGCCACAATAAAAACGTAGTCTCATTAGCAAAATTCCGATGTGGGTTGTGTGCCGTTAAAGTTTCCCTGTTAGATTGACAGTATTTTTCTCTCAGTGTACAGACACCAGCAATAATATATGATGATGGACAGCGCTGCAAAAATATCTGATCACGTTAGAAAGCAAAAGTATATGACGACACTCGACGGCATAAAGATGTAATGGGTTGCGGCCGGCATAAATATCGTTCTTGGTTAAGGGCATAAATATCGGTCGCTTAAAAATATCTGATACTCCACAAAATCAAAATTATGTGAATCATCACCAGCATAAATATGTATTCACTTTGGAAGCAAAAACATCAGATCACACGGATGGCATAAATATCTGACATGTTATAAAATCGAAAATATGTCATCAATCAGCAAATATAAACTAAATTCGCTTGTCTTACGAATCTAATTTGAATGCAGCGATCTGACGCTTCTTGAAAACAGTGCATGCTTGTCACTACATATGTCTTTCTCACGTTTCTCAGCTTTTAAAATAAGAACAATACTTTTGGGCTTGAAGTTTTTTATTAGCGGTTAAACTCCTTGGTAAAATATATGGAAAAAAAATATGTCAACAGGGTATGTCATATTAGAAACGAAGAACTGAATTTGTTGGATTTAGAAGAAACAAAACATGAGACAGACATATGCAGTGACAAGTACCCACTGTTTTCAAGAAGCGTCAGATCGCTGCATTCAAATTAGATTCGTAATACTACTATATTAAGATCATGTTTGCTGGTTGATCACATATTTTTGATTTCGTCAAGTATCAGATATTTTTAAGCGACTCGGTGTCCGATACTTATGCCGTTACCCAAGAACGATATTTATGCCGGCCGCAACCCATCAGATCTTATTGCCGTCGAGTGTCGTCATATGTTTTTGCCTGTTACCTTGATCAGATATTTTTGCAGCGCTGTCCGTAATCATATATTAATGCTGGTGACTGTACTAATGTAATTTAATTTATTTTAATTTATAATTTTACATAGTAAAAGCAATTTACAATGACATTAAATCTAAGCTAAAACCAGACAAACTAAAACTTAAAACTAAATTAAATCTAAATAAGGCCCACGTGGCATGGTGCCCAAAAGGCTGGCAGCGTTGCCTCGCTGAATAGCAATGCTGATTCTTTGAGAGAGAAAACTGCCAGCCCTTTGGTCACAAGTTGCATCAACTAAGCGCTTTTGCAACTCTGAAATAAGCTTGTAAGCGCCGGGACCTCATGGACCCAAGGTTTCGAACCCGACAGCAACAAAATTATAGTTCAGACCCAGAGATTGATATTTAGATTTTTTTCTATTTTCGGCCGTTTCTAATTAGGTTTGAGTTTTTTAATTTGGATGGCTGTAAATGTACCATGTGAACCATGTCATTTATCTAGTCTCTTCTTGTGTTCCGTACGCAAGGGGTACCAACAGAACCCTGTTAGTGTATTGTAGTATAAAAACGCTCCCCATTCTTTGTCTATGAGCTGTCACGTCTGACAGCTCTCTTACTTCCGAACCCCAAACTAACAGGACGTAGCTTCACACATTTTGTAAAATAATATTAAGATTACAAGTAAAATAAACCTCCGAAGATCTCAACAATATCTTTTATTTACTAACAATACAGTTAGTACTCCTCCCCTTTCAAAGATACAGCTATCTGAACGGCAGAAGAACGGACGGGCGGACCAGATAGGCATCAGCCGGACAGACAGGGCCTCTATATCTGCTCTATATGGGCCTGTATCTTTGGAAAAGTAAAAGTACTGGCGATTTTCATGGAAAGTGTAAGGCGATAGGCGCAACAAATAATAAAAATAAAATAAAGTTAAAAATTAAACGGGATCCCCATACAAGAAACGTTTTAAAAATTATGTAGGTAGTGTTAAATGCCACGGAACCCGTCGTGTGAGAGTCCGACGCGTACTTGGCCGGTTTTTTCTCAAACTCACCCATTTTACGTTAAAATCTGTTGTTTTTGAAATTACAGAAATCGTTAATATTTTTCAACTAACCAAAAAAGTATGCTTTTTGCCATTTTAATTAGGTACCCAATTTCATTTTCTGATAAATGCTTTACTTGGCTTTACGTTCTAGTGCCTATAGTAAATAATAACAAGTATATTTATTACGAACTGACGACGCTTAGTAAGTAAGTAGTTTCAGTGAGGTATTTTAGCACTGCTGTGACTTGGCCTACGCAGTTCGGAAAGGTGACACATTTGTCCTATAAAAAGGACATTTTGAAACCCCTCAAGGTTCCAGGTAAAGTTCGCTTCAGTGCGTAGGTATTTAGAAATAGATGGAAGGCGTTATGCAATAAACTTAATTACAGTAAAAATAGGTAACGGAGAATAACTATGTACAGACTAAAAATTCAATTTCCTTATCGAACCGCTCACTTTCGGGCTTAGTAAATTTTATTGTTTAATAAGTTTTATCAAAATTCTTTATAAATACTTGCTGATTGTGCAAAAATCAAACAAATGCTATTAAATTTTGTTAAATTTAAATAAAAAAAATGCAGCTTTTTTAATAATTAGGCTTACCCGTGACCTGCTTTCAAGGAACAACAACAACAAATCAGTTTATTTTTATTTTTGCTACAACCTTTTTCATGATCTCAATTGGAAAATCTTTTTGTATTTTTTATTTATTTTTCCAATTTTTATTTTTTTTATTTTTACGGTCTTCCCGTGAGTATCAATTATATTTTTAATAAACTCACCGAAACATGAATACACAGAAAAACCAGAAAAAATACCAACCCCGGGAATCGAACCCGGAACCTCGACACTCCGGGTCGCGTGCCCACCCTTACACCAGAATTGGTATTTAGGTAAGGCTCGAATTTCTCCTATGTATTCAAATCTCAGCTAAACCGAACACAACGCACCCCTTCGAAACTAATCAGTTTACCCAGGCTCAACGAGATGGCGCACTAAAGCAATCAATTCATGATCTCAATTGGAAAATCTTTTTGTATTTTTTTATTTACAACCTTTTTACTGACAGAATTTTTTACTGGCGGCACTTGCATAGTGATGCAGTTTACATATCCATGACAAATTTAGGGTCAACCCGACCACTGGAAGTTGGTCAAATTTGACTCCCAATAATAACCTAAACCAACTTAAAGTAACAAACAAGCAAAACAATTGCAAGTTAATAAAGAGCTTGTAACAAGCCGTGATAGTCTAGTGGTTTGAAACAAGCCGTGATAGTCTAGTGGTTTGAAACAAGCCGTGATAGTCTAGTGGTTTGAAACAAGCCGTGATAGTCTAGTGGTTTGAAACAAGCCGTGATAGTATAGTGGTTTGAAACAAGCCGTGATAGTCTAGTGGTTTGAAACAAGCCGTGATAGTCTAGTGGTTTGAAACAAGCCGTGATAGTCTAGTGGTTTGAAACAAGCCGTGATAGCCTAGTGGTTTGAAACAAGCCGTGATAGTATAGTGGTTTGAAACAAGCCGTGATAGTCTAGTGGTTTGAAACAAGCCGTGATAGCCTAGTGGTTTGAAACAAGCCGTGATAGTCTAGTGGTTTGAAACAAGCCGTGATAGCCTAGTGGTTTGACCTATCGCCTCTGAAGGGGAGGGTCGAGGGTTCAAACCCCGGCTTGCACCTTTGAGTTTTTCGGAATTTATGTGCGAAATTACGTTTGTAATTTATCATGAACTTTTCGGTGAAGGAAAACATCGTGAGGAAACCTGCACACTCGTACGAAGCAATTCAATGGTATGTGTGAAGTTCCCAATCCGCACTGGGCCTGCGTGGGAACTATAGCCCAAGCCCTCTCGTTCTGAGAGGAGGCCTGTGCCCAGCAGTGGGACGTAAAATAGGCTGGTGATGATGATGATGATTAACGGGGTATCAGAAAAAAATTTATAAATAAGAAAGAATATAAGACATATTCCAGCTAAACTCACCTATTAATTTATAGTAAGTCTTTTTGCGTGTAGATGCCACAACCTTGCCTTCGTGGGACGTAAATAGGCTGATGATGAAAGAGCTTGTGAAAAATCCGTAAGTATACTAGTTGAATTGAGAAAGGTTTTTACATGTCAAAGTGTTTATGAATTTGACATAGGATTGATTTTTGCCTGATCTGCGGAAATACTTTTTTCACTACACCCATAGTTAGCTGCGGTATTAGGACCTCATTCATAATCGTCAATCAAGCCTCCATTATCTAAAAATAGATTTTGTCTTCTTCTTACTAACGGAAATGTCAATGTGACAAACAAGGACTTAGTTAAAATAGGTTTATGAAGAACAGGGTCAGTCCCCTCGTTGCTTGTTCCCACGTTGCAGTCTCCAAACAAGCTGGCAGCGTCCCAGGAAGGGGTAGTTTGACCACTGCCAGCCTCAAGACACAAAGCATATTCAGCAAAAATTCAAGTGATTTAGATAAGTCCAGCAATTCTGTCGAATTTTAACGAACAGAATCATCCAGTGGTCTCGATAAGATTGTTTTAAATTTATATGATTCCCAATTGAAGGGTCCACCGAAAGAACATGTCATTGTCTAGTAACTTTTTTTTAAACGAGATTTTAATCCCAAAATGCACTCAATAGACTATAAGTTACCACTCCGTTACAGATACAAATATTTATGAAACTTGTCTTTTTTATCATTTAAAAAAAATATGTACTTATACGAAAATTATATGGATAATTCCATCGTTCCAATCTTTCAAATCACGATAACTCAAAAGGTTGCTACGGTTCTTGTTCTTTCTGTGTACCCTTCAATTCTGTGTACCTCGGTCTAATTGTACCTACTTTTGTAAGTCACTAATTAATTTAATGTTCAGCATTTTTAATTTATTGAATTAAAGTGGCATCCTGTCACGAGCGCTCTGCTGCTGCGCGGCAAACTGAGACCAACAAACTTGACCTTAGTATAAAGAGTAGGAATTTAAGAATTAATTCAGAAACGAATTCTTTCTTGCTTGGCAGCTTGTGACTGAATCAGCTTCGTATATAAATAAATGCTAGCTCTCAAGAGACAAGGGCACTAAAGGATTCTTAGTAATTCACTAATTGTCTCCGTCGAAAACTTGACGATTTCTCGAAGTGGGATGCTTATTACCTGCTATTGAAATTCATCGCCGTTTACGCTGGTTTAAAATGTTGTAAGTAATTTGAACATTTACGGTGTTTCACGATGTTTCCAATTATGAAACACAGCGTTTTCCAATTAGCGGTGCACTTGCATAATTTAAAAAAAATGTTTTCTTAATAAAAATAAGGCATAAAAATTTTGGCAGGCAGCGGACTAGTGACCGTCTTGGGGTTGCTGGTTCTTATGGGTGGTGGTGATCGCTTAACATCAGGTGACCCGTTTGCCCATTTTCCTCCCTCTTTCAATAAAAAATAATAAATAAAAATGAGACAAAAAAGTCCTAGTGCTCAATTGGGGATGGATGAAAATCTCAGAATTGCTTGATTTTTTTTCTGGTGATAGGAATAACCTTCCTTAGTACCTGATAAAAGTTTGAGATTTTTCTTTTGCGTCGTTATTTTTTGAAAAATAAAAACATCTTCCCCCGTCACGTTCTGGGCCTAGGACGGCTGATTTTGCGTTTTCCTTGGTCCATCGCATATTTCAGAAAAACATCTGTGGTAAATAATGACTTTGACATTTGACAGCTGTCTTCATATACATAACCTAGGTAACTTTGTAAATTTTCGCTGCCTACGCGATCACTGCTTTTTCCAATTTAATTATTTACGAACTGTTTTTGCCCCCAGACATTGCCAATTGCTTGCCTGAACAAACGATGACTTGCGCTTTTCGACCCTGGATTTGATTTTATAGCTGCTACGACAGCCTTAACTAGAAACTGGAATTTGAAATCTGCCGACATGAATAGGTGCTGCTGTTTAAGTAAAAGCAGACTCTTCGAACTTACGAAGTATATACTTACTTTACTTACATGCTAATAGCATTTATGAAGAACAGTGATAAGCATAATGTCGCTGAAATACGAGGTGCAAAAGCTTTATTGTGATTGGATTGTGATGTATGATTAAGATTTATTTAAAATAAAACACCTTAAGTCAATCAATAGTCTTTTATTACGTTTAGATGGTCTTCATAGCAATAAATTCGGCGTTTTGGACAGTTCCTGCCAGCCATTAGGCACCAATTTTCTTTCAGCTCTTCTCTTACAGCAAAGAATCTCAAGCATGGTTTTTTTTATCACTTATGGAGCACATTGGTATAAAAAATGTCTTAGGATCTCTGTATCGTTGATGTTCGTCGTCATTCATGGTGAATGATTTGGTTTAAAATCAATACGCCGGCAAAACGAATCAATGGGTCCAGTTTGATTGAGTTGCAGTGGTCGGCGTCGCTTCTATCAAAATCAAATCCAGAGTCGAAAAGCGCAAGTCATCGTTCGTTCAAGCAAGCTATTGGCAATGTCCGGGGGCAAAAACAGTTCGTAAAATAATTAAATTGGAAAAAGCAGTGAACGCGTAGGCAGCGAAAACAAACAAAGTTATGTCTGTGAAGACAGCTGTCAGATGTCAATGTCATTATTTACCACAGATGTGTTTCTGAAATATGCGATGGACCAAGGAAAACGCAAAATCAGTCGTCCTAGGCCCAGAACGGGACGGGGGAAAATGTTTTATTTTTCAAAAATAAACGACGCAAAAGAAAAATCTCAAACTTTTATCAGGTACTGAGGAAGGTTATTCCTATCACCAAAAAAAAAATCAAGCAATTCTGAAATTTTCATCCATCCCCAATTAGGCGGAATAGCTGGCACCTTTCAATTCATATTAGATAAAGATGTAGGGTGTCAGATTGTGATTATTAACCAAAATAGGATATATAATTTGTAGCTCTAGAAGCGTCGGCTGGTTGTATGGCACTTTGTAGCATGCTACGCCGTAGCCGTGCTACGCTTCTACGTAGACGACATAAAACATTTTGGAACTAGGATATAAAAGTTGTCTCGTAATATTTATTAAGCTTAATTTAATAACAATCGTCAATTTACTAATTGCAATTACATTAGCATGTATAATATATTTCGTCACGTCATGAATCAACAAATAATTAATTAGTGTAATTTATGTCTTCTATAGTGGTCGTGAAGCAAAAGAACGGTTAAATTTGAATCTCCCTTACCAAAAAACGCATTCGCGTTAACTTAAGACTGGCTGGTAAATTCACGCCAGTGACGCCTTGAGCAATGGAAAAATTAAAAAGAAATCTCTGAGTCACGGGGGTATTAAAGGAACGGGCTTCCCCAAGCACCGGCAGTCGGGCCACGATGTCGCGGGAGGCGGGACGCTCACGCGAGCCGCGGGGAAACTTTTTACGACGCGATCGTACGAATTTCTATCATGAGGTGAGTTTTCTTAAAACCACGGAAATTAGAATTTTCTCTGAACTGGTCTTTTGCTGGGTTTTTGGTAGTAACGCCGACTTTGAACAAATTGCTTTTCTGGTTTAAAATTGCCCACTACTTATGTTAATTCATAGAAATGTTAGTCGTAATTGTTAGCATAATGATTTCTGAAACATATGAAATAATTTATATGGATACAATCGCAATAACGTAATGTAATTTAAGAGTCTTATTTAAAAAGCATTTAAATATCCCAATAAAAACGTACCTAGTGCCTACTTTAAATGTGGCACCCATTTTACAATTATAAAGTAAAGTTAATCCCCGCTTTAATTAACTTTAACTATTAAACGTTTTCATCAATCAATATATGTGATAGCGACTTTAAGTCTATCATTATCACCCTAGGTCAGGAGTCAGGACATTAAGTTAGGGCTGCCAGTACTGCTATATTTTGTTTTAATTCAGAATAATTTTATTAGATTTTAACATTTTATAACCTTAATATTATACATATACATTATACTAAACTAAATTACTGCTATTGATTTTTATCGGGAATTCCCGATATTCTAAGTTTTAATTCAGTACCGGTACTGATTTATAAATTCCCGGGAATTTCGGTAAGTACCTGTTTTCGCGAAAATAAATCTTCTAAATGGCAATTTAGTACATCTTATATGTCGTGTTGTAATTTGAGAATTGTGTTTGACTTGACTATAGATTTAACTTTAAACGATTAAAGTCGTATTGTTTAAAATGGGAAAATTTGAAATGTCACTCTGTTCAACTACACCTACCTAATTATATTCCGGGAAAAACATTAAAAGTGATTCAAGCTTGGTTATTTCAGACCTATTAATTAACATTGGCTACTGAGAAATTCAAATATCTGTTCAGTACCGATATTTTATTTCCTAGTTATAAGTTTTTTATAGACTTGGCAACCCTACTTTACTCGTAAATTAAATCGCAAAATCCATGAGAACTAACACACGTCTTGTAATTGTTAATGAAACGATCTCCGATAATGAATTAATAAAAAAACTGCGTTGTCACGACACGACCTGGTTTTTAACGCGCAAATCGAAATCGTCGATTCTTATAGATTGCCGACCTATTATTAGTGGCATTGTATAGTCCAAACCCTGTATTAAGTAAATGGGTAGGTACTAGAAATTATTGAACGTTTTTCGTATATGTACAAATTAAGAGGCCTAAAAATAAACTTACAAAAAGAATTTGATTAAAATTATCCCCGTCTTTAACTTTCGCATACCTCTGTGGAACTTATTCACAATCAATTTAACAACGATTGCTGTGACAGTAATAATACGATTTGTGAATATGACATTTGCTGCGAAAGGGTTCCACAGAGGTACGCAATTTGGTTTCTTCGACTGGACATGATTAAAGAGGTAAAAACCTCTATACTTATTCGATTTCGTGTCGCTAAAATTGATTTAGGTTGTCCTGTTGAATAAGACCGATTTTCTAAGTTTTCGTGCAGTAAATTGCAAGGGCTGTAAAACTAACTCTGCGCTTTAAAGAATTACCATCAACATAAACTCGGCATTGTTTTAGGGTCCCGCAAATGAAAGAACCATTACGGACTCATAATAATACATAATTTCAATATTTTCCCACCATCCAAATCCAAAATTTCCTCCAAGTGTTTCGGCGGTAAGTTTTTTAGTCAGTCACACAGTAACGGAAGAGTTTTATGTAATACTGATTTCATAATGCAGTTTAGAATTACTTATCAAATACACAAAATGGTGCCATAGTTTCTGACTCAGAGAAATACGACCCTGATGTTTCGTTTATTGCCCTAGTAAGTTTGTAGTTACGTAAAAACGCGTGAAAGAAAATTTGCGACTTGGACAGACATATTTCACGTCACGCTCATGATTGACAGCTTTTGCACGCAACTTGCTCGTCGAGTAAAGGCCTCTCTACACACTGTCTTGTAACCAATCTTCTTATTGGTGTTACAACTGTGACCACCTTGCTCAGCGCTTAATAATAGTAAACGTCCCAATATTTGACACCTTTCAATAACTGACACTCTACTTGTTACTTACCTTCAAACTATTTGGGGCCGTGTCGTTCACTGAAACATACTTAAAAGTAGATATGTACTATTCAAAAGAAAATAGGGGAGACAAGTAGTTTTGATCTTTACGCGAAAACTGAATTAAACAGTAATATATTTTTTATTAACATTAAATACAAGGCTTTTGTTTTTTATTTAGGCTAATAATCATTTAATTAGAGACAGAAACTTAAAACTAAATGAAGTAATTCTACGGAGTGAGTGACCGTGAACGTAAAGTTTTAACATAATACGAATTATCACACGAGACCCTGCAAATAACGTAGGACCAAAAGTTGGAATTATAGTTAAATAAGGTACTCATTACTTTTGATTAGGTGACAGGTTTTGTCGATTGTCAACGGTGCGATACTTTTATGATCATGTAATAGGGAATTCCTCCTTGATTCATATTAACTCCCTAAATAGTTGAATAGTGTTTTTTTTTCATATGAACCATTTTTTTTTGTATTGTGTGTTGTTTATATTTAAATTTTATAGCGCATTGGTTTTGCTGTAATGCTGTAAAATTGTTTTGATAATAAATAAATAAATAATGACCGAAAAAGGGATAGCTTTTTTTGGTTTATATTTAGTTGTCAACAATAATGCTTTGTGTTGCAAATACCTAGGTGTTATTATGTTACTCCAAATACACTTAAGTTTACATATTATATCCATGTCGTGTCGGGTATAAGTATAATGTTCTTAACTTTCGTATTTGTTTTATAATTATTAACGCCATTAGTTAAAATAGGGTTTGTCTTCTTACTAACGGAAATGTCAATGTGACAAAAATGGACAAACGAACTTTAACGGCATTTTAGTTAAAATAGGTTTATGAATAACAGGTAAAAGAATGAAGGGTAAAAGTCTACTTTGTCGACGGCTTTTGTACAGTTGAAACCTCAAGGCTATTTAAAAACGATTTAACTGAGTCCCGGGAGTGTTATTTTTTATATCCATATGTGATCCATACCGATTATCTCTAATGTAGAGTAACCATTTAGGTAATCCTAAACCACAATATTTTTAACATGAAACTACCGTGAGACTCAATCATAGTGAAATAAAAACGGATCACTCACATATATAAGTCGAGTTTAGCCCGACAAATTATCCGACGAATTAGTCCGAAACATGTCGGGCTAAACTCGACTTATATACGTGAGTGATCCGTTTTCATTTCACCACAATATTTTTATTACATTGGTTTTATAATAGGTACCTACGTGGGTAGACGTGGGTATAGACACGGTTATAAGGCATACAAGGTCAAATAAAAATCTAGCTAGATATTTCCAGTAAGCTTCGACCTCATCCATATTCGCCGTAAGATTAAAAGTATTTTATTAGAATGGGAAAGTGTATTCAGATTGGCAGTAACATGTGAGGCCGAAACGAGGTCAGGTCGTGCCTTAGGCCTTCTGGTTAGGCTAAAGCTAAACGCGAAGTCTTATTCTGATAAGTTCATGTAAACTGGTTTTAGTACCTAGTCAATGTATGTATCTACTCGAGAACGAAGCCATTTGTCTCTAAGTACTAAGTACTAAGTACCTAGTAACTAGTACCAAGTACTTAGTAAGTAGTAAGTAGTTATAACGGGTCAATCATTTGTCCTATTGTACTCGAAAGATAAAGCGATGAGACGAATCAGTGCAAATTATATTTCGTCAACTATACTTGGGTAATTAAATGTATGCTGAGATCAGGTCGAGAGTTAATGATAAAACTTAAATATTAAACAGATGCTACTTACTCTAAAGCTCGACTTTACCCTGTCGTATACCTACAGGAAAATTACCAAATTTTTGAATATGGCGGTAAGTCTACCAACATGCCCTAAAATTACCTCAGAAATAGAACTGCAATGAAATGTGAAAATGCATGATGCATGATGTCTGTTCAAACATTTTTTTTATTAAATAGTTACTCTCCAGAAATATACTTTTATTCTAAAGAGCGTTCTCTAAAGGACACAATCAATTCTAATACAGGTCTAAAACACGCTCTACGAATGTGTCCAAATAACACTGAAGAAATTTGCGTGTTCGCTACCACATAGCTGTGATATGCAAAATGGTTGATTGTCGTCGTTTTTATGGCCGCTTAATATTCTGCATGAGGTTACGAAGGTGTGCCTCTCAATTAATCACAAGGCGGACATAATTTATAGGACTATGGCAAGAGGCCGGTCAGTGGGATTCCGTAGATGTGTCAGGTTTTGGTTTGTTACGCGACCTGTGTTACACCCCCACGGAACCATCAAATCCGGCGGCGGCGGAAGCGGCTGAAAAAAAGGAAGACCATAAAATGATATTCGAAGGCTGTTGTCCGAAACATTATTTCGAGCTATACTCGACTTATAATATGCCAGTGATCCGTTTATTTCACTGAGTGAGTCACGAATCCCAAATCTTACTTGACCGCCTTATAAAAAACCGGTCAAGCGCGAGTCGGACTCGCGCACGAGGGTTCCGTTGAAAGATTTTAATGCTGTTCCCCAGTGTTTTAAGTAGTCCAGTGTTAGCAGAGCCCTGCTCCTAAGCAAAATGTACGCAGTGTGGGGTCAACTTATATTGGTCTGCGAAATCTACAGACAGACATAAAAATTTAAGATTTTGAGACTTTTCGTAGTGGTTGCGATATAAGAGCTACCTTCATACCAAATTTCAGGTTTCTAGGACAACTGGAAGTACCCTTTAGGTTTTCAAAATACGGCAATATGTATGGAAACGACTTTTTTAATGACTGTATCTTTTGATCGCGTTGATTTAGATGCTTGATTTTTTCACAGCTTTAAGGGACCGCAGGTTTGAGTATTCGATATTAATTTCAGCTAGCTACCTCCACGCGTTCCAGAGAAAAAGGGTCTTGACAGACAGAGAGACAGACAGACAGACAGACAGACAGACAGACAGACAGACAACAAAGTGATCCTATAAGGGTTCCGTTTTTTCCTTTGAGGTACGGAACCCTAAAAAACATTTATTTTCAGACAACTAAAAGTCCATAGATGCACTAATAAAATGAGCCTCAATCGATCTACGAATTCGCACTACGAGTATGTGTCCGAATCGAACCGTTCTGCAATCACACTCATGATTCCATTATAACTCGGACTGTCTCAGACAAATAGAATCTGGCTATGGAAAGATGATCCAAATGTTACTACTAAACTACGTCAAATGTCATAATTGAAAAACTGCCTCTTTGTACTATTTTGTGGTTTTTGTGGTATTTTGTGGTTTGTGGTTTTCAATAAAGAATATTTGTATTATATTGTACTGTAATCTTTGGTTTGGTTGGTACTGAACCAGTGGTGCACGCTTTTGGCCTCATCTTCATTTAATTATCATCAGGTGAGATGGGGACCAATCGCTAGTGAGTTTTTAATAATACTGAATAAAAAATACTGATTTTATTCTCAGTTACTTTATTTTATCTTTTGAAAGTTTGCTTCATCTTCATAGAGCTTCTTGCAAGTTGACTGTATTAAAATTGAAACTAAGTAGGTACTAATTCTAAGTAGGTAGTTTCATGTTAAAAGGAACTAATTAATTGAAAGTGAAAATATGAAGTACCAAAACTAAAAATCCTTTGTAAGTACACAAAGTGTTGCTGGCACAAGATTTTTAAAAATTGCCGCCTTTTTGAATGATCAGCTTTCAGCAGCCAGACTCTGACTGGGCTATCACTGCTTCGATAACCATCGATTGATTCACTCGGCGCCAAGTATCCAGCCCTAGCCGGTCATTAAATCCCTTTCATAGCAATCGATATGGCAGTGTTGCGTTGCACCACGCGGCGGTCGATCTGTGTTGAATTATTAAGACCCAGCCACTTCCGATGAACGGTTCGACTTAGGATGACCCTTTTTAAGGGCCATTTGCTACGTGTTCAAAGAACGCGATAAAAATGAACTGGCACTTATTACGTATTTATTTTCGTGTGAGGTAGTCTTTATACGCAATGAGGCAATGACTTTTTGTTCGTTCTCCCGTAAAATAGGAGGTATCGTGATTGATTGATTGACTGACAAACACGAGGCTAAGGCTATGCCTCTGGTGCTGGTGAAATTTGACAGAAATTACTATACTTACATTGAGTAATTGAGCATCATTAGAATTGCACTAAAACACAAACATAATCTTCTTCCTACCTAAGTACCTACATACTAATTGAGTCTATAATATAAATCCTTAAAACGATAAAATGTGGTAAATTTTCTTCCAATATGAAATAGGTACAATTCAAAAGAAAACATTATCGTTTGCCATCGACGACTTTCTTCTTTAGAATAGGTACCGTTTTACACATATCCGCCTAAATAAATGGGGTTACCCGAAAGTAAATTATTAACATATCAAACGACACACATGTAAAGGTCATCTTGGACAAGTGTCATCTCTTTGCAGACGTTACCGTGACAGCTAGTTGCGTGGGCTAATCTCAGATTTAGGCCACTGTTTATAATGTATGAGTCAGATAGTATATTTACGTGACATTTCTATTCCTTAGAGATTACGGTATTTACTTTGATAAAGCATTCATTGAACTTGGGACGCAAATAGTTTGCTGTTTTTAAAACCGTTTTGTCACTAAAGTTAGATATACCAGCAATACACAAAAAGTTTTCAAAGCTTCACAGATTAAGTACTGTAATTAATTTTTCACGGGAAATAGAGAGTTAAAATTTTAATGATATTTATTTTATTGGGAGGCATAGTATTTATACGAATTCTGCATTATTATTATATTTATATTTATATCAATACCTATGTTGTTGGTATAAGTACCATTACTTAGCTGATTTTATTTTGGGCTTCTAGACTTCTCCAAAATTAGGAGTGTGCGGAGGAACAAATAGACGAATTGTATATTTATTAGCAAAACCGTCATTAATATTAAATATTAATCAGTTGTGTTGTGTGGCTGATCAAACGAATGAGGTGATCACTTAGGCAGCTATGGCGGACAGATACAATGCACACGGACCTTTTGATCTATGTGCTGGAAACAGGTTACTTCCGGGTTAGGTACATTATACTTATTAAATCATACATGTGAATGAGTAACCCGCGCGTTAATTTATTGTGTTCTTGATATGAATTAAGATTGTGCGAGTTTTTGCACCAAGATAGTTGAGGGTCAAGATACTGCTAGAAGCCATCTCTATATGCTACTTTTATTCCGGAACTGCATTTCAGTATTTTCACGTTGAGTAAGCATGTTGAGGGATTGGTAAAGGGATAGTCTACGTCTGTCTCTATCCTCAACGCCCAAACTCAAAGTGGGAATATTGTTTCCAACCTACCTGTAAAAAAAACGACGTTATACTTATAGTTATTTTCTTCAACAGGATCTGAGGTGACCACGGTCAAGCACATCTGCCATGGACGGAACCAGCGACTCGATGGATCAGTATTTCACAAATTCTTACTTTTCAAACACTTTTAAACCAAACATTCTTGTGTACGCGGCTGTGATGTTATCCATCTAATTATTTAAATTAATTTCACTCCTGCTTTGTTGAGATAAAGCAGACAGTACCCGCGGCCAGCGCAAGCTTTCATCTCCGTGCTCTCTCGAGCAGGTATGCTAAGCCGAGCGAGTGGGGAGACGGGGCAAGTGCAGTCCACAGCCAAGGGCGACCACTGCGCGTACGCTGCCCCCCTCCTCTCCCACCCCTGTCACGCCCGCAGCACTGTTCGATGGGTCATTTCGCTTTAGGTAGGGACCGTAGGGACCATAGGGAATGTATACCTAATAAAGATTCATTTTGGTAAGGTGAGTCATGTTTTTGGATGTCGGTTTTAGATATGAACAAGTGGATGTTTTATATGTCTTATTCTCAAGATCAAACGGCATCAAACACGATCAACCGAATCAAAAAGAAAGAACGACCTTTCTGACTTTCATGATGCGTATCCTTTCAAAGAGAGCGTTTGCTCGCAGGTGAAACCCTGAACGGCCAGCGGCTCATTGAGTTCCGGCTAGGCCAAGAGGAGAGAGACGGCGACAGCATCGCCATAGCGTCAGCGGAGCTGCTGGTGCTCGCGGAGACGGCGCCGCGGGCGCGGCACCTGCGCTACACGCTATGGGCGTTCGCCGTCGGCAACGGCAGCGTGGGCGATATGGCTGGTGTGGCGCGGCTGCAGCCACACGGCAGCTGGCAGCGGCTGGACGTGACGGCCGCCGCGCGCCGCTGGGCCGCCGCCGGCGCGCACCAGCCGCTGCGACTGCTGCTCGACTGCACTGGGTTAGTGACTGCTTCCCGACTGCGTCACTGACTGCACCACAGCGCAGCTGGCACCGGCTGGTAGCACGCAACGCAACTGTTGTTGCTGAATTGGTCTAAGTCTTTGTCAAAATCCAAATATAGACTTTTTGAGCAAATATGTCACTGTGAATTATTTAAAGGCCAATGCTGTCGATACTGATGGCAGATCCATGTTGTAGTAGATCCGAGTCATACTGTGTGTTTAGAAGTGAAATAGTTCTCCCAGAGCATAAGCGGGTGATCTCCTTTGCGGCAGAGATCTAGGTATAAAATAATTATCTGTTGGTGATTCACTTGGCAAATCATGAGCAACTATTAGTGCTGAGCCACACCATGAGCAACCACACCACGAAAGTGATTTTAACATTGTGTTATGCAGCGGCTGCACGGGCCGCGTGCGGCTCCGGCTGGGCGGCGGGCAGGCGGCGCGGCCGCTGCTGCGCCTGCGGCTGGCCGCGCCAGCGTCGCGCCGCCGCCGCGCGCTCGACTGCGACGCCAACTCGCACGGCCGCTGTTGCCGGCAGACGTACTATGTGAGCTTCCGAGCGCTCGGCTGGGACGACTGGATCGTCGCGCCAGAGGGCTACTACGCGAACTATTGCCGCGGTGCTTGTGCACCTTTCCTTAATTACCACTCGCAGGTAAAGTTGCCTTTAGATCTTAAATATTAAGTTAACCTTGCTAAGTTAAGGAGGGAATTGATTCTGCTCCCTTATTCTTTTCTTTTAAAATTGACATTGATGTAGACTATGTAGAGGCGACCTACATATTATTCTACTTAGTACTAGGTCGCAAGACCATGGGGACATTGTGCAGAGCACGTGCAGCGTGTTGCAAGTTTTGCAGTTTTCCATTAGACCTAGTTAAAGAAAGCATTTTAGTGTCTTTCCGGGGTCTCTGATGAGCTTATGATTTCGGGGGGATCAATATCACGGGTAAGACATGGGGTATGGGGCTTGCAGTTTGCACATCGGCCATCAAAAACGATGTACTGCCTCCTGACACTGCTTACACAGTCTCCAATAGACCATAGGCCATTGATGAGCCATCTGCGCGCAGGTGGTGGAGGCGGCGCGGCTGGAGCGCGCGGCGTGCTGCGCGCCGGTGCGCTTCTCCGCGCTGTCGCTTATCTACTTCGGCGCCGACTCCAACATCGTCAAGCGCGACCTGCCAGAGATGGTGGTCGAGGAGTGCGACTGCCCGTAACCCCTCTGTACCGGCACCAACATTGTAAGTCACACACAATGTGTTCGACATAATTAAAACGGGATGTTACACATAATGACGACGGGATATTGACCGCGATTATATACCTTATCATCATCATCATCAACAGCCTTTTTACGTCCCACCACAGGGCACAGGCCTCCTCTCATTCTGAACTGTAGTTCCCACGCGAGTCCAGTGCGATTTGGAAACTTCACAGACACCACTGAATTGCTTCGCAGGAGTGTGCAGGTTTCCTCACGATGTTTTCTTTCACCGAAAAGCTCATGATAAATTACAAATTTAATTCCGCACATAAATTCCAAAAAACACGACTCTCTGTTTGAAAGGCCATTAGGTCAAACCACTAGGCCAGTAGCTTGTCTCTCCACCAATGAGAGACAAGCTACTGGGCTATGGTTGGTAGAAATCAAGTAGAAATTGACAGATAGGACCTCACTTGACATTAAAGCGATTTCAGGGGATTTTTGACTCGCGATAGCTAGCCCTCATTCAGTGGAACTCGTCCCGTGCGCCCGCGCGTCTTTAGTCTTGGCCATCTTCTTTCTGTGAACTTTGGTGTTCCCTGGAACGAAATTTGAAATGTGTGTTTTTTCCCCAGATGGTGTAACCGTGTGTTGGCGTGTGTACATAGCCGTCGCCAGCGCCCGCGCCGCCCGTCGCGCTTCTGCCGCTCTCGAATCCGATTATAAATAATATTCTCGACTTGTGTAATATTTTGTTCCTCGCGTTCGAAAGACTATATCCTAAAATCGAATAAAAAATGGCCGTCGACGCGCGGCTCGCGCCGCCTCGCGCGGGGCCCGGCTCGCCTGCATGCTCCGCAGTTCCCTATCATGTTACATAGCTTCCCTATACAGATACCTACAGATATAAGTCAGTAAGGCTTTCCCATGCATGCTGGCCGGCGACGCGCCGCGACGCGACGCTACGCGACGCGACGCGGCCGCGCCTAGCCCGCCCGAGCTCGCGCGTAGACGCCCTAAATAATTTAATACGCCGTTTTCTTTCACCGTTTTGGTGATCGCTTGTAATTATTGTAAACTGTATTATAATAATTATAATAATAAATCAACTTTTTCATAATTATTACGACTTCTTTTATTTTGTAACCTTTGATCACCTTCATTATAATGAAGACTCTGAAATGGAAACTTTTCTTCCGTGAGTCGTAAAGGTCTTGAGCATTTTTTAAATAGACTTTCAAATTAATTAGTTACTTGGCCAAGGTAGCTTGCTAGCTAGCTACTCATACGAAGCAAACTGATAATTGCTCGAACCTCTGAATGCGGCAGTCTGAGAAGAATACATTCTCAAATAGCCGAACCCTCTAACAGTCAATAAAACTTTTGAACTAAAATTAAACTTCGCTGCCCATTGGCCAGTAACCTAGTAATCGTGAAAATAAGTTGATTAATTTGCTGCTTTGTCGCATTAACATACACTCATCTATACTGTAAGACGTTAATTATGAGGCTAAGTGACAAGAATAATATAAATAGAAAAGTTGAAAATTAGTTAACTATCCAAATCGGTACATGCGTTTAGGAGCTACGACGCTACAAAAAGACAAGATGTAAAAATACACAGATAGGTACACTCGTTAAACTTATAAACCCCTCTGTTTTGCATCGGGTTAATATTTGACTAATATAATCTGGTCTATTATTACCTACTAGCTATATTAGTCCCTCTTTCTCCCTTAGGCTAACGTGGTAGGTGAGGAAAGGACATAAAACTGTCTACGCAGTACTTACAATAAGATTCTGATTCCAAAGACCTCAGAATACAGAATAAACCAGGAGCCGCATTCATCAATCATAATCGCACGCAGCGGAGTGAGTCCATTTTTTATTGATTTCGCTACCCGTTTATACTTGAAATTTAATCATATTCTGTTTTTATAAGCCCAATAGCATTTCTGTATGTAAGAACGTCACGAGAAGGGATTAATTAGTATTGTCATTCGTACAACACGTCACGATACGCTGCGTGCACATGATGACATGCTAAATTGGCAAACTACATTATTTCAGTAGTTTTAGCGGGTTCTGGTTTGTTCTGTATTCTGAGGCAAAGACTTAAGAAACTCGCTCGAGGCGAGGTCGGCAGAAATAGTAAGAAAGCCTGATTTAAAAAGTAAAGTATTTTTGCAAATACAGATGGTTCATTCAGTACTAAATAGAGCTTTATATTGAAGACCCTACATAGGAATTATTTTTACTCAAATTCCAATTGAATTAGGTGCAACTGTTGTTTTATTCTAAGCACAGAACTAATAAAAGAGGATAGAAGTGGCATGGTCGCGTGTACTTGTCGCCGTGCTTGTGACGTGTAAGACACAAGTAAGCTAATTGTGACTCTTGCTCGTAATACACATCCGATCCACATCCACAGTCAGGTAGGTAATTACACTAAAAGTAATAATTGTTTGCGTGATTTGCGTAGGTATAGTGTTTTCTCGAGAGTTGTGACGCAGTATAGTTCGTGATACACATCCTATCCACATCCACAGTCAGGTAATTACACTACGAGTAATAATTGTTTGCGTGATTTGCGTAGGTATATTGTTTTCTCGAGAGTTGTGACGCAGTATTGTTCGTGATACACATCCTATCCACATCTACAGTCAGGTAATTACACTACGAGTATTATATTAATAATTGTTTGCGTGATTGTAGTGTTTTCTCGTGAGTGCATTAATAGCAAGTGGATGGTAAAATTTGGCGACATTGGTTGTGGAAGGAAATACGAACGATAGCATTTATATCCTCTTTTTTTAATTAGTTCTGTGATTATACTTAGGTACCTCTACTAATGGTCTAAGTAGATCCCTCTGGCACCTGCAATGACAGCTTTCATGGTGATGTATTTACCAATCATGCCTATAGTCCAAGGGCGTAACCAGCTTTTGGGCCAGGGGAGGGGGGGGGGACGTTCGAATTTCA
This sequence comes from Clepsis dumicolana, assembly GCA_963691665.1. Classification (NCBI taxonomy): domain Eukaryota; kingdom Metazoa; phylum Arthropoda; class Insecta; order Lepidoptera; family Tortricidae; genus Clepsis; species Clepsis dumicolana. Next base: position 11,942,568 of record OY829520.1, on the reverse strand, counting down.
AGGACGTGTTATCATAATTTTTTTTGAAGTTTGATTGTAAGATCCAGGGGTCTAGGGGGTGGGGGGGGCAGCAGCACCCCTGCCCCCCCCCCCTCCCTCCTTACGCCGATGCTTTAATCTATTTCACTTTTTGTGATTTAAGGTAGGTACTTCATTCACAGTCATTGCTGAAATTTTCTAGAAATGTAGAGAATTGTAACAAAAGAATCTGGACGGTGTCCATAAATTCCTCCCCATGCTTAGGGTTGTCACTGTAATTTAAAATAAAACTACCTACCTCTATTATGTATTGTGTATGTAAAATTAAATAGCACCTGCTTAAATCTGTTCTTATACATTTATTCCATTATAGTTGCGTAGTAGAGACCGCTCTGTAGCGACAAGGCTACTCATTGCTACCTTGTGTTTTCTTTATACCTTTTTAGGGTCCCGTAGCCAAAATGGCAAAAACAGAACCCTTACAATTTCGTCATGTCTGTCCGTCGGTAAAGTATATCACAGGAATAAACCACTAGACCTAGAGACTTGAAATTTGGCAAACATATAGCTTGAGTATCTAGAGAAGGGAATTCCCACAGGATAGGGAGCTAGCCCATTTTGAAATATTTCACAGGGGAAAAGCCGCGGGGCATAAGCTAGTTCAACTATAATGGTGTGCCTATGCGGTATGTAGCCGCTTCCCCGTTGCCCATGGCCGCTCTGAGTGTCGAGCACGACTTTACTAGTGCTGCGTAACGTAAAATCGAATAGTAAACGTTGTCGAGTTTGTATGACGTTTGGAACAGCGCCCGCCCGTGAGCGTATTTGGAACTAAAATTTAGTATGAGGTTTCTCGATCTCGATACGATAACCGTAACGTTACGCAGCATTCGTAAAGTCGTGCTCGACCCTCTGGTGTGGTCACTCGGCCACCGCGGCAGCCCTGGCGCCGGCTCGGTGACGCGCGGCGTGCCGGGCGCGTGGCGGTGCGTGCGATCGATGCCCGCGGAGACACCGCGGCGCCGGCCACTCGCCTGAGGTACGAAGCTGTCTGGGAGACATGTTGAATACAAATAACAAATAGGTCGAAAATCTAAAATTCTAAATTTTATTGAGCAAATTCTTGGGCAGTTGAATGCGCTGTTTTACACGTAATTTTTTTGAGTCTACCAGCGCTTTCGGAAAGACTATGATTGCCAAGAAGAATGCGCCGCAAGAAACTTGGCACAAAGCATTTTTTTCTAAAAACAGGTTGTTACATTAGCTCTTACAATAAGTATGTACATAACCACAGATGAATTCTTGAAGTTGACATAGTCAGCACAGCATCAAAAGTAGCTTTTTAATTTTGTAGGTTGTCGTTAAGCTAACATCATACACGATTGACAAATAAATGTGCTGTGCAAATGTTACTTTTGAACACCGACTCAATCCAATCCAATATGAATTATATGAATATATTTTTTTATATTTTTTCCGCTAGAGGCATCATCAGCACAGTACCTAAACGATATTGTCATATTTTGAAATACCCGTAAGACCATAGAGATAGATAGATTGCCAATAAACGTCTGCCGGTTACGTACCCCGGCAACCGTCCCGGCGCCCGTCCGGCTGTCTGCGGCGGCAAACATTCCCGATAATGCACATCTCTGTCAGTTTGTTTCGACTCGCGCGTCAGGGCTGTCACCCGCCATTTTGGCACAAAATATAAATACGAGCAGCTAGGCCACTCGAAAATTATAATATCTTCATTCGATTAAAAAAAACCGGCCAAATGCGAGTCGAACTCGCGCATGAAAGGTTCCGTACCATAATCTATAAAAACGGCAAAAAAATTATGTCTGTTGTATGGGAGCCCCATTAAATGTTTATTTTATTCTGTTTTTAGTGTTTGCTGTTATAACGGCAACAGAAATATATCATCTGTAAAAATTTCAACTGTCTAACTATCACAGTTCATGAGATACAGCCTGGTGACAGACGGACAGGTAGTTGGGGGGGATTGTTGGCACGTCTGTTAAAAAATGTACTTAACAATTCTTTTATTTATGTACCCACAGTCTACAATGAAAATACTTTGACATTGACTTTATAAAGCTAAATATTTTGCAAATGGTATCGTAAATTGAAAAATGCTAGATCTTATCGCTGTCCCTGCAAAAGCAGTAAAATGGATGGGTGACAACCCTATTGGGAGTGAGAGCGATATTGTCTGAGAAAAGCTGACTTTAATTACGTAGCGACATAAAAGTAACTTTTAATACATTTCTGTAAAAATGCGAGGTACCCATGGAAATAAGACAACCCCAATTCTGCCGAGTAAGTAAGTTTATAATCATTTGCCGATGGTTAAGAACTCGACAAGGGGAGGGGGGTTTATTCAGTTTGGCCTATCCGACGTGTTATTTTAATGTCTTTTTTTTATTATACATTACACTTGCAAGTGATTGTTAATACGTGTTTACTATATTTACTGACATTGGCACAAGGCCTAGAGGCCGTCATTAGGAAGGAAGAAGAAGAAAACTGAAATAAAGCAGGGTGTCAACATTATGCTTACTGCCAAATTTATTGAATAAGCAGCTGTGTGGAGGAGCTAGACACCAGTCTGACGTCATCAGCCTAAATAATTTCAACAAATAATTTAAAAATAACGAGTGATTTATATGAGCAAATAGCGAAATCGGTTTCTTGACTTTTCTGTACAATAAACATACAAAAAGCATTGGTATTTTTTTAGACAACCCCAATTGAAAAGAGAGAACCTGAATTCTAGTCTCTTCTGATTTTATATTCTACTAAAAATGTGTAACAAAATAAAAATACAAAAAGTCCGGTCTAGATATTGGTGATGGTTCAAAACAAAATGTTTTTGACATAATTTTGAACAGCAGAAAAAATTAATGGATGACGTTTGTGCTAATACATGTATCTTATTACTTTAGGATTAGTGGTATTAGATACGTTGCCAAGTGTAATTCAGTATAGGGTATAGGGTAATTCAGGCGGTAATTTTGTAGCAATAGGTAGTTAAGCAAATTTGCACTAATTTGGAGTGGTACCTATTAACAGGGTGTGTTTAGTACAACCGGTAACCTCCTTTCAGAATGGATATGCTTTTTAGGATTCCGAACCAAAACGGTAAAAAGACTCGTCCATCTGTCTGTTATTCCTACTTTCTATGCATGTTATACCTACATACTTACATACACTTTTAGACAATCACATCTTATGACCTTAAATGCTATGCCGGTACTCGTTTAGCAGGTTTTAGAAAGTTTTTCCTGTCCCTCTCCAACAGCATAGCACCTACGTCTCATCTCGCTCTAGCCTCACGTTGTGGTCCATTCAGTGTTGTATTAAAACCGTGCGCGTACGCACACGATACGGTAATAAAAAAACAATAATGGTTTTTAGTGAAAATGGAGGAAAGTAAAAATGTAAGTTGTTTGTGTTCTGTGTTAATATTGTTGATACTTTTTTTTATACAATTAATACAATTTGAATTTTTCGCAATTTTCACTTAAATTTTAATACCTAGCTAGGAATTAGTTTTTCGTTTGGACACGGTGGGTTCTATTTAATTACTTCAACGTTTCTGTGCCGTGGGGAAATGACAATGTTGTACTAGTTAATAGTATTAGTTATCTTTTTTTATACGACGAGGAAGGCAAACGAGCAAGTGGCTTATCTGATGGTAAGTGATCACCACTGCCCATAGACACCCATAACCCCGGAGGGTACCTAAGTAATTGTTGAAATAATTTGAAAAATAAATTGCCTGCACCATGGATTAAAATCAATAGTATGACTCATAGGGGATCTCTTCATTATTTATAATTTCGTTGGCTTTGAAGTTCTGGCAGCTTTACATTTATGAAAATCCATGTATGATACTAAAAATGTTATCACCTCTGAATCGGTGACTTTTCGACATCCCAACGTCCCGACTTTATTTACCAGGTACTGGATAATGATAATAAAATAACAGATGTGTAACAGTAGTTTATCTGCACACTATTATTAAGTTAGGTATATTATACCTACTCTAAGATGGGTTCAGAAGCCGCAGCACAGCACGGGCATAATAAACCTGTTCCGAATTTGGTTGTTTTTATTAAATCGTAGACAAACATATCGAGCTGACGTTTCGTATCGACTATTTTTTTTAAATTGAGGCCTAAGTACACATTTTTAAATTGTACCTATTGGTTTTTGAAGACGAAAACTGACTGTCGTTCCTACGGTTTCTGAACGTATAACAGAAGACTTATGATATGTGTGTAGATAAAGATAGGTAGGTACTCAAAGTTTTGTTAGCTCAGAACAGAGGTCGCAATTTATTATTAGATATATTTTAAGAGATGCCTCACCGCGCCTCGAATACTAAGCAGGGCTTATTTTATCCAATTTCCATTGATGAAATTAGCCCAAAGTTCTTGTATCAAAATGCAAATGTCGTTCTCGCTACAGCGAATAATTTAACTCCACAAAAATTGTTTTATAGGTCAATAAACACTTCCTAGAACACGGAGCAGAAAAAAACGACAGAAATAACACAGACGAGGCCGCAGACAATAATGAAAACAAAAACCGGTCCAAAAACGACAAGAATTTACACGTTTACCTCCTCATCTGTATAATAGGGGTTTCTCTAGGAATTCTGCTTGAAATACTAAATGTTCAAAACAGACAAGGACCCTGCAAAGATCAAGGGAATAAGACTGTCAATAAATACTGGGTGTATTCTGCCCACAGCGATGTTGAGAGCAGGAGCGGCCTTTTGAAGCATGTCCATTTAGTTCTGGAAAGAGTCGGGTATGAGAAAAGCACGAATAAAACGCCCTGGAATCTCCTCTGGTCCCACGACTATCCCTTCAGGGTCCTATATCCGAACCTGCATAGACTAAAGCCACATCAGAAGGTGAACCACTTCCCTGGTACAGGATTCATAACAAACAAAGTTGATCTTGCGACTACAGACTACAAATACATTCCCAAAGCCTTCAAACTTCCAAGGAACAAGGAAGCGTTTTTAAAATACGCGTCGTTAAACAAAAATGCATTGTTTTTGGAGAAACACAACCAGCATAGAGGCGTGTATTTGAAGAACGTGAGCGAAATAGACCTGTCAAACGGGGAAAGTTTCGTCCAAGAATATGTACAAAGACCGTTCTTGGTTGATGGGTATAAGTTTGATATTGGCGTGTATGTCGTCCTAACGTCGGTCAACCCACTGAGAGTCTACTGGTACATAGGCGATGTACTATTTAGGTGAGTACGCTTATCGCTTCTGCTGTAATAATCATTTAAGTATTTGATTATCTCGTGGTGGTGAATTAAACAGTATTTATAACGTTAGAATAATTTTCTGGTCTAATTCATTTTAAGATAATGAGTCTAGAGAAAAGAACATCTTAACTAAGTAGTTTGAATTTAGATACCTAGTCACTCATAGATATTTTAACCCCCGACGCAAAAAGAGGGGTGTTATAAGTCTGACCTGTGTATCTGTGTGTGTATCTGTCTTTAGCATCAGATGAGCTGATTTGGACGCGGTTTTCTTTAATCGAAAACCATTTTAATCGTGATGGTTTTTAACTAAGTTTCATAAAAATCTGTTCACCGTTTTCGAGATATTGAATTTATAAATTATATTTCGCGTGTTTTTCAACTTTTCTGTTATGAGTGTCAAAGCATCCCTTAATGACTTTTAATATTAAATGTTTCCAGATATTGCCCGGAGCAGTACCACCCCTTTGATCCCAAGAACCTGGACAAATACGTGATTGGCGACGACTACCTGCCGACGTGGCAAGTGCCTTCCCTGGTTCACAGTTACACCGAGTTAGGATTCAGCATGAAGGACGCCTTCGATATTTACGCTAATTCTAGGGTATGAAAACAGTAAATAACCACTTAACTTCATCATCAGCTTTGTTTTACGTCCCACTGCTGGGCTCAGGCCTCCTCTCGAAATAAGAGGGCTTGGGATACTGTTACCATGCGGGCCCCAGTGCGGATTGGGATCTTAACACACGCCATCGAACTGTGTAGAATTTCTCACGATGTTCTCCTTCACCGAAAAGCTCGTGATAAATTACGAATGTAATTTCGCACATAAATTCCGAAAAACAGAGGTGCGAGCCGTGGCTCGAACCCACGACCCTCTGCTTGAGAGGCCATAGGTCCACTAGCACTCACGGCTTTTTTAACTACTTAACATAAACAAGTAAAATTGGCTATGATCTCCGTGCCTCGTTAGAGAAAAGGTCACCTTTTGACTTTTTTATCAGAATTACTAGATTTTTTTTCATCATGAATTGCTCATACTGTCATCGTCAAAAAAGACAATGCTTTGGTACTCAAGCTAAGTACATGACGCCATTCTCCAAGCAAAGTTATTTCCTTAATTCTTACTCTTACAACCACGCAGGTAATTGTGTATTTCCTGTACCTAATAAGATGAAAACATTAAACAACAAGTATGAAACGTCTGTGTTGTATAACCAAAGAGCGCTACCCGAGTTACGCGATACTGTAATAAGCAGATCTAATCCGAAATAGGAAATTATAGGGTCCGATTCCAACCAATCTTTGTAAGATCTTGAAGGAATTTTTCTACTTAGTACGGAATTTCATTTTCGTATTTTTAACAAATATTAATTACCTACTTACCTAGGTAAATAGTTTATTGCCTGTAGATTAAGTATAGGTACAGCCAGTAGCAGAAGTAACTCAGCAATGGATGCGGGCACAATGCTCTGCACAAAGCTCTTATGTCTATAACAATAGAGCCGTGCTTAGATCATTATAAACGCGTCGGTTGCTTAGCTACATTTGCTGCTGTTTGCATAATTACACACTTTGTGAAATATTGTATTATCAGTAGAAAGTTGAAGAGTGCGACGTTATGTGCCTCATTCTCGAGCTCTTAACTGTTGCTATTATGGAAAATGTAGGCGTTTAGAATTAATATTTTGACATTTAGAATGAGCCCACACAAATGCTATAAAAATTGAGCAGCCAACTTTAATAAAAGGTAGGACCGTTGCGGTAATTGATAACATTTTATATCCCAATCGAAAGCGCTCAAGGAGAGCGCGAAGAGCTCAGGGACTCCCATCCTTCCATAGCTTTCGTTTTATTTTATTATATTTCCAAAGTAAACGTTTTCGAACAATAACAAGTTTAAAGCATTGCTATCAAGTACGACACTATTCTGCAGACGAGAAAAAGCTATATGTACTAGGTAAGTATGTACAGTCAGTAGCAGAAGTAGCTAAGCACTCAAAGCGGCCACAATGATCTACACAAGCTTTTATGTCTATAACAATAGAGCCGTGCTTAGATCACTGTGCCCGCTTCGTTTGCTTAGCTACTTCTGTTGCTGACTGTGACTGTTACCTAGTAGGTTAGATAGCTTTAGTAATCTAGGTACTTGCGTTCAAACTCTGCTCTTTTTTAATTGAACTTCATTTATTATTCGTTTCAGGGCAAAAATCCGTCTAAAATGTGGGAAGAAGTACAGGAGGCGATTGCAGGCATGTTCCAGCTGAAGGAAAACCACGTAATTGAGGCTGTAAGTACACTTAATTATTTAATGTTTATTTTTCATCTCTGAGACTAATAAAATATTCTTAATTTCTTAATAGGCCCATTTTAGTTTAATTTTCCCGTTAATATACTTACCTGACACCTGTAGTATTGCTAGCACGACTGGCCGCGACGTTGTTTGTCGTTTGACTATTATTACCCGTCTCGTTGCATTCTGACGAGTGACAGAAAAGGACGGGCACTTGTTCGCGCGCGAGATAGAGTCGCACTGTGAGTTGTGCTAGCACAATCAACGGCCAAAAATGCCTTTTTTTTATACAACGAGGAAGGCAAGCGAGCAAGGGTCACCTGATGGTAAGTAACCCGCAACTCCGAAGGCCTACCTACCTACCTACTTACGTCTAGATCGCGTTTGCGTTACGGATGTCAAGTAGTATCAGAATTGTTTGTCGTCGATACGTGCCACTAGTAGGTACCTATCGTGTTCGCGTTACCGTGTCAAATATTATGAGTTGCCAATAGGTACGTGCCGCTAGAGGCGCTGCTAATTTGCCCATAGTAATAATTACACAAGAGCAAAGAATACTAACTGTAACTGTATACCTGTATACTAACGTACGTCGTCCTTCGTTCGGTCCTACGTCGAGCGGGAAGGAAACGCTAACTGATGCAGACCATCAAAAGAAGAAAAGTTGCCTATCTAGGTCACATGCTTAGGCACTCCAGATACGAGCTTCTTCAGTTAATAATGAGGGTAAGGTGGCCGGAAAAAGAGCTGTTGGATGTAGGAAGAAGTCGTGGCTGCGCAATATCCGGGAGTGGACCGGAATCACAAGTGTCGCGGAGCTTTTCAACCTCGCCAAAGACCGGGTGGAATATGCGGAGCTGACTGCCAACCTTCACTAGTTGGAGAGGCACTAGAAAATGAAGATACTAACGTAAAAAGAAACGACACGGACTAGAGGCTCTGTGACCCCTTAGTGTAAATTTCAAGTCGCAACAAACGCTTCGATCGCGTTCGCGTTAAAGTCTCGAATACGGGTGGTAGGACCTTGTGCGAGGTCCGTCCGGATCGCGTCCACCATCTTACTCGTTATTCCTGCCGCTAAGCAGCAGTGCTGTGAGTGCTAGCACTGTTGTGTTCCGGTGTCGAGAGTAAGACAGCCGGTGTAATTACGGGCACAAGAGACATTTCATCTTAGCTCTCTAGGTTGACAACGCATTTGCAAACCCTCCAGGGTTGCGGGTGTCTATGGGCAGTAGTGATCACTATTACCATCAGGTGACCCACTTGCTCGTTTGCCTACCTAGTCCTATAAAAAAAACCGGACAAGTGAGAGTCGGACTCGCGCACGAGGGTTCCGTACAAAGATTTTCCTACATTTCCCCAGTGTTTTAAGTCGTCCAGTATTAGCAGCAGAGCCCTGCTCCTAAGCAAAATGTATGTAGTGCGGGGTCACTTTATATTGGTCAGTTACACATAGGTACAGACAGACATAAAAATTTAAGATTTTGAGAATTTTTCGGGTGGTTGTGCTATAAGAGCTATCTTCATGCCAAATTTCAAGTTTCTGGGACAACTACCCTTGGAAGTACCCTTTAGGTGTTCAAAGTACGGCAATTTGTATCACTGCTACTTTTGAACACTTTAGTTTCACTTCTATTCGTAAAGCCACGATTTTCAAGGATCCCAAAACTCACATATTTGCCTATAGTAAAGAACCTTCTCGTCATTCATGCATGTTCATTCACTACAAGTCTATTTCCATTAATCCCTTTGATGCATTGATACCGTTCTAAGCTAAATCCTTTCCTGAATGGACACCCACTCGCTTCCTAAGCACTATCACTAATATCTGCCACATATTATGTAACATATTAACACGAATAGATTGCTAATCTAAGTTCAATGCTAGCAAATTATACGATTTTCGTAATTCTAGATTGCTATTGAAGAGAGCTCATTAAATTTAAGCTGAATAGGTAGGTATCTGAAACACTTTTGTCTGTTTAATTGATGATTGATTATAAATCACTTCTATGCTCTAAACTTAGCTATGAAGATCTCTATTATAACCAGACTCCTAACGCCATCTAGTATCGGATAGCAAAACTAATTAAGTGGCTCATTAAATTCGAGCGTTTCAACCGCCTCACTTTCGTGGACACGTTTTTGATGAATGGGCTGTAGATTTTGGTGGCATTTCTGAGTTAGCTGGTAGCGGTCCCGTACTTCTACCAAATAACCGAAAACGCCATCAAAATCTTTATCAACGTCGACAAAATATTGACCACGAAAGTGATTCGGAACAAACGCCCGAATAATGACCCAAATATAAGTACGAAAGTAGCATTTTATCTTTCAACTTTCGCTATTTTCACACATTATCATTATACTCGGGACTTAATCGCGTAAAAATTACTTATATTTAAATTTAAATACCTCGACGTTTCGGACGCGACGTTGCGCCCATGGTCTCGAAGGGACGAAGAGGCGGGTATCAACATCTCCTAGCTGCACGGGTTCCTCGAACTACCCGCACTTGGTCTTATTAATTTTAAGTAAGTAAACGCTTTATTGTACAGAAAATACTGAAATAAATACAGGTTACCAACAGTGAGATACGGTACAAAGGCAAAGTTTTCTCACTAGAGTTAAATTTAAATTTAAGTAAATGTATTTTTTACGCGATTAAGTCCCGAGTAAGTATCATGATATATAGATTTCTCTTTCAGTTGAAAAACTATCCGTCATCAGACAACTTCTTCGAGCTGATGCGGGTCGACCTGGTGGTGGACGAGGACTTGAAGGTGTATCTGCTGGAAGCGAACATGTCTCCGAACCTGAGTTCGGCGCACTACCCCCCGAACCAGCTGTTGTACGAACAAGTGCTGTACAACTTGTTTGGTTTGACCGGCGTAGCGGATCATCTGAAGGGGCATAATAGCACTGATGTTAAGTAAGTCAATTTCTGGTCTTCAATGATACAAAACAGGAAAAGTTCTGTAGGATTCGTAACATCTATACTAAAAAAGTTGCTGATTTGACGATCTAGGCATCATCCCCATTAAGGTGCTACTAAGGTAAGTAAGGAAGGCTAAGGTACTTTATTGTAAGTAACCATGATCCTTGCTGTAAGCAAACGAATTCAGGCAATCTATAAATAAAAGACGAGGTGGCAAGTGGGAGGATTAAATACGAGTTTGCACAAGTATCTGGGGTGGAAATCAACATCGTTCCAGAAGTTATAATAACTTTAACGTTACCATGTTCACATGTGTGTACGTGGGCTTTGCTTCGTTACCTTATCATTGATGTATCTATAAATAGAATAGAGGTTATATAATTTACGCAATAAATAGTTTGTAATACTTACCTACCGCGGTGGATGCGGAAAGCACAAGACCGGTCTGAGTGGAGAGCCTTGGGGGAGACCTATGTCCAGCAGTGGACGTCAATCAGCTGACATGATGATGATGATGACTTACCTACCTGAGTACCTGTATTATCTTACTTAGATTAGTAATAGGATAGGTATATATTAGGTAACTTTTTAAACAACTAATTACAAATTTGTATTTACTGTAATTTAAAGCTTTATCAAGTATGTAAGTACTTTAAGTTAGTTAGGTAAAGGGCTTTAAACATGTATTATATATCTATTAAGTATACGTATTAGCTTAGTGGTTCTTTAGAGACCTTCACTATGAAACTTGAGGTCCCGGTTTCGATCCCCGGATGAATACGAATGTTTGTTTGGGGTACCTCCCCTACACGTATAGTGGGGATGATTTTTTTACTTCTCGCCCACCCCATTAATGTGGAGTATCGTTGGATAGGTCTTTCAAAAATATTGGGGATGCCCAAAGATAATTTTTCGATTGAGTTAGGTATTCGTTTGCGAAATATTTAGCTTTGAAGTGCTCATTTTTGTTGGAATCAAGTGTCCCCCCCCCCCCCCGCCCCCCTATACCAGAGAACTATAAGTAGTACCTATGTATTTGGAAATGTGAAAAAGCAATGGTGCATATAGTGAATTTAAAAGGAAAACTATCAGCGATAAGTAGGCTTTACATGTTTGCGAGTAGGTAATAGTTAATTATGTTTGTCTATAACAGTAACCGATATAAATTGACCCCACACTCTGCTAACACTGGTATCGAATAGGGATGAAAATACCTTTTTAAATTAGGTACCTATGCCAGGGCTTTCTCGTAATGGCTTAGGAACCCTATCCTGGGCGTGTCCGACACGCTCTTGCCCGGTTTTATACTTTCCTTTCAATATAACGGACAATTACATCTATTTCAGAGAGCAAACAGCGGCTAAACACATGTTGACTGCCGACAAAAACCTGGCAGTATGGGGGCACGAGTGCAACACCTATTGCAAGGGGAACTGCGACAGCTCCCTTCTGGTCTGCAAGCTGTGCCGGCCGTGCATCGACCCTGACCTGAAGAACAGCTTGAAGACGGCTCACAAAGAGTTTCTGCATAGAGGGGACTTTAGGAGGCTAACGCCATCGCCCATGGTAAGGATAATATGATGTTTTAAACTTCTGCGATTATCACTCATTCTACTTAGGTACTCACTATGATTCCGGAACTTTCGGGTACATAAATAACTTCTCGGAATCTTAGTTCCTACTACGACGACCGGATATCCAAGTCGTTAGAGAAACCAGTGACTCGAGCACAAGTTGTCATCAAGAATCAAGTCGTAGATACGGTCAAGTGCAAAGATAATGTACCTATCCAATTAAACCACCACATACTTAAAGAGCCATGGGACATATTTTTTGAGTAAGTTGTATGCACCTATATTTTTGCACTTAACTGTTACCTAGTAATGTTATCGTAGGTATATCGCCAACGAGAAAATACTGAAACAAAAATAAATTTTAGTAAATACCAAATTTTCTCACGCTCACGGCCCCGAGCGCTGTTCCAAGTCATAAAAAAATTCTCGATGGCGATGCGATAACATTACAGCCTACTACTCGATTCTTGATGAAGACTCGTCCTCGAGGCACTGCTACGAAGCTAGGAGGTCCCGGGTTCGATCGCCGGTTGGGGCAGATATTTTGTTGATCAAAACGAATGTTTGCTCTGGAGCTTTCGATGCATGTTGTACGTTGTATGTTTATCCGTTGTCTAGTACACTTATCGAATGGGACTAGGTCATGGCACGATAAGTATAGTTAAGTAGTCCAAACAGTTCAAGGAAAATACTGCCATCATCCACACTTACTTGGGGTGATATTATTACTACCTACTCTACGCTATCAATGGAATTAAGAGTTTTTTTTATGGACTGATCTCAATCTCATTAAATTGAATCAATTTGTAGCAATAGTCGTTATTGGTCGGATGATAAGATTGACTGCCATACTAAGTATAGGAGACGTCAACTAGCTAACATTTATCGATAATTAATTGAGTACATATTCATGAACTAAAAACAACTAAATTTCGCCGTCTGTGACATGTGTTGATTCGTGTAGCAGTGGAGGTGGTGTCATTGTATTCAGGTGTATTTTTCACTCGGGGTCGCGGTTGAGCAAATGAATTGTTTTTAGTTCTTTTCTATCTTACTGTCACCGAAACTCATGATTTTGTAGTTTCCGTTGAACCTTAGTCTTTCGAACAGATGAAAAACTCAGGACAGTAAATTCTTGTATTGCATGTAGTTTATTTAGTTATTAAATTAGAAACCTTTGATCTTAGTTTGTTTGCCTGATTGATCATGCATGATCACAAACTCGAAAACAAATCAAATTGTCTGGACTTTGAAACATGTTAATTGAATTGGCAAACAGCTCTTGTAAATTTATTTTTGTTCATACATTTTTGTTCTGCTTTTCAGTCACCAGGCGCTCAAGTGGACTACAAATATTTAGAAAAGCTAAGTGAAGCAAACAAACTCCAACATTTGTGGTATCAAGGGAAATGCAACATCGACTCTACTTGGTGTACATAGTCAATAGAAAAATAAGCCGTTATTTGTTATACTATTTAATAAAAAAATCAAACATGTCACAATTGTAACTGTTTTAACCCTGAACAAAACACAAGGTACTCTCCCATTTATACTTAATCTCAAATGTATTGTATCATAACAAAACTATTGTACCATAGATTGCAGTAATCCTAAAATGTAACTGCCAAGGTCTTCATCCTGGTTCGTCCAGGAAACATAGATATTTTTGGTGTTTTCATCATCACCCTCAACTTTAATGAGAACAGATTCTACAGAGATGTTACCGTCTGAAATGGTAATCGACCAACCGGAGAGCTTCTCTGTCAACAGGGCTTTGAGTTTCTCTGCAGTCTTCACAGCGGGTCCAGGATCATCCAGGCGCACTGTACTTGTGAACCGAATTACATGTCTATTTATACCTATCTCATCACACATTTCATCAATGTCTATGAGAGACAGTCTATTGTCTTTGACGCAAAGTATTCCATGAACTATGCGGCGCCTTTTTGGGTCTGGAGGTTGAGCATTGTACCTCACAGCTTCAGCTTTGAGCAGTCTAAGTGAAACATCGATTGGAATCTTTGTTGGAGTGGTGATGGTGCAGGTCTCTCCATTAGCAGGCATGTAGCAATTGATCTTGAATTCTTTCTCAATTTTATCCTTCAAAAATTCCATTTTCTGAGCCTCTCCATGCACTAGCAACACATTTTTGGGTTCACAGTACTGAATCAGCTGCATTATCCCCTTAGCATCAGCATGAGCTGAGAAGGACATGTATTCCACAGCCATTTTGACTTCAACAACTTGCCTGTTTTCAAATTCTATCTTTTTAGCTCCATTTAAGATCTTGTGGCCAACTGTTCCTTGCACACAAAACCCTGGCATTATAACCATGTTCTGTTCATATGGTGCCCATTTCTTAAAGATATTTAATGAGAGCCCAGCATGCAACATGCCAGGAGTAGCAAACACCACCATAGCTCCAGGGTTGTCTATGTAGGATTTATCAAATGGCTTAATGTGTTTGAAGTCAAACATGTTCCTCTGAACAAATGTTTTCCGTATCTTCTGATTAGTCCAAGTGATGAACATTTTGTAGTAGTTGTTAGCTTTCTCTGTCAGACCCAAGGCAAAGTACACCGGGCACTTCAGGTTCATCCGTTCCCAGTATGTCTCCAACAAGATGCAGAGTTCCTGGGCTCTTCCTAGAGCAAACACAGGTATAAGCACCTTACCACCTTTCTCAACACATTCATGTACTTTTTTAAGAAAGTCTCTCTCTCTGCATCTTTTGGAATCTCTTATAGTTGTAGCATAGGTTGACTCTGATATAAGCAAGTCAGGTCTGCATTTGTCTATCCAAGCAGCACCTAGATGCCTGTCAGGTGTCATGTTGTAGTCTCCAGTATACACAACAGACTGAGATCCAACCCTAATCCAGAACATTGCAGCACCCAGCACATGGCCAGCGTAGTAAGCCTTGATTTCTAGGTCATTATCTACCATTACAGACTGGTGCAGAGTCACTGCTGTAACTTTTTTGATGCAATCCTTGATCATTTGAGATGTGAAGAAGTTAGATTCCCCTTTCCTTTCGACCGCGACTTTTCTCATATCTTCAAGTAGTATAGGAGCTATGGCTTTTGTTGGGTGCGTCATATAGATGGGCCCAGTGTAACCAACCATTTCGGACATGTACGGGAGAGCGCCGCAGTGGTCGAGATGGAAGTGAGAGATGATAACGCAGTCTATCTGGCTGGTGATGGGGCCTTCTGGAACGATATACGAGAAGTCGGGGAAGCGGCGTTCGTCGTTGTAACCCATGTGCATGCCGCAATCGAGCATGATGTTCTTCCCGCCCATGGAAAGCAGGATGCAGCTTCGACCGACATCCTGCCCCGCCCCCAGAGGAGTAATCTTGATGTCGGGCATCACGCACACGCACGATTCGCAACCTCTTTAATATTGCGGCGCAATAACGCATACGGCTTGTTACAACAAACAACTGCCCGGCAACACTACAGGTGACACAGCCATCCACGAGTCTATAATATTGTACAAACACTCGACGACAAACCAGTAATCTCTGTCCTTCACTAATTATAACCTATTTTTTTTTATCAATCGACGAGTTTGTTTCTTATCACGAAGTTTTTTGACGTGCGAGTCAGGAATATAAAGCAACGTACTGTTTTTGTTGATATACGTATACAAATAAATTATTGCAGTAATTAATTTGGAGACATTATTCTATCATATCATTTTATCATGACAAAAAATGTAAAAATTAATGTTAATGTTTTAAAGTACTTTGTAATTTGTAATACCCAATCAAAACTCAAAAAACATCCGTCATGTCATACCGTCATAGTCATACTTTTTTTTTTCTTTAGTTCAGATGCAGATGCTGAACTTTTGAGATTTTGAGTCTCTTCATTGTATTGCCAGATGATTATAATTTTGTTGCAGCGCTTAATTTGGCTTCTGAAACAGACCGCTACGTTTTATTTGACATTTCGTTTCGTGACACTGACATTGACATTACGTGATTTTAAAACACCCTGTCTCATCTCAATTCTACATCTATATTATTAGAAAATATCGACATGTTTTAGTTAACTAATACTTAAATAAGTAATATTTGATGCTACTACGTACAAATTTAAATATAAGGCTAACTTCTTCTTTAAAATACTTTGCGTGGGTGAAACCGTATTCGGTCGTAAACCGCTATTTCGCGCGATAATGTTAATTGAGTATGAGTGTTTGTGATAAGCTTATCAATCGGCATCCAGCGACGCCGGCTCTAGCAGTGAGGACGTGTACGTTACGCCCATTGCTTTTTAGTTTAAGAAGAATAAACTGCTTAAAAAGTAAATAAAAGCAAAATGTCTGGAGAAGGGTCAAGTACAGCGGGGAACAAGAAGGTTGCTCTTATCACCGGTATCACTGGACAGGTAATGTACGTCATTTAACACTTATTTATATGTTCCGAGGCAATGCCTTGTTCAAGTGGTAAAGATATTAAACTATTAGGTTTGCATGGTTCAGATGAGTTTATTGAGTGTGTTCCAGGATAATATGTTCGGAATGGATTCATTTGTGATATTATGCGAGCGAGTCACATTAACTTCACATTCTAATAAAATTAATGAATTTAATTTATAATAGCATGAATAAGGCTAGGGAATACCTACCTAACAATTCTTCATCGTGAGGTTCTGACATCTTCGTCATGAGGTTTTGACACATATCTGAAATTCTGTAAAAGTAATAAAGTATGTCTACTAAATCTAGATGAACACCAAAAGACTTTGGAATTGTCTTAAAATAATCTAAATTATAAGAAAACTTTCATCACATTTTTTTGATTCACAGTCTTTTTCATAGTATACAGTTAGTATTTTCAATATGTTCTTCTTTTCTCTTGTAATTATTTTTCTGTATTTATATCAATGTATATATATTCAATGAGGAAATAGTTCTAATATCAAGTTAAATTTATATTTAATGTTTTCGGTGTAAAGGGAAAATTGCAATTTAATAAATGAATAAGTATGTTGACAATGTACAAAGCTTCATAGTCATGGAGAAGCAAAGTAATTACCTAATTAGTTTTAGTTCATGAATATGAATCTCAACAAAATAACACCTGTTCCATTAACCATTACTTATTGTCACTTATCACACAAAATCACAAAAAAATATATAATTATCATTGAATCAAGTATCCTAAACTTAAAATAATATTAATTTCCTGTTATCCAATATTCTAACTTGTCAAGCAATTGTGTCTTCCAAATAAAATAACTTTAAGCCATGTCCTGTTCTAAATACCAATATAGTTAAGTTACCTACTAGATACCAAGCAGAAACAATTTCATTCAACAAATTCATTTCCCATTGTAACATCCAGGATGGATCATACCTAGCAGAATTCCTGATTGAGAAGGGGTATGAAGTGCATGGGATCCTCCGACGTTCCTCCTCGTTCAACACGGGGCGCATTCAGCATCTGTATGAGCAGAGGGCCTCGCACACTGGGGGACAGATGCACCTGCACTATGGAGACCTAACTGACACTACCTGCCTTATTAGCATTATTGTTAAGGTAATTTGTTTTTAAACTTGCTACTAAAAAAGTTAAATCAGTCAAGACTTCTCTTTTGAACCCATGATGAAAAAGAGGGGTGTTATAAGTTTGACCAGTGTATTTGTATATCTGTCTGTGTCATGATAGCTCCCAAACGGATGGACCAATTTCAATGCGGTTTTTTTTTATCAAAAGATAGTTTAATCAAGATGGTTCTTAGTTAAGTTTAATTAAAATCAGTTCACCAGTTTTTGAAATACTGAACTTTGAAATGACAATGTTGGGGGTTTTTCAACTTTTCTAAGTTGGTTAGGTAATTGTAATATGGATAATATAGATAGGTTCAGTTGCTGCATTCTATGTGTTGGCGCCTGTGTGCCGAGGCGTGACACTTATGTCACGCCTTGTGACACAGTTGATGTTCAGTATAATTATGCATTTACTGGCATGGCATCAGCTATGCATAAATTTCCATCAGATTACACGCGTGCGAATAATATTTTGATTTATTTGTGTGACCATTGTTCATGGTCATCCTGGGCCGTAAGTAGGCTTTACCTACTACTTCTTTAGTAGGTGTGGTAGTCTGTAAAGATAGCTCTTTACAGACTACCACATAGCCAAAAATGTACTGTTTTTGGTTACTAAAAGACGTAAAATTATATAAATAGGTATGGGTCAATGATGAATGTGATTTAGATCACATTTTTCCGTCCTCGCCTTCAGCTTCTGCGCCTTATGTCGCGGTTTGGGCGCGTTCTTAGTCTGAAATTTATAACAGGTCTCGACATTTCCAGCCTTTTAACTAAACTAACCAACATGATCAGTGCAATTATTTTTCAAATTTCAAAACTTAAATGTAAATATAGAGAAAGATCAGAATAATAAATTCTCGAACTGGGATTCGAACCCTGACCTCAGCCATACCGTGGTGACGCGTCACCATTTAAATATTTACGTTACAGTTTCAAATTTGAAAAATAATTTCGAATGTGATGACTGTGTAAGTAAAAAATACAAAAATTTGGTTTAAGATCAGTGCAATGTTTAATTGTACACCTTCTTTTGTCTGTGCCCTGGGAATGCTAGCGTTTTACGCGGACATAAAACATCCAACATGTTATAACTCTCCCACTGGTGAGCCTCATTTCCTCCATCCAGTTCACGCGCCGTTTCTGATTCTAGATTCGACCAAAAGAAATCTACAACTTAGGAGCCCAATCTCACGTAAAAGTGTCCTTCGAGTTGAGTGAATACACGGCACAAGTGGATGCCCTGGGGACCCTGAGGCTCCTCGAGGCCGTGAGGGCGGCCGGCCTGGAGAAAGAGGCCAGGATCTACCAGGCTTCCACGTCAGAACTCTACGGCAAAGTTGTGGAAACACCGCAGACTGAGAAGACGCCGTTTTATCCAAGATCGCCATATGGTAAGTTGGTTTTTGATATGTTTTTAAGAGGATGTTTTTCGACGATTTTATATGTATGAAACTTGTCGATTGCGACCCTTGTTCCGTGTAGGTAACTGGGATTAGGTAAATGGTGATTTGTGAAGTTTTCCACCAAGATCACTGGTTACCTGCAAGGATTTCATTTTCCTCGTAGTAAACTGTAATTCTCGATGGTTGTCTGTAAAGAATAACAGTTCCTCCCAGATCACTGGTTGCCTGCAAGGATTGAATTTTCTTATTTTTCAACTTCGTTTTTGAACTGTTTTTCTTTATGATTCAGTACCATTTTACACCCGTATTTATGGAATGTTTCAGGAAGTTTTGCGATCGTTACTTTGAATTTAAGAAGAAAAAAAAATCTTGTCAATCGAATGCCGGAATTGTAAATGTCAGTCACCGACAGTTAGGTACGCTGAAGCAACGTTAACATTTGTGCCACATTACAGGAAACGAGAGCGCGATAACTTTGGATTCGGTGATAATGGGTTTTGTAAAAAGATACTTACCTATTATATTACCCACTTGCCTATTGTGTTCTGACACAACATATGGCTTAACTCTTGATGAAAATTATGTTTTGAATGCATGCGTAGGTAAATTTACCCAGTACCACCAAAACTCCGACGGTCCGGTTCTCCAATAACTACACAGTCCAGCGTTAAAAGTTATCGGCGCACAGACATTATTTTCCATTACATAAAACCCTCTGCATTTAAATAGTTCTGCAACGGTTGGCTGTGTGTGTAAATGTAAGATAACTACTGTCCAGCCTCCCTTAGGACGCTAAAATGTAGACAAAATATATGTTTATGGATAAAATATTTGGTCACAACATGTTTTATCGCGGGCCCTAACCAACATGCTATGACGAAATTAAACCTAGGTCAAGGAGGATAGTATACGGAGTGTCAAAGCCCATACTTCGAATCGTTCCCCGCAGTTATGTTAAAATTCAGGCAATTTCTAGATGGAGCCAAGGTCGTAGCCAGCGGTTCAAATAATAACAAAACAGCGGTTCTAATGTGTCACTCAAGCAAGGTAGATGGCGCTGAATGTAAATAAGAACGATTCAAAGTATGGACTTTGTCAATCCGTTTACTTTCCATGATCCTTGACCTAGGTTTAAATTTATCCCAAGGAACTGTCAGTAGTAATTATTTTCCATAAGTAACAGACAAATTGTTTACTCAATCGTCAAGTGTCAAGTCAAGACATAATTTAGCGAGTTAGCCACCGCAATAAAAACCGTTTATCGCTCATTGGTAGATAAAATGGGAGGATAAACGTTACCGTCTTAGGGGGAATAGGCCGCGTTTTAAAAAGCTACAAGTTACAATTTACAAGCGGAAGTCTATTTCTAACAAAAGGTGATGGAGTGAGACTTCCGCTTGTAAATTCTAACTTGCAGCTTTATAAAACACGACCCTGGTGTCGAACTCTCTTATGTATGCTTTTCTGATTGCGGTATTCGGGTATTTGGAGTCTCCAAGCTAATCTAGCAGGAATGGTAGATATCGTTCGATGGTCAATGCTTTCGATCTATAAACAAAGATTAAGCACTTCAAAATCAGTGGCGTAGCTATCATATGGCCAGGTGGTGCAGTGCACCAGGGCCCCGGAGCTCAGGGGGCCCTCTAGCCTCAGCTTTGAAAAAAAAATGAAAATTTTAAACAATTCAATTATTATAAAAAAATAACAATTTTGTGAGCAGGCCCCAACCTCGAGACTCGAGTCTCGAGCCTGCTCACAAGATTTTCTTTTTTTATTCAATTTCTATTTTTTTTTATTCAAATCAACATCACCAATGATAAAACTCCTTATTAAACATTTTCAACACATGCGCCAAGCGTCCTCGATAAGCATGTGCTGTTTGTTTGTTTGTTATCGTTATTTCTACGACGATTTCTCTGACTACGCCCGTAGCACATTGGATCAGCTCACGTGCTTGACGGTCGTGAGATCAATTCACCAATTCCGCCCATTAACTTTTTAATGATGTTTTCATTCGCTCTTGCCTTGCATCAGTTCTTATTTATGATATTTGTGGCGATGTTTTCAACTTTCCGGGGTCTGGGACGTACTACACTAGTTGATGCTAGGTGTGTCGCTGACTGTTGTAATTCGTAATTCCCTACTACCACTGGTAGTAGGGAACGAATTACTGGTAGTCTACCAGCCTTATTTCATCAAGTATAACCACTAATGCTATGATTTCTATTCCGCACATCCATCCATCTGGCACCAAATTCTGGTAAAACTCATTTTCGCAAAAAAAAAATCCGATGACAAGATATGTATGATACAGGTTGCAACACAACGCTAACCGTACCTATAATCTATTATAGCTCTCAACCTGATCGGCAATAAAAAATAACCAACGTTTTTCTAAACTCAAGTTCAAATTGACAAACGAGCTACTATAGAAACTATAATATCTTCTTACGAGTTAATATTGATTTTACCGCATCATTACCAAACAAGCTGTTTTATGGTTCTTTTTTGCTGAGCTTCCTGTAATCTATACTAAACATTGACAAGCAATATAGGAAAATCTCAGTAAGTACTCCGAATTTCTCAAAGTTCGATAGTTAACAATTGAAAATTATGGAAAGAAAAAAGGAACGTAGCGGTGCCGCAAAGCGGAAACAACGTCAAGAAAGAGAAGAAAGTAAAAAAAAAAATTGCCCAAGCTAGATACCTTTTTTACGAACCCGCTTCTTGCTACAGTTCCTTCAACAGCCGAAATATAGGTCAAAAGTGACAAGTGTTCATTTATTGATAGCGCCGACGCAGCTGTGTTAATTAATAAAGTGACTCGAGTAGATCTCCTGATCTACTCGAGTCACTTTATTAATTAATTATTGGATCCTTCCAATAACTACCAATACTACCATCAATGCCCCTGCTGAAAATGACTACCTCGACGCTTCCGTGCAACCTACAGTAGAGGAATCATCCATTTCTACATCTTCAAACGTTCTCGAAATTTCAAATGACTTGGGAAAGTACATGAACAAGAAACTGAGTGATAACGAAAAACGTCTGATTCTTGACAAGGGACCTTTGAAACCTCCGGGACCTTTTCCGAAGGACCCCCACCAAGACAACAGGAGCTTTTCAGAAACGTATTACGTTTCTACGTCACAATACGGTCCAGTTGATGGTTTTTGGATATGCTACTCGAAAATGCTGGATGCTGCCTACTGCCAACCGTGTTGGTTGTTTGCTTCGCAAATAAATGCATGGTGCACAGGCATTCGGGACTGGAGGCATTTATCAGACAGAGTTAAGCAACATGGTTCCTGAAAAGCACACACGGAGGCGTGCGCTGTATATGAAGCGTGGCAAAAAAGTTCCACCATCGACAGAGAACTTGAAGATGAAATTCGCAAAGAAGCATCATTTTGGAGACAAGTTCTTCGCAGATTATTTCATATTATAATTACTCTTGCGAATAGTTCTTTGGCTTTGAGAGGATATCGAGAGGATCTGAGTGAGGGAGGAAATCACGGAAATTTTCTCTCAATTGTCCAACTCGTTGCTAGATACGACCACATCTTGCGTCAAGCTTTGGATATGCCCAAAGGTAAGAAATTATCTCGTTTACTGTGTTTATAATTTATGTTATCATAATCTAATGTTTTCTTATATCCCCATGTTTTTAGGATCAACAAGATACCTGAGTGCAACAATTAAAAATGAAATGATCGAGTGTTTGGGCACTAAACTCGAGAATCATTTATTGGATCGAATTAGGGCCTCACCGTTTTTCGCCATCATCTTGGATAGCACGCAGGACATATCAAAAGTGGATCAACTGAGCATTGTCGTAAGATATGCAGTGATATCAAGATCGGAAAATGGACAACCAATCGAGATTGAAGTAAGAGAGGTATTTCTAGGTTTCCACGCAGTCACTAAACACAGCGCCGCGGATTTGGTAAATCAAGTTACCACGTTGTTCTCCGAAAAGGGTCTTGATTTTAAAAAGTGTGTTGGGCAAGGTTACGATGGGGCCAGTGTAATGAGTGGTGCGTATAATGGTGTGCAAAAACAAGTTAAAGATATTCAGCCAAACGCAGAGTACGTACAGTCAGCGTCATATATATGGTGACATCCAAAGTGATCAAATAGTTCGGTACACCATACAAATCGTACACGCTGACTGTACATTGCGCCAGTCATAATTTGAATTTGGTCGTAAATGATGCCGTTCGAGGTTCCGTCGAAATTCAGAAGTTTTTTGCAACAATTCAAGACTTATTTAACTTCTTTGGAAACAGCATTAAGCGCTGGAACCTTTTATCGAAATTCACCGGTGAATCAGAAATTACTTTGAAAAAATTGAATCCAACAAGATGGGCCAGCAGGGTTAATTCAATAACTGCAGTCAAACTTCGTTTTTTCGATATCATTAAAGCATTGTCCGAAATAACGCTGAAGAGTTCCAGTAAAGACGAACGCAGTGAAGCAGAGATTATA
Organism: Clepsis dumicolana; assembly: GCA_963691665.1. NCBI lineage: Eukaryota > Metazoa > Arthropoda > Insecta > Lepidoptera > Tortricidae > Clepsis > Clepsis dumicolana. Next base: position 11,919,027 of record OY829520.1, on the reverse strand, counting down.
AAATCAAAAATGCTGAATTTTGAGTTTGTATTTCTTTGTGAATTCATGCACAGCGTATTGAACAATATCAATTATGTTTCCAAAGTTTTGCAAAAACGTGATATCGTTTTGGACGAAGCGAGTAAGGCTTTGGACGAAACAACGGATAAATTGAAAAAGTATAGAAATGACTTCGAGTCCTTCAAGTCCGCGAGAAAGTACGACATCGATCCTACCTTCCCAGAAAAGCGACGAAGAAAAACTAAAAAGCATTTCGATGAATTGGCTTCTGATCACCGATTCGAAAACCAGGAAGAAGTCTTTAGAGTAACTATTTTCAACATTGTACTCGACATAATAATCAAACAGTTAGATGCGCGTTTTATTGGTATGAGTGCAATTTGTAAATCGTTCGACTTCCTGATTCCAAAAAATTTGCTCAGCTGGAATGAAACGATTTTACTCAAATGCAAATGTGATCAGTTTCAGAAGAAATATTGCGATATAATTGAACCCACTTTTTCGCTCCAATATCTTAATGTATATCATCTGATCCTCCCTCAATTGATGGAGACGTGGTCTATTCGCCAGCTTTGCAAAGAAATTATAACGAAATTTGGCGTGCTCGAATGTGACCTTACGGAAGTGTATACAGCGATGCTACTGTTTCACACAATTCCTGTTACTTCCGCGGCAGCAGAAAGATCTTTCAGTAAACTGAAGATTATAAAAAAATATTTAAGAAACAGCATTCGACAAGATCGCCTCCGACATTTGTCGTTAATTGCGATAGAAAATGAGGCGGCATCAAACTTGGATTTGAGTGAAATTTTTGATGAATTCGCAAAAATTAAAAGGCGCAAGAGATTGTAAATTGGACGGGCAATTCTCTTAAAAATCGTTTATTCTCTTAATAAATATTCTATATTGTCATGTGCGTCGTTGTTTATTTACTCCCTTTTTCTTCCATTGAACACATGACGATTTTGATAGAGACGACGTATGGATTTAGCCTACTAGGGATGATTCAACCCACTGTTTCCTATTCTTATTCCCTATCAATAATTTTGAAGGCCAATACAAGTTCAAACTACGCGGAAAGAGGGGAGGAGGGCCCGATTCTCTCCCTATGCACCAGGGCCCTTGCCCCCCTAGCTACGCCACTGTTCAAAATGTGGGTAATTAGTAGATTACAAGTGTTTGTGGAACGAGAATACCGAGTATCCTCGGACGTGGTGCCATTGTAAACGCGTGCGATATAATCGACTAATTGTTGCCATTCTTTATTGCTTCGAGGTATATGCTTGGTACAGTATTTGAGTTGCAGTGATCTGGATATAAGTGTAAATGAAATTGAGGACACATCTTCATGTGTCACATGAATATTCTAGTGAAACAAACTGATCATTCACGTATGTCAGGTATAACCCGACATGTTTCGGACTAATCTGTAGTCCTTCCACTGGGTGTACATGCTCCGGTGGTAGCGAAACGAAGTCCATCATCTTCGACCACCACGCTGTATGTCGAGCTATACTCTACTGGCAAACGTGAGTGATCCGTTTACCTATTTCACTATGACTGAATTTCACGGTTATTTTTATGTTAAAACATGAACACTGACCACTGACACTCACTATAGTAACCTACATATACATATGTAGTCTGAGACGAGAAATGTCTGTCTGTTATTATTTACCGCTGTTTATAAACAAATCAACAAAACTAGACTTTGAAAGATCAGAAATGCGTTACACCATGATCGTAGGCATACATAATCACCATCAGGGCCGTGTTTTATAAAGCTACAAGTTACAATTTACAAGCGGAAGTCTCATTCTATCACCTTTCGTTAGAAAGAGACTGCCGCTTGTAAATTGTAACCTGTAGCTTTGTAAAACACGGGCCAGACCGAACAATAGTTCTCAATATTAAATGATTTGAATTTGAATATTATAGTCAGCGTCAAAAGTTGCTTATCACTTTTGTACCTTTTCGCTCTACAGCCAGATACAGCGCGTCATACGTGATTGACAAGTGTGTTATTGCGACAAGGTACAAAAGTGATGAACTACTTTTGACGCTGGCTGTACCTAGAAATATAGTTTACCTATACATATAGTGAAAAAGGTTTTGCCACAAGTCAGGCAAAAATCAATCTTATGTTAAGGTCACAAAACACTGACATGTAAAAACAATTCTCAATTCTGTGTTTGTTATTTAGTATATGTATTGTATGTATATTTTATACATAGGTATATTATGTAGTAGTATATTATAATATGGTAGCTTTTGTACGAGTTTATGTGTTGTATTATTATTTATTTGCCTTCACTATTTGTGATTATAAACGCAATCTTTGTCGTTCCCATAATTAACTACTCCTCTCTACCGCTCAAAGGTTGACTGGTAGAGATCCATTATAGGGATAAGTCCGCCTTTGTATTAGTATGTCACGGTTTGTAACTTGCATTTATTTCTATATTTTCTGTACAATAAAGCGTTTACTTAATTCAACTATACCCAAAGTGTACCTATAGTCAAGGAATTTAATTCCTGACCCACCATAGAACATTTTCATAGTAAACGTCAGAACGATTTTCCTTGTCAAGCAATGCGATGTCTCTATGACGTTTACTGTGAACAGGTTCCATGGTGGGTCGGGAATTAATTTCCTCGACTGTACCTATCATTTGTTCCCCCCAGCTTGCGCTAAACTCTATGGCTATTGGATAGTCGTTAACTACCGGGAGGCCTACGGCATGTTCGCGTGCAACGGGCTCCTGTTCAACCACGAGAGTCCCAGGAGAGGGGAGAACTTCGTCACCAGGAAGATCACGAGAGGTGTCGCCAAGATCACACTGGGCTTGATGGAGCACATTGAACTGGGTAACCTGGACTGCAAGAGGGATTGGGGACACGCCAAGGACTATATTGAGGTTTGTTTAAAAATAAATATAAATATTTGTATATCATGGGACAATTGGCACCAATTGATCTAGTCCCCAAACTAGGCAAAGCCGGTACTATGGGTACTAGATAGCTGATAAACTTACTTATATAGGTAAGTACATACTTATATACATATTAAACATCAAAGATCTGAGAAAAAACATACTTATTCATCACACAAACATTTGCCCCGACCAAGGATCGAACCCGGGACCTCAAGCTTCATAGTCAGGGTCACAACAACTAGGCTATCCGGTCGTCAATAAAATACAATAGTTTATATTTATTACGTCGATTAAAGCAGCTCCTAACAACTTAAATTACATTACACACATCGTTTCATTTATCCTGCGTGCAAAACTGATTTTGTGTCATGGGACTGTTTTAAATTTAATAATTTCTGTATTATTTTATTGATTGCTCAAAGCTTCAGTGTATTCGTTACAATTGATACGATAAATTCGATAGCAATAACGGCAAACTACATGCAACTATCCAATATTCCGCGATAAAAGATAGCCTATATTATTCTATGGTATAAGCCATCTCTAACAGTTTTAAATGATTCGCGATTAATTGCATTAGGCATGATGAAAACGGGATATTGGGTTTAAATTGACAAGTGTCTGGAATGCGGTGATTTCGTTAGGCAACGAAATCATGTCGTATAAACGTTTATACGACAACTTTATATGACCATTCACTTATATAACTAAACAGACATGACCAAAGCACCTTGTAGGCACTATAATATGACTTTTAAAAGACAAACAGCCGTTTAACAGTCTCGTCATGACTAAACTAGCTTATGCCCCGCGGCTTTGCCCCCGTGAAATATTTCAAAATGGGCCAGTTCCCTATCCTGTGGGATTTCAAAAAATCCCTTTCTGAGTGCACCTCTAGGATACTCAAGGTATATGTTTGCCAAATTTCAAGTCTCTAGGTCCAGTGGTTTAGGCTGTGCGTTGTCTGTCTGTCAGTCAGTCAGTCATGATACTGTTTTATAGGTATAGTTATACTCGCATCCTTAGTCAGATGTTTCAATTCCTCCATTTCACTATTACCGAGCCTCACGGTAGGTTTATGTTGAGGAAGAGGCATAAGAATAAATAATAACATAGTAGAACGGAAACTCCCGTTCCGGACGGGCTCAAGGTTACGATATTAGAGTATTCGTTAAACAAATTACTCAGTCAGGCTGTCACGGCCGGCGTCGCCGCACGCGCGTTTGGTTGAATAGTTTTACAACCAAAACCTTTTGGACTCGGTCAAAAGAGATTCCGTTCTACTATGTTATTATTTATTCTTATAGAAGAGGTTCCTTTTGTTGAAGTCTGTTAAAAATGACATCTCATCAAATCGAATCATCATGCCGTTTAATTGCAGGCGATGTGGCTGATGCTGCAGCAGGATGGTCCCGAGGATTTCGTAGTGGCGACGGGCGAGGCGCACAGCGTGCGCGAGTTCGTGGAGAAGGCGTTCTCGTGCGTGGGGCGGCGCGTGGCGTGGCGCGGCCGCGGCGCCGCCGAGACCGGGCGCGACGCCGACACCGACCAGCTGCTCATCAAAGTCAACCCCAAGTACTTCCGGCCCACTGAAGTCGTGAGTCACGTTTTTACGTTCACTTTAATACTGCTTTTTAATACAGTTGCTCAAAGAGTGGTACTTTTTGTGGCCACGTATCATGCGGAAAGTTGGATTTTTCGCACTAGTGCTTTTTACTTTTCCAAGGCGCTGGTGGATGAAGATGGCGCCGAGCCCCTGCGGGTGGAGGCGGGGCACCTTGTGCGGCCCGCCCCCTCTTTGTCATGTTTTCGCATGTTTTTTAAAAAACGTCGTTTGGTACACGTGCGGAAGTGTCATTTTCACTCGTCTCGCGGCGCGGGCCTAGACACCTCGGTACTCTTGCAAAAATGCAAAATGACATACTTTCCCCACTAATGCATTAAAAAACTGTAGGAAATGACCAGAAGAAAACCAGTTTTACTATGAAAATTTTAGAACATTGAATTCGATAACGTTATAAATTTCAAATCTAAATATGCCTACGATACGAAACTTCAGCTAGATCGGTATGTTTGCTAAAAAAAAAACAGTCAAACTCAGACTACTTATAATTTGTGTTTATAAAGTAATGTATGCAAGTCTACATAATTGGCCCTAAAAAAACGAGTGTGATTTTATAATAAGAATCACACGAATATTTTAATGCCTAATTATGTAGAGTTGCATACATTACTGTATCTATACATATTATAAGTACTCTTTTTACCGTGTAAACAATAAGCATACCGAGTTCGATTCCCGGGGTAACATATTTTTGGAAGTCTATGATGTATCGACGGCCGGATAGCCTAGTGGTTAGAGACCCTGACTACGAAGCTTGAGGTCCCGGGTTCGAATCCCGGTCGGGGCAGATGTTTGTATGATGAATACAATCGTTTGTTCTTGGGTCTTGGATGTTTAATATGTATTTAAGTATGTATTTATCTATATAAGTATGTTTATCCGTTGTCTAGTATCCATAACACAAGCTCTGCTTAATTTGGGACTAGTTCAATTGGTGTCACTTGTCCCATGATATTTATTATTTTTATTATTATTAATCTCTTGTTCGTCAATCAAGATTGAAGTAAAGCTATTTTTTAAATTTTATTGGCCAGTTATTGTTGTTTTCCTTGCACTGTGAATGTTATGTCTAAAGCACAGGTTACACACGCTACCTAGTTAAGACATACTGTTTATTTACTTACTAGATCTAAGATTGTTTAATGTTGTTTTAGATAATTGTTTGTCAATAATGTTGGAAATAGATGATTGAGTTAATAAAGTGTTGAGTGACCACGTTGCCCCCAGGACCTGCTGCTGGGCGACGCGTCCAAAGCCAAGGCCAAGCTGGGCTGGAGCCCGCGCGTGACGTTCGCGCAGCTCGTCGAGGACATGGTGCGCGCCGACCTGGCCCTGATGCGCCGCGACCCGGAGGCGTAGGCACACCCGCGGGGCTGGCGACGGTCTGATGCCGCAGCTACAGCCACTCTGCAGCGTCGCAATCCACTGCGAGCCGTCGACAATAGGGGTGTTGCCTCTCGGTCAAATCATCCTCATCACCATCATGTCTGCCACTGCTGGACGTAGGCCTCCCCCAAGGCTCTCCACCCTGACCGGTCCTGTGCCTTCCGCATCCACCGATCTTTACTAGGCCGTCGCTCCATCTTGTTGGAGGCCTACTTCAAAGAGGTCAAATCAGCAACGTTTTTTTAAATGTCGAAACGATTTGATCGGATCCGTCAGTATGAAGTTTGTATTGAATGACAGAACTGTGACGTCATCATTTTCAGTGATCAAACTGAGGCAGTATATTAGTTTTTGTTAAATTAATAGTTTTAATTGCAGTAGTAAGTGAGGCATCGGTTTTTTTATGAGTATTTTCGGAAGCTTCATAAGTGAAAATGTGTAATGATTTTAATTTTCCCCGTTTGTCTTGGAGTTGCCGAAAAACGTGTGATAATTTGATAATGACCGAACGCCCGAATAGCCTAGTGGTTAGAGACCCTGACTATGAAGCTTGAGGTCCCGGGTTCGAATCCCGGTCGGGGCAGATGTTTGTTTGTTCTCGGATCTTGGACGTTTAATATGTATATAAGTATGTATTTATCTATATAAAGTATGTTTATCCGTTGTCTAGTTCCCATAGTACAGGCTTTGCCAAGTTTGGGACTAGGTCAATTGGTGTCAATTTGTCCGATGATTTTTATTTTTTATTTTATTTATGATAGGTATTTTGGACTGTTAATTCAAATTTTGAAATAAACAAAGTATACAGTGAATAGGCTGTTACTGAACCAGTGAGTTATAGTTAAAGTGAGAAAAGCTTTCCCCTGTCAAAATGTTTATGGCATTGTCATAAGATTGATTTTTGCTTGGCCCGTGGGAAAGGGTTTTCTACCATGTCTATTCACCTTTGGCCTCATTTGTACTTTTCATCCGGTGGGTTAGGGATACACTGCTGGTTCATCTATACCTATAAAACAGTACCGTGACACAACGCACAGCCTAAACCACTGGACCTAGACTTTAAATTTGGCAAACATATATCTTGAGTATCTTAGAGGTGCACTAAGAAATTTTTCGGAATTCTCATGGGATAGGGAACTAGCCCATTCTGAAATATTTCACGGAGGCAAAGCCGCGGGGCATAAGCTAGTAACTTTATACAATACAAGTCGCATGAGAAAAGCTACGCTGTATATTTCAATGTTCTCTTCCAGAAACGCTTGTGGTAAATATATATCGACGATAGACTTGGACTGCATCGTTTCGCACCACCGCTCCTGTGCTGCGTAGCGAACACCTATGGTTGAAGGCCTTACCGAGATAAGACCTTACGATCGAGAGATATTCGAATATTACAGAATTTAGAAACTGTCTTGCATTTTATTTTACAAAAGCGGATCTGCGATCAACGAATTACAGATTAGAAGTCAAGGAACTAGTTTAATCTGCCATTAAATCGTCAAGTGTTTTTTTTTATTATACCTAACCTCCGCAAAACTGTTATATCGTCGCTGTACTTTCTCAACCTCGTATCTTACCGATATGTTTAATTCCAAAAACAACACTGTTTAGACCAACATAGAGTTGTCAGTTTGTTGGAACTAAATGTATCGATAAGATACGAGGTTGAGAAAGTATAGCGACGGTATGCATCGTGCACGGTTTATCATCAAATTTCCGACACACGTTTCATAGCTTTTTCATTTCATTGAAAGCTATTTTCTGACTTATTTTCTTAACCTTTTGATTTAAAAACTAATCTAACCTATACTTACAAGAAACTATAAAATTATCCTGGTTTTTGTTGTAGTAGAAACGTTTGTCGACGATTCAAGGGACTCCAATCATGCACTACAATCCAACGTTGTATTTACAGTTGGGTGGTATTATCATAAAATAACTGAATAATGTCTCTACCAAAGAGAATAATAATCACTACGTTTTGTCTCTACCAAAGAGAATATAATCGCTACGTTTGTTTCTACTGAAAGTTTTTATTTTTTATACGAAAGCTACCCACTTGCCTACTCAATTTCATAGTTCTGATCAACGATACTTAAGTTATCGTCCACAATAAAAACTTGCTGATCAATTATAGCATACGGCGTACATAGAAGGGGGCGCCACTGTCGTGTTTAATATGGCAACTCTGTGTTAAGGTCATAAGAGAACCTAGTTCCTACATCCACCGCAATATGGCGCGCAGTGCACGAGGCCACGAGATGACGAGACTTGCATCCTTTTCCAACTAACCTAATGCGAGAGACAGTCTGAATGAAAAGTATAAAACTATTATTTTTGAGTTAATTTCATGGCAGGAGGCAGTCTATAATAAAGAGTATAAAACGAATAAAGGCGCCACTTTCTGCGCAACTGTCATATTTTTGATACAACATGCTTTAAATATGGCAACATTTTCTTATCTTCCTCCTTCATCCGGTATTCTGCGACGTAGTATCTCTTACTAGGCTGCGAGTCGGCATGCTTTTTGTGTAACGCGCTCGCAATTGCTATCGCATTCTACCTCGGAGGAATAAGACCATGCACCATCTCGACGGTACTGACTCAACCTCGTATATAAACTTTGACGAAATTGGAATAAACTCTTTGGGTTCGCGGTCTAGAGCGGTTATTCCAATTTCGTCAAAGTTTATATACAAGGTTGAGTCAGTACCGTCGATCTCTTTCTGTCAAACGGGTCAAGGTGGCGACAAAAGACGATATGATAGAGTCTGACCAGCCAGTCGTCACAAAATACTAACCAACAAATTTTAGGTAACTATCTCTTTCTTATACTGAAAAGTGTTAAGCGTAAAAAAGAGATGAGTGTACTTCCACAGCTGCGAATGCTTGTGACACGACTGGCTGGTCAGGCTCTAGGATGCTCTGGCGATTGCGGGCGCGCAGTTCTGGGTTAGCCCATAAGCAAATTGTTGTATCACATCTTCCCAATTTTTGTACAGGGAAAAATACACACATTTTTTTATCGATAACTAGTTATCAAGTTGTCTACACGGGAAAAACCGTGGCTGTTTACGATTTATTTAGAGACATAAAATGTATAAATGAGCTATTTCCGCTCGCTGTGGCATTTTTAAATGTGATTTCATAGGCATAGTTTTATGTATAATTTGTTATATGTAGTTATAGATTTTAATTTATTTAGGTAATTGGTTTAAGTTAAGATATGAAAATGAGGCAATTTAGTGCAAGTCAATCGCAATTAATTTTAAATCACATATTGATAGGTACAACGTTATTTTTGTAACTGTGGCATTGATTATGAAAATTATTATTATATTATTTGGAATTTATATTTCTTTAATTTCAATTTGAAAAGTTTCAATTAGACATTTTTTAGAACTTGATACCAAAAAATTGTAGGTCACACTGCAGCTTACTGTACCTACCCAAGGAAAAATGCAATAGGTATATTTTTTGTTTTATACTGCAGCCACTTTCATTTTCATTTAACCAAAATAGACCTACATAGATTTTTATGTAACATTCCGTCATTGCAACGCTTTATTTATATGTATACTGGATGTGTGTGTGTATATATATATATAATTACTGTAAGTAGGTACTCTTTTATTAAAGTAACTTTTTATACATAGGTACCATCAGCCTCACACTAAACAATACAATCTGTAAAAAAAAATAAGTCGAAACATAAACCCCAACTTATTGTTGATAAGGCACATTTTGAATTGGAGAAACTAGTGTAAACTTAAGTGTGTCACTGTTTGTACTGTATGATATAGTATGAAAATTATAATGTAATACAACAAGCGTTTGTTTTATTTCACACTATTTAAGCGTTGCTAGCAGCATCGCGGACTAATTGTCGCTTTCAGAGACAACCAGAAGCCACCTAAAAAAATTATAATTTATGTATTTTTTACTTAATGTATAAAGAGGTAATTTCGATATTTTAAATTTTAAATACACAGGCGTGAGAAGGAAATTCGAAACATAATAGTAAAAACAGCAAAACTAAAATCATAACCTTTATTGTACAGATATTTTACAGAATGAAACAGTGTAAACACTGCTCAAAAACGATATTTTAACAAATCTGTCAAGCGGGCATTGCATCTCGCTCTTTCACTTTACACGTAAAAGGGATGGGCTTATTGACTACACAACTTAAACATAAATCAGCGCCATCTAACCGCCACCCCGCGAACTTCTTCGAACAACACGGGACGTACCTTAAGATCCCAGCTCAAGTCCTCGTGTGGGACCTCACGTGCGAAGAGAGGCCTATGCGCGACAGACAGCGGCGCCCGCACTCCTCGCACACAAACTCCCCGATCGAGCCCTCTCTCTTCTTATTTGTCGCGTTTCTGATACGATATTGTTAATGTAAGTAGTTGACAAAAAAGTGCCTGCGGCAATTGATAGATGGCGGTGGTTGTACTAAGTGAACAAAATTTCGTAGCCTTCGGTGTTCATGGTGGGGTTAGTTGCCATTTTCTACAATGTCTTTGGATACCTTAAAACTTAAGGACCTTTGAAGTTTCGTTTAGACATTATATCTGTTTAATTGTCATTTTATTCGAAGAAACGGTGTAAGTTAGATAATAGGTAGTCTCGGATAAATGACACGTAAAATGCTGCCAAAATCGCATTAGTCACTACGCTGACACTACGAGCCTCAAAGGCAATAACAATGCAAAATGGGTATACAACTTTAATAACTAATTAACATTTTACTGAAAGTAAATTTAATTATACCTAGAGGTACTTACTTAGGTACTTTTACAGTCTAATTTGTACATTATCAGTTAATCCTTTTCCAGGCTGCACCAGTCTAGGCAGCTAGCAAAAAACTAAATGTATATTCACAATAGTAATATGTTGGGCATCAATTTTAAGACAAAGAAACTTATATCTTAAATCCTGGTGCTAAGTTCTAAATTGTAACTACACTATGTGGTTGATAATTCGTACTATATCCGAAAAGGGGTTAACAAGTGAAACAATTGTTAAGTGATCTGCGTATGAGTTAATTTAACATCTTTTGTGTTTCATGGAATTCAGATACTGGCTGTAGTGTAAATATTTAAAAATATATATTACTTTAAATAAGGTTACAGTAAGTAGTTACAACTATTGCGAATTTAAAGCTGCATTCTTATTTATATTTTTAGGGACATACACCTGACTGAATATGCTGAATAGTAAACTAATACCAAAGCCACTTAATAATAAAACGTAAGGAATTTTACGAAAATACTATGAACTAGAAAAACGAAACTATACTACAAAGTATATTTAGTACGTACAAAAAATACGATGCTGATGAAATCATTAGTGACTAAATAGTCAGAATTAAAAAAAATCACTAGCAATTTTAAAAACTTGTAATATGGATGTTTTTATTATTGTTTTGGTTAAGGACTAATAAAAAAAAAAACTTATAATAATATTAGAAGTGAAAATTGTATACAACATGTCATGTCCAAAATAATAGTTAATATGAAATATACTTTAATACGAAATTGCTTTGTCAGTTTTAGCAACAATTGTTACTCAACAGACAAAAAATCAATAAAGCTGCCTACTTACACTGCTTTATTGACATAAAAAGTGTTACATGCTCGGTTCTCAATATGACGCGCTAACTGAGCATATTTTGTACATCGTTGTATATTTGTGGGACACTTGGCATAAGGCATAATCCAAAGAGAGTGGCTATCAACAGCCGTCGACAATGTCGCGTGTTTTCCAATACATTACTTGTGTTGCAAATTAACCATTGAACAGGAAGTCTCGATCGCGCATCGAACAGAGATTTCGCTCGCCACGCCGCTAACTATAAGCTAATCGTGGTAAGGCAACAGCAACGGCCACGGACCACTAGAAATTATTATACGAGGTTAGTGAACACGACGTTGCCGACGACCATTGGTAATACAGAAGACACACCTTCAGAATTGTACTGACTCAATTATGAATGGATTTTTTTAATGTCAGTAAGTATTACATAATAAAATGTCAGGTTTCATTTTGAAATATCACATTTAGGATCGAGTCTGTGCAATTCTGAAGGTGTGAAGTAGTTCTCGTCAGGTACTCACCCAAAAAGGATGCTGGCGATGTACAGTCGAGATAAATAGCGAGATGAGAAAAATAACGAGATATCACAATCGCAGTGATATATCAGGTGTATTCCTTTTTCTGTACTAAATTAGAATATACCCGTATTTTTAAATAATATAATATTCTGACTATTTTAAGATACTTTGTATCAAAAAAATACGTCATTTTAGATAGGCGGCAAGGGGTTAAATAGTTGCTAATAATCAAAAAGTAAAACCGCCTCATTTTAGCCTTAGCTTAGTCATCATCCCATGTTGATGAGCTGATGAGGGAAGGTACAACTCCTTAACGGTTAGGAGTTGGAGGATAATTCTGAAAATGTTAAATCAACGTAAAATTGTGAAATAAAAATATTTTAACAAAAAAGTAAAAGCTTCATTCAAAGAATATTCCGCTCGCACCGCACCGACTTCTTATTTCTGCTGCTTAGTGCTAGGCCATAAAACTTTAGGCTTTAGTTTCTGTTGTCCGAAATAAACGCATTTTATTTAATTTTATTTATTTATTATTATTTTAGAGGATTATTTTACGTTTTTTTCTAAGTTTTTTTTAAGGCGGTTTTACTTTTTTGTTAAAATATTTTTATTTCACAATTTTACGTTGATTTAACATTTTCAGAATTATCCTCCAACTCCTAACCGTTAAGGAGTTGTACCTTCCATCATCAGCTCATCAACATGAGATGATGACTACCAGATGCAAATACTTGAATAGCCTTAGAAAATACATGAAACACATAATACGTGCCTATAAAATTTGAGGGTTGCCCTCGATTTTCCTGGGATCCCATCATCAGATCATGACTTGGTGACAATGGGACCACCTCAGGAGTATACACTTTCAAATTTTTTTTTTTTTAATCGGTCTACAATTGACGGAGTAGTCGATGAACATACATAAAATATATATATATATACACATATATACATAGTGGAACGTAGAACCTCCTCCTTTTTTTGAAGTCGGTTAAAAAACACCACGTGATTAATGAACGACCCCTGATTAATGAGCGAGAGAACGGCTCGCGTGCTACACGCTCTGTACCCTAAGTAGCTGTAAGCTTATCGAAAGAGGGAGGCAAACGAGCAAGCGGGTCACCTGATGGTAAGCGATCACCGCCACCCAAGATAACCAGCAACCCCAAGAGTCACTAGTCCCTTGCCGGCCTTTAAGGAAAAAAGGGGAAAGAGGAAAGGGAGGGCACTCTTACTGACCGAACGAAACGCAACAGAGCTTACGGCTAAAACTGTTTCCCATATGGAATATTCACCCAAATAAAGTAGAGTCGACATCGGCGCGTTGCCTCAGCACGCCGCCCAGTATGAACTCGGTGGACACGACGCGCGCGCCGCGCCGCCGCAGCGCGGGCCACAGCGCGCGGTCCGCGCCGCACGAGACGCACACCCAGCGCGGCCCGCCGGCGCGCCACACGCCGCCCGAGCACTCCACTATCACTGGAATAATGCAGTAACAATCAGTCATACTTATAATTATAAGCATCAGGCCTCTATTTCACCATCTTCACAATTGTCAGTTTTAAATGACAATTCCAACTATACTTCTTTGGCTATATGAAGCACGCTACATTAGCTCTTCAAGGCTGCAGTTGACACCGAAAAGTCGATTGCGATGATTATGATTAGGACGGCAGCATTGTCTAGTACCCATAACACAAGTTCTGCTTAATTTGGGACTAGGCCAATTGGTGTCAATCATAAAGCAGAGAGACGGGAGGCGCCTTTGGCTTATCTATGCACTACAATTTTTCTGCCACTATTTGCGGGGGACGAGGAACACGCGTACAACACACATCTGCGCTCATGTCAAAATTTGTTACGTTCCTACAAACTCACACTAAAACAAAACTGTCACACAAGTGCCAAAAACACGCACACAATCAACAGACCCTGATTATTTTGGGCAGACTTAATGCTAGAGTTTTGGCAGAGGGGAAATCGCGCGTTAACATCTAAATTCCTTTCCTACTCTAAGATGTCAATTGTCCCACAATATTTATTTATCGGTGCCAACTCTTATGAACTCATCATCACTCAGTAATAACACAACTCACATTTCATCTCCTGCGCGTTGGGCAGCACGTTCTGAGTAGCGGACACGTTGTATCCCTCGAGGAAGCCCCGGGCTCCGCGCAGCGTGGCCTCTAGGCTGAAGCGGAAGCGCTTCTCCGCCGCAGAGTCCTTGATTATGTACCGCCAGGGGTCTGAAGGAAAAAAACAGCATGTTACAATTTTACTATAGTTTTAATTTACCTGCACAGCATGTTAGGAGTAAAAAGGATCGACCGGATCCGAAATACTGTATTGCGTTCCAAAACACGCATTGCCGATGTTGGTGCCAAGACTGCCAGGCTGTAATGGGACCACAGAGCAGATACAGAGCAATCTGTATCTGCTCTGAGAATGGGACTGGGCATGCCACGTCACCCGCATGCATCCACACAGGTGGGCGAGAGTTGCCACAGAGCAGGTGCCACAAGATGGATGGCGGCGGCGTGGCAGGCCTAGACGACGGTGGCGGGATGATCTGGATATCTTTCTTAACGATTGGCCTGAAACCGCTAAAGATGATGAAGAACTAAGCCCCAAAAATGGCTCCATCACATAAGTACCAGTACCACGGAGGGCGGGACAAAAAGTATAAACCAACGCACCGCGTTAGTCAGCGATGACATACGTGACGTGCGGGCTTGTGTCACGGGAGTTTCGATTGTGAATATTATTATGTTTTGCACAATTTAATATTTTACAAATATGCCATCGTGTGTCGTGTAAAGTAATGTAAAAACCATACGGATATATGAAAAACACTAGAATTACCTTTCTTATCTAAGTAAATATAAAACAAACTTTTCGTATTTTTTATTTTTACGATCATCCTATTACTTACTATTTAATTTTTTTTTTATTGCTCGAATAGCGTAATAGGATTAGCGCGTTACCACGGTTTGGTAAAGGTTTGGGTTCGAGCCCCAATTCGAGAATTAATTGTTCTGGTTTTTCTGTATATTTACGCATCAGTTTGAAATTTGTGAAAAATAAGTAAATATACATTTTAAAAACCCATACCTGAATTTTGGCAACACGCATTTGAATTTTGGCAACGACTGTTTACGTGTCACGCTTACCAACTAAAGTGTTGTTGTCGGAGCAGGCCTGCACCCAGTCGGGCCCCACGATGGGCCGGCCCAGCCCCGCCGCGCACAGCAGCTTGAACGTGCGCTTGATCTGCATCGTCACCAGCACCGTGCACTCCAGCACGTCCGTCACTATCACTGCTCCTGGAATAATAGTAACATCGTAGCGGAAACGGTGGCATGTTGACCCGTTGTTGTAGTGCTTCGTTTATGGCCTCGTGGAGAGTGCCGAAACGCGTCAGCGTGGTGGTTATAGTTGGGTCTGTGTGGCATGTGTTGATTCGTGTAGCAGTTGAGGCGGAGGTGTTGCATGGAGACGCACATTTGCCGCACAGATATGTATAACTATTTTTCACTTGTGGTAGCGGGTAAGCAAAGTAATTGTTTTTAGTTGATTAACAGTTAAACTATACATTCACTGGCGACACGCCCCAGGTTTCCCACGGTTTTCTCAACCACTTATAAATTTAATTGGAACTTCATCTGGAGGCACTTCCAAGTCGAGCACAGCCGTACCATTATTTCGAGGCGACTCACGGCATTTTTGTGAGTGTGATCCAAGATACAAAGTAATGGTCAATAACGAATTGCGTCAGTTATTTTTATAATCCGTTAAATGTTACTTGTGGTTTGAAACGAAACTAAATCTATTACATAAAGTCGAAAAACCAGAACGGGATAAAAGAAACGAGACAGAGCGAGATGGCGCTCTACAACACCATTTTGACACGTTTCTCCCAAACAACGCATTATTTCTCTGGATTTTTAAAGCAATTCGATTCTTTGATCTTGGGAATCGCGAAAAACTTGAGAAAATATAATATTGGGTGTGTAAGTTTTGTATATTAAGCAAAATAAAATCGCAAGTTCGAATTTCGAGCCAAAAGCGAGTGATCTATTATCTATGTCAGTGTTGCCGTTCAGGGATAAAGAAAGCCATTCATTATCCTGCATTGCAGTCTACGGAAATTTTAAATTTACATAGATAATGTAATTTTTTATTGATAACATAAAGCAAAAAATACGTGTCCAATATTTTTTTCCGATAATTTGTCTGATGGACTAATTAGAAATATTGCTTTTTTACCCAGAGGACACATTCCTATTGCTATAGAGATTTCTTATGTAAATATGTACTGCAGTACCTGCATAATACATATAATATTCCACGCGGGCGGAGCCGCGGGCGTTCTCTGTTACCTTATAATTTCTTACCTAAATTCTCCAACTTGCTTCTCACGTCGTCGTTAGAAAACGCCGTAAACAGCACGTAATGCTTCTCACTCCTGACAGGCGTCGAGCAAGTTGTCCCACTAGGAGTTGTGCTGACTGACGAACTTTTACACGTCGGCAAAGACCTAGTCCGCTTAGGACTCGGCACTTCTAGCTCATTCGACGCAGGCCTTTTCAAAGATCTTGGAGAATCAACACTCGTGTCGGATGATAATAAATACACAGTACTGTTTTCGTGTTTAGTTTCTTTAGTATTCTCTTTAGTCCTCTGTCGTCTGCTCCGACGTACCATTTCTGGGGAAGCGTCTGCATTTTCAGCTTCTTTTTCTCTCTTATCTTTGGATCTTGAACTTCTTGCAGTTGTGGCTTCTTTATCATTTCTTGTCCTACTCCTAGATTTGGAGTCCCTTTTATCTTCTTTTTGTTGGTTATTATCTTTATCCGATTTTGACTTGTTGTCTTTGCTGTCATTTTCTTTTTTATTCCTGGAACTTCTTGTGCTTCTAACGCTCTTTTCCTCTTTAGAGTTGTCATTGTGTTCTGGTTTAGATTTAGACTTGTAAGAATCTTCAGATTTTTTCGATTTAGACCTACTACTTCTACTACTACTAGGCTTGTCTGAATCTTCAACTGGTTTGTCTGTTTTCTTATTCTCATTTCTGGATTCAGGTCTCTTCTTGGGCTCATCAAATTGCTTTTTAGAATTGCTTTTTTCTTTCTCTTTTTTCTTATTACTCTGACCTTTTAACCGCGAAATATTCTCACTTATGATTTCAGCGTCGATACTATCTTCAGTATCAAACAGAGAATTTTTAAGGATGCCTTTGCACTGTTTTTTAGCACTATCGTCGGAATGTTGTACTTTATAAGTAGGTTTACGAACTCGCGTGATAATTCTAGTTGGTAAGGATTCTTCAAACCTCTTAGTAAGATCGAGTTTAGCGTTAACCTTATTATTTCTTTTCTTTTTATCAAAACTAGTTCCCGAATCTTGATCAGAAATTTCTTCGGGCTCAGTATCACTTGACGATTCTGTTATCGATCTATGCTTTAATGTAACACTGGTTTTTATTTCTTGACTATCTGGAAGGTCAGCATTAATTATTTTCAAAGTTTTAGGTGTTTTGAGTCTATCATCACCATCTGAGGCTGTGGTTGCTTTAGGATTCTGTTTATTAACAACTTCTTTTTTATTCCGATTGGGAGTATTGCTTGCACCTTGACTCGTGAGTTTCTTTACTGGTGATAGCTCATTTTCTATATGCCTAAATCTATCGCCCATTTCATAATCTTCTACAGAACATGGTACCAATTCATCGTCATTTAGCAATTCTACAGGTTTAGGTAAATCAGATTTATTACCTTTAGGTGAATCTTGGCCTTGGGAACAAAGATCGTTAAATAAATCTTGTGTATCTTCGTAATAATTAGGGTCACCAACTTTTGTCTTTTCAACAGGGGTCGATGTTTTCGTTAGAACCAGTTTTGATACTTTTTTACCCTTCAAAGGAGTCGGTAGAGGAATTTTAAATGGACTACTGACCATTTCCTCTGAATAAATTTGTTGATCAACTTTTTCGCCATCATCTTGTGCATCATCAATTATAATTTGTGTTGGCATGTCTTCGAAATTATCTTCTTTAGAATCATCAGTAATTATTTGCGTAGGTAATTCTTCAAAACTGATTCCTTTGGTTGGACCATCAGTCTGATCTTTATTTTGATTAAGCTCAGCTTCAATTTCGTCATTTCCTAGAACTTGAGTAGCCATATCCTCAAAGTTGACTTCTGGGCTTTGCTTTGATTCTGTTATTTGATTGTTAATGAAATCATCTTCACAATCCGTAAGATCTTCATCATCAATTGTTATTTTTTGAGTGGGCAGGATTTCAATATCATTTTCAATATTTTTAGTAGACTGTATGTCTACATCAGTTGTAATCTTCTGTGTAGGCAAAACATCGAAGTCCTCGCAATCTGTGGAGCTGCCTGATAGTTTTCTAATTTTTTGGGTAGGTAGTGTGTCTATATCGGTTGTGATCTTTTGTGTCGGCAAAATGTCAAAGTCATCACAATCAGACAGATCACTGGATTTGGAAGGGATACTTTTTGAACTTAATTGTATCTTTTCAATCCTTTCAATGGGAGGTGAAACATTTGCAGGTAACAGCGGTTGGGACTCAAATTCTTCTTGAAATGACTGTGTGTTAATTTCATCAAATACTATTTCATCATCAGAGTCATTTTTTTCTTTAGAAGTCTCATGAACACTTTCAGGTTTCTTTGACTCAATCATGACGGCTTCTTTTTCTGCTGGAAACACCTGTGTTTCCGCATTAAATATACTATTGTCATTCTCTTTATTGGCTGCAAACAAATCAAACTGTACATTTTCTTGGACATTAATTTTGCGCACTTGAGGTAAAAGGTCTGGTGGGATTTGTGTTGCACATTCATGTATATCTTGTACATTCTGAGTGTCCATAGCATGAATGTCTTCTAACTGTTGCGTTTCTAAGCCATGAATGTCAAGTAAAGGCGGCTGTGTTTCCAAAAGATGCACAGAAGGTGTTGGAGGTAATTGAGTATTTGCTGTATAAATAGAATCTGTATTATCATCAGTTTTGTAAGGCACTTGAGTTTCCATTTCATGTATATTTCCAGCACTTTCGTCAATGACTTTGTTGGAATGGTTTGAGTTCGTAGAATCATCTAGAGAACTACCAGAGTCATCTAAACGGAAATTAAATGATTGTGACTTCTTTCCCGACTCCCAATAAGCATTGTCTATCTTCTTGGAGCCCATTGGCTGAATGGCAACAGTTTTGTTTGACGGTTTTAGAAATTTATTCATTGGACTCTTGAATTCCGATAATGGCTTTGGTTGTGAGGGCATTATGAAGGAATCATCCTGAAAAGGAAAAAAAAGTTTAAATTAATCTGCATTATGCATCATTATTTAAAATTTTAAAGATTGACATCTTCAAAAGGTAGCCAGGATTAATTTTAGTCCTACTAATATCCTATCCTAGTAGTTATATGTACAATAATAAGTTATAAATAAAGTTTGTGAGTGAGTGAGTGAATAAGTATGTATGGATGTTTAGCTTATTCCCTAGATTAAAACATAGGCTATCTTTTATCCCAGATAATTGTATATTTCCCGCAGGATGGCGATAACCGAATTTTACGCGTAGTAGCGGGTAACAGCAAGTAGAAACATAATTATTATCTTACTTTATCACTGACTTCTGGTGACTCTGGCACTAGGACTGATGGTGCCCCACATCGTGACACTTGTTTAGCCGCTGGCACTGGTGTACATGGAATGTCTAGAGCCTGGGTCATCGGTAACTCATTGTCATCTTCAAGCAGTCTGAACACTCCGAACACGTCACCAAACTGCACCATATCTCCATTTTTAAGAGGGTGGGGTATGTACGGTTGCAGAGTTTTCTGAAAAAAAAAAATGTGCGACAGGTATTTTTGAAATGAAAAACGCTTTCATTTTACAAACCACATTTTATAACGAAACAGATTTATATTAAAATGGCAGCTCTTAAAGAAGAGTAGCAGCAATAGGGTTCTAGAAAAAAAGGCATATTTTTTAAAGTACCCTATCTAATGATTATTTATATAGAGAAAAGAAATAAAAATGACAAACACAATTAAAGAAAGATTAAATTATAACCACCCATTTAAATAAATACTTACACCTTGCACTTTTGTTTTATTTGCAGAATCTAAGTCCATAAGCATAAATTCATTTCGGTTTAGTACATTTATCACAGCATGTTGTCTCGATATGGACTGGAAAAAAAAAAACATTAAATGATGTATGAAAAACGGTAACAAAAACAGCTATAAACAAGAGTTTTGGCATGTCCTTTTTGGTAATGAAAAAATATTTCATCTTGAATAATAAGGAAATTTTAAAAATCTCTAACTGACATTGCTTTAATGAAAATAAAATAACTTTTGCTGTGTTTAGTATGTCTATAATAATACATTTTATTAGTACATCCATTGTAATCTTATCTCATTATTATTTACTTGAAACAAAATAAGCAAAGCAGCACTGAAAGCCTAAACATGTTTTTTTATCATTTTTTATTTTGCTCTCCATTAAATAAGACCTTAGACCATATTATAAAGCTTTGGCCTTGCTTGTATACTTACATTCAAGTTTAGGACAATGGGGCATGTCTGCGGGTCTCTGCCAATTTTGTTTGGACCCTTTTTGACAGGATATTTGGCACCACATATTCCCAAGAAACCAACCTGTAATATAATGCTTTTTTAAATGTATTACTTGATGCTGTTAATTTTTGTGCCCAAGGGAAGCTTTCACTAATTACAATACATTGCGAAACAAAAGGCACAGCCGAACAGGCATATAAATGAGCAAATCCTACAAAAACAATTAATTCATGCATGGAACATGGTATTAAGAATGGGTAATAGCCAGTACATTGGTAATACACTTAGCTTATTATGCTCTAAGTTAAGCAGTTGCTCAATAAACACCCCTTCATTAAATTCTGTACCGTTATTCGAAACCTTACAATATAATAAGAGAGCAGCGCTCGATTTCGTGACGGAGGCGGTTATACCTTTATATCTTTAAAAAAAAAAAACTTTTCATTTGCTGGCAACACCAGGCAGCACAGGCTAGTTTTTTAAAAAGGGCCTGCGCTTCAAGTTTCCTCATTGGCGTCTTGATTTTCGCTTGGAGCGGTCATACTAAACTGAATTACAATGGGAGATCAAGAACGTAATACAGAACTACCCTCCAGTAAGCGGAAAGCTCAATTTGAAAATTCTGTTGGAAGTAGTAAGCGTGCACGTTACGAAGATGTTTTAAGTAACTTAACACTACAGGTCGCAAATATACAAAATTTCCTGTCGAGTCACTTTCCACCAACAGAAAACCCGCCGTCACCAAGTGAAACCGTGGAAGTCCACGGGGACGACACTATTGATTTAAATGCTAGCGGGGAATTATTTTCAGATTCCGAGTCAGGTTTGCCCAATCGAGAAGAAATAAGTAATACTAAACCATTTTCAATGACGTTAGAGACAATTGCCAAGGAGCCTTCCGTTCCAAAGTCAGCTCCAAATCATTTAGCCTCCTTGAAACAATTTCAAAGATTTGAATCGTTAGATTGGGCGGAAATTCGGTATTCCGAGGTTCAAAAGAATTATGTATCTACCCCCGGTTTTGTAGAATTAGAGACCAACGAAGAAATAAAGCCTTACGACCTTTTTAACAACCTTAGTCACACTGAACGAGGTTTCGCGGCTATATCGTCAGGTTTGCTAAAACAATGCGATGCTATGGAACAAGGCATTCGTACGTTTATGTCTTGGATAGGTTCAGCTGAGGTCGTAGATACCGTAACAATACAAAATAAGATAAATGAGATCTTCTTGGAAGGCGATTACAAGAAAATCTCGTCAGATCTTTTACAAATGGCATGCGGTCATCGTGCTGATTTAGTACAACAAAGGCGCGATAGTATTCTAAGGTCGGTAAAAGATAAATTTACAAAGGAGAGCCTCCGAAAAATACCGCCAACATGCGACAGTCTTTTTCAAGTCGACACGTTCTCAGCTACATTAGAAAAGAAGGGCGGTACAAGCAAGGTTTTTTGGCCATTAAAAAGTGAATCACGATTTAATAAAAAAGCCGCGCAGGCTGATTCAAATCAGGGTACGAAATCCAGATACTCATTGCCCGCGCAGGGAAATCAACCAACTTTTCCAACCCATACACAGCCGGCTTTGAATAACTATTTCTATTCACCACAGGCGGGAACCGCGCAGATTCCTTACTATCCTACAATACCTGTACCTACTGCGCAAGTTGGTTACGGTGTATATGAACAATCTCTTGCAAGACCGCCCGCGCAGGGTAATCGAAATTTTCGCTCGCAACGGGGCGCAAGGGGTCATAGACCAGGACCTTTTAATAACCACGCCTCATCTAGGCAACCATACAATGATTCAAGAAGGGATTCTAGAGGAAAGAAAAAATTCTGACTCAATATTCCAAGCAGGTCAGATTTCGCAACGTTTAAACGTGTGGCAAGCTTACGGAGCAAGTCCGATAGTATTAAAAATAATTCAAGGTTACCGCATACCTTTTTATACAAGACCAACCCTACAAATACCTTGTTTATCCAACCATCCCCAAGTAACTTTACCATCGGACGAAATGGACCTAGCAATGATTCGTTTAATAGAAATGGGGGTATTGGAATCAATACCACTGGCCCCCAGTTTTATATCTCGAATGTTTCTAGTCATGAAATCAGACGGTACACACCGCCCGATATTCAATCTAAGAAGCCTAAACCAATTCGTATATGTAGGCAAGTTCAAGTTAATAAACATTCAGACAATTCCAAGTTTTATCCAAGCCTCAGATTGGATGGCCAAGATCGATCTGTCAAATGCCTACTTCCATCTCCCGATAGCTCATGCCCACAGATGCTTCTTAAGGCTAATTTACAGAGGAAAACTGTGGCAAATGACCTGCTTGCCGTTCGGCCTCTCATCAGCTCCCAAAGTCTTTGCCATGCTCAGCAACTGGGTAGCTCAGTTATTACGCGACAAAAACGTCAGAGTAATTGTCTACCTGGACGACTATCTGATTGTGTCCCAGAACAGAGACGAACTGGAATCTCACATAGACCTAGCATTAAATATACTAGCCTCTCTCGGATGGCACATAAACACCGAAAAATCTATTTTAACGCCACAAAGGACCCTTCAATTCTTGGGCATAATGTGGTGTCCCCTCGCGAACTTAAAGTGGCTACCGTCAGACAAATGTCTGGCTCTCCGAAAGAAACTAGAATATTTACTAATAAGGAAGATGGCAAATCTGAAACAAATGCAAAGTCTAGTGGGCTCATTGAATTTTGCAAGTTTCTGTGTCACGAACGGACGTTTAAATCACCGATCTCTACAACGGTTCTGCCAACATCTTCTCAAAACCGATCATTGCAACCAATTCCTAATACCCCTAGAAGCTCAAAAGGAGCTCCAGTGGTGGTTACAAAATCATACGTACGCATCAGTCATTCACCAATATCCGGTGTCACACCATCTGACAACAGACGCTTCCGGTCAGGGCTGGGGCGCCCAACTGAACAACCTTCAGATACAGGGATTTTGGTCATCGGAGGAAATGTTACTGCATTCAAATGTAAAAGAAATGCTTGCGATTTACAAAGTTTTTATAATGCAGACACACCTTGCCCAAACGACAATCTCGGTACAGTCGGACAACCGTACGGTATTAGCATATCTCAAGAATCAGGGAGGAACAAAATCCCGACAACTTGCAGATCTGACAGCCAGACTCTACAAAATATTAATAGCACGGGACATTTTTCTGTCATTACATCACCTTCCCGGTCTGTACAACGTAGAAGCAGATCATCTATCACGCCAAAAGAAAATGCCAGAGTGGCATCTACTTCCCCGGTTTACTCAGATGTTCTTCAAAAGATTCGGAACCCCAGTGATAGATCTCTTCGCCTCTCATCAAGCTCACGTTGTCCCACGTTACGTGAGCTTGAATGCAAGAGACTGGAACGCAGAGTTTCACGATGCTCTGAGTCGAACATGGAATTATCCCCTGGCATGGGTTTTTCCACCCCCTTTCTTAATACCACGGATTCTAAACCATTTAAATCACGCACGGGGTCGTTACCTAATTGTAGTACCCAAGTGGGAAAAAGCTTTTTGGCGCCCGGACCTAAAACGACGGGCAATAGCAGCCCCATTCACCATTCAAAATCTGAACAAAGTTCTGATCGACACAGCGACAGAGGCTCCCCCCTCCGGAGTTCTGAACATGACCATGGAGATCTGGAAATGTGGGGGTGGGATTCGGCACTGAAAAACTGGACCCCGGAACAGAAGAAATTTTTAAAGTCTAGCTGGCGGGAATCGACCATTAGAACATATAAACCGGCTTGGCGGCGTTGGTGTGATTGGGCACAGCATAACAGCGTTAATTTTAGCAACCCGAACAGTACAGACTTAGCTAGATTTTTGACAGACGTTTTTCAAAAACATAACTTTTCTTACAGTACTATGGCTTTGCACAAATCCGTTGTGTCAACCTTATGCGATCCAAATAAGTGTAGACAACTGAGTTCTCACCCACTCGTTCGTCAGGTCATGAAATCGGTGGCAATCAAAAAACCAAAACACGAAAAAGCTCCAATCTGGGACATTGACACCTTATCAAACTGGTTGAGCAAGACCCCTACTGCCACTATATACAAAAGTCTTTACGAATGCTCAAGAAGAACAGCCTGTTTACTGCTACTATGTTCAGGTAGGAGGGTTCACGACCTGACATTGCTCACAATAGAAAAAGAGAACTGCGAAATTAAAGATAATTCTGTAATTTTTTGGCCCCAGCATGGATCAAAAACAGATGGGCCAGACTATCGCCAACAAGGGTGGTGTATTTTAAGTAATCAAGAATCGCAAGCTTTAGATCCTGTTTATTGGGTAAAGCTGTTAATAGAATTATCAAAAGAACGGAGAGAAGAGAAACTGATTAAAAATCTTTTCATCAATGTTTGCGGAGATCCTAAACCTGCTTCAAAGGTTACAATCGCAAATTGGATTAAGTCTCTACTAAGAGAAGCAGGAATTATTGCCAGTCCAGGGAGCATCAGATCAGCAGTAGCATCAAAAAAGTGGGTACTAAACTGTCCACTGGATGAAATTTTAAAAAACGGTAACTGGCGATCTTCAAACACATTCACAAAATATTATAAGAGGATGATTAAAGGAAATCCTGCTAAACAGGGTTCTGTGACTAGATTATTCTCAGTGTGTTGATTACATTATGAAAACCCTACACATGCATTAAATAATATATGAAAAATAAATTAGTGACACCATTAAATTTTTATTTTATTTTATTTTATATACTTGCAGCATACCTAAGTTACAGGAAATGTTATTATGATTATACTATTTGAGTATCATTTCCTGAAATCACATTGGCATCTAAATACACCAGGCGATAACAAACAGCTCTCATTATATTGTAAGGTTTCGAATAACGGTACAGAATTTAATGATAGCGTTTTACCTACCAATAAAACGCTTATTAAATACTTACCTTATTCGAAACCTTACATACAAGCTCTGCCTGGTTTTTAATTTTTAATTTTTAATAAATTTCATAGCTTGTACATGAGACACAATGAGGAAACTTGAAGCGCAGGCCCTTTTTAAAAAACTAGCCTGTGCTGCCTGGTGTTGCCAGCAAATGAAAAGTTTTTTTTTTTTAAAGATATAAAGGTATAACCGCCTCCGTCACGAAATCGAGCGCTGCTCTCTTATTATATTGTAAGGTTTCGAATAAGGTAAGTATTTAATAAGCGTTTTATTGGTAGGTAAAACGCTATCAATTGTGATGTATGCTTATCACTTGGCAGAAGAGAGTGGTTAACCAATAATACTGACCACAAAACTGAAGTGGAAGAACTATTTTATCACCAGATGCTCTGATAAGAGGTGACATTCTCATGGTTTTCTCTGCGATAGCTGGTAGAATTATGGGTAGACAAGTGAACTCAAGGCATTGGGCTCAATAAACTTTAACATATGAATAGAGTCGTTTTGCCTCTTGAACAAAATTGCTTTCCAAAGGAAACGACGCCACTGCGTGGAGTTAGTAAACAACAACACAAACCTGCTCCGGTTCTATTCTTTCAGATTGTGTATACTGCTCCTGGGTACAATCAAGCCTTTGAGTACACTCTATCTCCATTGTAAGTCTAGTTATTTATTATTCCATATGATTTAAAGCGTTACAAAATAATTTCCCGGCAAACGGGCGAGCGACGCATTCCGCAGTATTTCAACCGTCAATGTCACTGTCAACTTTGACAGCTAATCTCTTATCATAGATTGTAGACTGGGTGTGATCGAGATCGAGGTTTAGTTGGAAAGTTATTTTTAAAGATTTATAACAGGGCCATGTTTTATAAAGTTACAATTTACGAGCGGAAGTCTCTTTCTAACAAAAGGTGATAGAATAAGGAATAAGACTTCCACATGTAAATTGTAACTTGTAGCTTTTTATAAAATATTGAAAAATACATGTCCTGCCATATTATATGTTATTTAGTTAGGTTTGGTTAAAAAATACGCAAAGGTCCCTTTCCTTCGGCAACAAAATAAAAGGATATTATATTTTAGATAGATAGACAAGTTACAAATATCAACAATTTTATATTAGACCAATGTATTAGACGGCCAAGGACAACTATGCACATAACTGTCAAATCTCCTATCGTTTTTGGACTTTTTGGTATAGTTGTTATTTCATAACCTAAGAGCCTATTTACTTGATTCTTGATTATTACTATAAAGTAGTTCATTATTGTTATCCTCATTTGCAGTTCAGCTTCTACGTTATATCTACATTCCATTTTTACTTGTTTGCATTTCAGTCTAGTTAGTGTTCCTTCGTATAGAAGCCGCATACACTTCACTTAACGGATAAGTAAGATTTATCAATAATACAACTAATCAAGTTAAGAGTAAATTTTTAAGCGTGATGGAGGCGGAGCCGGAGACGGAGACCAAAGCGGACAATGTGTCTGACACGGAGGACGTTCCTAGTGATTTCTTCGACGATTTCACTAAGGAGGAGTTCATGGAGGGTCTGCAGGTGATCGATAGTTGGGACGACGGGGACAAGAAGCGGCGAGCATCGCGCATCGACGCCGAGGCCGTGGACAGCGTGAAGGATCTGCGGGAGCTCATCGACGGGCGGGAGGAGGGCGAGCGCCGCGAGGGTCGCGACCGCGGCGACGCGCTCGCCCCAGGCAAGCAGGACGACTGGGAGCGGGACAGCCAGGAGAATTACAATGAGGAGCGTCACGTCGAGAACCGCCACAACGAGGATCGCCATAACGAGGATCGCCATAACGAAGATCGCCTCGACGCCTACATCCAACCCGGAAGCCGCCGGGACCCCAACAAGACTAAAGAAGCCATTAAACGCGACAAAGAAGTCAAGGTCAAGGAGTACCTTGCCAAAAGCCTGGTCGCCACCGACGAGCTGAAGCCCCCTGGCACGGAATTGGATGACTTCTTCAATGAGAACAAGCACGCGAAGCAGTCTGCTGTCGAGGAGCCGCCTAGGAAGCCAAAGGAGCGGTACCGGTCGCCTGTGCGGTATCAACATCAACATCAGTATCACCATCAGCATGTGTACCAGCAGAGGAACGAGAGGAACGTCCGCCGAAGTCCTAGACGCAGTCCGCGCCGCAGCCCGCGCCGCAGCCCCCGCCGGTCGCCGCCGCGTCGCAGCCCGCGACAACGAAGATCTCCGTTGCAAATCAAACGCCAAAATTACAGATACAGCCCGCCCCGGAGAAGCCCGCGGCGCCGCTACTCGCGCTCGCCACCGCCACGACGCTACGTGAGACGCTCGCGCTCCAGGTCTCCACTTCCTCGAGACAGTTTCCTGTACCCTAGGGAAACCAGACTTGAACATCCAAATGAACATTTTGACATCTTGGAGCAGCATTATGCTCCAAGTCCATTTGCAAATGATTTGCCAGGGTATTCATACCCCCCGAGGCCTGAATATGAATACCCTGGCTATGCACCTCCCTATGACTATGGTGCAGGCCAGCCTCCTCCTCCAGCTGTAAGCCTGGCAGCAATTCCTTACCCAGCTGGGCAGGTGCCTCAACCTGTTCCTGCTCCGGTTATAAACCATACTATGCCAAGCATGACCCCCATGCCGCCGGGTACAAACCCCGTAAACCCTGCGATGCCCCCTGCTGCCTTGATTCCTCTTCCCTCCCCGACCATGGTTCCAGCTCCAAACCGTGCATCTTCAGAGAAGTCCTCAGCTTTATCAAAACCAGTCAAGGACATTACGAAGCCTTACGATGCATTGGCTCAAGTAAATATTGTCTTTTACTTTAATCATCCTTTTTTGCACTGAATTCAGACCAGCACTAAAGCTGTGTCTGCATTGAGTGTGAATTCTAATCATTCCTTAATTAACTGTGTGAATTGATCATTATGTATATTCTCTCCTCAATGTTTCAGTTAGTGGCAGAAGGTAAAATTTCACAGGAGGACTATTTAAAGCTGGCTCCTACTAAAGGTAAGAAAGTGATTTTTTACATATTTTTTTATCTGAATTGAGTCTTCAGAAACGGTTTACCTATCTAATAAATAATACTTACTATGTTGAACCTTCTGTTATTTTTGTTACAGTCACAACTCCCTTGGACACAAGCACTAGAGTGATGGGTGGGTATTTCTGTTTAATTTTCGTGAAATATATATATATTTTTGAACTTATTTGTTTCGTTGGTTTGAATGTAATACTTTAATGAGTGCTTGAAGTTCAGATAAATCGCCGTGTGAATGTCGTTTTAATTTTTTAATATCCTTTTAAGTAAATTAGTTTTATTTTATTGATGGTTACACCGGCTTCGGTGCCACAACAAACAAACCATTGATCTTGTAATTGTTCGTGCGGCATTACGTTTTATACTTATTTGTTATTTTATCGGAGTGTGAAGCTAGTGACCGTTTTGTGTTTCCAGTGTTGAATCGGTGTAGCCAAGCATTGAACAAGTTGTCTGGCAAGTTGGTTCTGCCGAGCCGTTTGGTAATGAACAACAATATGTTGGGCGTGGAGCCGAAGTCTCTGGCGCCGCGGTTCTGCTCGCCGCTGAAGCGCCAGGGCGCCGTGGAATTCCACTTCACGAAACCCTGCGACGGGGCGGCGACGGCGCAGCAGAACAAGCAGCTCGTGGACAGCATCATCAGCACCATCGGCTTGGAGAAGATCGTCTCGAGACCGAAGGTGAAAACCCGCAAGGACGTGAAGGACGCAGCGGTGCAGACCACGAAGCCGTATTGCGACGTTTGCGAAGTCCGGGATTCCGTGAAGATGGCTGACTGCAGCACGGCCGTTGACCCCGAACATTTCAGCGCGACGGTGCACACGCAAGTCGTCGAGCAGGATCTCATGAACTCGAAGGCGGTATTTGCTCCGAGCGGCAGCATCGCCGACGGGGCGCCGATCTCCATCGCGCACCTGACGCCGGCGCAGCTGGTGTCTCAGCTGGCAGCCCGCGCGAAGACCCTGAAGCAAACCGAACCCGTGCCGCCCACCCAGTACATGAGGCGCAACCCGCAAAACTACGACAACCAATACGACAATCAGCAGTATCACAATAACTACAACTATCGCTATTAGATTAGGATTAGGTGTAAAATAAACTAAGTCCTGGCTGAATCGCTATAAGCTGGTCTCTATGAATTTGTCAAGCAGATACTTCTGCAATATTATAACTGTGGACGGGTCACAATTTAATTTACTCTAATCATCCATTTGTTTTAATTATTCGTGTTTTATGCTGTACCCAGGGAATGCATATAAGACACTGTACCAATCAATTTAGTTCTTCTAATCTCTTCATTACTGATCCAGTGGTATAATTTAGAACCATGCTTGTATGATGCGAATTAAGTAGTTTTTCAGACATCAGCCCTTTCGACTAAGGTAATCTGGTAATAAAAATATATTGTTTACTCGGCCCAGACCACCACTAAGAATGGTGGCATTCGGCGAATTATGCTCAAACATCCCGTAAAACCCAAACTTTTATTCTGTAATTTATTTATCATAAGTTTTTCGGGTGTTTCCTAAAGATACGCCTAATGTTTACTACCAAGAGCTGCAAATCATATTTCAAATTAACTTTTGTAATAGAGCTTTTGGTCGTGAAGATAGCATGTTATAGTTTCAGTAAGCTCTTATTTTCAGGCCCCTACACCAACTTTACAATTGTCAGTTTTCAATGACAATTCGGTGTCAATTGCTGACTTGAAGAGCTTTTGTTTTAGCGCGCTTCATATTGTCAAAGAAATTTAGTTCGAATTGTCATATAAAACTGACAATTCTAAAGATGGTGAAATAGGGGCCAGGTTGCGTCAATCTTTATGACCCGTCTGTTCTACTCGAGAGCCGCTGCGCAGTGGCACAATTTAGGAAACTCACTCGTCTGGGTCTTTAAGATTAACGCAAGCTGTACCGCGTACTTTGCTATTTTATGTCATGTTATGAATGTTTCTTTCATTGGTGACGCCCGTTGACTTACCAACACCATGGACTTCAGGTTAGCGCTGAAAACGTCCGAACCTAAAGAGCACTAATCGAGCGTCAGCCAGTCTCCGCAGTCTTAGTTTCGGCACGTTTGGGCGAACGACATCGCTATGACGTATGGCTGTCATCGAAAAATGCCGTGTTGTACTGTACTGGGACACATGTTTCGTGAATTTTGTACTAGACCCAATACAAAGTCCATGGTGTTAGTAAGTCAATTGTGACGGTAACTTTTTTTTAACACCCACGTAATTAACTACCGTTAAATACCGTTAACAAAACGGGTGTAAATCGGATGAACCCAGCAGTGGAATACTAAGTTGCAAAAGTTGCCCTTTAAGTGCGGTGGCAACTGGCAAGGCAGCGATTACAGATAAATTCTCACACAAATGAAATTAAACGCTTAGGGTAACGGAAAGTATCTTGTTTTATTTTTGTCTAACCCTACAATTACAATGGACTACGCAATAAGCACGACTGTTCGAGGACCAATGGCACCATTCGGCAGTTCTTCGGTGCGGATGAAGATGGAATCAAGATTTCTCCAGACTGCGCTGGGTATTTCGTGAACGGTGTTCCCAGACAAGTTGGAAGACTAATCGGGAAGTGGCGACGAGCTGGATGGAGAGAAGATCGTAGAAGATAATAGAGCCTCAAGCACCAATATTCGAATCCTGCGTAACGTAATCGGTATCGTATCGCCATCGAGAAACTTCATATTCAATTTTAGTACCAAATACGCTCACGGGCGGCGCTGCTCCGAACAGCATACAAAATTTCTCGATAACGCCACGTTGCATTCGAATCATGCTCGGAGGTCAGTGATCTGAGCATAGAAAAGTTTCTTGTGAATTATTTAACTTTTTTATTCTCAGGTCACGAGTTACTTGTGAATGTCTGTGTTTGTTACCAGACAGCCTTACTAAACTTTGTTATGATATTTTCCTCGGCATCAGCAGCTGCGCTGCAGTTGAAAATTCACGACGACAGCGGCAGCCGAACAGGGGCGGGGATCGGCTGCAGTCCAGGGTCCCGGGGATACAAAGGCCCCTAAGTACAAGCTGGCCAAGTGAAGTGCCAGCATTATAAACCACCAAACTTTACAGAGGATTTGAAGCGACAAGGTACGGTGACGACTACAGGCCGAGCCACACCGGGTGTGCCATCGCTTAAGCCAGTAGGTCTAGCACAACTCACAGCGAGACTCTTATCTCGCGCGAGAACAACTGCCCGTCCTTTTCTGTCACTCCGAATGCAACGGGACGGGTAGTATAATCTCGCGCGACAAATTAAGTCGCGGCCAGTAGTGCTAGCCCTAAGTACTGTGTCCCACGGCCTGCTTTCGCACAGGCCAGACCGACAGGCCATGGGAGCCGTCAGATCCGATGAGGCCTGCGGCTCAGCACATAGGAATAAGGCGCTACTGTTGCGCGAGGTCTAAAGAAATGTCAAATAGTACTAAAAGTTGTAGTTTTTTCACGGTTTTGCTTTAGCCATACTTCAGGACCTCGCGCGACAGTGGCGCCAACTGGTGAGCTTATAAACGATGGCCCTCATTCAGCCGCACAGGCGTAGCACGATCCGGCCTATATGAAGCCTAATTTATGTTATTGTTATTATCAAGAAAATATTTCGTGTATTTATGGTCACAATAACATTATTTTGCATCATAATTAAAATTACAAGCTTGGTAGCTAATTTGAATTTCATAAAGTTATTAACTACAAAATGATTTAGTTGCCTATAAATTATTAATTCATTATTCTTCTAAGAAGTCGTCAAGCCATTTTTCTAGATCTTCTGGAGATTCAATAACTGGATTTTTCTTGGGTTCAGCAGAATCAGTCACTACTGAAATAAATAATTAAAGGTTTTAATAAATTATTAAGGTACTAAATTATTTATTCACTGATCAATCAAGATTCAACATAAAGGGTTTAACAGATGATAGGTATTCCAAAAATATTTTCTTGGAAACTTGTTTTGTGGATATACGATGTTTAAGTGAACGAAAATCTTTTTACCTGTTTTCACGACTTCGCTTTTGGTCTCAGGTTTTACTTTTTTAACTTCTGTTTTCTCAACAATTTCTACTTTTTCATTTGTTCCTAAAATAATATCATCAATGTTGTCAATAATTTCATTTTGTATAGGTTTAATAATTTTATTGGAGTGTGTTTCAACTGGTGGTTCATCTCTTTTGAATACTATTTCGATATTGTCGATTTCAGGTGTCACTTTAATATTTTCTTGTTCAACATTATCAAAATTAATTTCGTTTTCAACTGGACCAGTGTCCACTGTATTATCCGATTCAGAATGATTTCGTTCTTCAACAACTTCCGTCTTACTATCATCTTCTTTCAAACTTTTGATTAATTTCTCTTGAAGTTTGGACTCAGTTGTTGCTATTTTAAAGTACTTATGTTTGTACCTATTCGTTCTATGATCCATAGTCTGTATATCTGTTTCAGTAAATACACTCTTGTCAATACCGTTTCTTTCATAAAAAGGGACAGTGCAAAGGGCAGTGGCTAAATCATTCATGTTGATTTCGAAATATTTGTCATACAGCGATGGGCCTGTTGATATGTCCCATGATTTCTCGTGTTTGAATTGGAAATGACCCCCAATTGAAAGAGGTGCTTGTATGAGTTGCTGTAAAAGAGATAAAATTACTAAATATATCTAAGAATTTTCCATTTTGATAGTAGAATGTGGGTACCATAAAGCAGACAAACGGGAGGCGCCTTTGCGCTCAAAATTTGTTATTTGTTATGTTCCTATAAACTCACACTAAAACAAAACTGTCACACAAATGCCAAAAACGCGCACACAATCAACAGACCCTGATCATTTTGGTCAGACTTAATGTTAATTTTGGCAGAGGGGAAATCGCGCGTTAACATCTGCATTCCTTTCCTGCTGTAAGGTGGGTACAGAAGGTATTTGTGAGCCTTATTTAAGGTCTATTCACCACTCTGTTACCAATGCTAACAGGGGTTTTCAGTAAAATACCACCAACCACCATCACCAAAGCTAAAGGCAGCCAAAAAATATTACTTACAATAAAGGAACATAGATAACCTGTGGTTTGAAAGTGGCAACTGGTAGACTAACACCGTAATTACACTAAATAGGGGGTCTTGTTGGTACACTTTAGGTATGAAATGGAACCCTAAAAGCATTTTTACCTCATAGTCAGCACCCATATTCTCCTGTTCCTCCACCTCATCGTAGCTCTCAATGGGAACTTCATACTTCGCCCAGTTGCTTTGTATTTCCTTCTTCTTATATTTCGAGTTGGCCTCCTCAGTGATTTTTAGGATGTCATCAGTTTCCCTTTTCAAGCCTTTGAAGAACTCTGGTCCAGGCTCTTCATAAACTGGTTTGTCAGGGACTATGACTGTAATTTGATTTTCAATGGTAGGTAAGTATGTCAAACTTATTAAGGTCAACTTTGAAGAGGACAGGTAAGTGGGAAGAATGTTATGGTGCTCACAAATATTTCAATATTTATCGTATTTGTAAGTGCAAGCTAACTGTATATTGTTATTGCCCAAATGGATTATTGCTACAAACAAACTTATGAATCTCTGTTATTATACCTACCTACTCACAAGCACAATTAATCACCCACTCTATTTTAATTATTAACTTACTGTAAAAGTATTCATTGATAGTGTCAACGAATTAATACAAACCCCTTAGTCACATCAATGCAATTCTCTAAGAGCTTGCCATTGCCAAGTCTCCAAAATATCAGGGAAAATTTGGTGGGTGAATATGATTAATTGTGCCAGTAAGGGTATTTAAACAAATTTACCTTTAGGTGCATGAGGAGTGTCTTTTTTTCCTTCAGCTTTTTCACTTGCACCCTGGTGGCGCTGCCGAGGTTTCCTTTGTTCCTTTGGGTCATTTTTACCTTTTTTCTGTCTGTAAATTCCATAATTCTAAAAATTTTAGGGTGTTCAATAGATTAAAAGTATGCTTATATTTACATAAAATTTGCAGGCTATTATTTTTATTATGATTTCAGATCAGCTGTTTACAAGAAGAGCTAAAGGCTGACGCAGTATTTAGAATGATTTAGAATACTCAGATGTTTTAGTGGGAATACGAAAACACCTAACAGAGAGTCGCTATTTCAACATAAACACTCAACTGACCATTCTGAACATGACAAAAAACCCGTTCTGCTAAGGGTTTTAACGACTGGTACCATTTGGCACATTGTTATTCATGAAATTCCATCATATTTGAATAATGTAAACTTTGAAAAATAACTTTCTTCTTGGCTTGTTCAAACTCTCATTCTGCCCGGATTGAAATAGGATTAGATAGTAGGTATGTAATATAATGGACACTTACTGGTTTTTCTTTGATTCTGAGTCGGGCATGGTCAGCAGTATCTTTGAGAACTTTGAGAAGGAATTTTAAATAATGCAAAAGAAAAGAAAAACAGCTGGTCGGCGTGTTTTCAGTTTCACAATCAAATCAAATCAAACTTCAGATCGGAACAAAAAAAATTGTAGATATTTTTGACGTCTGTCAACAATGTTGGGATGTTACGTAGGTCACCGAAGCTGTTTAAGTTAGTTTTAAAAGCGATTGTAAATGGCTAGTCATATCATTTTATTACATTACATGGATTGGTTTTGGTTCTCGGGGCTTTGTAAGAATTGGAACTCTAAATTTTGTTTTATTTAATAAGCCTATCAAGATAGATTCTGTTTCAAAACCGATAAAGTTTTAAAATCATCATAGACTCGAACTCCATAAGACGGACCTCATGGCCACGGCCACGGGGAATTACCTGGTAGGTACATGCCTGGTACCTAAAATGAATTTAGTAAATTGATCAGGTAAGTAGGTGGGTTTGTTCTGTTTGTTGGTCCCACAGTTTTCGGCCTAAGCAAGTTGTCCCTCTATCTCTCTAGTAGTTCTTATTATTTAAGTAATCTGATCTTCGGTAAATATACTTAATACCTATCCGAAAATTAATCGTGGACTTTTAATCACTGCTGCATCGCTCTCTTAATGTCACTAAGTACTTTAGTAAAATCATCATCATCATCATCATCAGCCTATTTACGTTCCACTGCTGGGCACAGGCCTCTCAGAATGAGAGGGCTTGGGCTATATAGTTCCCACGCGGGCCCAGTGCGGATTGGGAACTTCACACACACCATTGAATTGCTTCGCAGGAGTGTGCAGGTTTCCTCACGATGTTTTTCCTTCACCGAAAAGCTCATAAATTACAAATGTAATTTCGCACATAAATTCCGAAAAACTCAGAGGTGCGAGCCGGGGTTTGAACCCACGACCCTCTGCTTGAGAGGCGATAGGTCAAACCACTAGGCTATCACGGCCTTAGTAAAATAATACTGTGCAAATACGAGACTCAATTGTGAAAAATCTCAGCTTCAACGAGGCTTCGGCAAGAAAAAGTAACAAATGTTTTTCTTGCATTTCAGTCCACCTTTATTCTTTAATAAATAAGGCCTATTGTAGAGTAACTGAATTGCAGAGCGTTGAATGAAGGCTTCAAAGCGCTCAGCGAAACGTGTTTTGTGACTGGATTGCTGTGGGTTTGAGAATAAACGAGCGAAACGGAAAGGAATTTTTGACCTAAGAAATATTGTAGGTACTTACGTAAATACCTACCTAACGAGATGTCCAAATCGAGATTCTACTATAGAATTTCTATAGCTTTCGCTTACGCTTTCGAACCGTGTGCTGTGGCTTGTAGGTAGTTTCAACTAGCACTCCAAACTCATATCACACCACCAAATCCTATCCTATTGACGGCCGAATAGCCTAGTGGTTAGAGACCCTGACTATGAAGCTTGAGGTCCCGGGTTCAAATCCCGGTCGGGGCAGATGATGATGAATATGAATGTTTGTTCTCGGGTCTTGGGTGTTTAATATGTATATAAGTATGTATTTATCTATATAAGTATGTTTATCCGTTGTCTGGTACCCATAGTACAGGCTTTGTCTAGTTTGGGACTAGGTCAATTGGTGTCAAATTGTCCCATGATATTTATTTTATTTATTTATTTATCCTATCATTGAAATCGTTCGTAAAATTGCTTCAGCTTATTATAAAGGTATCTATAATGTTTTTAATGTATTAGTGGAAATAACCTAATTAAGCAGGTAAGTACCGAAGCATTTAAACTATTAAATCAACGTTGTTTTTCATACAGTACAATAAGTAGTCCTTACCTTTCAACTCAACACTCCCCCGCAACACCCAGTGAATTTGACTTGGTGAAAAGCTAGTTTACTTTCGCTAGCTCTAGCTAGAGCTAGTACCTAAGTAAGTATAAACTAAACACTACTGTACAAAAGAAAATAGGATGAAAACACAAGTTACAACAATCAAACTAGAGTACAAAGGCGGACCGATCCCTTTAAGGGATCTCTACTAGCCAACTTGAGTGGTGGAGAGGAATAGTTCACTGGGCATCGACAAAAAGTGAGTTCATAATAAAATTATAAATATACAGAGACAGTACAATAGGTACGTAAACTCATACAATGGCCTACCATATTACAATATACTAGTTGTACAAGTCGCTCTCCGTCGAACTCCGACTCACCCTATAGGTACCTATTAGGCATTTTTATACTTGTACTATTATCCGCGATTACCTTTTCATTATGTCTAATGCAATTAACTGCGAATCATTTATAGTAGTTTATGCAACTGCTACATAATGAGAGTCCTTAAAACACGAGTGTGTCTTTATGAAACGAGGCGAAGCTGAGTTTCATAATAGGATCACACGAGTGTTTTAAGGCCTTGTAGCTGCTAGCTACATTATAAATTAATTAAACACGAAGATTGACATCTGCTAAGAAACAACGAAAGTATTAACGTTTCGCCGCGCGCGCGGGCACTCGTCGCTCTGAGAAGTGCGTGCGGTGTTTGCGCATTGACGTCTGCGGGCGAAATGTAAACTACTTGGCACTGCGCGTATTTATATTGGAGCCACACCGACAGCATACTACGAAATGCGCGTGTATGAGTGCAGCTCCAAAATCACGCCATGATCACGCCACCTTTTGTGGGCGTATTTTCGATAGCGGGATACCCCGCTAGTTGAGCATAGTTAAGTTTTGTATATGTAGAACCCTTTTGTAAATAAAGGCATGCCAATTCGATCGCAAAATTATTTCACTCCGCACCTTCTACGACGTTCCTCAAAGCCTAATTATGTGGAGTTGCATACATTACTTTATCTACACACATATTATAAGTACTCTAAGATGGGTTCAGAAGCCGAAGGCATATATCATACCGACACCTGTCACGAATTTGACTGTTTTTTTTAATCATAGACAAACATACCGAGCTGACGTTTCGTAAACTGTTTTTTTTTCGTAAAAAAAAAATCGATATCACATTATTAATTATACATGTCGGACTGAACTCGACTTATATATGTGAGTGATCCGTTTTATTTCACTATGATTGTAAATTACGTTGGTCGTCAAATTCGAAAAATTGAATTCGATATCGAAAAGTCATTACGACATCGAATTCGATGTCGTAATGACTATTACTTTACTGCAGGACCTGCTGGTGGAGGTGGTTGGCGGCGGAGGCGCCGATGTACTGCAATGCTGGTCATTTTCTACGGTTTCTGAACGCATTTTAGAGGACTTATGATATGTGTGTAGATAAAAACTGTTATGTACATATAGGTGAGTACTTTGCTTGTAAACTAGCGATCCAGTCACAAATATATCGCGTAGGCGGGTAGTGGGCGACTCTCCCCGAGTCCACTGTCTCGAGTCTCCCGGCCACCCGTCTGGCAAACTACAATAGCGCAGTACAATCAACATGCAGATGCAACAAAAAAAAAAGAAGCGTCTTATTGTAGTCGGATTGAATTATGACGTTTGAGGTTCATAATCATAATTTGTTATGGGCTCCATGTTTGTGGCTCTGAAGATGGATTGTAAATTGATCGTGTAGGCCGATACCACATAATCATTTACGTTACGGTATTTCTGTATGAAGTAGGTAGGTATATAGGGTGGAAGAAACGAGCGCCACAAGGACGGCAAAAAATATCTTAAATAGAATGGAAAAACAAATTTTACGCAAAGGAGACTTTCCTTTGTTTTTAAAACGAATAAATACTCCATTTATGGATTTTTGTAAATTCGTCTGCCATAACTGTGAACCGAGCCGGTCAAATATGACAACAAAAAATTAAGTAGGTATTGTTTTACCCTTTTTTATGACTATAGGTATCTTTTGAATGCGTTGACTTGGAAGCTTGATTTTTCAAGGGTCTGCAGGTTTGATATTTGGTATTAATTTCAGCTTGCTACAAACTTCCATGCGTTCCAGAGAAAAATGGTCTTCTGGACAGACAGACAAATGGACAACAAAGTGATCCTATAAGGGTTCTGTTTTTCGTTTTGAGAGGTACGGAACCCTAAAAACAGTTTTGTGGTTCAATCTCCGGTTAACAAATCATATTTTTTGTGCCGTGTTTTCCGCTTGCGTATTACCTACATAGGTACGCAAACCTTTATAAGGGCCATAATCAGCCAGTTGAAACCACTGCTTTTTATAACAGAGTTTATTCAAATTCATTTCAGACATATCGGTAAATCAATGTGCGCTTTTGTTAAAATGAAAAAATTCCAGATCATAGTGAAATACAAACGGATCACTCACGTACATAAGTCGAGTTTAGCCCGACACAATCCGTTTTAGTTTCATGTTAAAAGTTCCAGATCAGAATAATTTCACATTGTTATACTTATATATATTTACCATAACCGATTTAGCTGTACATAGGGCAACATAGAGGTCACTTAAAAGTTGTGACCACTGAAAACGTATTAAGGTTTACAACCCATACCTAGTTTGCTTGATAAACTATTGGAATTAGGCTACTCAGTGATATTATGGAAACACATGATTACTTATTAGCTTTATTGGCATGTACAATTCCAGACATTTTTTATTTTGTTGCACGCTCGGCGGCGGCCATAGGAGACAGAGTGCAGCAGTGCTGCCATCTTTACAGGACTACATATATAAAGGCCGGTGCACAATCCTATTAGGCGATATACACAATATAAACCAGCGCCTCCTCTCATTTTATCACAGTGCATGACAATTTTGCAGGTTCTGCAATTACGCATGTACTACACAATCAGGAACAAGGAAGGCTGAGCGCGGCGCGAGGGGTGCGTGACGTGACGCATCGCGCATGCGCCGGCCGGCAGGGGCGCGCAGCCGCAGTCGCCACGCGCCCGCTCCCGACGCAACATGGCGTCACAAGGACACATTTGACAAGCGGGAACACAACAAACGTTATTATCAACTCGTGCTTGCTGCTGTTACAATCAAAAGTGTTGTGCTACAAGTGCTGTGTTAAGTGTGTTTAGGTGTCGGACCGGCGTCGATTGATTCCGCAAGGTATGTCGAAATTTGAAAACAATAACAACCGAAAATAGATATTGTATTCCAGTTCGATTTGTTTACTGTTTTAAAAACGGCTTTTATGTGAATTAATCTCAATTTATCCAACAGTTTGAGTAGTAAATATCCTGCTCCG
The DNA here is from genome assembly GCA_963691665.1 of Clepsis dumicolana. Classification (NCBI taxonomy): domain Eukaryota; kingdom Metazoa; phylum Arthropoda; class Insecta; order Lepidoptera; family Tortricidae; genus Clepsis; species Clepsis dumicolana. Next base: position 11,878,766 of record OY829520.1, on the reverse strand, counting down.
TTTCTTGACCTACCCGACACACCCCTGTCTGCCCCAGTAGGTACTCTACAACCCCTGCACCCTGCAGCCCTGCGTCTAATAGATTTGTTCTATACGTGGAGCGATCTTAGTAGAAGAGCGTGCACGATGCATAGATAGTAGGTATTTACGTACCCTATGCTTATTTAGCTTTTTCTTTCAGTTATTTATTTCGCTCAGACAGATAGACGTGATTTTTTATTTTTTGCTTTGCTTTTTACGAAGGTACCTACTTACCTACTTTAATTCTTATTGGAATATTGCTTCTTAAAAAAAAATTTGCTTACTAGTAAATTATGTGCTTACGTATAGGTACCTATGTACTTGGGTACATAAATAGTTATAATTACTATTAGTACCTAATACCTACTTGTTTACGACTCGTTCATTAGATGCCCCTAGGATATGGTTGGTAGAATGTATATGCAATACAATCCTTCCTTATAGTATTAAAAAACCCTAGGGTAGGTATTATTTGAGTTTGATTATGATGATGATGATGACATTGATAAAAATTCCATATAAGCAATCGGACTATTAATACCTACCTAATAATAATAATAAAACAGGTAGAAAGTAACACGATGTCAGCCACACAGAACACGATGAATTACAGAAAATACAACCGTATCTAAAATCATGGATTGTCGTCATCATCAGTTGTCATACCTACCTAATTTAAAGCTTTAAATATCATTCAAGTATTTGTAAGTGAACTCATATGGAGGAGGATGATTCCATTTCAATCCATCCAGATGCCGACTCGACTGCGCGAATCTCTCAACACCCCCGCCCGATTCAACAGCTGCGGTCGAATGAGCAGAGCACCAAAAAATACCTAGACCAAAAAAACTTGAGGTCAAAGTTCATGCTGTGATTTTTTCCCCAATTGCTTTTCTGGCTGCCTTGATAACGCAAACTTTAATCAATACCATGTACCATCACATCATCATCAGTATCATTTCAATCAATCAATCATGTTTGAGCGATCGGACAACGGTCTTAGGTTTTATCATGGAAAAATCTTCGTGTAAACATCAGTTCTTAGCTAAGTAAAATAGAACCAAAATATTCCAAAACTATTGTTATTTTATTGTTCTCCATCCTAAACGAACGAACCAATTAAGTTGAGGCATCTTTCTTGCCTAAACTCAATTTGGCGATTGCGAATCAATAATTAGGATATTAATTAAAGTACTTTCATATTAATATTAGCAGTAGATTCTTTCAGCTTCTGTCATATCAAAATTCTTACACCCTTGGTGCATTTTAATGCAACACAGAGCATCCAGTCTTGCAATCTCTTAATCGAGACGTCACAGAATCTTTGATAACAGTATTGTGTGTACCAGCTGGGACAGAGGTGATATTCTCTCAGTTGACAGTATTGAGTTCACTGGCTTCACGCATAATATGCAAACAGTCAAAATGTACATACGCAAAATCTTCATCATGACAAATTTACAGTACGCGAAATAGTGGTTAAGTCTTAAATCTCGGTGAAGTGAAGTCCTCGAGACCTGATCTCGAGGGAATGGGTAAGCCTAATAGATCTTCAAACCACACTATGAGTGTACCTAACTAAGATGAAACGTATGGCCATCAAGCAGATTTTGCAACATCCACTATTCAATGGTCCATAATTTCCTAGCCTCCCACACCGAGGCGATGTTTACCTTAGACTAACCCAGCTCGCCAATTGTGACGCATATGGCAAACATAACATTAGTGTGAATTCAGCAAATGTTTGTATAACATGAAGGGATGAATGACCCTTTCCGTAGAGTCCAAAGATGACAAGCCGGGATCCAATCGGATTCTTTCCGGTGTACGAAATTAATATTCCGACAAGATCGGCGATGACGCCACTGCGACTAGCTGTGTCTACATGGTAGTTCCGTACAAACAAAAGTTCTAATTTCAGGATTCAATTAGTTCATATGTTTTAATTATATTCCAATTCTTGCCTTTGCATCGATGATTTTGTCGCTTCGCTCTTCATGTTTAATTTGCGAAAATTGCGAACTCTAGGGATAAACGAATTCAAAACCTTACTCCGAGTCTGATGCATCTTCATCATTTGATCTGAGTCTTCTATACCCACGCATTCATAATGTAATCAATTCAAGATAAGGTATGGAAAGCACTAGCAAAAAGTGAGCCTTCAGTGATGGGAAGCTCCTTACTCAGTTGCCAAAGATACCACCAAATTAGTTTCACTGTGGCGAAGGAAGCTACAAAACCCTCAGTTTACCATAATACGGTTAAAGCATAAACGAACCATGCACCAGGCTAAAATTATTGGCGCTGCTGGCACCTAAATAACCCGGTAACTGCATGGTGTCGAATGTTTCGAGTTACACAGCACATATTACACACTTGCTCTGCATCAGTTGCAAAATCGGATCTGATTACGACAACGAAACAATATATACTTTGGCTTATGCCAGAATCGTGTAGCATGTGGTTTATCTCCGCAAAATAACTTTTTCCTTGGGGATAAAGAAAATAGAAACCGCAGTGACGTCTGCCACATCAGGATTTGATATATTAGAAAAGTAAGTACTTATTTATACACAAATTAATTTGCCGTTCTAAATAACGCGAGTTTCTGTGCTTGTTTTAATCTACCATGAGACGTCGGATCGTCTCACCTCACCTCACCTCACCTATTTAGCAGGTTCAATAATGCACCTAATCAAATCGCTTACTTATTTTAGTGTCGACAAAACGCAGTGCAATGTAATGAAGCAGCATGAATCACGAACACAATGTAGCAATTCGGAAGTTTACACAAAAACACAAATTAATCGTTCGACCGAATGATTCCATTCAGGCATCGGATTACAATATAATTAAATACTGTATTTTTGCAGAACGTGTTATAATAACAGCGCCGTATTGTGTAGTCGACACTGTTTAACAGCCATGTTATTGTACACGTTTGTATCGCTTCGCTTTAAGCTTCCACTTCCAGTATTACTAATCACAGGCTTTGATGAGTACTTGGTTAAACATGTATAACATCAGTATCATCACCTCCTTCTATGTCTTTAATAACTAAACAAGTTTCTCGGTCTAGCCTCTCATTTCGTCCATATCAATTTAAGTTTTGCTTAAATCGTGTAGTTACAAGACATATATGATACGGAATCCAGTCAAGTTCAGGGAAATTTAATCATCAATATCATCAAATCGTCATTCATGATTATACAAGGTAGACACCTATTCACAGAAGGAACCAGAAGCACATGAAGATGAAGATGTGTAAGAATTTAAAACTGTGCGAGCATTATATTTATGCTAATGAAGTTATGCTAATGGCCATTAGAACAATGTGTGAAGATTTTAAGTAGGTATGTGGCGAATGATATCATACAGATTAACTTGCGTGCAACGTGACACTAACTAGGTAAAATCATTTCATTTGACTAAACGTACTAGACATTAGTTATTTCTGTACTCGCAATACGGTTAAAGGATGTTCGTTTACTTCCTTCCTTGTGATTAAATATTTATTTATAATGCATTATTTACACTGAATGACTGAACTATCTTCGTGTCATGAATTTGTATTTGTTTATCGTAATCGTAGGCATTGAATGTTGTGAAATGAATGGAAAGACTAACATTGAAGAAGAAAAGTGTAAAATTGACAAAAAAGATGATTTGGTTTGAGATTTGGCCGACAACACATGATTCATTGGTGCTGTTTTAACAACAATCCAAAAGTTGTTAGATTTATGTTGTTACTGATACATTTCGATCTTGTTTGGATTGCTGAACCAAATTTACCTGTTGACTAATCTAATGTCTGGATAAAATACGGACAAAAATGTTACTCATAACCTGAAGAATCTAGATAGAAGGAAATTATTCATGTTTCAAGATTTGGTGCCTGCGAATGCTAAAAGGTGAGTCGGTTGATGAATCATTTGCCTTGCCGACTGGACCTGATAGTTATGCGTTGAATGTGAGTGATTTTTACGATTATTACTTATAACATTGGATAATATATGCATGTGAACGCAAGCAATATTTTCCAATACTACGAATATCCGACGTATTCCAATATATTTCCGCTTTATCGTAAAAACTATTGCGCTCTATGGTGCTTTACTGCAGCCGCAATATATTTACGTCTGCTATATGACAGAACCATCAGAATTAAAAAAAAAATTTTTGCTATCTCATCATCCAGAACAAAATATAGGTACTTAGCTATTTTGGTAACTCTTAACCTTGGATATTCTATTTATAGAGTCTCATGGAAACTGCATTGAGATGTTACTTTTGAGATTCAATAAACATACAGTGATGCTTGCCTCAAACATTTGCAAATATTTATGTGTTTTGATGGTGTTTTGTTCAAAAACAATGAAAGGAAATAATTCGAGGCGAGGTGCAGGTAACTCTTCTCGGAGTGGGTAGTTAGTTCCCTTATCATTCCTCTTGTCGGTGTATATTCATTTCCTGTAATTGTTTTTAAACAGTACACCATCAAAACACGTAGATATTCGCAAATGTTTGGTATATCACTGTTCTCATTGAGCCTCAAGATTATTATCTCATTGTAGTTTCTGTTAGACTTCATAAGGAAGCGTCGCCTTAGGTATCCTACGTACATTTATAGACTTGGAGGAGTGCCAGTGACTTCGTCCTTACTCAATAGATAGCGTTATTTAAGCACTAGAATTGCCTTTGTCGCTTCAAGCAGGTAGTGGCATTTCAAAAAGTGTGAAGTAATTTAATTATCTTCATGCACAATAAAGCTCGATTGAGTATTGATAAAAACAATTAAAACTATTTTTAACCGACTTCAAAAAAAGGAGGAGGTTCTACGTTCCACTGTATGTATTTTTTTTTGTACATCGATTACTCGTTCAATTGTAGACCGAGTTTTTTATTTTTATTTGAAAGGGTATACTCCTGAGGTGGTCCCATTGTCACCAAGTCATGATCTGATGATGGGATCCCAGGGAAATCGAGGGCAACCCTCAAATTTTACAGGCACGTACTATGTGTTTCATATATATTCTAAGGCTATTCAAGTATTTGCATCTGGTAGTCATCATCTCATGATGATGAGCTGATGATGGAAGGTACAACTCCTTAGCGGTTAGGAGTTGGAGGATAATTCTGAAAATAAATGAAAATAATCGATTTATTGATTATTTTTGTTTTTATTTTTATGAAACATTCATAGAATGAAATTCAACATACAATGACAATGCAAAGAAAAATTCGTTAAGCAGCTGGACTTGAACCAGCAACCTCGGTAATCCGTACGTTGTATGTTGAATTCTGAAAATGTTAAATCATTATTCGAAAGGGTATATACTCCTGAGGTGGTCCCACTGTCACCAAGTCATGATGTGATGATGGGATCTCAGGGAAATCGAGGGCAACCCTCAAATTTTATAGGCACGTATCATGTGTTTCATATATTTTCTAAGGCTATTCATAGTTGTGATTATTTGAAGACAGATAGGAGGTATCTTTTAAGATGCGATACAAAATATATTCATATAGTAACTTAATGTCGATGAATACAATCCCTCTTTCTTGAAAGCAGTTTAAAAATTACGTCTTACAGTCTTTTTTAGGGTTCTGTACCTCAAAAGGAAAAAACGGAACCCTTATAGGATCACTTTGCTGTCCGTCTGTCTGTCTGTCTGTCTGTCAAGACCCTTTTTCTCTGGAACGCGTGGAGGTAGTATGCTGAAATTAATATCGAATACTCAAACCTGCGATCCCTTGAAGCTGTGAAAAAAATCAAGCTTCTAAGTCAACGCAATCAAAAGATACAGTCATTGAAAAAGTCGTTTCCATACAAATTGCCGTACTTTGAAAACCTAAAGGGTACTTCCAGTTGTTCTAGAAACTTCGAATTTGGTATGAAGGTAGCTCTTATAGCACTACCACTCCGAAAAGTCTCAAAATCTTAAATGTTTATGTCTGTCTGTAGATTTAACAGACCAATATAAGTTGACCCCATACTGCGTACATTTTGCTTAGGAGCAGGGCTTTGCTAACACTGGACTTCTTAAAACACTGGGGAAAAGCCTTAAAATCTTTCTACGGAACCCTCGTGCGCGAACCCGACTCGCACGTGGCCGGTGTTTTAAAGATTAATTGACATTTATTTCGATAGGATTTGCCACGCGTCTGCAAAAGCGCGTGACTTCGTCATACTCTCAAAAAGGTAACCGACCTTCAAGAGATACACGAAATAAAAACAAGACCTTTTTATTGCTGAAGTTGATTGATTAATATACCCCTCGTTCAAGTTTCGGGCTTATTAGTAAGTTATATCTGTACCTGAACCAACCGCTCACCCCCATTAATATTCAAGGAATTCTTTGCCGACGGCCCAGCCGGTTCGCGAGGTCTTTGAACCTCCAAATTCCCCTCCGATATTTAAGATCGATCTATATTTAGAACTGCATACTCACCGGTTCCGAAAACTATTAATTTCATAGTTCTCAGTAAAATGGGGGTGTGAATGGGTTATCTTATCTCACCCGGTCTTTTCAAAAATACTATAGCCATTGCAGAATGATCAAATCTATCTGTTTGGGTCCTTAAACAATGTCGTCGACGTACATTATACACTAGATAGATCAGCCCTATTGCAACGCAAGTATCCTGTGCTTACTTGCATTCATCTATTGCCATGGCATGCTTCTGTCAATCCTATTTAAAGCGTATCGTATCGTAAGTATTACTGGTTATAACATCACATTTCTTTAAAAGGCATAAAATATAGGCGTCGTCGGATAGATGACCACTTTTTTTCGTCTGTGAGAATCCCTATAATTGGATTTCTCCTTTTGCTTAGCCACGTGCCTGTTTTGGTTAACGTGGAAGCTTCGTTTATCTCCGCCAACAGATGTTTTGTCAAATTGACGCTTCGAACAGGAGGTTTATGGCAGGAACGATAATTGAATTTTACTATATTACAGGAATCCGTCCAACGTCTTGTAGCAACACCACGTTTTAGATTGAACACTTGCATAATGTATTAGCTGTGCCGTGCCGTGTGTGCTTTACCTGGCAGCCATTTATTTTTTAATACGATTTTGATATAATTATGTTCCGGTTCCAAGATATTTAGATTCTAGATGGTGAGCAAATTACCATCGGAGATTTTTTGATGTGCTCCTAATATGGCGATGGCTGCATGTCCCTAACACAGGGCGGCTTTTACACGAAATCGTTTCACGAATCCGCGACTGCATCAACTTTGTTGTAACTTTCGCTGCAAAAAGAAGCAGTCTGCAAAGGCCATAACGGCTGCGCGGACAATTGAATCAGGTATGTTTTAATGGCATTAGTACCTACTGAAGGCCGATGGTCAAGTTTTTACCCTAGAATCTTCTCTGACCCGTTCGTGATTCAATTCAGTATTTTTTGCGTCACAAGTGGATTAACACTATGCTATCTCTTTGCGTTATCGAAATGTGCATATCTGTCTCTATCCTACACAACCAATTTAAAAGAGACGGATAAATCGTCTTCAATCAAAATTCTGCTAGCCGTACTTGACGACCAACTTGCGTTTTGCACGATCGATCGTGGTAGGAATAAAACTGCAGTTATTCGAGGCATTCATTAATTACTAGATACCTACTTGTTTTTTAATGCGCTTTAATTTATTTGCTCTCGTCTCGGCGATGTATGAAACAATTTGTACGAAACGAATGTCATACATGATGCATGAGTTGAAACAATCTTTTTAACAATCTCCACTTGTCGAGTTTCTGGCGACCGACGTACCTATCCATGTAAGTGTACATAGACTAATTCACTTTACTCCATCATTCTACTAATGGTGGAATAGTATACCATACCTATATTTGCCCTTGGCTGTGTTAGATTTTATGCATACTGGCAACAACCTTTTGTAATTCAATATCAGACAAACATGTACCCAAAAAGGGTTGCTATCATCCTTTTTGCTTTATCTATCTGATAAACTGAATGAATGGCCATATAGATAAAAGCGGAATATCCTAAAATTGACATTACCATGCCCAAATGCTTTTTCCTAGTTTTGAAAACTTATCCCAGCCAATCAAATTTTTCTTGTTATCTATTGTCCCATTAACATCCCTGTAAACCTTCGTGTTTTATGATATGAAAACCACAGTCAACCTTTGTAGTTACATAGTTTAACATTTTCTCGATACACGCGGCTAACATAACTGAAGACTGAAACCCTATAGGAATTCTAGTACGCGACATTCCCCACAAGGAAAGGAACATAACCTTTGACAGCGGGTACTCTTTGGTATCATGTTTCAATATCGATTTGCGTATCGCCTTACATCTTCACTGCACCATTGACATTCACTGTTTGTAGGGATTCTTGGCTATTCGTATATAAACTCTTTTATTCCAATTCTCCCTTGGTATTCAGGGCCTTCCGTCTATAAACTACCTATGTCTTGAGACTAAATCTCTGAAAAAATAGTAGCAATTACTTTACGATAGTCAAGAATAATCAATAATCAACAATTCTCATGGAAGTTTTATGAGAGAAATCTCCATCAATCAATTTAAAGATTATTGGACATTAAGTATTATTGATTTATTTATTTATTTATTGCACAGTACATATTTCGAAGGTTTTTTCGTGTCGGGTCTTAAAGTGTTTCCACGGATGTCATCACCGCTTAGTACTGTGCAAACATTGCTTTGTTGACCTTTACGCTCCTTCCATAAGTGACATAATTGCTCCCTTGGACTAATTTTCCAGACTACGTCTCAAGATCTCATATTTGCGCTTATTTAGTAATTAAAATGTACTTTTATAACTTGTCCGAGTGTTGATGTTTAGTTTCATTTCATGTCTAGTTTTTTACAAAGCTATTAGGTAGTTAATCTGAGAATCGAGGATGGCGTCAATCTATTTCAGGACTGAGTTTTTTTATATTTCTTATTTACTCTTAAAATCCAGGTAAAAGTGACAATGAAATGGAAGGAACTCTAGCCACTTGGGCTTGTGCAGGAAATCTGACTATTATTTCCGTTCAGAATGTGTAAAGTTTATCTACAGCAAATTGTCATTCAACGTTGACAAGTTCTACTTTATTGTCACGTCTTATCTCCATCGCCTTATTTGCACGCTTCATCGCTAACACCACGCAATGCTCTCAGAATTCTAACGCTCCAGATGATTTCAGCTCCGACTAACCGTGTATTAACTGCATCCAAATAAATCTTGTTAACGCTTCTCCGGGCACGTGTTTATACTAATTACTCTACGTACGTGTTATATCTAAGGGAGCTTGCAGGAAGGACCTCTATAAGTAAGCCATCGAAAACTACATGCACGTACGTTTCACCAATCAAATAAGTTTGACATTTATTCCTCAAGCAGCAATGCTTACAATTATTTGAATGAGTCTTACTCATACGTATATGTCGAATTTCTTAAAACTTAAATATCTGTATGTTAAATCGAACCTTAATCCCGTTGAGATAAAGTCGTGTTCTTGGTTCAGCAGTTCCCATAAGTCTTTTCTGTTTTGAGGTGAATGGCACCGTGGGGTGTACTAAAGATACGTCTGTCGCTAAACTGTCGCTAGCTAGCATTGCGATAATATTCAACCTCTTCACGTTTTTCGTGTAGTTGTTAAAATTTTACTTTATTTTGTTTTGCTTCATTATTGAGGATAGTATTTTCACCAGGTCTATTCATTGCTGGTCCGGATTTGAAAAAAATATTCGTACGTTTCTGTTTTGCATTAATGTATGGAGTTGCCGGAAATTGATATTAATAATTGCATCCGTTAATCCGTTTTGGGGATCTATTGAAAATAACGTGTTCTTTTACTTTCAAAATATTGGTTGGGTTAACATTATATTGTTGTGAATTACGGCTTACATTCGAAAATATTTGTAGTTCCGAGAATTTTGATCAAAATGCATTTTTTTCTTGCTTCTGCAGATTGAATTTTTGAACTTAGTAAGTCAAACACAAGTTAAAAAATATATCATATCCCTGATTTCAATAACGTCTGCTAGGAGCTAGAAAATAAGTTAGTTCCGGAGTAGATCTATAACCATTTCGATTGTAACATTATAATGGATTTATTCCTAGCGTATTGTTGTGACTATGAATTCGCGCCATTTTAATTTACTCCCATTTTGATGCTTCAATTGATTTCATATCAAAAGGTTTGAGTTGAATCAAAATTTAGTCAAATTCAGTAGGTTAGTTAGGGTAAAGCTTATTTTTTAATGAAATTTAAAGACAAAGGGTAGAATGATGATATAGATAGTTAGATTAAACCATTAAAAAAACCCGAATTGGAACTTTAATGATGAAATGTTCTACCAACTTAGATTAATCTAAGTATTCCGTCTAAGAAGGCTTTTTATTTAATGGATTTTGCACTGTTACAAATGTACAAAAATACTGAAAGGAACAGGTGTAAAATATATCATTTTGAATAGCAAAATGGTTCCTGTGTTTTTATTAACCTCGACGTAAAATTATCTGTCTGTGGCATCATAACTCCCAAACAGATAATACCTACCGATTTCGATGCGGTTTTTTTATCGACATTTAGTTTAATCGAGATGGTTCTTATTTAAGTTTTTGAGATATTGAATTTTGTTCTTCCGTCCGTCTGTCTGTCTGTCAATCCCAAATACCAAGTAAATAAAAACGTTTGGACCATTCACCTAGATTATATTATCATAACATTGAGCACTAAGCAAGGTCTCAGAATGCAAGTCGGTGAAAATATCCGAAAAATATTCGTTCGTAATTTTTTTTTAAGTTTAGCGCCAAGTAACTTAAACCCGAACAGTACAAATTAGAATTAAATCGGCTATTAAGTTTTTAAATATAAAACACACCAATATTAATAAATAACAGCTTTATTACGTTCCGATACACTTGAATAGGCCTCATGAACAGGCCACATGAACACCCGCGCGCGCGCCGCCGCGCCGCCGTGTTTTGTTAGCGGCAGGAACCGCGGCGCGGACGTCCGACAAACTGCATTACATTTTTAACTGATACTACTATTTTTTTAACTGATGTAGGATCAGTTCCCTTAAAATGGAACTTAAATAGGATTTGCAATTTATTAGGTATTTATTTATTATTTATGTCTGAATTCGATGTGGTTATAAAATTGAGTTATCGAATTAAAATACAATTAGTTTTCTCACCTGCGACCACACGTGAAAGACAGCTACGTCTATGAGACTTACTACTTTCCTTTAATATTAAAATGGATTTCGAGCAAAACTAAACTACTTGTCATGTCTAGCAGATTATGATATATTATTTCTTATAGGAAAATCATAACGTTTATAATGTATAAATGACATGGTTACAAACTAATGATTTCACTAAAATTTACAAAGGACAAGCCTTAACTTAACTCTGCATTTCGCGCACATTATTGTCCTGCCACAGCCAGCTTATTTAATCCGGGTTATATATTTGTTTTGACAGAACTGAGGTCGGGTCTCAGTTTGAACGAAACTAGAGTAAGTAGGTACTTACTTCTAAAGTGTCTTCATAGTTTTGCCTTTAGCGTTCAGTCTCAAATGACCCTTCACCCTGCAATCCTGTTTACTGAGTCTGATATTAAAACTGATTTGCTCAAAATGTCCTCCTACCGCCTTTTGCGAACTAAGTTTCCTCAAATTGAATATAGATTACATAAAAAAAATAAGCCAAAAAAAAAATATTGAAAGTATTAAATTTTCCACCGAAACGACGGTATGTGCACAGTCTGAAAGAGCTCACTTTCTAACAATTGTGACTTGACAAAACACAACAATGAGTCCGACCATTCGATTGCCTTTCCATCGGGTTCGCGTTACGCAATCAACACGTAACTATTGTACAAGTGAATAATTAAACGCGATTCACACTCTGGAGAGCACTTGTCGTCTCGACAAGTGTTGGATTTTGCGGAAGAGTAGGTCTTTTCGATTTTCAAGTTGTTTGACGTACCTATGTCCACGACAGGCACCGACGAGGAGATAGAAAGACGAAAGGGTTACCCTAAATGAGGGGTCGGCAACCCGCGGCCCGTGACTGTTTTCGCCACTCAAATACAACCTGCAAGTGTTTTCGAATTTTTAATATCAGAAATAAATACGAGTTCTCTTGTTTCAATTTGCCACTATGTGGCCCTTGTCTGCCAAAAGGTTCCCGACCGCTGCCTAAATGAACGTAGATACCATTGAACCCTTATTAATAAGGTAAAGAAACTGCTTATCTTTAAAATTTGTGGTGCTCTACCGAGCTAAAAGTGCTCTAACGGGACATCTTTATCATACTCGTAAGGTATGAGGTAAATTGGTCAAACATTCGATGAATTACACGTACGGGAACCGGGCCCAGTAGTCGCGCGAGTAGAGCCTTGGAGTGCGGTGTACGTTACGCTGCCGCGGAGTCGTACGCTCCCAGAGGAAGGACTACGAATTAGTCCGAAAATATCGGGCTAAACTCGGTTTGTAAATGTATGTACGTGAGTGATGCGTTTATTACTTATTAGTGGTTTCCTTACAATGCAGTTTTTTTTTAAATAGGTAGATTGGGCAGTTATACAATGTAATAGGAATAGGGATACTTATTTCGTTACATTACTATGTACCTATAGGAACGTTGGTGGGAAAAAATTGTCCACCGGATTAGCGTCCATCTTTAAGGTTCTTTTGCAGCAAAAAAAAATAACCTAAATAATTTTAACTTTAAAGGTAATATTTTGACACTCGTCATCGGATTGAAATGACAGTTATTGAACAACTGTGGCAGCTACAAAGAATATACATATATACGCAGCTAGCTGTTTCCTATACCAATTGTCAGCTCATACAAAATGAACGCGAATGTGATTCCGAGCTAGTTAGACAAGACTACTGGTTTGGTAGTGTCAAAATCGATGTAGAGCTGTCAGTCTTTATCCAGGATTTAAGATTAAAACTAGGTTAACAGTATTGCTGCAAGTGACCTTAATTAAATGCCACACACGGTGAAACAGCAATTTTGTCAATCACAACATCTACTGAATACCTACACGAGTCAGTCTCTGCTAACTAAGTAGGTACAACCCATTTTTTCTGACGCGTCACATAATAGGAACTAGTAACTAGTCGTAAACGGTGCAAGTGTTCACGTTTCACTTTCACCTACATACGTATTGATTAGCGGTAATTAGCCCGTCTGCGTTACGTAGCCGTATCGGATCGGATGCATAGGATAAAGTTTATTCAGCTCTGTTACGTGGCTCGTTGACCTTAAAATGTGTCCGGGCTTCATTTAGATGACTATTATGCGGATGAACGAGAGGATAAAGTAAATACGGTAATTCGCTTTTATTATTTTTCACTTCAGTCTCACGAAATCTTGAATTGAGTATTATTATCCAAAAGAACCCCAACTACCGATCATACGAGTATTACTCTCCTGCGTCACACACATCCGCAATTTTAATAAAAGTTTTGAAAGCGCTTAGGAACTTAGATTTTCCTAAGTTGAGTCGTTCAGCCTTAACCTAGGAGTTAACAAGAGTCATCACCACATCATCATCTTGTTCTCATCCTTCACTCACTAGTGTGTTTAGGTTTACACTTAATTCGATCATCCGTGTTACCTTTTCAATCCATGTTTGTAATAGTCAAAGTTTTTCAGATGTATTGTAACCAAAGTGTTATTTCCGTTTCTTTTCTATTTTAACTTTTACTTCTACGTGGTCAGCTAAACGAGCACTGTCTTAAACTTATGCTATTTTCACTAGTGTTTACTTGACACTTGATCAATCTTCTCTCGCTCGATCACATCCGTTATTTTACTGTCGCAATTTGTCATAAAAATTCCATTCTTATTCATCTCCATTAAGTAAACAATCCGTACCTACTCTTCCGCCATTCTCTTTCCCTATCAATCTTCTGACCTTTACCTTTTCCTCCAAAAGGCATACATCTTCACCCTTGGCTGCGCAGGCGTTGGCAGCCGAAATATCCGCGTCGCCGGTGACCTCCATTCCACGGCACGCAGCGGCCTTCGGTCCGTCTGTGGGTCTTGCGTATTCCAGTCGCGATCCTTGTCGAGTACGCCACTAGTAATGCTTTTTATCGATAAATAATAGATCAGAACTGGTGGTACAGGTCGCTAGGGCTGATTTTGTAGGACATAAATGAAAGAATATATTACGCGTAGCTGGTTAATCGTAAAATGATCGGACTGACTGTTGTATCTAGACTTTACTAATAATGTTCTGTTTCGATTACAAATTATCTATGGTTTTTAGTAGTGTATTTACAAAACTGAAAACAGCGTTTTTCTTTTCCACTTTATGTTAAGTTCTTCATCGTTGTTTTACTGCCAACACTAGCTTTTACAATGAGGCATCGTAGGAGGATATAAAATTAATTGTTATTCTATTGGCGCCGGCCGCTGGTCCCCTTTCTCCGAAGAATCACCGACGCTTCCATGTTTTTCACATTTCAACATTTATTGTTAACTCTCTAAATAGATCCGGTTTCGTCTTATTTATTTATCTTTCCATGGCATTCTTGGAAATTCTTAATCTAATACTCTACTTAATACTAGATTTTCCTCGAGGAAATGTCAAGCAAAGCTGTTTAACGAAGATTCACGTTACGGACTTGGAACATAATAAACAGCAAGTGAACCACATTTATCATTTGCTAATGAAAGAGTTTATCATAACTATCCATAATGGAATGTAAATGTACGTCTGCACGGTGTTAAATAGGCTGTTTATCAACACAATGTAACTCACGATGCAGCCTGCGGCAAGGAAGCGGGATAGAAAGTTGCTTCGGCTGTGCCGATTGTTTATGGGCCGTCCGGGGGTGATTGTTGGCCCTTGTTAGCAACACCTTAGCGGCTAATAGATTGCAGGGATCCGTCTATGAGAACTAGTACTTACCTTAGAACTATGGGGCTAGGAGCCTAACGGTTTTTCAATAGATTGAGGGTCTTAAACATACCGGAGTATAAAAATGCATTTGTTGTGGGGAAGTATTTTGCTTGCACACTTTTTTCTACTATAATTATGTCCTATATTGACAGGTACACATGACAACTGAAACTATTTCTGTTCTGATTAACATAATAGAACATTTCAATGTCAATTTCGACACGTAGTTGGAGATCTGTGAAACCGGCCAAAGGGGTGGATCGTCATGTCAAGCAATGATATGATGTTAGAGACGTTAAATGGTCGGCCCAAGTTACAGGTGATTCGCATTATTATAAAAGCCAAAGATGGTTGATATTGATATACTGTATTTGGAGGGCAGAATTTGTTATAATCATTTGAACCAGTCTGTTCAATAATTAGACATAATCAAACGGGAACTCATCAAACCTATTAGGTAATCGCGGTCAATATCCCGTTTTCATTATGTCTAATGCAATTAACCGCGAACCATTTAAAACTGTTACTGTTCAATAATGTCAGCATGTGTGACAGAAATCTTTGGATCTCAGTAGGAGTATCTTTTTGTATTTTTTTATATATTTTTTTCCCAATTTTTAATTTTTACGGTTTTCCCGTGAATATCAATTATATTTTTTTATAAACTCACTGAAACATGAATACACTGAAAAAAACCCTGTTGCTGTTTCCTCTATGTCAAACGTGGTGTAGGGGGAAAGCACTCGACCCGGTGTGTCGAGGATCCAGGTTCGATTCCCGGGGTTCGCATTTTTCTGGTTTTTTTTTTCTGTGTATTCATGTTTCAGTGAGTTTATAAAAAAATATAATTTTAGAAATCTTTGGGACCAGGGCGTGTAAAATTTTTTGGTGATGAAATTAGTTCATCGATGTCCTGCAGGTGTCGGCTTAGTCAAGGAGTCTTTATTCGTACAATATACATATCTTTACTTAAATCCAATTTCTAAAGATGCTAATAAGACGTAGGCATTTGATAGCATTAAATCACATTCAATTCACCTTATGACTGTCAAAATGTGAATAGAGTTATCTTTTGGCATACTTTTCAGTTTGTGTCTTAGTAGTGACATTATGCTTATGCGGTACTTTAGCTGTATTCTTATGTTTTTCAACCAATACATCTTTCCGCTGTCGCTCATCACCCATCAGCCCCAGTGGGTGTCGCAATGACCTTGAATTAGTTGACGAATGACGAATCAATAGCGTACGAACAATGCTTTCCACTGGCCATTGTTTCTGCTTACACTCAGTTTTGCACTTATCGGGGCTTGCCGCTTGCGTTAACTTGTTGCTTTAGGTGTCGAAAGTGCTATGCTAGTATGTCGCCCATTGTTATATGGGTTTCTTAATAAGTAGAATGTTGGATGGTAAAAGAAAATGTGTTGCCTGGTTGCTGTGTTGAGTGAGAGTCCTACCGCCTTGTTTTCATTACCTACTTTAATCGCTTTATCAAAGAAGTTGTTTTTGACTACTATGACTATGTCTTCCTCTGTGAATAATTTAGTTTGCTTTGCTTGTTTTATAATCATGTCAAACTTATTCTTAAACCTACAATGGAAATCCGTGCTGCTGCTGTAAAATATTTAAAAGTTAAGGTCACAACTTGAATGCTAAGGTCTTAAAGATATAGCACAAACGGGTTTAATAGGTTTAAATAGGTATTCAATTTGAAAGTTCAATTGAATTAATCACTATTCGCCTATCAAACTGTCATATAAAACACCTGCATTGTTAATTTTAAACGTTCACTGTGGCGTTAATGCTTTTGCTCTCAGACTTCCCACGGATTTAGTGGTCGAACCTAATAATTATCTACCTGTTATTTGAACTGAATGGTGTCGTAATCGGAACATAATTTGATAAAAAAATCTGGAAGAGCTTAGCTAGCGTCGTTCGAAAAAGAAAGAAATTAACGGAGCACAAAAAGTTACCCGAGTTAAACGGCTGTTAACGCATAATCGTTTTGAAAAACAAACAACAATCACACGCAGGAGATTACCGCGGATTATGTAACTCTTTGCTTTTTGAACTGCGCACGCGATGTCCCACGTTAATATGTTTACACATTAAAAGAGACAAGTGGTATTATTCATGTCACTTTCACTCACTGCAACTTATCCCGGGTGACAAAGCTTGTCGCGATCGCGTGATAAAGCAATATCGGTCAGAGCATAAAAGGTTGTGATTATTTTGGTTACGTATAAACCGTTATGTGTTCAGCATTCCGTTGAAGTGTCGGATGTAAACAGACTGCATTTTTGTCGTCTCCTATGTATCACTGTGGCTTGATTTTTCCCACTGCGTTTTCTTTTGCTGACTTAATATTTTATACTTTCGTGTTGTTCTAAACTACGTCAATTATGCTAGGTTTTTTGTAAACCTTGACTTATACAGATTTTCCTAATATTTATAGTCTACGACGGAACAGGAAAACCTACTCTTTGCTACTCTGCGATTCTGCTCATGTTTTTAAGACTAGTTTTATAAATTGCTCTTTAACCCAACCTATACTGCCCAGATGCCCACCGTGTCGCATCGGTGAAGGGTCTGACCTCTGCGATCCACTCCAGTTCATCAGTATTTATTTATTCATTATTCATTCAGGTTATTCGCCATCGTTTGGTGCTAGAATTGTCGGTGACCTCCTTGGGTACGTGCAGTTTACTTAGAATGGTCGCAGTAAACAAAGACGGAATGAAGTTCTGCGGTGTTCCTGGTATCGAGAGGAGATATGCATCTTTGCTATTTAGACGTCAACGTTTGTGTTCTAGTTGATATCTGGTTTGGAATGGTGATGCAATCGTCGAATAAAAATCGATAGCAAACTATTAACTTTGGTAACTAGTTTGCAGTCATATTGCTAAGACGTCATATTGTCATATTCAGTGACGGTTTAGTATTAATTTTTAGTAAGATTCCGGTATTTTCCTAGTGCCGATTTTGAAGTAAATTCAAGGGCAATGATTCTCGAATCAGTAAATCAATATAAATACAACTTTGTAAGAAATCCGATTTTTACTTATTTGCATTTCTCTGGGCTGGACTGTCGATGCCAATAGGATAAAACCTTAGTTGATGGAAATGGTCCATTTTGATCTGAACTGTGAGTAATTAAAACCCGGACTATATTTCTGAGTTTCTTTTTTTACTCCACTGCTCTAAATAATGCAGACCCAAGCGGACGACGCACAACTGGGTGTGCGCAAGATTCCATTCAACGCGGAACGCAAGGCTGCGCGGCAAAAACTAGGTTTTTTATGCAATTAGATACTGAAAAAGATAATCTAATTCGCGCCTTTAATTCAACAAACCTCATTTGTTGTTTATGTTAATGAACTAATCGTGCGGAAACTCTTAATAGACATTATGACACCTGGTAGGTATTTAATTTGCCGAGGGAGTGTAATACCGAAAGGCAGTTCTGTGACTACGATAAAGTTTTGATAAAATTTTAATACTTATAATTACAATATTACGAATTCAGGTAAGTATATTTCTAACAAATTATCTAATAACAACCTACCCAAGACATTTCCCGACCCTAATAATTAATTCTAGTTAGAAATCCCATTTAAATGTAAAAACAATTATAAATAAGTATATAATTATATACTTATGCCATGTGGCATTGCGTTAAAAAAAAAACGGCCGCGATTTCGATTATGACTGAAAGTATAATAACAATGACCTAAAACAGGCTAATTTCACGAGTGATAATTCACACTGATCCATGGATAAACAGCCCATTTCTCAGCAAATATCCCTGGGCTATGTTATTGCCAGTGCTTGCCAATCCGCCTGAATTAGCGAATGACACGAGCTGAGATAATGTAACGAATACTAATGCCGTTATGCAAGGACCACGCTTCGCCTCCCACGAAGGAGCCTTCCTTTAAAACAAAACTCCATATTTATAATAAGAGAGATACTCTTTATTTATTTATTAGTTTCATTGCTAACTCCAACGTAAAAAATCCGGTTTCGCTGAATAGCTGCATGTTAGTATTTCTCGCTAGAAATCAAGCCATTGTCAATATTAGAATGCATTCGAAAAGAAAGTGTACTGCTTCACCCGGATCAATGTCAATGTTCCATAAGTCCATAATCTGCGTTAACAGAAATTCGAAAACAAGATAATGTACTAACAACAGATTTTGTTACAATTTTACCGGCAACATTCATCTACCTTGCTAACTCGTTCGTGTTTCCGATAGCAGGTGCGAAACTGCCCATTATCTGACTTTATCGGACCTTTATTAAACCTCTATCTGTATCTAGGATTTAGCATTTTGACTAGGAACTATAATATTATCCCTTTAACGGCTTGTGGCGACTCTAATTGCTAATGCCCAAGGCATTTTGCAACGAACGGCGCCAGCGGAATTCTTGGCTGCGCGATCACTTGTCTTCTGTACTGGATTTCAAATTTTATGAGCAAATCCAGTGACGGCATTTCTTATACGAATACATTCTTAAAATGGTGAAGTGGGGACGATGAGTAGGTAGTTGTTCAAATCAGCAACGTTTTTTGATATGTCAAAACAATCGACAACGAATTAAAAATTGCTTAAGATGCAGGAATAAGTGAGGCCTCGGTTTTTAGCTTAGCTTTTGGAATTTGGCAGCTACTAAGGATAATATAAATATAAAGATACGAGCAGGGCGCGGGATCTGGCCTAGAACCTTATTTAGAAAAATTGTGTCAGCTTATGTTAATGTCATTCTATGAAATCAAATGGTTATTGGTTTACTTTGTTCCAATATAGGTATATAGTGCTGCTGTTTAACATTGTACGTTGTTCTTGCTACCAGCAAGTCTCATTTGAATTGCGGTTATGCCCACGTTAGACAAAACAATGGACTAATCTATTTGTCCTATGAATGATGTACAGAATATACAATACTGTTGGCCATATTGTTGTAATTTGAAGAATAAGGTCAACCACCTGTTTTGCATGACTTCCTCAATATATGCGAAGTTCGCTACGCTTACGTAGATAAGTCCTGCTAGTATTTAAGATACCCGAACACCATTTGTGAACACAAAAAAGGCATGAAAGTCGTAAACATGTGATTCTTTAATATTTAACTTCGTAGGCATTCTACACCCAAACGCAACATATTTATAAGCTTCTTCTTTTATTTCCTTGTTTATTTTTGTTTAAGGATTTAACTTTGAGGTTAACATTTGACCTGATAACGCAAACCTACAAACCTTTGCGCTATTGTCTCTTTTAGATCCTTCGTAATATAATCAAAATAACCAACTAAGTGAGTTCTCTTGTCTAACCACTCGCCGCCACGCTTTACACGGGAACTTCTAATTTTCTCCTCACATGGCCATGTTATTATGCACTTACGTGAAATAGGCGAAAATGCAAACCGTGCTCAACCCAGTGGGTTTCAATTTATTCTGTACTTTCGCTGTATCTGCAACATGAAACTGCACTTAACAGTTGTTGCCTGATTCGTGATCATTTCCGAATGAATATTTAACGGCGTGGATTCGAAAGGGAAATGAGCGGACTATACTTGCAAATCAATTAATACTGGTGTTTGTTTGGAAATGTCTATTTCGAGGCGGGGACCAGAACCTAAAGCAATGGCCACAGCACGAACATTCGTTCTTCTCTTATAAATTTGTACAAAGCATTTTCGCTCGTCTTACATAAGTATTGCGAACAGCTAAAGATTGTAACTTTCTGCATTTTGTCTATTTTCTTGAAATGACTTGGCAATCTTTTTGTATTGTTGACTAGGAATATGATATACTTACACCTTTGCTACGCCAACTGTCATGTATCACCTCAATCTCAATTTCAGGAATTGTCAAACGTAAAGTGTTTGCTTTTGAAGTCTTTCATAAGCATTTGTCTACAGGGAAGGTCCTTATTAATTGTGGCTCTCGCAAACATCGACAGCCCATAATGAATTGTTAATGAATATCGTTGCGGCATATCAAGGGAATGTTCGCGTGTGGGCTGACATTAAGCTTTTATAGTCAAAAATATTTAGCTTGATACATTTCTGCATGTTTTTTATCTTATCTCCACTTCCGTTTCGTAACTGTAGATTGCGATATTTCGACTTGTGTTCACCGAAACGACACATTTAATTAAGCACTTTAATCTCTATAATTGGTAAGTGCTATTTTGTATTTATCTATAGGGCCTTTTCGATGATCAAAAATAATCAGCCTCAGTGTTGATACATCTTCGAATCCATCAACGACGTGAGTTCTGTAACCGATACTAGACCTTTGTGATGACTTATGGATATGAGACCATTTTGTTCATAAGGTGCCTATCAGTGTTCGGGGTTTATAATTACAGATATTTTACGAGTATCCACTTTCCATGTTTCATTAAAGCATGCTATTAAACCACCGTAACCTCAAAAATATGCATAAGTACGTCAATTAAAATAAGGTGTAAATTGCGCTTCCTCATCGCAGTGTGCAATCATCGACATAATCGATAGTGAATGTCACGAGTGTCACCAGGGAAAGTGGTAATAGCCACCCGGGCTCGTCTTCGTGCCTGTCAGTCGTGTGGCTAACCGGTGGTTAATATGTCGATGGATGAGCTGATACGGACCATGCGTTTGTCAGGTTCTACCAATGGCTGGTACGACTTCCTGCGAAATTGTATTGTCGCACGCTTAGAATTAAAGTGACTCAATTCTAAATACATGATAAATCTTAATTAAACTTTGTATGTTTAGATTTTAGATTCAATTTTGCAATACGTCATATTAAGAATTGAGTCATTTTCATTCTAAGCGTGCGTTGTGTCCGATGTATCGGCTACATACCTGCGTCAGGCGACAAGACTCCTCATTCGGGGTCGGACGGTGTGCAAATTGAAGCTGAAATCGGTGTCAATCCTTAAGTATTTAAAAGTTAAATCACTGCTTTAACTTTGCCAACTTTGTATGGTTAAGTATAGTGTGGATGACACCGAAGCTTGTTAGCATCAGAATTTTCGCTAATTTATCTTAGCCTTTTAGTATGCTAATTTTTGGCCGAAAGACGCTTACATACGCTCACATTTAAAGTCGGAGAAGTTAAATAAATCAAGTATAAGTTCGGATATTATGTAAATGCATAACATTCCTTAAATTTGCGTTAAACATGAGCTTGCATAAACTCTATGCTCCGAGATAAAAAATAGATTGAACAGGCAAGAGAACGTCGTCGGAATGCGTTTAAACTTCACGTAACAATTTAACAAGGAAAAAGTGGTAAACATGACGGCATCTAATGAAGTTATTTCTCAATCGAATTACCGTCCGGTGTTCAACATTCCTTGTCAATTTTCTATTCAGGATCTTGTTAATTTTCCTAATCTATTTAATTGGGTTTCACCTGACCGACTATTACTGGAAAGTTTCCTTAGAGTTTCCTTCTCAACTGCTTGCACTGTTGTGTTCCGGTGTGGACAGAAAGACAGCTGGGGGAAATACGGACACAAGAGGTATTTAATCTTAGCCCTCTAGGTAGGCAACGCATCTGCAATTGCTATGCTATTGCTGTGCCTTGCAGATGTCTATGGGCAACTGTGATCACTTGTCATCAGGTGACCCGCTTGCTCTTTGCCTTCCTACTTCTATAAAAAAAACTTAAGTTGTGTATCCAATTCATCCGTGTTTAGGAAAGATCAAAATTTATCAGAGACTTTTTACACAAAAGGGACTGATAGACTTGAGATAAATAGGTACGAGTATTACCACACAGATAAACATTATCCTTATCATAAAATGTTTGGCTAGGGCGGAAATATAACCCCCAATGCAAGCAAAGGAACTGCATTTGGAAAAAACCATAACGGCATAGGTAAATAGCAGAATTAGTAAAAAATAAATAAAAATCATACATAGGTACATAGGCTGATAAACACATTACCCTCCTTTGAGTTTCGCAGTTGGGTAAAAAACGACGAAGCGCTTCAAGAAAAGGTAGTGCCCTTGCGTTCCGCTTGGCTCGTCCTGGCGTGGCGATATCAATCAACCATAATTTTCGTTGTGGTCTTGACCATGTTTTTACGAATATTGAAAATTATAATATGTCCTGGATAAGAAGTTCGTCACTATCGTATGAGTAGGCTTGGCAGGATATATCAATACTTACCTACTCAGCATGCTGTAATATTTGTTAGTGCTTATAAACGGAACCTGTTAGAAGAAGTGAAACAATATTACCGCTTTGCGATTATGCATTTGCATATTTACATTCTCATTGCACAGAAAGGTTTATGGGACCCATGAGAAACTCGCGCTTTGTTGTCTGCTGCGATGTCTACATCACAAACATGTGACAGAATAAATAATGATAACTTGCTGGCCTTGAAGTAATTAAAGGCGTTAATCTAGTCCGAGCATTAATTTAATTATATCGAGATGCTAACGAAAGATTAATCGTGACAAAGTTGACATTCATGACACGTGAATTTGTCCGGCAATTTATGTATTGTAAAGGTAATTGGGCTGGAATTTATTGATTGTAATATGTGAAGAATGTTGAATTTTAACGTAGCCTGTTACGTTGAATAGTTTTAGTAATACGTTGTGATCTTGTTCACAATACGTTGTGATTGTGATATTATCGCATCCATGAGATCCATTAGTATACATTGTACTATGAAACCAAAGTCTTAGATTTAATTAATGGTGAAATAATTGTGACCCCCCCCCCCCTGTTTACACCTGCACAGTGATGATTAATTATTTCCACAATACAAATAGCAATAAAATGTTACGTTTGTTGCCTAAATGCATGCTTTCGAGTTGTATACCACCAGAAATAATAAAACTTATTGAAGTGTTGAAACTAGGAGCGGTTCTTAATACTCAGAGCCTATACTTGCCACACTGACGATACTACCAATAACTTATTATTTTAAATATATCACTAACACTCGTCAACAGTTCGGGTGACAGATGAATGTTATGATTTCCAGTGAGATCTGTCTCTATGAATTATGATGATCACTGACGAACTAAACTTCTCAAAATCAACTTGAGACTAATGGGCTTATAGCCTAACGCACTCTGCTTGGCTTTCGCATTCGCCATCTTTTTCTGTCAAATGGTACAAGATCGTGCGAGAAAGATGGCGAATGCCACAGCGAATTCAGGCGCGTTAGACAATAAGTCCTTTAGACTAGACAATTGTATCCCTGATTAAATTAAAGCTATAAAGTGATAACTAACAGCAAACGGTTAATACAGTGTCACCGCAATGGTTTCCTACTTTGCCGGTGAACAGGGAATATGTATTGTGGTTTAACGATAATGCGTGCTCGATATTACTGAGTGCTAACATTGATAGTTTCCTCAGTGACAAAGTTGACGTAAGCATAGAGTTGTACATAGAAGAGGAGTCCTTTTTGTGGACAAAGCTAAATTAAGACCACAATGCTCTCGCGTTTTCGTTGTTTATGAGAGAAAGAAGTGTAGGTACTTCGTTTCGTTGATAAAGTATGTTAAGGATAGCTTTTCAACTCTGACGTCCAATTTTCCGTGTCATCGAAATCAGACTATCAGGAGATTGTACCTACATAGAATGTCGAACATAACTGCAATCTAGCATCTCGATCGATGGCACCGAAAATTGGTTCCCTTGAGGAAAACCGTAATTTAAGTCGACGATCTTGCGAAATTTAGGTCGGGACTTGACTTGATGCCGCTGATTTTATATAAAGGAACGCAGCCGCAACTTTTGAAGAGGGATTATGTCAATTAAATTGATTTAAGATTAAGAATTTGTAGCGAAGCTCAAATTGAATAAGTTGCCAAGGACAAAATTTGGCAAAGCGTGTTAAAACTGTCCAATGTTATACAATTATAAAAGCCGTAAAAAAGGAAGTCATCGGAATCAACGGAATGATATGTTATTTAGTGTGAAATTAGTCAAAGTTCAGAAAACACATATCAAATCATCGGCATCAAACGCGTATGAGAAATTCTCACGAGATGAATGCCTTTAATGATTTTATGTCGCATTATTACCGCTTTTACATTTAATCGGGTAACTTTGTGGTTAAACTGAACTTGTTACCGTCTTCTATAGCTTACAGGTAATGTTTTAACATCATACGTTTTATACGTTACGTTATGGCCACCCGACGTAAGGAAATGTTTAAAATGATCGTATTTTTTACGATGTAATTTTATGTACGATCATTTCTTATGTAACTTATCGGGTAAATTAAATTCTGACATAATTTGTCTGAGAAGTGCTTTTGACAGGAATGATATGGGAATCGAGGTTTTTTTAGGTGAAGTATTAAATAATTTAAAGCGTAAATTAAATAGGTCAAATGTGAACAAAAGTAAAATCACAGAACACATAATAGTACTAGGTAAAATGAGCACTTGAGTACCTAAGCGGACTAGCGTTATATCCTTTAGAATTAAACTGCAATGCCCGCAGGGCCCTCGTCGGCGGGTGAAACGATTTAGGCCATCAAGGATTTTTATTTGATAGCACGTAAATATCGTAGGGAGACGAGGTGTCGGTAGGCCTCCAACAAGATGGAGCGATGACCTAGTAAAGATCGCGGGACCGCGGTGGATGCGAAAAGCACAAGACCGGTCAGAGTGGAGAGCCTTGGGGGAGGCCTATGTTCAGCAGTGGACGTCTTTCGGCTGACATGATGATGATGATGACGTAAATATACGTCAATAATATTTGAACTAATACATGCCTCAAATAAAACAAGCACTTTACTACTCGACGTCTCTTGTTTATGTCAGTATATTAATTTAGTCATTGGTTAACGTTAAATGTTAACGGTTAGTTACCCACAACCTTGGACATATGTGTTGAGCATTAGTTTGTTTAATCAAGCTGAAATTGTTGCGGTGAATATTCTGTTTGTTAATGTGGCATTGGGTTTAAATTTTAACTTTAATAAAAAAAAAACTTACTCCCACTCATCTGTTGGCCCCACATAAACGGTTCTGTTCTCATTCTGTCAACGAGAGGATATAATACCGATAGTAATAGAGACAAGGAAAGTCGAGTAAGTTGCAAGACATTGCGGCGTTTGATCGCCCACTCCAGACTCGTTCGCTTTACGACCTCGCATTGTATTGCAACTTGCATGATTTTTCTTGCAGGTCTAAACTCGGTTTTAGAATAACACGCATACAAACATTGTAAGTAATCCATATACTTTTCAAACGAGTCCCACATCCCGCCTTGAAAAGATCTTCATTATTCGATTTTATGTCGAGGAAAGTGACAATTACAAGGATACGAGACGGAGTCTCATTACCCATCAGAACTATACACATCAAAGCGAGAAATGAACGAGTATCAGTAAGCTCCGTTTTAGTAACAATAATATTTACATTTCTAAATCTCCTGACACGTCTAAGCACTTTCATATCCTTTGCATAAAAATAATGAGTCATTCTCTATGACAGCTTTCCCTTCAACTCATTTCCGTGTGACGACCGTTCTGATATCAATAACATCGGCCATGTACGGTTTACGATAGCCATTATCATTAACTTGACTCACTGGATCGCTTATGTTGTTATGATTACGAACTTGACGTTTATGGCCCCGCAAATGACCACGGAAGATGTGTTGCACTGCATATTTAATTGATCTCAGCTGAGTCCCTACTTTGAAGTCCGAAATCGGAAGTTCGTATCCGACCGTCCCGCTCCTACCAACATAGGTTAACACGAAAGCGAGAGGGACGGTCAAGCACGAACTTTGAATTCCGGACTTCGGAGTGGCCTCTGGGTTTCAGACAAGATAAAGAAGTAAGAGGATTTATGAATGAAGAGCACAATGTACTAGATGATGATGATGATGAACTAAGTTAAGCTGTCCATGTTGTTTGTTATTATAAGCAAGACAGCGATACTGTTGTTGGACTAATGCCCGTTTTCACCAACGACTCCTAAAATTTAAGGGATCCCTTAGCTCTTTTAGGTGACACCTAAGACCAATTTCCGTTTCACCAACGCTTAAGTAACACCTAACTTCTTAGGGGGCCCCTTAACTTTAGGGGCTCGAATATTGACCCCCTAGCGCTAAGTGACAGTTCGCGCAGTCGCAGATGCGTTTTAATTTTTATAGGTTATCGTGCATTTGTTATGCAATAATTCACTAAAATTGATAAGGTTTATATAAAATGGAAGGCTATTTAAATGATTTTGTAGAGTTTGGAAGCTGTTGAATAATTAGATTTAATATTCACATCAAACTTATTTAGATCAGACTGAAGATCAGATGATTTAACAAAGTATGATAGATGCTAAAGATTTTTCATATGATATACCTACTCGTAGAATGTCGAAAGAAAGCGTGCTTTTCATACTTAAAAAATATTACATTATAGGTATTTGGAATATAAGGATAACTCAGAACAGAAGAAGAATAGTTCTGTATAAATTAAGACCTCATCGCAGCTGAACGAATGCCTAATATTCATCATCAGTCTATTAATGACCCTCAGAATACAAAACAAACCAGAAGCCGCGTTCAATTATAACAACACGCCGCGCACTGTGTCAATTTATTATTGATTTCGCTATCCGTTTTCACTTAAAATATAATCCTGTTCTGTTTTTTATAAACCCAACGGCATTTCTGCATGTAGGAACCACACGAGAAGCGATTAATTAACACGCGCGCTCGCGGGTTCTGGTCTGTTCTGTATTATACGGGTTTCAAAGAAATCGAATAACAATGCTTTGGAAATATGTACAGTTCATGAATAAATTATCAGATCTAATCATTCCAGTTTCAGTCAATGAATGCTCGCTAATAAACTACAATAATCGCACCGATAGTTCGAAAAAAATTAGATGGTTAAAAACTGTCACTGTAAGTTCTTATTTTTCTGGATGGCAAAGATAATGCTATACAGCCTTAGTCAACATTCAAAAATAAGAAATAAGACGTCAATTTAGTATTAATGATATATTTGTCTAGTTTTTCTATGTTTTTAACATGTTGGTTTAATTTTTTATACACGATTTTTGAAGTTATTTCTCTTAAAAAAATTATTGATACAAAACCGGTTTTAGAAATCACTACAGATAAAACAAACCGTCACTTAGTTAGGGGACCCGTATTAAGGTGTTACCTAGGACGGTGAAAATGAAATTAGGTTAGGGAGAGATATAAGGGGCCACTTAGGATAGGGGTCCCCTGACTAGGTGATGACTTAGGTGTCGTTGGTGAAAACGGGCATAAAGGACATAATTGAGTTTAGCGACGACGGATTGGTATTGTATTTATGTATATCTCTTTATTGCACAAAAACATGAATTCAATGATGTCTTGTTATACCTACTGAAAAAGTTGCTGTAAATTGTCGGTGACGACTATTACAGACTACGACGGACATTTATGTAAGAACCATTTGTTCTATGACTAAATTTTTTTTTTTTCATATAATACATTGATTTTCGGAGCTATAGAGTTCGTTAATTATCTATGTTATTTTATTAATTCACGCAACTTCCGTTCTGAGCATTCATCTTGTCTTGTCTAAAATTGGATGCAATCAATCATCGTTTTCATTAGCCTTACCATTCATAGCACACTAGAGACATCTCATTAAGTAAATTAATATTTGCCAAAATATTTAAATAAATCTATGTATTCAAGGAAAGTTGATACTTTTAATAGCTTTATTCGCAGCAGGAGCTTGTCTCTAGTATAGTCATTACATCGTTAGCATAAGTACCAATTATAAATTCGATATTCGACGAAATTAAGTTGCTACTGTGCGTCGTTCTACTTTCGCCGAACACTCCGAATCCGGTCGAACCTTGAAGGGTTTTCCGTTGGTAGCACTATTACGCGCTGTGTCACATTGTGACTGGAATAAATAACAGTTGTACATGCGTATCCAAGTCTTTGGGCTTGTTTATTTATTGTTTCGCCCTAAAACTTGTGAAATTTGTTTTTTCTTTGTTCAATAAAAGGAATTTAACTTCTAAGTGAAAACAGTTTTCATTCAAGACCAAATGTAGTAAGGACAACTAACAAAATATTTTGAGCATAGCAAAAGATTGCTAATGACGTGTATGTAATTTAAATAAAGGATTAAAACATGATGTAAAACCTATTGAGGTTTTACATCATGCCACTTTGACAAGCTAATTCAGTTAAAAATATATCAATTTTACGACCTGTATTTTATAGCAGACATTATTAAAAATCACGATGTTCGCCTGCAACATACTAAAAAGTTGATTTCATTATCTTTTGATTCACGTTTATCGAGATGAGGCCTTTGTGGCACTAATGTGGGTTAACACCCACATGTGCAAGCCTGTCTTCTCCTGCCACTTGTTTTTATTAAATGCATGATGTTTAATGACAATACATCAAACGAATATGTAGGTGTATCTGAAATGTTGTATCAAGATTAGCTTGACGCTACCACTCTCTGAATAGCTTTTTTAACAAATGGCGTCCACAATCCAATTTATGTTAAATCATTCGATAAGCTGAAGATTGGTTTCTTAAGCCATTAATTTACTTTGTCGTTTCTTTTTCTCTAGCAGCTGTTTCCATACCGGAGACCCTGTTCCTTATTTATCACGTTCTTAATATAGCACACGGAAGCAAGACTGCTTAAAACAGTCTCACCAAAAGGAGAGTGATCTCTAGAGATATCTTAATCAAGGAACATCCAAAATTGTAAAAGATTATTTAGGAACGGAGGGGATTAATGATGTTCTGTATCAACTTGGCCAATTAAAACTTCGAGTTTGTCTTTAAGATAATAAACATCCAAATGTTTTCAACTCATGTTTAGCTTTTTATTTATAGTCAGCTTTTTTCAAATATACAGTCGACATTCTCGAATTAACTGGTGGTTTTATCGCGTATTCGTGTAAGTCGCTTTTTTATTGTGACACGATCCTCCTTGTATTCGGAAAAGCAATTGTCCGTTGACAGCCATTCTGCTTCTCAGATATTCAATTTTACGACAAATACTGGTAATGGCATTCGTGAGTCCGGTTTATTATTTCAATTATTCACGGTTACTTGAAAATTTCAAATTATTCGGGCAATGTTAACATTTTTTTACATCCTGGAAAGCTTTCGTTGGATGAAAAGGAACGATTCTTAGAAAACGAGACATGAAAACCTACTGCAAGACTATCTGGTATATACTTACGTGTAATGCAGGTACCAACGGTTGTGCGTAGAAATGAAAAATAGCTGCCTAATGAATTATCCAGGCGTTTACAAACACGTCTCTGTAGCTACGTGCGGCGAGACAAAGCGTCTGCCGCACCATATACGCTGTAATCAGGTTAACAGGCACCTATGGGTTTCACGCCATAATGCACCGCGTAAGTGCACCATCGGCGTTAGCACAAACGCGCTATGGATACGGCACTGTCATGATTTCATGCTCTGTATAGGTGTTAATTGGATAAACGTTGTAACTGTTTCAAGATTAAAACTGAGTCTGTGCTTCTCAGATCCTAACCCTTAGGTCCATCAGTATCTGTAGTGAATACCTACGATTTTGAGTTCAATGGCTCTTATATTTACATCGGCATGTTAAAAATTTATACGCCATAATTTGAAGGCTGTTTCATATTCATAATGTTACCGAATGTTTAGTGTGCTCTATCAGTGCTTATGCCGTGTGTAAATGCTGTTTCGAAATACCGTCATATTTTCGGTCATCTGAATTAGTCATGGAGTTTGTATAATGAGTGTTAATTTTATCATTTGAACTAAATGACGACAGTTCTTGTGCGATAAGGGGTTTATTACCTTGTAAAATTCCTAATCAGTATACCTACTTGTTACTCACACAGGATAATTATCCTCCCGGAAAATTGGCGCTGTAGTACTCTTCTAGGTACAGCTACAGGTGAGAAAATCACACAAGACTGATTGTAACGTTTAGCTTTAGCGCAAACAATCAATCAACACATGGAGCTAGTCCAATCACTAGTCACGTCATCCGCTGCCCGGCTGCAGATAACTACCTAATCAGATTCGATACAGAACGCATCAGTTCGTTACAAACACGACTATGTAATTTCTTTATCAATCTTGTTTGTAATTCTTATACAAAAGAACTTTTCGATTACAGTCCAACAGATTTAATTCTTAGATCCATGCTTGTGAGATTAATTACATAGATGTAACGTATGTTTGTGTGCTACTTATTAATTATGTAACGCACAGATGAGTTTCTCGTTTTGTATTTAGCGCGGTATAATTATTGGAGGCGTTCGATGCGTTATCGTGGCGGAGATGTGATTGAAAGGCTCGATTATTCGTTGCCTCGATAATTGAGGAGAAAGTGAATCGATGGGTAATCGCTAACACATCGTGAATATCGAATTTAGATCGAGACCGACGCAAAGTTTCCGTTTAGATGAAGAACGCAGATATCTGAACAGGAGATTAAGATTTAAGGAACATTTTGTGTCATACAAGATTTACTTTGTATCCGTTTTCGGTAAGCGGTTTCACTTACGTGTAATGTAAAGTCTTTATGATATCTATCTTAACTGTCACGATGTACCTACCATTACGTATTACACTTTAGTTAAGTACTTACCAAACTTTGTTTTAAATTTAATATATTTTAAATAAACTCTTTTAGACGGCTGTTCGCACATACATTCATATTCATTGTTGCTTTCAGCTTCCTTTCGCCATAAGCCCCGGAAATGCAGATTCTGTAGGTATCTCTTCTGTCGGTAGTCAGCGTCCATTGTTCACGTCTAGCCAAGTGTGAGACGGCGTTCGTCGACAACTCTTCACTTTGTTTGATGGTGATACATGGCTGAGGCTTTTGCGAGTTTCCGTAAGATGGTTTTTGCCAAAGGTTGTACCTTCCGTGTGGTAATTTGAAATAAGTCTTCATATTTATGTGCTTGTAAGAAATGCCGGAACAAGTAAAATATTCAAAGTCAAGTTATAATTTACTAGTAAATCGAATTTGAAAATATGTAAATTAAGAAAATAAAAGAAACTTGTTAACCTTCATCGACGAGTTGTCTATAAATCAACTATCTGACCCAAGAATCAATTGAAGGTCCAAGCATTTAGGCCACTTAAATGGTCAATAATAGAAATTCGGTGACACATTGGCTATTAGTAGTCATAAACATAAATAACAGGTTAGCCAACTGTTAACTCATGTTACTCTTAATGGATAAGCCTTGGAGCGGTAGGAAATGCTTGCACGACATATAATTATACGCGTTGATTTATGTTGAACGGTGTAAGGTCTACGCATTATTCCTTGTGTTTGTGCCGAGTATGTGGTCTTGCCCCTATGTAATAAATGTGTCAGGTGCTACGTACGTTCTGATAGTAATTGCTACTTTTAACTAGGAAACTTATCTTTCGATGATATTAAACTTATAAAAATCCAGCGGACGAATTAGTTCCACGCAAATGTTGACCTATGGGCTTACCTTCGAATTCGATTTTAAGTATTTGTTTTGAAAATATCGCGCTTTTAAAAGGATAATTTGAACAAACAACAAATCGCTCGATCATGTCACCGCACTGTTTGTAAACGATCGTATATTAGGTTAACCTTAATCGTCTCTCAAGGTAAGAAAATCATCTAAACACACTTCCACAACTCGTTCAACAAATTCACTTACCTTTACTTTATTGGTTAGATCAGCGCTTGTCAGTATCAGCGGTCTGGCCCAATCAATCAGTTAACCAACCGGCAGTTTGCATCCGGCAATTTGCGAAGCGAGAACAGCTGATTGTTTCTGATCGCGATCCCATTTTCAATCGATCTTGAATTGAGTAGGCGTCTTCTTCATACACTATTAGTTAGTAAAGGATAAAAGTAGTTGCTTTAGGTGAGGGGATCGATCAAGAATCACACGGTTCAAGTCGAGTATTGCAATTTAGATGATTACAGTATTTTTGAACATCTTGAGATTCTACTATCTTATCTTCACAATCTTTTCAATATAGTAACCGATAATCTATCCATAGATTCATTTGAGCTGGAGAGATCGCTAAATAGCTATAACGTAAGGCATCTTAATGACGGTAATTATACTTCGATAATCGAATACCTTTTACTGCCCCTTAATTTTATTTATGGTTATTCAAAATTGCCATAACTGCTGCACAGACGTCACTCAAGACAGCTTTCCACACTTTCATTAAAGTATCGATCAACAAAGCTATGTGATGATGAGCTAACAACTATTCTTACTTTGTAACGAGTGATTAATGAGCAATCAACACATTTCACTCGACGCGTATCAACCCCAGATTTCGTCGGGTCTAAAATAAACGGATCTCCTCATTAGGTGACGACGGATATGACACGAAGTCGCTTCCTGAAAAGTCTATTAAGATATTATGACTTAATAGTCGCTGCCAATGTGTACCATTAAGTATTTAGATGTTATTTTGGAGATACATTTTAATTCGATACAAATGTTATTGCTAAATTAATACGGCACTTCCCAGGAAACAAATATTAGCTGTCTTCAAAACATATTGTAGTTTACGACATTTTGTGACTGGTTTCAATAGTTGTTCAGCTATAGAGCCTTTTGAAATTACTCGTAATTATGAATTTTACAGGAAAATCACCTCTCTTGTTATTGGTGCATGCTCAGTATGTAAATAAGCACGTGTTTGTTTGTTTTTAAATCACGGAGAAATATTTGCGTCTTCTGCCCCGACCGTGATCGTTATCAACATCTGACGTGAGAAAACAGATATGTTATCGTGATTGAAAGCCCCCTCTTACCTTATCTCCGCGTTTAAAATTACAGGATGCAGCTCTAATAACTATGCTGATATAATAAATGTAATTCTTAGATTTTGGGTGCTCTTTTTGGTTTCAATAATAAATTATGAAGGTTGTTTATGTGTTTTGTTTTATTTATGTATTACCTTAAGACATATTAGCAAAGGCGCTTTGATCCCAACCTTCCTTAGCTTTTCTTCATTTATTCTCTTATCTGCGTTATAAATAACCGGTGGTAGACTGGTGGTGGTAGTTCATATCATATTTTCTATAGCCTCGTATATGAACTTACGCTTCTCAAATACGCTTTGAGCTGTTATTGCCCATCGAAAGCAAAACGATCTAACAATGATTTCTTTGTCAACAGGTTGGTATACGGCACTTTGTATTCACACGGGCATCCGCAATAAAAATATACGATCATCGAACACAAGTACGGTACGGTAAGTAATGATGGTTGTTTTCTACGACTATTTTCTCTGACATACCGTGACATCGCTACCTACTTCTCGGTTCAGCGGTGGCGCGGCCGGAGTCGAATGCAGCCGAGCGGCCGCCAGGTTGCCGAGTTTGCGTCGCTCGCGCACCCGCAGTCACCTGCCGACTGCCGTGGATCTTACGCGCTTGTAAACAACCGCGATGCGGCACTGCGCCCGCGCCTAATCGATCGATTCGATATTTTGAATTCTCGTTTTAGGCGCGAATTTCTTTTTTGAAAGTGGAACGTTGTGCCAGTGATACTAGTCCATGGGTTGTTTTTTTTGTTGGTGCGTCTGTAAATTGAACAGTGCTCGTTAATGGTAATTTATTTAAATTATACTAATAACGTATATTTGTATTGATACTTTCGGTAGTATTTTCTTGAACTATTTTTAATTTTGGTTGGCCAACAGCACCGTTTTAGTCACTCAATTATGAATGTAGTTCATATCACACAAAATTCCAAGTTCACGCATTTCGGTGATCACTATCAAACAGGCTGCATTACGAAAGCGTTATACTACACATACGCTGCGTACTTCATTATGACACAAAATTAACCAATTCAATCCAGATAATGGCCTGCGAACAGCGACTACCCTCATTTTGAACTGAATGAGGTAAATTTTGTCGACACCTATTCACACGGTACCGTAATTGATAACTCGGTGCTGCATCAATTAGTCTTCATTAGGTCCGATATTGTCTCTTTAAAAACAAAAACTTGTAGTATTTTTCACATTTAAAAAAGTTGACAACATCAATAACTGATACATTGTAGGTAGCTGTGGTAAAGATTCCAGGTTTTAGATTTTTATCTGTTTGGTAATTCTGAATTCTGTCATATTGATAAGACTTCTCTCCGAAATAATTTTATCTAAGTACATTTTACTCTTTCACGTGTAGCGTGTGTAAATGCTTATTTTTTCATATTGTTTTGAAATAGGATTGTAAACAAAACAAGGCCATAGGTCTTGAGTATTTCTTTGTCTTTAGTTTTAGTCAAATAACTTTTTGATCAATAAGAATCAACATTTTAATGGCTTTTCCTCGTTGAACCACATTCTGAATTTCTGTATATTGCTGCACATAGAATTATTGCGTAATGCTGATATGCCGTTGTATGTATTGTCAGTTTCTTTGATCACACATCACTGGTCTGGAGCCACCCTTTATTTGTGACATGCTAAGTACTACCACTACCTTAGTTTTTTCAAAGAAGGAATAACTTTAACTACCTCAACCACTACTCTCTAGGCCCTCAAAGCAAATAAACAAAATCCGCATTTACATTACAGCTAGTAGGTACGAAATTGCAAGAACCTACTCACCCCAACCTTTTCACGGTGGTATTCCATTGCGCCACGCGGTAATGGTTCCGCTGAACGCATGCACAGTACACGACTCCTCACTTACCGGTACATCTGCATCTGTCATAATACTAGGTACATTGCCTTTGTTGCAAATTGCTGTGGCACCTTACCTTACTGATGTTGAGGCTTACGTTAACCCTAAGTAGTTTGTCTTGAAATAATGGCAATATGAACATCAGCAGCTATTATGTCGATGTAAAGTAGACGATGGTTCGCGTTTATGTTTACGATGTTTTAAGATAAGAATCTACATGCATTTTGTGGATGTAAGTACTTGGTCGTAGGAAAATTGGGAATGAAGTGCAAAATTAGAATCATTCGTCGCATCGCGTTGTTGCTTCACGACATTCCAGCTGTTGTTTACAAATCTGCTTCACATATCCCGAATGCCTTTGGCTCATTTTCCATGAAACTATGAATGCTGCCTCATTATTCAAAATGTATGCGATGCAGAGCTTCACAACCTAATGTAACTTTGCTTCAAAGACGCGGTTTCGCTTCGTGGACGATGACCCTTATCATGATACTGAAGATTTCGAACATCTATCTACCAGGACCCTATTTCACCGACGTTACAAATGTCAATTACAATAAGAATTCGATCTACATTTCATTGCCAATATGAAGCGCACTGAAACAAAAACTCTTCAAGTCAGCAATGTACACCGAATTGTCATTGACTTCATTGTAAACTGACATTTGTAAACTTGGTGAAATAAATAGGGGCCTGGTAATGAAAACAACCAAACAACCCAGACCTTATATATTATATTTAAACAGCAAACGAGTCCGCTTAATCAATTAACATCCGTTTAGTAGGTATTCTGAATAGTAATAAGATTAGATCTCAATCAAAAGCTCAACGTGAATTATAATGCAGTTAAGTTACACAAGAAACATTACCACATCAAGGGCTGAACATCATTTCACTAGCCATCTTCTCACGACGTCTGGCGCCATATTGCGTAATAGACAAGAATTTTTTTCTTTTTTCCGGCCGGGCGGCCGGCACGCGCTATGCGTTTTCAGCCCAAATTATCGGGAACGTCGAACCCGGAACGTTAACAAGCATTTCCGAACGCATCGGACATTGTAAGCGTGAAGTTTACGTGTTGCGGTTGCGTCACTTAAATAAATGATGCCCTAGTTTATTTATTTCTCTTTTGCGCTTATTTTTCAGCCATTCCTAAAACAAGTTTACTAGATTAGTAAAAAAAGTATTACGAAGTTGGCAGAGTATTATGCATTTTTAAATCATAACGGAACTTCAGCGAAAGCGAACTTAAAGCATTGGCGTGAAACATTCCGGTTAGATTTGCATTTTGATATAACATAGAGACCTATAGTACGCTAAAATAGATCGTAAATTTATATGAATTTCCAGTTTCACTTTGGAAATATTTTTTCCAAGAGTTAAAAAAAGCAATTTTATTTCTAGTTATCAATGTTATCGTAATACAAATAAATTATGTTTTACTGAAGTGAAAGTGGTCTCTTACAAACAGGTAGAAACTAAAGTACACAAATTATCAATTTCAAAATGGTTCGTGCAAAAGGCATGAAATTGCTCGGAACGCGAGCATATAAATTCTTTCAATACTCAATTGAGTTTTCTAGTTAAAAGATGTTAAGAAGTTAAAAAGATGACAACAGTTCGGCGGAGACATGAAGCCATAATATAACCTCATATCTCGTAGAATTCTGTTGCTGTTAAAACTATCTAACTGCTTGCGAAATACAGTTTATATTTGTGGTGAACGTTAAAAACTTAAACGACGTTGAGAAAGTAAACTAAGCTTAGTGGTTTTTTACAATGTAACTTCAATTCATAGACTCATTATCAATAAACTTGTCTTCTTATCATTTGAAGAGAAAAAGTAGATATGTGATATATGTCACCAAATGTCTGCCAGAACCAAAATCTCTTATCATCTCCTTTTCCCTAATGTGTGTTTATCAGAGCAAGAAGCGTTATAGATAAGGAAGTAGCCATGTACAGTAAAAAAATAATCTGCTTTATTTTCAAGTTAAAACTGAGGATCTACTGACGTAATCCACAACAGGCAATTGTTTTTTTTTTTTCAAATAACGGTCCGGGTTGTCAACGATCCAAAAACAAAAGAAGATCTTCCGATAACTAAGACCATGTACTTATAGGAATGCAATATTTTCACTGTTACGCGCTTTCCCATTAATATTCATCGCGATGCGGTAAGAGAGGTATGCGCTAGGCTTAGCACTTTAAGAAAAAATTGCGTCAACAAACATTTAAACTGCCAAATTATACTATTAAACGCCGCGGTTTCACTCGTCTAATCGATTTTATTAGCATTTATAGTTGGTGCATGGGCGTGGCGGTTCACTAATTTATATCAATCGGGCGTAAATATTTGTGGTTGATTTTAAATTGGCAATTTGAGTTCTCATTACAGTCGTTTATCGGTCTAGTCTTTTTAAATAAATAAAATAAAATAAATATCACGGGACAATTTGACACCAATCGACCTAGTCCCAAACTAGGCTAAGCCTGTACTATGGGTACTAGACAACGGATAAACATACTTATATAGATAAATACATACTTATATACATATTAAACATCTAAGACCCGAGAACAAACATTCATATTCATCATACAAACATCTGCCCCGACCGGGATTTGAACCCGGGACCTCAAGCTTCATAGTCAGGGTCTCTAACCACTAGGCTATTCGGTTGTTTTATGTGACAATGCGTAGGTATTGTAATACCAGCCCCCTATGTCACCAACTTTACAATTGTCGGTTTGTCATGACAATTCGAACTAAATTTCTTGGCCAGTACGAAGAGCGCTAAAACAAAAGCTCTTCAAGTCAGCAATTGACACCGAATTGTTATTGAAAACTGACAATTGTAAAGTTGGTGAAACAGGGGCCTGGTTTGGTATGACGTTTTTGTAAAGTTGTATAAAAAATTATTTACGTTTGAAACCAAATTTTTCAGCCATGCTCATGAATGTGTCTTCAAACAAATAGAGTTAAGTTAACTGGAGGGCAATAAAAATACAATGAATGCTCTAGATTTGTTATTGGTCGAATCGTATACTGCCTTTCTTTAATTGAAAAATTTCGTCAATTCAATTAGAATTTCAAATTATTAGTATTTCAAACTGAGTGATATTGATCTGCCCCGGCGTGGGCACTTATTACAAATGGCAACACATTTCGTAAGTTAATTATACACTAATTATTACTGTATCGGTTCAATAATCTGATTGCTATCCGCGACTATTTGCAACGCTGACGTTGTTACCTTTATGTAAATAGATCTAAACACCAATATTGAATGTACTTGGACTTAACATAACAATAACAGTGTCACTAAGAAATTTAAATTATGTTAACTGATTCCTAAGTATCGTTTGTCATAGGCAAACTGCTTCTTACGTAGCTACTGCTAAAGTATGTATTGTAGTAAGTGCATTCAAATTGGAAACCTTACCTTCAAAACGTACAAATTACGCCGCCACACTCATACAGTTTAGAGATATCGTGTAGTTTATTAATAATCATAAGTAATTGTAATTAATTAGCGTATCAGCAACCTCGTTTGTCGTTATTCTGCCAAAGCCCATTAAAATTAAATTACCAACTGACAGCTTGATGAATTAGCATAGCTCTGGTTACTCGACTATGTAAGGGTATCGATTATCCTATCATGACTAGACTATCGTGACTTAACTTAAACAACCAAGTGGTTCTACTACCATAGGCTTTGCAGCGCAGCGTGTATTGCCTATATTTGCTGTCTAAACGAGTCTAGGAGATAAACTTTTTCATGCCCCAAAATCATAGGTTTGAACTGAAGCCTATTGTGGTGACCCATGAAGATCTAATAAAGAAGGAATCAAATTTAGCCAAATCAAAACTGACAACGAAAAAATGATAACAATGTCCGACTGTGGGTTGTGAATAGCGAACAAGAATCAAAACATACGTACACCATGGTAAACATGACTTTGTTATGGTGTAATTTTCCTTTTACTGCGGTGAACAAAACGTTGCTTACTTGTCATGTTTAAAATAAACCTCAAATCTAGATTTTGTTCACGTTTAAAGTATTACAAATATACCAATTAATAGAAATAGTATTCAGTTTACGTTAAACGGAAAACGATACCTACTTAAAGCGAATATATACGAAAAGCGGTAATAGCATTATATTTTTTCGGTAAGTAATCAGATGATGACGTTCTTATAACATTACTTAATCCCGAATTAGTTTTGCTTTCTATTCGCGAGTTAATTATTATTGACAATAGAATAACGGTATTCGAGTTGCATTTAGTGGAAAGAGTATTACGTCTAGGTGATTGACTTGGCTGTCGAGTGGTCAATTAATCGGATTAAGTAGGTGTTACAGTGTCAAGTCTGTCAGTGTTCCGTTAAACGCGTTGTGAAGTTACTTAACAGATTATCCTATTAATATTAGATGCTACTCGAACGATATGTCTGAGATGCAAATGTCGGTTTAAGTTTTTCTCGTTTACATTTTTATGATAATTTCTTTACGCGTTACAACCGGCAATTACAGGAAAATATTTGTATATTGGAATTAAATGAACAACCATAGCAACTTAAACAACACTGCTCACGTCACGTTCTGTATTTTGTTTGACATTTCAACCTGTAATTTTATTTTAGGGTCCATGATAAAAATCTTCATTAGCGTACCTATCCGCGAATAGCGCGTAGGAGTTGTAAGATAACAGAAGATACTTTTTATATCGCTCTAGAAATGTCACTACAGATACTATACTATAAGTTTCTCTGTTAGTTAAATGACACTATTCTTTTTTCGGCACCAACATTAAAACAATCGTCCCGTCTTCTTCAACAGCAGTGAACTTTTTAAACCTGACGATCAACTAAGTTATGAAGATGTGATTGACAGTAACCTGAAACATAACTAACTGACAAAATGTGCAGCAAGGACCAGATCAATCATATACTCGGGAAGATCAATGTGGTAAGTTATTATTGTTTATTTTAATTGTTTAAGCTAAGGTGAACTGACTTCATTAGATTGGAACCAATGTAAATTCGGTGTCAATTGCTGACTTGAAGTGCTTTTGTTTTAGCGCGCTTCATATTGGCAATGAAATGATAGATCGTATTGTCATTGTAAACTGACATATTTGTAAAAGTTTGTGAAATAGGTGCCTGTAGGTGGTCAACTTTTTAACTGAGCCAGTGGCAATGCATCTGAATGTTTTACCAAAGAGAATGGAAGTAAGTATGTCAGAGTTGTTTTTCGTTCAATGGAAAACATGTTATGTAAGGCATTTTATTTACTCTATAATGTTCTCGGCTTGCAACAAAAAGCCCTTAAAAGATTAATGAGAAAGATAGTGTTTTATTACGTGTGTGTTACAATAATTGTTCTACATAACATAATGGCCGTTAAGCCGCTTAAAAGTGCAATAACCGTCGATGCGTGATAAATGTTTTCACAGAATATTGATTAAGAAATGGTAGTTAGAAAAAAAATAATGAAGTACTCCATCAAAATGAAGTTAATGCATGTAGCATTGAGTAGAATGAACCGAATGCTCGATACGAACCAACAAATTAAGCTAATTGTTTCACTATGTGAAGGTTAATGACGATAGACTAGGTTACAAAGCGGGATGAAGAAACAGATGACTGAAATAGTAAATAAATATCGGAAAGAAGTTACGCCATTGATCAACAATAAACTTACACCGACCACATAGCTAAAGCGAAGCTTGATAAATCTTGAGAAAATGCTCTTAGTGGCGGGACAGCTTGAAATTTTGGTAGCGATCCCAATCTCAACTAAATTTTGGTTGTTTTCAAGTTTCAAATCAAACATTTGTCACCTCAAAATATAAATATCATTACATCAGATTTCTGATTCAGACGGTTGCCCGTTTTCAAGATAATGTCAAAAACGTGATACGCACGACACGTCACGGCGTATACGATGTGATCGATCCTTAATATTGTAAAACTAAATAAACCATTCTACGTAGAATAAACATGTTTGCTTCGACTTTGGAAAAGTAAAAGAAAACCTCAAAAAATCAAACTAAAATATTCCACGCGCTGAAAGTAAAAGCCTGAATTAACTACAGGGTTTTGCGCCCATTCAGGGCGATGCCTGACATTGACGTTCGCACTTGGACCCTAAAGGGCAAAGAACTTTTTGTATGCTCCAGCGGACGTTGCTCTCAGCTTGAGACATATTGCAGACGCTCATGCTTTTATTAAACTTTAACAACTATTATGCATTTAATGGAAAATTATGGTTTTAGTAGTTTAGTCAGTTCTAAGTTACTGAAGTTCAACCGTTCCAGTAGCGTTTTGCAGCATTTGAGAAAATAATACAACAATACACAAATCATAAGCAATTTTTTATATGAAACAACCTTGAGACTAAATCATAGGCATCATAGTGAAATAAACGGATCGTATCCTTATTCTGGGAGCCCACGACTCGGTGTCAGCGAAACGTGAAATGTCGATCTAAACTGAACTGCGTCAGTGATCTGTTTATTTCAGTATGACATTAAGCTAATTATTGAAAATCACCTAGTAAAGAAGAAGTTACATTCAAAAATACAACTTAAAGTAATTGGCGATTTTATCGCTAAAGAGCGATCTCTTCCAAGCAACCTTTATAATAAAATAAGGTTCGTAAAACACACTTCGTAAGACTTTAATACAAATTTAATATAAACATGATTGACGTTAGATAACTTTATATTTAATGAGACGGATGCTGAAATTCAATGGAAGAGCCTTAGTCGGATTTTCAAAACTTCCTCCTATTATTATAAACAGACGAGTAAATTTTGCAACAA
Source organism: Clepsis dumicolana (assembly GCA_963691665.1). Taxonomy (NCBI): domain Eukaryota; kingdom Metazoa; phylum Arthropoda; class Insecta; order Lepidoptera; family Tortricidae; genus Clepsis; species Clepsis dumicolana. The sequence continues at coordinate 11,836,315 of OY829520.1, read as the reverse complement.
ATAAGTAATTAAAAATAAACTCTAAAACCGTGAATAAAATGATAACGACTTGGTTGTATGATTCGGTTTGCAACAGCCAGTAGCTGAAACCTCTAATTGCGAAATGCCTTGTCAATTTTATTCGAAGTTGAGGTAAACAAATACCAGTAGTTTTGATGATAATTTGATGACTTGACTAACAGTTGGGCTTGGTCTGTGTATAACGACTTTCACAAGAATAATGTCGCGGGTAGTCGATAAAGAAATGTTTTACTAATATAATTGAGTTAATTAGCGTCTGACCTTTGCGTTGTTTTCGATTTATAAGAACTCTCCTGACCCAAAAGACGTCGAAGCCTTGTGCTACCCATAGTTATATCAATATACGCTAGAAAACTATTTGTGCTCTGAATGAGGTCATGCGGGGATGAACGTTTGTCGTGCGTAAACATGCACTCGTTAGGTAAGTATAAGTGGGACAGTGAAACGATCGTGAAGAACTGAAGGTCCCCGATGATGGTACATCAAAGTCATTAATTCAATCATAATGATCGGCGAGAGTAGGTACGTCCAAGATAGAGTCAAGGTGAAATTGTGCAGTTTAACCGAAACAGATGCGTGAGACGCGATATGAATAGGCCAATAAAAACGCGAATGGGTGTTGAATTCAAGTGTCAATGTCAGACGGATAACACGGTTATATTGCTTCAATATCGTTGTTTCTATAGCTTATGATTATGATCAAGAGTGACGTGCAAAATCTCGTCCCATTTTGATCAACTTTTTAATCGTGTCTTCATTTACTTTCGCACCTTTGACTTGCATTTCTCACGTCAGTCCGGATACGAAAGCTAATGTATTGCTTGTGTTTACTTTCATGTCACCTGTTTTATCATTCACTTTTGCAATTTTAGCTCAAAGCGATTCTTGCCTAACATAGTTATGTTTAACCGTAGGCGTGCTGGTGCCGTGTGTGGTCGTATCAGGTGGTCAATAAATTCTGTCAATAGCAATAGCTAGAGGCCTAAACTGAAGTGGTTTTGCACTTAACTCTAATCAAATTACGTAAATTCGCCAAAGGCTCTTCAGTATTGAATGCTCTTAAGTGATTACATCTTAATCAGTTTAAAAGGTTAGGCTAGATTCTTTTGTTCTCTTCTAATTACTATTATGTATTGTTAGTTTAATTGATTAAACTTTACAGATTAATGTTTTTAATTTTTTTTTTAACTCTGGATACGATGTTAATTCCTATAAGTGGTTTTGCGTATAAAAAAAATGTTTATTGAATCAGGCGTTACTTTGCGAAGGTCCATATTTATGAGCAAAGTTATTGTTTTTAGTTCATACATATATGTAGACGACAGTACACTATTTGAATCTAATAACTTTTCCCAAAATTGTGCGGGTGTATTAAAACTCAAAAGAGACTTCGTGTTCTTTATTTATAGCACTTCCTATAATTTTGACATGTTGGGGCTCAGGTTACACTGATTGATGGCGGTCGACTCTCGGTTATGTCACGCTCGACCTTTGCGGTTTTAACATGTTTAGCATTCCGCCTGCTCCAGCAGTGTTACCAGTATTACCTACGTCGGAACAGCGACCGCAGCCCTGACGTGTACACTTGTGTAATTATAAAGTCTAGTCTTAAACACGGGATTGATTGCCTTGTCAAAGTAGTGGACCTGTCTTTTGTGTGGTTTCGCTGTTAGCATTTAATATTTCGTTTAGGCTAGAAACTGATTATGTTTTTTTATATTTTTTGCAATCACGATGTTGTCACGTGCTCAATTAAGGGTAATGTTCTTAGCAGTTTAATTGGAGTCTTCTTTAAGTTGTGAACTAGCATCCAATTCAATGGAGTCTTCGTGAATGGCTGGTAGTTCACAAAAGTTTGCGTAACTGAAGTACGCAATTAGACGCTTCTTCAATAGCCTAGAACCACTTTAATTGTAAGCGGAGTCGTGCTCAGCACTCTCGATTGTTGCGTGCTGTCACTGCATTACATAGTTTGTGTTCACTTTTCAAGCCGATTGTAGCTGTACTACGTCTGTAAGTCTGTCTTTAGCTGCATCAGACAAACTTCTGAGTAACATAATTGTGATCGTTTCTACACTGCTGCCGAAATCTTTATATGGATCAAGTGTTGAGAGATAAGATTGTGCTGCTCTTGCGATCGAGGCTGAGGTTGATGACCGCGTTTAGTGAGATTGATTTTAATGCTAGTTTTTATCTAAAATGAAACACTATTTCTTCAGGTACTAAAATATTTGGAATTAAGTATGAAATATTGCGGTCATAATTCATTCGTTTGCAGGTAAAATTAAGAAGAAATCGTTTAATTACATCGTTTGACATAGCAAGACAAACACCATTCCATTTTTATTACCAGCATAAGACTATACGGCAATTTTGAACACGCATGTCCAATCTGAAATTACCTGGTGCATTAGATAAGCGTTCATTAAACAAACTGTTCTGATCAAATCATTATTCTGCGACAATACTATTAAACTAGGTTTTCGAGTCAATGGTAACTAAGAATGAATGAATGAATGAATGGAGAGCTAAGAATGAATGCTTTTTATGCCAGTAATTTCTACAGCTGACTTACCCTCCGAGATCAAATAACATTGCTACTTAGCGGTAAGAGTAACGATGGTGATATAGTGAAGAGGATAGATCTTAAACAGTAAGTGGTTTTAAGACATAAAACTTTCGTCTGGAAGCCCCTCCGTTACTTTAAAACGGGCATTGAAATTCAATTCTTAGTAGTTGCTTCGTGAAAAGTATGGTTAAACTAAACTTGCTGGAAAAATAAAAGGAGTTCTAAACGAAATTCAAGGAAAAGTGTTTGTTTATTTGTTTCGTCAGTTCTCTTGTTGGCGGTGTAAACAAGACTCCAGAGATTAATCAATCTCCACAGGTACCTAATCCTCTACGATAGAAGCCCCATTGTTTATAGTTGTTACGAGCTCTTTTATTACGGTTGAAACAATCTTTAAAAAGAAACGTAAAAATAGATTTCTTTTCTTCTTTCGCAAGAAACAGATTTTTAACAGAAGTGATTTAAAAAAAACCTGCGTTTGATGTAACCATCGATTTTACATATAACTGTATTTTACTTGCTTAGTAATAGCAGTGGGTTACATTATACGTCAACATCAGTCAAATCGCAACGCAGCATAATGAGTTGCCATAAAAATAAACGTAGACATCAAACGTTACGACTAAGATCAACGTAAATCAATTGATACGGCTCATAAACCATATTGTGCATGTTAAAAGATAGAATACCTACTTAACCGTTACTCAAGCGAACTACCTGACAGGCACCCGATAATTTACAAAAATCATGATAACGATCAGAAAGCATGTTGCGCAATACAGAAGAAGATTCACGAAGCAATCTAGGTTCCATATAATAATGCAGCCTATTCGTGACAATGAGCTATAATTAGACCGTAGACCACTGTAATTGGAACTCTAATCCCAAACCTGGTCCGTGTAAGTACAGCTCTAAAAGTACTGGATACGTATGAAGGCTTTTACTACAAAACTTTACATCGTACTCACCGTTCCGTACCGTGATCGATGTTTTAATTAATGCCCCAATTAAACTCAGTTACGTTAACCTTCGTAATAGTTTTATCGCCAGTTATTTCCACTCAGGTGCTTCCAGTGGTTCTGTTGTGCATTAAGTATCCATTAGCATTGTGAATTAGATAAAACGTAACTTGAGATGCTGATTTTTAGATAAAGATATTTAAGTAGCTGTAATATGGCATAACATTATACGATATGACCTTATTTTTAAGTACCTGTAATTGATTGGCTACTTTTTTTATTAGAATTACCTTTAATTTATTGAATAAGGCGTTAGTTTGCGGAGGTCTATATTTATGAACTAAAAACAATTACTTTGCTCACCCGCGACCAAAGCGGTGTGGTCGCGGGTGAGCAAAGTAATTGTTTTTAGTTCATAGAATTATCTTTGCCGACAGACGACTAAATCATCTAAATATCATTCTACTCTTAGCGTTATCGTGGTAGAAAACTAAGTGATATTTCCAGATATTCGCTCAAGAAAGCTTGTAGGGTCTGGTTGCATTGTACACATCCCCAATAAGTATTATTGGTAGGTTCGAACGTCCAGTGCTAATTAAATTTAAATAGCATTACCCATTGCTACAATAAAGTTAACGTATCGTAAACCATTACTTTCAGCACCTCGCTATTGTAGTAACATAGACGGGTATTGTAGTTGCAGTTTTGAAACGGTGCACAAGTTAATGGCAGTGCAAAAATTCGCAATTATCAAGGTACGCGTGTTGCGAAGCGGCTGTCTTAACTCCTTTTGAAACCTAGAACAAAACAATTGGACAGAACTCTCAATTACAGGATTGTTTCGTTTTGAAATTTAACTTTTGTAAGGTGGCCCCCTGTGATGTTTCTTGAAACGATTTTTTGCGGGCTTGCGGTGAAGGCAAAAGAAATCTGAATATTAACGCAATCCAATAAATATTTGTTGCTGTAACCATTGCTGGTAATACCTACCTATTGGAAACAATGAGTCTGGTATTATATTCTAATGTTTTAGCTTTATGTAAATTTTGGGTGATCGTACCGACGTTTCAAACCCTTATTAGGTCTCGTGATCGCAAATAGACTATAGACTAGATGTGTAGTCATTGTTCTATAATACCTTTGCGCTTAGCTTTAGTATCGAGACATAAAACATCACATTGACACGAGTAAACACATAGTAACAATGATCCCAGCTAGTAAACAGTTAAAATTGTTGATCAGGAATGTTTACTTTCGATTTCGATTGACGCCTAGATCATTGTTTTCAATCTCCATTGTGATTGTTGTTTTTTGCGCTGTGTGATCAGTTCAGTGACTTATATGATTCGGATTGTGACCCTCGTGCACTGAGTGACTATTCCTTACGGTTGTGTCCTAATTATGGTGTCTGGAATACAAATCATTCTAGGGAAATGCCTTTAAAATTGCGTGATACTTTGTCTGGGATTAGGATTACACCTGTTATTGATATACGAGGCTATCCAGTAAGTACAACTTCGTTATTTATTTTTGACACTTTAAATATATCACGAACTCAGTGAATCATGATTGGAATGTTCCAAGACATTGTTTAATTTTGGATTTTATTCAGAAATGTGTCGATTTCATTGCAAATTGTAATATTCTTTAAAGCTCATGGAATTGTGATGTGCACAAATAAATAAGTTTTTTTTATATAATGAATGACGTAGAACAATATCCTGTTCTCTTATGAATACCTACCTATGTCTCATAAATTGCCGTCTGTGCGTATTTTGTTCATGTTTTAAATATAAATTCGATAATGAGATGTTTAGTATTGTCTGCATATTTGGCTTAACAAACAGTATTATTTAAACTAAGGCTCACAAATAACAATGCGTTTGATTTTTACGAGAATTTTCCTGGTAACTCTTGGCAAGAGTTCAATCAACTTCATGTATGCAGAGTGCGTTTATGGTAATATCGGAATATTAAAAGGATAATCAATTATTTGTTACGATATATTGGTTGTTATTAGGGATTATACTGTTTAGATTGCCTTTAATCTTTTAGGTTTTTTCTGCCTGACGTGACTCACTCAAAGACGTTATGGGGAATAAGCACCTACTTTCTTATGCTAGATGGATGATGTACCTACTCATTATATAGTCGTGTTTCTTTAATTCCTAGACAATTTCACTTTAAACAAAACACTTCTCACCCACCATTCTCACTCAACTAGGTATTCACCATTTACTCAAATAATGTGCGAAAACTTATATGGCTCATTGTAGGTGATAAATGCATTCCTAAACCAGAACGGTATCGGAATTTCAAGCGATGGTATTAAAAAGTGGATTTATTGTTTACAGTTGACGCATTGTCAGCTACAAATACAGACATGTGTGTGTATGTAGATAGATGTAGAAGCGCGTGAGATGAATATCAGTTTTTTATTTCAATTATCATTTTGCTTGATGTTACGTGAGGAGATATTACGGTAAAGAATCACCTGGTTGATGTGGAGCTGAATTATAATAAGTTGCTGAAGATATTAAAAAATATATACAACCGAATTGAGAAACTCTTCTCTTTTTTGATATTTGTTAAAAATAATAACGTGGATCAGGATCTTCTGAAAAACGCTGTCCAGGTACTGCAAAAAAAAAAAACAGATTAATAAACTGTAGTTAAAAATATTAGGTAGGTATTTCCTTTGTATGACATGTGTATGATTGATTGACTAGGAAAGAAAAAAATGTGTTAATTTAGAACGAGCCGCATATTTTCTTAGCAAGCCCAAGAACCGTGACTTTGTAAATAAATTAACTAACCACATCTAATTAAAGACTCCGTGCGACGTAAGCAGGTATATAATTAAATATTCCACTATGAAGAAAGGTATTTTCTTTAAAGGCGTGTTGTATGATTAGTAAAGTAGCCTTATTACGAAGACTGTAAATGAAATTTTCATTGTTAAAAAAAAATGCTTTCGTTTATTAAGTGCAGTACCTACTTGAAGTTGGAGCAACCTTATTGGCTTTTTTTATATTACGCTCTGTGTTCAGTTCATTCGGATCGCTTCTGGTCAATAGTGGACCACTTCATCCTAGCTTTATTAAATTGGTCGTCGACCATCCTCTTGTTCCTGTAAGCTTTCGTATTTTGCAAGCTTTGTAGATGATCGGTCGATCACCTTATGACATCACATCAGTTCCTCCGTATGCTGAAGATGGTGTTATTGTCCGACTAACAACTAACGACTAACTGATTTATGAATGTGATTATTTTTATTCGTATACCTAAAATGTGGATGTTAACATTTCTGTGCTTAAAGTTATTATTGTGTAAATCAATTCCAAACACTAATTGGCTGGCTAGAAATGATTATAAAACGAAATACAATAATCATTAAATGTTTCATTAAATTTTAACGTTCGCAGTCACCTATTGCACCTCAGTCCCCTATCGTGTGTGAAGTAGGCTATCCGGCCGAGTGTCACTTGGGAAAGGCCGAGTGCCATTGCATTTGTCTGCCTGTCAGTTAATGTTTTATTGCCTTTCTCAAACTTGTCTGCTCCTAATTGGATTGTGTTGTGAAGATAACGTTCGGTTTCACTGATTTTATTTTTATTGCGCTTTTCCCTTTTATGCATATCTTGAGAGTCGCTCTCGTTTTCCTTCAAAAGAAAAGCTTATTTCGCCTTTTTTATGGGGCTATTCATATAATTGATAACGCAATTCTATAGATGTCTGATACCCTAAAACGTCATACGAAAAGTGTTTCTGCAAATCCGCTTCACACACGTTTTACGCTGAAAAACACACACAAAACGAACCTACATCTACTTCCTTTGAATTTCGCCCGTACAAAAACATAATGTAACAGTCGTAACACTAATCCACAATAGGAAGTTCATCGTCAAGTAGCTTAGCTCATTAATAAATTGCGCAACCAACAGTTTGTAGCCGATAGAAAGATCGCCCTGCATCGGTGATAGATTCGGTTGCCGTTTCCGCGTGCGCGGGCGCAAGCGCATAACTCTTTTAGCTTTAGTTATTGAAAAAAAAAAAAAAACTTGTTGTATGGAAGAAGCCCGACAAAACGTCCCGTGATCTAGCTGTCGGTTCAACGACTTGTTTGTGTGATTTTCTCAGAATTTGCTGTGGATTTATGAGAGTTTTCTTCTTTTTCATGTGAATTGGCATGATTACAATTACTTGTAGACAGACAGGATAGGAACATCTTTCGCTTACACATCAATATGGGAAGCAAGTGTCATCCTCAGCCGCGCTTTATTTTAGACATTACATACACCACCGTGCCGTGCGTGGAATCCTCTCAAGAACTTGCGACTCATTTATATTTCTTATCACATTATCAATTTTAACACGAACCTCATTACCTTGTCATACCTTTTATAAATCATGCAAATGCCTTAACTTTGCATTCGCGTCAGGGCACTCGAAATTTTAATACAACCGTACGACCTACTTTGCACTTTTATGTTCACGTTACGAAAATTAGGCATTGTCTTAAAATATTTATCGCAGCTGTAAAAAGGTTTTATGGTCCCAACTGCAACTTTTATGTTTTTCATTGCCGCTATTTCAAAGGAACTTGGTCTATTACATCACTGATTCTAGGGGATTAGAATCATAATATCTTAATTAATCTGTCGTTGCAGGCAGATTGAGCAGTCATCTTAAATGCATATGTCATCGGACTAGCCAAGTTTTGAAGTTTCATTAAATATGTGTTAGGAATATGATGAGTTTTGAAATGCGTATTTTATAAGTCGTGACTTAACAAAACTATGACTTGTCCGATTTATAGTTAGGTATGTATCTCTAGTAGTCTTCGGTATTTGTAAATATTAGTTTAATTTGTTCGTTCAACTTATTCATATTTTGCATATTTCTCTCTTAAGTTTTATCAATCTCTGGTACTTCTATATTTAAGTATAAACATATTTTGCTTGATGCCTTCAAATATCAAAAACTGACGTAGGTGGTTATGATTTGACTAACGAGTGGTTTTATAAGTATAAAGTACATACAATATTAATTTAATCCTTACAACCTAATGAAATATTTGCTCAGAAAAACGAAAATGCCAAAGCCATTAGATTGATGCTCGTTTAATAGCTATAAAGCCTCAAACTAACTTGAAATTTACTTTTTGGAATGCTAAACAGAAGTGTCAAGGTTTTAATATACCTACCACTCGATTAGTTTATTTTATTACTTAATGAATTAATGTTGAATTTGTTTACTTATTGTTACGACTAGTGTTTACCTTGACATGACTGATTTTTGTAGCATACCTAATGCCTCAAGCGTATGATGTTGAACGTGTAGTGCACAAATTAGTGCATGTTTTAAAGTGAAGGCAATTTTAATTTTAATAGTTTGAGCTACAATTAAATTCATTGACTATGCAATTTAATGTAATTTTGGATGCTCAGTGGATATTGTTGTTTTGAATAAATTTAAATAGTAGGCATTTTAACACAACACTCATATTCAAATTTTATTTATTGTAGCAAAAATGCAATGATGAAGTTGTCATGGATGGATGAGGATCGAGGGGTCAGGAGGGCGTATCTGGGACGACCGAGTGGACGCCGTCCGGTTGGTCGGCTGAAGTATCGCTGGGCTGACGCTGTGGAGGCAGATTTGCGTGAGCTTCAAGCCGGTGACTGGCGTGCGACTGCGCAGGATCGGGTTAGGTGGCGAGCTCTCGTTTCGGAGGCCAAGATTCTTTTTGGGTCACTGAGCCAATCTAGTTAGTTAGCAAAGATGTGTACAACAAATGCGTTTAAATCGATGAAAAAATAAAGATGCATGTATGTGTGTTTATTTCTAACAGATGATTAGAACATGAACCACGGTTGTGCAGAACATACACCTGTCTTTAATGAGTGTTAAAAAATTTGGTCTCACCGATGACGTCGCAATCAGGTGGGCAATTGTTTTCCTTGTTTCGCCACGTTCACTTTCACCACATCCTAGTCACCCATGGTACGTGACACCCATGGCGATGGCGGCCCAATGACACGGGAGGCTTTTCATGGCCGCACGAAAGTGACCACCTGACCACCTGATTTGATACACTTTTACACTGCGAAAAGTTTGGTACGAATGACAGCCTTTCTTTTCATTATACAAATGCATTGTTGAGATATTGCATTAAGTAACCGGGCCAGGAATAAAAAAACCGGCCAAGTGCGAGTCGGACTCGCGCACGAGGGTTCCGTAGAAAGATTTTAACGCTTTTCCCCAGTGTTTTAAGAAGTCCAGTGTTAGCAGAGCCCTGCTCGTAAGCAAAATGTACACAGTGTGGGAGTCAACTTATATTGGTCTGCGAAATCTACAGACAGACATGAAAATTTAAGATTTTGAGACTTTTCGGAGTGGTTGTGCTATAAGAGCTACCTTCATACCAAATTTCAGGTTTCTAGGACATCTAGAAGTACCCTTTAGGTTTTTGGAAATCGGCAATTTGTATGGAAATGGCCATTTTAATGACTGTATTTTTTGATTGCGTTGACTTAGAAGGTTGATTTTTTCACAGCCTCAAGGGACCGCAGGCTTGAGTATTTGATATTAATTTCAGCATTCTACCTCCACGCGTTCCAGAGAAAAAGGGTCTTGACAGACAGACAGTCAGACAGACGGACAACAAAGTGATCCTATAAGGGTTCCGTTTTTTCTTTTTGAGGTACGGAACCCTAAAAATGGGACGGTCACTAGAAGAATATTCATCCTCTCACCATTCATTCATTTGGAGTACTTCACTTTATGGGTGTGATCCATGGACACCGACACAGAGAGATAGAGAAAGATTGGAAGCTTTTGAGATGTGGTGCTGGAGGAGAATGAAAGGCATAAGTTGGATGGAACGGAAGACCAATGAGGAAGTACTGTCAATGGTGAATCAAACCACGAGAAATTCTTGTAACAAAATTCTTTGTAAAGGGTTGCCAGCCGATCAACCCGTCTTCTTTGTCATTAAAATTACATTTGCGACATTAAGTGACCTTACAAGCAAAATTTTAATTGTCTGAGACATTTGGGTAATGATTAGGGCTGCCATCACCTCAATTGCCGACACCGGATAAACACGGCAAAAATCCCGGACATTTGGGCGAAATATGGTTTTTCCCCCGGACTCCTCTGAAAAAATATTTTTTGCAAAAAAAATAAAAACATCGTTATAATTTTTTAATTGTTATTCATTTATATAGCTTAGCAAAACAAACAATGGTAATTTTTAATAAAATTAAACACTCTTTCTTAGGTAATATGGTACTTAACAAAAACAATTAAGCTCTTCTTTTTGGCATCATTCAAATTATTGTATATAATAAGTACTACTAATAACAGTAATAACTAACTAACTATACTTAATATTTTAGAATAACCAATAATATTTTCAGTCATCTTCGCCCTCATTAAAAGTACTCAAGTAACTGCTAAAACTTAATTTTGTCGAGATCATTTTTTTTTTACTTATTTTGGTATTTTTCAGTCTTCCCAATTTTCGCTAAAATATCTTTCTTTTCCAACAAGAATTTGTAAAAGTCGGAACAACTCAGGTCCTTGAAATTATACTTGATTTTGATCAGAGAAGAAACCGTGTGTATGTTTAGCGAGTTTCTTTCTTTCGTCCATTGCTGCGTGACTAGCGAAAACACTCTCTCTACGTTCGCATTGTGAGCCGGTATACAAAAATAATACTGGGCAATTTTAAGCAGTTCAGAATATAAATGGGCGTTAGGTGTTTTAAAAAAAATCAGCCACAGCTGGTTTGCGCTTAAAAGCTTATCGCCGTCAGTAAGGTTCATACTATAAGATTTGTCCATTCGTCAATCAACTTCGTGTCGTTACTAAGATTTATTTCAATTTATCGCTTATAAAAAAAATGGGTTTTACCCGGACACTTTAAAACCCCTGCCGGACGTCCCCCGGACGCCCTTCAAACTAGGACAAATCCGGGGAAACCCGGACGGATGGCAGCCCCAGTATTGATTACAAATGAAGAGGCTGTTGAACAGATTTGTTTATTGACACCCGGTGTAATGAAAGCAAATACGGCCTAATAGAGATGTTAAAACATAACATTAAATTACATATAGCACTCAGAAACAACGGATCGCTGCATATCATCCGTTCTGATCGGACTTGCAACATTTCGGTAAATGCCGCACAAAAGTTCAAGTGAACAATAGATCGGTCGGTGTTGAAAGGGACCAGCTATGTGGAATAAATCAAATGGGTGTGCATAAATTAATAGATTCAGGGATGATGAATTGGTTGGATCACAACACTTTGAAGTAAGATCCTGATGCTAAGACAACAAATGAAAATTGTATGATCGAAACTGCATCAAAACTTGTATCAAGCGCCCTGTTTGCTCTTTTCTTAGTGATTGACTCACTGACCGATAAGCAAAAATGGCACCCTTGCTAACTCCATAGGACTATTAGTTATATCTTCTCACTCGCAAGAATGCAAAACCACGTGTAACTTTTATCGGTATCGACATGTCAATTTCCATTGACTGTCACGCGACAAGTGATTCGAAACCCGGTATTGGCGAATTTTGACAGGTGCCAATCTCATTGACTGGGTTTTGCCATACAGAGGTAGTCTTGTTCTTGTGATGTTTATGTATAAACCTACGACGGACCTGACACGACAACACGTAAATTGTTCTTGAATATAAAATACTACAGATTTTAATTTCTCTTATCAATTATTCATTGGTCATAAGTTCATTGGTATAGACCCATCGCGTAACATTCATCGATGTTTTTGTGTAAATCGACCGGCTTCGAATTAGTGGTTTTGTTGTGACATTTCGTTTATTGCGATCTCTTAGCCTGAAGTCTGAAATACTCGTGCCAGCCAGCTCGTCCAGGCTATCAGAAACCACAACATAACTTAATGCAATTTCAATAGTTCTGGTTAATTGAGTAAGCCAAGTCAAGATTACATACAAAAGCTTTACAGCCCTCGCCATAACATGACCATATTGGCAGCGAACAAAGTACTATTTTTTTGACTATTTTTCTGAGCTGGGAGAGCTCTCTTTGTGGGGATAAGCGCGCCGTATACTTTTTTATTTGCAATAAAGAATTTACACAGGTTAGAACTTAAATACAATAAACTAAGTACATAAACCAGCTAGCTTCTTTACGTTATGACCAAGTGGTCGTGTGTCACATCACAAATATAGTATTATATACCGGCAACCAAAAGTAATTTTATATTGGTAGACGTAATTGAAACCGAAGAACTGAATTACGTAAAAGTAATTGAAGTTGAAAGACACGATGTAGTCATAGAGTTTAGGGGTATATAATATATTGGTAATAATATTATCGCTGTGCAATCAGAACTAATAGTTTAAGTCGGAATTGGTTTGTTGTAACAAATGTAATTCCATCTCATTGGTGTACGTTATGTTGCTACTTAACCAATCTTTACAATGGCAATAAGTATAATGTTACTTGTAATGAAATATGTTCGCCAGTTGGCTATTTAATTGTCATGTAAGAGACATTTTCATGCTTCATTATTGTAAACTGCATGGCCTCTCCCACTAATATGCGGAAGTTTCGATGTTTGTATATTAGATGTAGGTTTCTTTCACGAATGAATCTACTCCTAAATTGTTTATTTGTCCAATGTGTCCTATACCTTGCAAGATGATGAGCTGATGAGCTTAAGATGCAATCACAATTCAAGAAATTCGATCGATACAATCAACAATCGACAGATTATGTATTACGTTTTTGTTTTGTTGTAGGTAGCTACACAAAGTGCTAAAAAAGTAAAGGCTTTTGCTCCAGAAGTGGGGCATGTTCATAAATTAGGCTAACTAGAAAAAGTAATTGAAGGAAAGAAGGAAGAGGTCGATCTAGGCGAAGCTACATGGACCAAGAAGAGGAGAAGGCCGGTGTCGTATCGTATCAGGAGGTCAAGGGGTTGGCTTATAGGAGAGATGGTTGGAAGACACACCACCGACAAAAGTATAACCCTTAAGTTTGATGATGATAACAAAAAGTAATAAAATAGATGCGAATTAATACTTCCGATGGCCCTTCTACCGCGGCGGTAACATTCAGCACGCCTCAAACAGTTTTTTACGTCAATTAGCAATGTGCGCGGAATTCCTAGGAGCCAGTCCAACCACTTCCTAATGAGTCGGACCAGGCATTTGCACAACCGACCGGCGCACGCGCCGTCTATGCTGACAGTTTTTTTTGTTACAAAAATATTACATGCAATACTGTGATACGGCTCTTGATATGTTGAAGCTTGTAGGTGAACTCGTATCACGACATCTAACTTATAGACCGTAACGAAGATATAATAACAACCTTGAAAATTCAATATTAAACTAAGTAAATATAAAAGTTACAAAAAAATATCTCGTAGTGTGTGTGACCAAGCTATACCATTGGGATCCAAAATGTCTAGGTACATTTATATAAGCCGTGGAAGAAAGTGTGGCTGGTTACCCGTGAGATCTAGACGGTCATTCTGATTTTTTTACAGTTCTTGTTTATATTCAACAATTTAAATAAAACACTAACATTCAACGCGGGAAAGTAACATTAAAAATAAACGTCATACCTAATATGTGTTTCCCTACAAATGCAGTCGTTATCAATGATGGTTACGGTGCATTTAAACTGTACCTCGATGATATCGTTATCGTCATTACTGTCACATCACCCATAATGTTCAAGAAGGTTAAAAAGCTGCAGGGTCATTGCACCGACCTATCCCACCCCAACATTTGTTGTTCCCCTATTCATGCCAGGGTTAGTGGATCCGTTAACCTGATTTACTTTGTCGCTCGTCAAATTGGGTACATCTCATTATTTGGTACGCACAGTACTACTTAGTACTATTACTAACTAGGATAATGGTAGGAGTGACTCCGCTAATTTGTTGCTCTTGTTTTAGTTAGTATGCCGAACGCCTCTCTCGATTGCCTTATGGTCGTCGTTTGAAAACAAGTTTGATAATTTCAATGTTACTTGTCGCAACAAAAACACAAAATTACAAGGGAATAATCTGATGGTCCATTTCTTACTTCAGAAAAATAACTGTGAATATACATATACCTATATATTTTGTCTCTAAAAGTATATCCAATTATCCACTATTCAGTTTCGAGACTAGAATGTTATTTAATATTATAATGTTATCTATAAACGGCTGTTTCACTTCGGAAAGCTATAAAAAATCATCTAAAATTACCAGCTCCAAATTGATCTACTTTCCGAGCCCATAAATTGAGCTTTCAAGTCCAATGGCTTTATTTACAATAAAAATATTCACATGTTGTAAAAAGATTACATATCTAACACATCCTAAGCGTTGCGTCAGTGAAGAAAGTTGATCAAACATTGTCGCATTTACGTTGCTGTTATGATATACGTAGATTATTTCACTCTTACCGTCAGAGCACCGTTAGGTGCGATGTAGTAGGCGCCATGTGAAAGAGAGTTAGATTAGATCGATTTTAATGAATAATTTGTTTTTTCTCTCTACAAAATTGGAGCTACATAAGGAATCTAAGTAAAAATATTTAAGAGGACCGCCTATAAACTTCAAAACACTCGTACGGACTTATCTACGAGCAACTATCCCTAGGTTATGTGCTTGTAGGGACTTGTTGACAGTCAGACGGATAACGTACGAAACCCTAAAAAGAAAACTGAATGGAGGGAGCACTAACAGGATGTTGGTATTAGTTCTCTTCGTTCTAGTTTAGTATTATTACAATCATCGATGATCGTCTGTCAGATACTCGTAAATAAGAGGATACATCGTCTAAATAAATCTCTAAATATCAGTCTCAATCATTTCTTTGCCATGTGAGTGAGAGCTAAAGACAATATTGACTTACTCTTTTATCTTCAACACGGTTTGCATACGAATCGTTTCGGTTCCGTTACCTTACGTGAGAACAAATTCGCGTGTGGCAAATGTTTTGTCCGTCCTTGACTGCCGTGTGTTCAATTGATGCTTGAAATTCATTAAGATGATCTAGTTTTCACGGCTTTGGTTCATATTTTTTCATATTGAATCTGGGTATCAGATTACCATTATCACATAGTCATCACTGGGATAGAACGAGCGAATAAGGTGATTTAAATCTACCTCTACCTATCTCAGGTTATCGACGCTCTAACACTGTCTTTGTATCTGATGTAAGTTCTTATGAGAAAACTTCCCTTGACACTGTATGAGACTACACTACTTAAATGTTAAATGTTGGGAATTCGACTTCTAATAAAGAAGGCAACCGCAAGCTGGACTAAAAACATTTTCATCGAAATACAATTCTTTCTGAAATTGCAAAACGTAATGACGAAACGCTAACTGTCATGGATATCGTTTATTGACCATTCCGCGTCAATGACTCCAGTAGGTAATCAATCAAGGTTTCCATTGAGCGAGGAGAGCTCTTTGATTCATTTGTTGTGTTCGTTCGTATATACTGTTTCTTGTACAAAAACTACACTGGATCTGGAAGCTTTTTACCCGACTGCACCGGAGCCCAAAGGAGGGTTATGTTTTTATAGGGTGTTGCTATTTGTTGCATACAAAGTAAACGGAAAAGAAGTCTTTCTCATTATAGTTTATTGTTAACTCTAATCGTGATGTGACGGTAAGTGATTTAGGACTGAAGGAAGAGACCGTGGATAATCGTGTCGTGGTGCCGTACCGCGCTCCGCTAGTTCTTTCGCCACGATCTTAATTTTTTTTTCTATATACCTTACCTTACCCCATGCATTTATGAAATAAAGTAGTTGCAGCAAACGCTCTGGTCCGTGGTATAAGCCGTTAGACTGACTGCATTTAAACGTACATCAATTCAATATTGAAAACCTCTCTTTCTTTGCAGGGCCTACCGTCGTGGTCGCGCGGGCTGGAGGCGGCGGAGGCAGCGCGCGCGCGCCTCGTGCGCTGGGCGTGCGGCGAGGCGCCCGCGCCCGAGGATCCTCCGCGGAAGAAGATGCCTCACGCGCTGCGCCGGCGGTGGCCACTGTGCCCCTGTCTACAGGTACGTGTACGGGTAAAGAGTGAGGGCAGAGCAAATGGGCTTTTGAACCAAAAACTTGCGAACATCTGAAGGTGAAGGAAATCGACCATGTAATAAATCCTGAAACGTATTTGATCGCAAGAAACGCATTTCTGGACAGTGTAAAGTAGCCTAATCGCATCGAACTGTAAAACAAACTCGAAGTCGCAAGCGAAAATGATATTTTTGAAAGCGTCACCTTGGAATGGATAAGAATTGCAAAGACGATTCAAAATTGCAATTTAAATCGGAAGAGGAATAGGCAGATTTTAATGCTTTATTAGACATTCAAAGTAGATTCGGTTGCATTGTTGAAAATTCAGTCTCTGCATTAGGTAACCGTGTCTGTAGTTTCACCACTTTTAACTGTCTTCATTAGCTACTACGTAAAGGTGATGAGCTTCTGAGAATAACAGGACCTTTATCGGTATCAGTGTCTGGTAATAAAGCGTAGACGCCACGCGACTCGTTACTTATGTTATCAATAGTATGGTCAAGTCCGGTCACGTTTTTAAATCATGGGATATTTAAAGACGACAGCGGGTTCAATAATATTTTTTTGAAATGAAATGCGATTGTATGTTAATTTCTGAAGTGTACCGTCTTCTTCTGGTTTATTGGCCTTCGTTTTATTATTACACAGTATTTTATTATACAATTAAAAATCTTTCCTTATTGGTCTAGCCAACAAAATATTTGTGTCTACATTAATATTTAATTAATGTTACTATTATTAGCAGGATTGCCTAAAACTCCTTGATTTAAGACCTGCTTTTGGTCTTTTGATTTGTTTCTAATCTTAAATTATGTTAATCTCGTGTCAAAATTTAATAACGCATCATTGGATTTACCTAGTTTTGCCATTTGAAATAGCAGGCAATCTGTTTCATCATAGACGACCTGATTTTTTTATCTGAGACCTAACTTACTTATGCACAAAATAGATTAAATATGTCATGAAATATTGAATAATTTCATTGCAATTAATATGAATAAATGTTTATAATGAGTATCATAGATTTCGAAACGTGTATACGATTTAGCTTAAGCGTCTAAAATCTACAATCTGACGTTGCGTTTCTGCAACGCGTTTCTGCGTTGTGTATATGCAGCTCATTTTTGCTATAGATTACTATGAATACTTTTTGTGTATATTTCGAAAGTAAAGAAGTGTAGACCTAAAAGCAAAATAAACTTAGTTGCTTTATCACTCACATTTTCACTTTGTATTTCTAAAGGAATCTCCACAAAGTCCAACAACAATCTTGTAATGTCAGCATCCAGCTAGTTACCTTCTTCACTAAACGGTTCATCATCCACTTTATAAGTGGCCTCCATTACATCAGTCATAACTTACAACCCTTTACTACTAACTATCAAGTAAATCAAACTAGAATCTAGAGCTTTGCGTGCACCGTTCCAGAACGTATCAATATCCTAGAGATCAGTATCCGTTACTAGCTATCGCGTTACATTTAATGTCTGATCTCGAATAAATATATCGTTCTTAGTACTTTCCCTATCACGCTGTCTAGGGTATGACTCTGAAAGTTCAGCGGTGGATGCTGTGCTGTTAGACTTTACGGTACCCGTTTCAGAAAGAAACCAATCCTTTAAACTTTAAAATGAGCTTTATTAATTTCTTTTACAATTGCCACTACCGGTAAATTAGCTTATCTTGCCGTAGCCTTCCCTGTGCATACTTGTAGTTTTTTTTTTTTTTTACCTACTTTAAAAACCGAACAGTTTCGTTGACTTTCGGTGTTTTCCAACCCTGGTAGGTGTCGTAAATTCTTATAACTTATTTTCCCCTTTCTGCTCCCTTTTCTCAATTTCACCAACTTCAACACAGATTATTTAGTATGTTTATACTATTCAATTCTTATTTTAGACTATGTACTGTCACATTCGTTCTGCTTTTCGGCTGAAACTGGTCCGAGTCCATTATATCATTTCGCAGCCACTTGGTATAGGATTAATTCTTTACGAGTGCCGCAGTTATGACTGTCGCTACAGCTTTGAATTATGTGATAATTAAACGATTTATGGCGCTCTGTTTGAATAAGTTAAAACACTTGTAAACAGGGCTGTCTCGTTTATACGTTTTGAAAGTTGTTCTCACAACTATGATCGTACATACAAACAAGAATCTGCATAAGAAGAAAGCGCACAAACTTGAACGGAAAGGAAAACCGAATGCACCGAAATTAATAGCCCCGAAGCTCCAATTTCCGCGACGTTGAGCGATGGCTTCACTAAATACCCGTGCTTTCCCTAATCATTCTCACCTATACATTATCATCAGTCCGTATGTTAATTAAGATTTATTCTACCACAATGGGCTAGGGCCGGCCCTACGGCGGCTGGCTCTATCAGAAACCAGTTCAGATTGGAAAGCCGCCGGAGATGTCGGTCAATACATATTTTAAACGACCGGCGGAGATGCGTTGCGACCACGTGTTGCGCGAAATTGTACAGCGGCGGCGGTGTAAGGTGCATTGTCTTGGAGAAAGAAGCCTTTGGGAATGTTGACGTTCATTTCGCGAGGTCTAATTTATTTGTCTGTCTGTTTTATATAGCCATTGTGACTGAAGTCTGTTGTGTTAAAATCAAGTTACGAGACTAATCTATAGCGAAGTCATAAACACTCAATGATACAATCGAAGTGTGTACATTAGTTTATGTCCTTGAGGATGGACACATGAGGATTGGACCTCCGACCCTTCGCGTGACGTTTACAAATATACGCTAACTACCACCAGCATTCGTACGTCAATCAATGAAGGTCCCGATTGATATCAGTTTCCCTCATTTGGATTGATGTGCCAAGAATAAATTGCATCACACGAGATTCCCCAAAGTAAAAGCGAAATGAATATTTGTTTCGGCAAAACCAAACAATCGACTTAATTGAAGTTAATGATCGTGATTTAAGAAAGTTACTTGTCAATAAATTGACTGGCATTACACGCTTCTATTGACGAATCAAAACAAACTAACAGTGCACAGGGGTCAACAGTAATTGAATAGAAGATGCATTGTAAACGAACTATTAAAGAATACAACGCGATTTGAGATCGGATTTGAAACCGTTGCGTTGATATTTACGCAATTGCGCTCCTACATGGATTTGCCATTACTAAAAGGTCAGAATGCGTTACCATTTTTATATTTTCAAGTCAAAACATTTGATTGACGAAACGGATAAGGTTGATTGGTTCCTTTTGTAGCTGGTAGCCATTTATGAAATATTACAAACAAGGTCAAAGTCACGTTGCGCTCGCGCTTATCGCAGAGTCGTTAAAGGAGCTGTCCGTCAGACAAAGAATTCTTAAAGGGCTATTCGAGTAGCGACAGCCGGCATAATTAGACGTCAACTTGATGTTTAATCGAACGGGAGCGAGACAATACGTCTTGATGTATCGACGGAAGCAGTCATTGAGGTCAGACGAGCAGTTGTCAAATTGATTGAAACATAATGCCTGGCGCCAGGAGTGCAGTGCCTTCCAAGTGAACATTCTCCGGGTACAATATTGCATGTCGCATTCGATTAAGTGCTTTGCCCGGGAAGTGTTTAGTTTACTGACCGTTGTGAATATTTCATGTTAATTATCAGTGATCATGAGTTGTATTGACACGAAGAAGCATACCAAAGGATTTTTTACTCTGAAAAGAAAACTTAGCCTCGCCTTGCATAGTGTGAGTATACATATCTCTCAGCAAACATGTCAGATTGCACAGACTTTAAAGCGATAATGTTTCCGAGAACTGCACTAGCGGTGCCGTCGTTTTCTTTTGAAGATCCTCGCCTAAATTATTTGATCAGCGAACAGTTTCCAAGGATCGCTGCGCCGGAGCAAGTTCAGATTTATTGTAAATATTTTTTATGGATGTTTGAACGGAGTCGTAAATGTTCAGCTAACGTGTCGAGAAATACCCGTGCTGCCCTTATGAGCGTAAATAATTTTGCAGCCAGACGACGGTCCTGGTGAAATCATCGACGGAAATACTGACTTCTTACAAAGGGTTATCGCTTTTACGATTGTTTGGCATGTTAAGCTTTCCTACTCAGTGCTCCCTTGCATTAAAAAAAAAACTAATTTTGCTATACAAACTCTTATGTACATTATTGCTCATTTGTCAAATATTCCAGTACCCTTTTTCTCGAACGTCGTTCATTTTGGAATAGTATTTAAAAGGCAATGTTGAAAAATTTCATTTTTAATGAAAGCGAATCGTAAATGTAATTTTTCTCATTTTTCTTGTTATTGTTGGCTTCGTCTTATTGTTTACCAACGTTAAAATAAACAGCGAGATAGCTATTGTTTGCAGTTTCATCAGTTGTTGGATTAGCGCTTTCCTGCGATTTTGTTTGCTTTGCATTGTTTTCTTTTGGTTTTGTTTGTTTATGTACGCTATTATAATGAGCTATTATGCTTTTTAAAATGATTTCAACTTCCAAGTTTCTGTTCAACAGATTACTGCATTTTGTGTTATTTATGAATCTATGTGCAGTCTTAATCTGAGTTTTGAATCTAAAATTTTGTACACAATTTTCTAGCGTAACACCAAACTCTACTAACTTTACAGTATTTGTTAGCTATGTATTGAAAATCATAAAACAGGAGGAGGAGTACAAGGAGATTACAGAAAAACAGGCATGGTAGACAATAGGCGGTATAATATTCATCAGACACTGCTAACCCTGGATCTCAATGGTTTCGCGAGACGTTAGCGACAATTCAAGGAATTGCGTCCACTCGTTCAACCAGGCGCCGTTTAAGGGTCGGAATTGGACGGTGACTCACCGCTCGTTGCGATTGTGACTTATAAGTCATGTCAATATTTGCAGCAAAATGTCCTGTTGGGTAGTGTGAGTGACGCGGCTCTGGTATTGAGACTGATTGGGTTGGGTGTAGAGCGTCCTGGCACGTTCGACGGACGACCTCAAAGTGTCCCAAGCGGCGGATAGTTGTGAAATCCTATGTCCAGCAGTAGACTGCTGTTGTCTGGTGATGATAATGTTTTGCGCCATGTCCCTCTGACACACAGACATAAACGTGTCACAATGCAATTAATTACCGATTATGGTAATCGCCTCGTGTAATTCGTTTCGGATTGCGACAGCCATTTTGTTTTTTCTTCCGTTCCGTCCGTTACCGCGTTTCCTTATTGGCGATATGCCGCTTAAGGAAATGCCTTCCTCATTTTAAATTTTACTTTTTTTTGTAATTTAAATTGACATTCTTTTCTGTCTCGGGTCGTATTTCATTTTGCGGACAAATCGCTGTTCATGTTGATTTATATCTTCATCTTGAGCGTTGCGTAAATCGTAAAGATCGTAAATTTAAACGGTAATGAAGTACTTATTGCGGAATGTTGCATAATTATATTAAGTGAGTAAATTGACGGCAAAAATACTGCGGTAAACAAAATTTCATACAAATTCGTTTTCCGACTCGCAGTTGTATATAACCGAATAACATTTGTAAATAGTTATCATAATCTGTTTTTTATTCAAGGACAAAAATTGTATAATTCTTCACCTTTTCATGCTAGTAATTTTTGTAACCTAGGCATCCCTAGACTACCCGTATCTCTAACCCCTGTTTTTTTTTAGAACGATGAGCCCCCTGAGATCACATACTGCGTGGTGGGAGGCGAGGGCGGGCTGGCACTGCAGGCCGTCACTCCTACGCACCCCATGCCGCCACAGGATGAGTTGGACGCCAAGTTTGCTGAGCTCGTGGTAAGTGTACCTTTATCTGTCACGCAACTGATTTTTAAGATTTAATAGGAGTCTTCCAAATACTTCCGAAACGAACGATTGCAAGCCTTCTGCTCTGTGCCTACTGCACATGTAGCACGGCGTGCCATTTTGGCACAAAATGGCACGTGTGCTAGCCCCCCTGATGTCTGCGGCTTTACCACAGCAGGTATAGTTTTAGGTTGGCTGTTCGGTACTGGACAGATACCACGTTAAGGCTTAGTGGAGCCTTGCCATACTAGGTATATCGTTGACGTTATCGCCTGTGTAGGATCAGCTACCACAGATAATTAGGAATACAGACTAATAACATAGGGCACGCTGTGCTCGGCGCTCTTCGATGCGCTTGCAAATCGACGGTACTCTGACTCAACCTCGTATATAAACTTTGAAGAAATTGGCATAACCACTTTAGGTTCGCGGTCTAGAGTGGTTATTACAATTTCTTCAAATTTTATATACGAGGTTGAGTCAGAGTACCGTCGAAATGTAATTTGTTGTATGATTTTTAAAACACGCCTCAGGAATTAGAGGCTCATCTAATTAGTGAACAAACGTTATTTCTAAATGAAGTCACGTTCCATTGCGCCACCTCCCCGTGATACAGTGTAATAGTTGAAAAGCTAGTTCGATTGTAGGTTTCCTTTTATTTCACAATGTTTTGATAACCTTTCGTGACGGTTTCAAGAGGCCTTAGCTTTATACCGTCAATCAACGCCTAATTAAATCGCAATTAAAAACCCTGAGATACTCACGCTTTGAACAACCTTCCTCTCTAATATAATTTGAAGTCAAAAGCATCTTATTGAAGGGTCTCTCATAGTGCTAAAATAAATGAACTTAATCGATATTTAATCCTTACTAATCATTGATTGATAAGTTTGTTACGATAATGACATCATTCGTCTTTGTGTGTAATGGGAACTTTATTGTAAGAATTCTGATTACATACATATAACAATCAAGTTCTCATAATAGTACGCTCGTAAGAGTTTTCATAATAACCACTTGGATATTTTGTTTTTAAAATTGAAAATATTGGAGTCACTTGTTTCTCGATTCACGTCAGTCGAGACCGATGACACAAATCGAACTTTCTAATATACCCTTTACGCGAATGTTAGCAACAATTGCCCTTGCCATTCCATGAAAGAAAATAAGACATTTATTGAGACAAATTCGACACAGACAAAAATAAACAGAAGGTTTTATAAAAGCCGGTTCAGCCGATTGAACTATGAAATGAAAATGTTCGGGGTTTTCCAACGTTTCTAAGTTGGTTTGGTTATTAAATGATTATTGCTATGGTTCTAGTTTTATAATAAAAACGTGATCATGAGGCAACCCCTTATTTACTTCACTTCTGTTTAATCGAACTTAATGTTCTAACTACACCACGTTACGGAGATGATAGTGATAACGCGCCGGCTGCAATTTGCGAGGCTGTAAATCAAATTAAACGCCACCTACGACGCGTTTCGCTCCCGTGCGGGTTTGTTATCTGATGTGCTCTGGCGCAGAGCTTGTAGGGTTGGCGATGACAACTTGCCTCTTTCTTAATTTAATATTCACTGCCATCGCCTGTATTCCCAGACAGATACCACTTAGGAGTCTTCGGAGCTAGAGTGAATATCGACGGTACTCTGACTCAACCTCGTATATAAATTTTGACGGAATTGGAATAACCACTTTATGTTCGCGTTCTAGAGTAGTTATTATCTATATTTTTTTTACGCGATTAAGTCCCGAGTATCATGATAATGTATTCCAATTTCGTCAAAGTTTATATACGAGGTTGAGTCAGAGTACCGTCGATATGCAGTTACTGAACCATTGAGTTAGTTGGGGACTATGGTCTAAGCAATCTCATTCTTAGAGGAGGCCTGTGTTGTGTGATGGGCCAGTGAGCTTAACTCATTTTTTACGGCTGTAACCTTTGGGTTCATTAGCACTTTCCCACAGGTCAATTGCTAGTTAGTTTTCGGTAAAAAAAAATCTACCTAAATTTAAACCCGATTCCGCATGCAAAGATAATCGTTACTTCCTGAAAATGTAAATCGCTATTATATGTGGACATAGTAGAAAAAAACCTTTCCCAGAGCAAAATTCAATCTTATGGCAATGTCATAAACGTTTTGACAGGGGAAAGCTTTCCTCACTTTAAGTTAAGCCACAGTGAAATGCACGTGTTGAGCGCGCCCAGAAGAAGAACTTCGAATTATGTAGAGACATTGTCGACCTAAAATCGAATACACTTTAGTGATCAGTTTATTCCATTATGTAAATCGCTGCTTCTGATTGGCTGACACAGATCTTTGTCTCATGCGGTTAAAAAAAAAACAAATGAATACTCGCATAAAAAATACCCGTGTTAAACAGTTAGGTGTGCTAAAGTATCATCAGTCAGTGTCCCGATTTTTTTATATTTGATCAGTCAGTCACTTCACGGCTAACAAAAGTTAGAAAGCTAACTCTTACCTTGGTTGGTTGATAACCTTAGAAAAACATGTTGCCAAGAGCATCGACAACCCTATCATGGTGTCTGCGGTGCCGAGAAAGTGGCGACTCCTGGCGTCCGGAAGGCGCCTCCCTCGCATCTGTCAAAATGGCACCTCCACACAGATATCTCCTGATGTAAGCTATAGAATAGGGTGATGCCTCTTGGTCAAATCAGCAACTTTTTTGAAATGTCAAAACTATTTTATCGGATCCGGTAGTATGAAGTTTGTATTGAATTACAGAACTACGACGTCATAATTTTCAGTGATCAAACTGCCTCCTTTTATTAGTTTTTTATGAGTAGGTATTTTCGGAAGCTTGATTAGCGAAAATGTAAAATTATTTTATTTTGACATCATTCAACAACCCTATTGTATTTGTTAAAATATCGGTAGGTAGCAATTTTGCTAATCAAGATTTTTTTAAGATATTATTTTTGCTGTACCTACTAATTATTGAATATCTTAAGAATTGACGTGTGCCTTCAAAAACCAGATTTCTATGAAATTCATCATCGTCTATTTACGTCCCATTGCTGGGCATATGCCTCCTCTTCAGATGGCTTGGTTGGTAAGATATTATAGAAAATAATATTACTATCGAACTAGTACTGTACTCGACTGGCATACGTAAGTGATTCGTTTATTCAACTATAATTACATCACAGGGTAGTTTCATGTTAAAATTTCACTGTTTTTCACTTTCAATTAACGAAAGCATAAATTAAGATATCTAAATTGATTATGTTGTTGCATCGGCAAACTCGTAACGCATAATAAACAATTAACAACTTCTTTATCGAAAGTGGCCATTTTATAACCACCAATTTCAGTTTAGAACTAGATCCAAACGGGAGTTGTAAAACCCGTAAACCATCGTAATAAATCAAAGGCTTATAAATTTCACCACATTAAGATATAAACAACATGGTGTAAAACAGCTAATGGGCCCGCGAAATGCTTAATTAATATACAATTTCTGATCAATAAACAATAAAAGATAACGATGACGATATCAGGATTTCTTTTGCAATTAAAAACAGGTCTCGAAAGGTACATGTCGGTTCGCTAATATTGTGTACCTGCGTACGCCCCTTCGGTGTCTTATGTCATGTTTGTTATTTGTAAATTGGCCCTGACTTCATTTATGTCCATGTAAACAGTACATTTTACTTTCGTGTCGTCGTCTGTCTGTGATTTTCTTTAATACAGTAAAGATTTTGTATTTAACTAATTTAAACTGATCACGCACATGTTGTAAAAGTTACTGGCGTAGATTGCATAAACAATTTAAAATTAACGTGATTGTCTCTGTCAAGTATGTGCATGAAGGGTTAATTACAAAGCGATAGTGATGTAACTTATAATATAATATAACTTTCACTCCTGGCTAAATTTAACGGCTGGTCAAAGCACAATTGAGCTTAATAAAGACGTCTGGCTTTACTTTGTAAGATGTTAGATGCGGTGGGAGGAACTGATTCGCTAAGCGAAGACAGGTTGGCTACTTAAAATTAACTTATCATTATCAGATGAAGGATGGAAATCTCAGTTACGTGATGTCCCAAACATTAATTGTTGAGCTACTGTAGAATTATGACAATGTTCCCATTTCGTATCTAATTTAATTTTCGCTTTTTAGACTAAACACTTACTGTTCCTAATCTTTACTTAGTACGTCTACTTTCATTTCCACCAAACATTGTTAACCGTGGGACCTAAAATCTGAAAATCATACCGATTTCTTTACTCCGCTTGTACGGTGACAGGTTTTTGTTGTCTACTCATATTTGGCAACCGCTGACTCTGCATTCATCGCAATGACTTGACAATGCAGAATCGTGCTGATTGTAGACACTTTCACTGGACCCCTGCGGAGTCATGAGATGATTGGCGGCTACAGGCCACAGTGAGTTATTAATGATTTCTTCCGTACCCCGATCGTTAGCACCTATACTACAATCAATCATAGTTAGGCTTTCTTGATGACGTCTATTCCAATTTATCATCCTGTTGACAGTTTGATTTCGGATGCTATTTGTCGCCTCGAAAGGTTATATCCTGCCTGTTAGCTCTTTTTGATCTGTAATCTTGAATTTAGTATTGGGATTTTCCTAGACTCCTCAAAATTTCTGGCCAAAACTCTATGACCATCTTCCAAAAATTTTTTGGTCTTTATAACATTAGCTTATCTATCTACAAAGGTCGCTAGACCTATCTATCCCGGTTCAATTAATATTTGAATTTCAATAGCTTTATTAGATCACGCGTTTTCCAGTTCATTAGGACTGGTTATAATTCTCGACCTTCAGCGTCGAACAGTCACGATCCCCGTATCAAGGCGCTCTGGTCCCACGCGCCTATTTATCGAATTGTTCGGATGCCGATGACAGTGGAGCATTTCTTGTAAGTGATAGCTGTTTTCGAATATTATTTATAGCTGTCAGTTTATTAAAAAGCAATACTTCGTCAAAAACTTAGTTCGTAAATTTTGGATCATGAAGCCTACCCCATTTATGTAGCAAACTTAACAAAAAAGATTGTGAATTTTATTTAACATTCAAAAATTAAGAACCGGTTATTTTTAATTTATTGCTTGAATAAAATTTATTTGTTTTTGCACACGTTCATCTACACATGTAACTTTGCATGTTTTAGTTTATCGCGGGTTTTATGCATTACTTAATTATTTCCTTCTAGATTTGTTAACCTATTATTAAATAGAAAATGTTTGCTCTGCTCAATTTATATTTGGTCTGACACAGAATTCTTTATTAGTAATAGCAAAGCTATGTCTAGTTTAAATATGTACTGAGATCATTTGGGCCAAGTGCGTCACTGTCGAAAGGTCGCCAACCCGTTGACACTTGTGGCAACGTCATTTTCTGTTGCCAGTTGACTGATAATTCTTAGTATTGATTGAGTGGCTTTGATTGGGTCGGTATCCCTACATCGCCAAATATCCAGAAGAGCTGTACTTAGCATTTAATTAAAGAACAATCGGCAGCTTGTTTTATTAGATAATAACTCACTGTATACAAGTTCTAAACAGTCCTACAGTATGCTTCAAACTTGATTGCGCCTGCAAAGTTCTTCAGGCCTTGGGAGAAGGTATAGTCAGTCAGTATTTGTGCGTCTCGCCTCCCCTACACGTGACTGACTTCACTCCAGACGCATTTAAGCTTGGCACGATCTGTATGTTCTTAGAATATTTCTCATCTCAGACAAATTAATCGATAATAGCTTTTGACCTTTAAAATACTCTGTGATATTTTCAATAGCATAATATCATCTACATAAATGGCACGGATGGTGGATCGACGTGCAATATAATATTACTGCACCAAGCGTTTTTGATACGGCACTGCGACAAATATTTGAACTTGGGAAATTGCCAATTAGCCTATACACGTAAACATTAGTGGTGTTTTGGGCAACTTCCTATTAACATCAACTAAATTGATAGGATAAATAATCTAAATTTAAGTAACTGCCTTTACGCTTGTTAACCTTTAGCTTTATGAAATCTTTTTATTGTCTCCTCACAAATTAAAGCTCCAAAGAAAGTTTTTCTTCAATACATTTCACAATCTTCAAAGTCATTTGGAACCTTACGTTCTCAAGTATAAGTCTTTTATCATTAGTTTCGAGATAAGACAAGATAAGCCAAGTTCAAGTAACAGTTTGTCGTGAGACGCGCTTTGTTTTAGTCCCGCATCGTTGACATATAATCTAAGGTCATGGACGCGCATGCGTCGTTATGGCCTGGTATTTCAATAGAAGAAGATAAACAATTGAAGTTTCTTTTAAAATTCTACTAAGACGATACAGAAAATAAAAGAAAATTAGTTAGTACCTAACTGGGACTGGAAATCGAACCCACAGGTTTTCGATATTCTCTAGCGCGTGCTTATACCAAATACACTTAGGAGCGATTCTTACCTGAAGTAAAGACGCCAAATTTTTATTGGCCAATTTATTTGATAGCCACTAATGACCAATAATTTAATTTAATCAGCATCCACACCTTTATGACGAAAAATTCGTGTTTTGCATAGAAAGCAGCCTATACAAGCATAAAGTCATAAGGATCACAACAATTTGCACACTTTAGCTATATCCGCACATTAGCATAATGGCAAATAACTTGTCACCGATAGGCACGTAACCTGTGACATTTCTGAGTAAAACTCTTGAAAGTGCCGAGTGGACGGTGCGGCATTAGGCTGGAGAAAAGCTTATGCAAAGTGGAAACTTTCTGAAAGCCTCAAATACTTACAGTTTACGTAGACGACATGGTGGCGATTGTTTAATTTTATAGTGGTCTCGGAAGCTAACTACTGAGAGGTCTTTGAGATTCATGGGAAAGTCAATAAGGCTGTTGGCTTGGTATGTTTTATTTGGTGCCTGTGTAATGGAACGTATAGTTGTTAGGCTTAAGACATGTGTGTATGTGTGAAAAGGTGTTAGAATCGTAATAACACATGTTTGCTTTGTTGTAAGCTAGCTACCAAGTGTAGTGTCACATATGCATGATAGATTGAATACATGGTCATGTCAGAGTAATGGAATACTAATAATACTTTTTAAATACTCACTGAAACATGAATACACGGAAAAAACAGAAAATGCTAACCAGTTACTAGTTTTAAGTCTTGTGTCTTCTAGCCTCTTGTGTCAACTGTACAAAGTAGGATTATTTTAGAAGACTCGCAAATGTAAGACAAAGATCTAACGCTACTTTCCTAATTTGATGGCGGTCCTTGTTTCTTCAACCATCATCATAAATATCTCAATCTCTATGCGCGCGCGCAGAGCGTAGAAAGCTCGTCGGTTAATGGAACTGTCAGGAGCGCTGGGCCAAAGGATTAGCTTTCGAGCGCTGGCGGGCGGCAGATTCGTTCTATACTTCAATGTAGCGATGAAACTATGTGAAGTACAAGTACAGTGAGAACTGATTTAATATGTGTAAGTACAGTCAAATAAAATAAATTAAGGTGAATAGTTAAGTTATTAAAAAAATCTCGAAAAAGGTGAATATGTTGAGTTCATAATGTTTAATAATTGGATCCCTCCCTTAAGATTGAATAGAAACAAGTAAAAAAATATTCCAACGAATTGAGAACCTCCTCCTTTTTTGAAGTCGTTTAAAAAGGGCTCTTACAGATACAGACAGATCATTGGACACACAAACTAAAGGACCATTTTAATATCCGAAAGGATTGAAATCATCTACCTATCCTTTGGATAAGTGTAACGAAAACTGAGAGCCTTGTACACAAAAATTAAGGGACCGTTTTACTATCCGAAAGGAGTGAAATTAGCTACCCTTTGGATAAGTTGTTACAAAAACTGAATGGGTTTAGTCAAGTTCCATAATTTCTTCAGGTGCCACGATTCTAATTCTAATTTTGACAGAACATAAGCCTTATTGCAGCGGAATAATTATTTTTAATTACTTGTCTTATTGATAAGCCGCTTTGCTGAGCTGACTGTACAGGTGTAATGTTAGGCTAGGTCAGTTCGGCGACTCGCGCGTCGTGATTTACGATTACGACGTGTAAACAACTTAATAACTTTCCTCGCAGCTGGGAAAGTTAATCTTCGCACTTTATGATGTTTTTTTCGTGTATCTATTAAATGTAATACGTTGTTATTAAAATTGTGAAACTGCTTTCGCGGTATGTGTAGGTAAGATACAGTTGAACCATTTGATTCCTGACCCACCAGTAGAACGTTCTCACATTAAGTGTCATAATGATTTTCCCTGTCAGGCAATGCGATGTCACCATGACATTTTCTGCGAAAACGTTCCACAGAGGGTCACGATTCAGTTGGTTCGATAGTGGTACCTACCTGTATGGTTGGTTTAGGATTACCTAACTGGTTGTACTGTGATGGATGATATTTTTAAATGAAACACGCATTGCAATTAATGCCGCCTAAAGTACTTATGTTTCTTTTTTGCTAAAAGTGCCTAAATTAGTCATCAGTAGTAAATAAGAATGGGTATTTTTTAATGACACATAATTGATAATGGGTAGGTACATATTTTTATTCAGTACCTAAACATTTTTTGGCTAATATGAACCTATGGCGATATTAATGTCCGTAAAAAAATGTGACAGGTATACAGACAGACATAAGAAAATTATGATTTTGTGATTTTTCTGAGTAATTGTGCTATAAGATCTACTTTCATACCAAATTTCAAGTTTCTGGGACAACTGGAAGTACCCTTTAGGTTTTCACAGTACGGCAATTTGTGTGGAAACAGCCTTTTTAACCCCCGAAGAAAAAGAGGGGTGTTATAAGTTTGACATGCGTATCTGTGTGTCTGTGTATCTGTCTGTGGCATCGTAGCTCTTAAACGGATGGACCGATTCCGATGCGGTTTTTTTCAATCGAAAGCTAGTTTAATCGAAATGGTTCTTAGCTAAGTTTCATTAAAATCGGTTCACCCGTTTTTGAAATATTGAACTTTGAAATGACAATGTCGGGGGTTTTTCAACTTTTCTAAGTTGGTTAGGTTATTAATGACTGTATCTTTTGAGTGCGTTGACTTAGAAGTTTGATTTTTCACAGCTTCAAGGGACTGCAGGCTTGAGTACCTATTTGATATTAATTTCAGCATACTACCTCCACGCGTTCCAGAGAAAAAGGGTCTTGACAGACAGACAACAAAGTGATGCTATAAGGGTTCCGTTTCACCTTTTGAGGTGCGAAACCCTAAAAAAGATTAAAATGAACCAGTACGTGAAAGAGCACAATGTAACATAGTCTTCAAAATCTTCTCTTTCAAATCTTTTGCCCCTGATCAAAATGCAGCCCAACCAAAATCCACGCTCTCCAAATAATTACACATAATGACGACACTTTTCCTCATACTCGTATGCCACCGACCGGTTGTTTACGGCAAAGGTCGACAGCCGCGGTGATCTCTAACTGCACCAATTATAATTGTAGCGTAATAGTACGCTGATATGCTGACGATGTGGAGGCCTGAATTGCGTGGATGCCGTGGCAATTATACTGCCTGCTAGCCTAAAATCTTTTTTTACGTAATTTACTAATTACGCCGCTTAAAAGTTACGTTTATGTTAGCTTAAAGAAATTGGGTTTGCGGTTTTTTAAACGTTGTCACGGCACTGTGGCGATGTTACTTTACGTATGCTGCACTTATGCAAGTTTATAGGCTCAGCCTGGTCCCTAGACTGAGAGACCTGGTTTAATATTTAAAAGGGGCATGAAACTTAGCCATCACAGTCAGACCGAAGAGAGTTTTCAAAAATACATGCTAAATTGGGAGCCTGAATTTGATAAACAAAGTCATCAACAGACAACTTGAGTTTCAATACCATTTCAAGTAAGTCAACCTCTAAGTTTATTGTTATAACTCCTTCGTTCTTGCTGTAGTTCAAATAAGTATTACTAATGTTTTTGTTCCAACAGATACCTTCATAAATTAGACATAAAAAGACAACGCTTTCCACGGCCTAAGGTTGCTTGTTACATACTCCTAATTATTCTTTATCTACACACATATCATAAGTCCTTTATAATGCGTTCAGAAACCGTAGAAAATGACCAGCATTGCAGTACGCCGTCGCCTTCTCGCCGACAGCGCCAGCCCCAGCACCACCACCACCACCTCCAGTAAAGTAATAGTCATTACGACATCGAATTCGATATCGTAATGACTTTTCGATATCGAATTCGATGTTTCAAATTTGAAAACCAACGTAATTTGCAATCATAGTGAAATAAAACGGATCACTCACGTATATAAGTCGAGTTCAGTCCGACATGTATAAATAATAATGTGATATATTTTTTTTACAATAAAAAAAAAACAGTTTACGAAACATCAGGTCGGTATTGTTGTCTATGATTAAAAAAAACAGTCAATTTCGTGACAGGTAAGGGTATGATATATGCCTTCGGCTTCTGAACCCATCTTAGAGTACTTATAATATGTGTGTAGATAAAGTAATGTATGCAACTCCACATAATTAGGCCTTAAAACACTCGTGTGATCCTATTATGAAACTCAGCTTTGCCTCGTTTCATAAAAACACACTCGTGTTTTAAGGACCCTCGTTATGTAGCAGTTGCATAAACTACTATTTTACAAATGCTAGATGTTAAAACCTTTTTTAACAAACATAACAGCTATCCCTTTGTTAATTTAAGTGACATGTTTTGCATTTTTGTCACGATCCAAATTCCTCTGTAATAAGCTTTCAAAAACTGCTTAAATGTCAACGAACCCGCTTCAAATATCCGAGTTTATCTCTCGAATGTACAAAACAAAGCCCTTCATTAGCCTCCGATTGTCACTACCGTCTGCAAACTTATTTCTTACGTCCACAAAATCTGTGCTTCACTACTTGCATACAATCTTTAAGGGTAACGCTAGACGTCTGCGTCGCAAATGTAACTTTGTAAACGTGAAGAAGAACCACGCATACTTACACTCTGAAAATGTCGTATGTTATTTGAATAGAGTTGAAAGTAGTATGAAATTTCTTTCTACATCCCGCAATACTGTTAACTCAGCTGTAATTTGTCACGATGTCATCCTATGTCACGGTGATCCGTCAAAACGCTGACGGCACTTTCGTTGGCCGCCGCTTTGCGGGTGAGCCTTGGCATTCCCTGACGTGTTAGAATACTCTATTAGTTTTTTTTGTATTGTAAAAGGTTTGTCTAAATTTTAGGAAGTTTGAGAGTAATTTGTCATGATGGACGGACAGCCGTGCTGATGATGCTTCCAAGTTACAGTTTTGAATTGTTGGATTATGTTGTACGACTACGTTATTTAAAAGTGCAGTGGTTGTACTAATAGAAAGTGTGAATAAATCACCGCGATGCTCTTGTTATAAAAAAAAAGTTGTAATTGATACTAAAACAAACTCCTTGTTTTTACAATTTTCTGATGTTTCCATAGACGGGCTCTGATCATCGTAATTTTATTATCTCTTTCCTATTTTGCTCAAATTACGCAACCCTAATTCAAAATAATCTTTCCAGTCATTCCCTCGAGTATTGTAATCTAGTGCGTTTAGTTCCCGTATTCACTTAATTCCGCAACAATGGCGTAATGGCTCCGTTTATGCGAAGGCGCCGGCGCAGCGCCTGCGGCGAACGCTCGCGATTACGATTACTGCAAGGAAAGGTTTTGATGCTTGTACCGCGGTATGCATTTATATTTTCTAGAGTAGATTGTGCGTTAGACAGCGTGATTTAAATTGGCGTGGTAGAGACAAGAAATGGAAAAATTAAATATACTGTGTGAAAATTAAGTATACCTGCACCACGTGTTGACTTTAGCTCTGAAAATATTGCGGCTTATCAATTTTCTAATTGTGACTACAGAACTACACGGTAATTTAAATAATGTACTAAATAGAAATTCGCCGTGCGACATACAACCTCGTGTTTAAATGTTAAAGATTAAAATCAATTAAGTAGTAACTAATATTAATATCTAAACAGTCCATTGACATTTCCCTAATCAGATCAGTGACCATTAGTAAACTGTCACGACTAGCATCAGGATCCATATTCCATCGATATTCGATCAGCCTTCATCCCGCCAAGGAAATCCGCTCAACATTTGACATTTGGATCTGTAGATCGTTAGGAATGACCATAACGGCTGCGCTGGCGTTCCTCGTTATTCCTATAAAGTTGACGCTGGTCTTATTCGGACAGTTCGTGACTTGTAAAAGTGGACTGTCATTTGTTTTTGCTGCGTGGGCGGTGATTAAGCGATTACTGATATAAAGTTGAACTGTACTGGCCTAGATTTGTTTGTGTTAATTAAAATATAACGGTCAAGAGTTTTTTCGGAAGATTTTTTAGCTAAAATGCAGGAGCAGGTAAACTACTTATTATCTTTAAAAAAAAAACAGTCTCGAAATTTCTTCGGTTTAAAGTTACCAAGCTAGTTAGATCAATGTACCTGTCTACTATGATAGATACTGAAGTTACAATCTTAAACATTGAGCAAAATAAAAAGTAGCATGTTTTAAAATTCATGAATGTCATTAATTTGGATGGTCAGCTTTAGAAGCTGTATAAGGCGCGGAATCCACTGCATATGGAGGCTCCTACCTTTAAATATTTTTAAACTGGCTTATGGTGTGAATGTAGCCAAGGATAAATCAATTTTGTTTCCATGTTTAGGAATGGCCTGGTTAAGTAAAACTTGGTTTGGTGAGTTGGGAATTTGCTGAACTTTGTGGCCAAGCCAATTAACGTCACTAATTTTAAAGAGGTTAGTATTCAGGTGCGAAATTACATTTGTAATTTATCATGAGCTTTTCGGTGAAGGAAAACATCGTGAGGAAACCCGCACACTCCTGCGAAGCAATTCAATGGTGTCTCTGAAGTTCCCAATACGCACTGGGCCCGCGTGGGAACTATAGCCCAAGCCCTCTCATTCTGAGAGGAGGCCTTTGCCCAGCAGTGGGACGCCAATAGGCTGATGATGATGATGATGATTCAGGTTGCAAGGTGTAATAGAATTTTAGTAATTCAAAAGTAATTTCAGGAAAAACTTGACGTGAAGTTCGATAAGTATTTGGGGAGGGCTCCAATAGAGAGATCTCTCTCCAGGCACATGTTATGCCTGGGGACCGAAGTCCTCTGGAACAGAGTTGGAAGTTGTACCTATTTATGCAACCGACTTGAGAAACTTCGTCAGCGTGATGTAGCACTAGGAGTCGTTAGAATGTCGTAAGTTGATACTCCTGGATGACAGATGGCGCTAGGAGTCGTTAGAATGTCCTAAGTTGGTACTCCTACTGGATGACAGATGGCGCTAGGAGTCGTTAGAATGTCCTCCTCCTCACGCAATTAAAACTGACACCTCGAGCGCAAAGTAACTTTATAGACCGCAAGAGCGATTTTAGCGCCTGTCAAAATGTTATCGGCAAAAGTTCTTGAGAGTTTTACTCTCCAATTGTAAATTGCTCTGATAATTCTTGTAGGCACATTGCAAAAAAACACAAAATCTTAACAAACTGGTCATAGTACGACATTCGTTGGAAATGGCTATACGAGACTGACTCTAATGACATTCCTCTCCTCAATAACAGTTTCAAATTATTCTCGGTTAATTGTATTAGACATAATGAAAACAGGATATTGACCGCGATTACCTTATAGGTTTGATGAGCTCCCGAATACTCCCGATAACATCATGATGCATGCAACTGCATCGAAATATCGAGAGCTCATCAAACCTATAAGGTAATCGCGGTCAATTTCCGTTTTCATTAAGTCTGATGACATTGCTCTCCTCTTTGCAGGAAGAGCTGGACCTGACAGCGGTGAACAAGGCCGCCATGATGGATCTGCCGGCGGCGAAGAAGTGGCAGATCTACTGCAGCCGCCGGCCGCCCCCGGGGCAGGTGCTGCCCCTGGCCACGGCGCCGCAGGTCGAGGAGTACATCAAGGCCCTCAACGAGATCGCTGACGTGAGTAAGGGGAGCCGGGTTAGACTGTAAGTGGGAGCGAAGAGATGAGCGGGTTGTAGTTGGTAGTGATCGAATGTGCTCACACCTAGGTAGCAGAGAGACTGGTATTTATCCGTAACGTCCGCACGTCAGCTGTTACCTTGCCTTGTACTCTGATTCTGATTGGTTATAAGTCTAACTCCTGCAGAATAAACACCAACATTTGAAGATACAATATTGCCCTAAAAAAGCCGTGATAGCCTAGTAGCAGAGTCGTGGGTTCAAACGTGGCTGAGTTTTTCGGAATTTATGTGCAAAATTACATTTGTTATCATGAGCTTTTCGGAATTTATGTGCAAAATTACATTTGTTATCATGAGCTTTTCGGAATTTATGTGCAAAATTACATTTGTTATCATGAGCTTTTCGGAATTTATGTGCAAAATTACATTTGTTGTCATGAGCTTTTCGGAATTTATGTGCAAAATTACATTTGTTATCATGAGCTTTTCGGAATTTATGTGCAAAATTACATTTGTTATCATGAGCTTTTCGGAATTTATGTGCAAAATTACATTTGTTATCATGAGCTTTTTGGGGAAAACATCGCGAGGAAACCTGCACACTCCTGCGAAGCAATTCAATGACATGTGTGAAGTTCCCAATCTATAGCCCAAGCCCTCCCATTCTGAGAGAAGGCCTGTGCCCAGTGGGACGTAAAAACGCTGGTGATGATGATGATGATATTGCCGTACGTTTCACACAATTGCCTTTTTGAGAGTGTCGAATAAGAGCCTTACTAACTTGAAACAATCCTTTGAACTAAGCATTATCGCTACGTGACCTTATTATATAAAATTGCAGGCCTTCGCTTCATCGGAAGGTGTTGCTCCCGAGTCCTGCGCCCTCCTGGACGGCCTCAAGACAGCGCTGCGCACTCGCGCCCACAGTTTCGTTCTGCGCTTCGTGAAGCAGGGCGGCTTGGGCGCGTTGCTGGACGCCCTACAGCGGGCTCCCAGGGACGACGCCATCAATAGGCATAACCTGATCGCTGGGATTAAGGCGCTTATGAACAACTCGGTAAGTTTGTGTATATCCTACAAATTGATGTTACCATTTAGTCATATCACCTGGCCTGGCGGGATCGCGGTGGATACGGAAAGCAAAAGACGGGTCTGAGTGGAGAGGCTTGGGGGAGACCCTATGTCCAGCAGTGAATGTGTATCGGCTGACATAATGATAATGATGAACTGGCCTTGTAGACCTTGAATAACTAAGATCCTAGAGGAGAAATGTATGCCCAACTAAGTTTCCATAAAACAGTATCATGGGTCATGGCTGTAAGTTAAAGCCAAAAATGTGCTAGGAGGATCATCCTTCCTCACGAGTTCAGTTAGAAACACAAAATGATTTCCTCCGCTTAGCTGCGCTTAGCCTGACATTACTTTCATCCCTTCAGAATGATTGTCAGTTGCAGACTGCCTTCAATCATTAATTTTCTATTTACAGACGGGTCGCGCCCACGTGCTCGCGCACCCAACCAGCATAGATCTGATCGCGCAGTCCCTGGACACTGAGAACGCGAAGACGAAGGTCGCCGCTCTGGAGATACTCGGAGCCGTGTGTCTGGTGCCGGGAGGGCACAAGAAGGTACGGTGCTCAATAAAAACCTGTGTGTAAAACTTATGTGATACAACATAAAGCAGACAGACGGGAGGCGCCTTTGGTTTATCTATGCACTACAATTTTTCTGCCACTTTTCGAGGGGGACGAGGAACACACACGTACAGCACACGTCTGCGCTCATGTCAAAATTTGTTACGTCCCTACAAACTCACACTAAAACAAAACTGTAAAAAACACGCACACAATCAACAGACCCTGATCATTTTGGTTAGACTTAATGTTAGAGTTTTGGCAGAGGGGTAATCGCGCGTTAACATCTCCATTCCTTTCCTGCTCTAAGTGATGCAAAGTTGATGTTGAATTTTTACATTCCATAAATTATCCTTTTCAGGTGCTAGAAGCTATGGTTCATTACCAGAAATACGCAGCCGAGCGTGCTCGCTTCCAGTCCGTCATCAACGAGCTGGACAGGAGCACGGGGGCCTACCGCGACGACTTGGGGCTCAAGACTGCCATCATGTCCTTCGTCAACGCCGTGCTCAACTACGGAGCCGGGGAGGAGAGTCTGGAGTTCAGGCTGCACTTGAGATACGAGTTCCTCATGCTTGGGATACAACCTGGTAAGTTGGCTGGACAAATAAAGTCATTCATCGTGTCAGCCGAAAGACGTGCACTGCTGGACATAGACCTGCCCCCAAGGCTCTCCACTCAGACCGGCCTTGTGCTCTCCTTACGCACCGGGGTCCCGCGATCTTTACCAGGTCGTGGCTCCATCTTGTTGGAGGCCTACCGACAGCTCGTCTCCCGGTCCACGGACGCTATTCGAGATCCTTCTGACCCCATCGGCCAATAGTCCCCCGGGATGTGCTCCTCCCACAAATAATAAAGTCATTGACAGAAGGTTTTATACAGTCATCTGTAATTTTTTTTT
This sequence comes from Clepsis dumicolana, assembly GCA_963691665.1. Taxonomy (NCBI): domain Eukaryota; kingdom Metazoa; phylum Arthropoda; class Insecta; order Lepidoptera; family Tortricidae; genus Clepsis; species Clepsis dumicolana. Next base: position 11,797,386 of record OY829520.1, on the reverse strand, counting down.
CATGGGCCTCGTTTCGCGAGCCAAGATCTGATTGCTTGTTTCAATCAGTACATATTTTATGTGAAAAGCAAAAGAAATACTATCCAAGTCGTGTGCTTTGCAAATGAAGGGGAAGGAAAGAACACGTTACTTTTTTTTAATCGAGATTTTAATCTCTAAATGTAGAGCACTCAATATACTATGAGTTACCACTTAGTTACAGATACAAATATTGATATACGAAAACTGTATGGATAAAATTACATCGTTCCAAACTTTCGAATAGCGATAACTCAAAATGTTACTAAGGTGACTAGACATAGACTATGTTCTTTACCGTACCCTTCAAACAATCTTAACCCTATATCCCTTGTTTATTATTCAATTCGCTCTCATACCTATTCCAGTGATCGAGAAGCTTCGCAAATACGAGAACGAGACCCTCGATCGTCACATCGACTTCTTCGAGATGGTTCGCAACGAGGACGAGAAGGAGCTCGCGCGGCGGTTCGACAAGCAGCACGTCGACACCAAGAGCGCCGGCGGCATGTTCGAGCTGCTGCGGCGGAAGCTGAGCCACACCGCCGCCTACCCGCATCTGCTGTCCATGCTGGAACATTTCCTGCTGCTGCCTTGTGAGTATACAATTGTACCATAAAGGGGCAGCAACAGTGTACCATTTTCTTTTTTTGAATAATCTAGCAGATTTTGGATTATTTCTGCTCAGAATCAAGAGGACTATCCATTTGAATAATAAAAAAAGTACCCCGCATTTTTTTGTCACTTTTGTGACGTGTTTTTACATACGACATAAAGGAACTGTAACGGCATAAGCAGTTGCACGGCTCTTTGTACCCGCACCTGCTGTCCATACTGGAACATTTCCTGCTGCTGCCTTGTGAGTGTACTGCGGTTTGCGGGCGGTAGGACCTTGTGCGAGGTCCGTCCGGATCGCTACTTTAGGGGATTTTTGGTTGGAGTTAAAATGCCTTTTGTCGCTACCATTTGAACTGCTCTATTTCTTTCTCCCTAATGATATATTTATGATATGTACAGTCGAGGAATTTAATTCCCTACCCATTTCGTTGAAATGTTGTTAGACATTCGCAATTCATTAAGGTCGAAAATGTCAACGTAAACGCGACAACTAGAAACGTGAAAACTAGAAAATGACACCCATATCTATTTTCAACAAAAAAATGTGTCCGCCATCTTGGATTTGAAAATGGATGTCATTTTCATAATCAGCATCCCTGAAAACATAGAAAATGACACCCATATCGATTTTCAACAAAAAAAATGTGTCTGCCATCTTGGATTTGAAAATGGATGTCATTTTCAAAATCAGCACCCCTCAAAACATAGAAAATGACACCCATGTTGACATTTAGAAAAAAATATGTCCGCCATCTTGGAATTGAAAATGGATGTTATTTTTCTAGTTAGCTAATAACAAATACCTACTTCGCGCCGAAACTAACAATCCGACCACAACATTATTAAAAATGAGTTTTAAAAGGTTTGCAGTTGACTTGAGGTCTTATTTTGTTTCAATAGTCGGCGACTTACAAAGTCTTTGACAAATGCTGCCTCCTCCGTGTTAGGGTTTTTAAATATGCGAACAATATAAGCCTTATGCGCTGGAAGTAAGATTCAAAATAACCTGCACGCACAATCAGCGCTTCAAGCGGTTACCCAATCCTGGGGTTTCGATACGCTATGCGGTAGCCCGGGTTAACCCATTGCAAGTGGTTAATGTATTAACCGGTAAGCCGTTTAAAGGGCTACCGTAATATACGGGTTTTTAATACCCAGCGTTATAAGAAACCCGTTCAAAACCCTTGGGCTACCGGGTATTAAGGTAACCGGTTCCGGTCCCTGGCGAAATCTACAGACAGACATAAAAATTTAAGATTTTGAGACTTTTCGGAGTGGTTGTGCTATAAGAGCTACCTTCATACCAAATTTCAAGGACATCTGGAAGTACCCTTTAGGTTTTTGGAAATCGACAATTTGTACGGGAACAGATTTTTTAATGACTGTATCTTTTGATTGCGTTGACTTAAAAGGATGATTTTTTCACGGCTTTAAGGGACCGGAGGCTTGAGTATTTGATATTAATTTCAGCTTGCTACCTCCATGCGTTCCAGAGAAAAAGGATATTGACAGACAGACAGACGGACAACAAAGTGATCCTATAAGGGTTCCGTTTTTTCTTTTTGAGGTACGGAACCCTAAAAAAACCACTTTCGTCTTCTGAGCAAGTGCCACTTGCATCATTAGTCTGTGATGTTTTGTAACTAAGACGAATCTGTTCGTGTGGCAGTGGAGTACAACCCGCACAGCCAGCACTGGCTGCTGCTGGACCGCGTGGTGCAGCAGCTGGTGCTGCAGCAGCCGGCCGCCGGCAGCCGCTCCGCCAGCAGCCAGGAGAACGTCCACGACACCAGCGACATCACCAAGGTAACGAGGTCACGCGACTGGTGGATCATGATCCGCTGGCCGGAGCTCCTATACCGCCTGGTTAAGGCGTTTTGCACTTCGACACGATTCTGTGCTAACCTAATGTATTTGAGGTAAAATTACTTAACTGTCTAGATACAAAGTACACGATCATATAACCTATAGAGACGTAATATAAGGCGACCCGACCCAGTCAAATTGTCTACGATTTCTCACTGATATATTTCGCAACACATTTGCTTTCCGTCAGTTTCGACCATAAACTAGAACCGAAGACGGTTTGACATTTAAAATATAAATCACCGTCACATCACACCGTTACATCATCATGTCCTGTTGTGCCGTTAAATGGTGCAAAAACAACAGGAAAACATGTCGTGTAACAACAAACAATATCGCTTTTCATCGGTAAGTCCATATCTTTATTTTACCAAAATGTTTTCAAAAATTTGATTAATGCAACGCGGGTCAAGTTAAACTGGACAGGTCCGTCACGTGTCCACTCCCCGTCCTTTTTGCTCTTACTGTAAACATGTACGTCTATCTCTTATTTTATTTAAACTGTATTTTTTTTTAACCCCCGACGCAATAAGAGGGGTGTTATAAGTTTGACCGCTAGTGTGTCTGTGTGTCTGTATGTGGCACCATAGCTCCTAAACGGTTGAACCGATTTGAATGCAGTTTTTTTATTTGAAATCAGGTTTTAAAGCGATGGTAAACTAAGAGTTAAAAAAACCTTTAGTGATTCGTTGAACTTTAGAGGATCAAGTGAAATAAAACGGATCACTCACGTATATAAGTCGAGTTTAGCCCATGTTTCGGACCAAGTCGAATAACTCCCACTCGCTGTCTTGCTGCCGCTGGGTCGTGCGCTCCCAGAGAAAGGACTACGAAAATTAGTCCGAAACAATTAGTCGGGCTAAACTCGACTTACATACGTGAGTGATCCGTTTTATTTCACTAGATTCTCTAAATTTCAACAAATGACTAAAAGTTTTTTTAACTCGTTTAGTTTACCATTACCACAAAAAATTTCAAAGTTGGTGATAAATTATCTTATCTTATACTACTTGAAGACGTTAGTTCCGTTTCCAGGTCATTCCAAATTGCATCCAAGTCACAGGCAAAAGCTAGTTACTGATATAAAAGCAAGCATAAAAAAATGCAAAACCTTTTATCGATATCGATAGAGAGCATCAAGTCGTTAACGCACGCCCCTAGCGATCGGGTTCGGAATACTTAGGGATACTTCGGAGTACTTCGGAGCGATCACAACTCCCCCCACACCGCAGCTAGTTGACAGAATTGTTTTCTTCCAAATTCGCATGTATTGAGTCTCTATAAGTGCTCGTAGCAAAGTAACTACCAAAAGAAAGCCTATCAAAAAATAACCAAACGGTCTATAAGTTAAATGAAATCCCATCAAAAACATAAATGTAAAAAATGCCAAGTCTCAGCGCTTAATTCCAGCGCAAAAAGTTCTGAGGTGTCATATACAACCAAGTCAGTCATTTTAGGTGGAGTCTATGGAAACATCTGTACTACACTTTTGTCATAAATTGTTATTTAATTAGTTACCTACCAACATTAATAACGACCGTATCAATATTAGACATCTGTATTTCTATAATTAATATTATTTATTATTATTAATTAGTGTTATTAATTAACTTTGTTGTGCTCGACTTGGCGGGAACACTACCGTGCCCCCAGATTTATGATTGATCGGCACCTAATGCGTTGTTGAGTGACGTCAAAATAAAATCATTTTACATTTTCACTTATCAAGCATCCGAAAATACACGCAAAAAACCGATTCCTTAGGCACTAATTACTGCAATTAAAACGACTTTTTTTTAACAAAACCCAATATAAGGAGGCAGTTTGATCACTGAAAATTATGACGTCATAATTCTGTAATCCGATCACCATCGATCGATTCGATCATTTTGACATTTCAAAAAAAGTTGCTGATTTGACCAAGAGGCAACATCCCTATTCTTAATGAATTCATCCTTTCAGGTATACGACCCAGACGTGGCGCCTCTCGAAATCAATGTCGGTGAAATAGTCCATCTGCTCGCAAAAGAAGAAGAGTTAGTTGCCGCAAGAGCCAAAGCCGAGAACCTAGAAAAGGAAAACGTTGACCTCGCCACTGAACTGGCCAAAAAGGTATCTGACGGTTAAAGTACTTTAATGTTGCCATGGGTAATGGTAAATTAATCTTACATTTACATAAATTAATAAAAAATACACATTTTAACGGTGATGAGTCCATTACATCGTTAATAGTGGTTTAAACGGTTATAATTTTAATATTTATTTGCCGTAATGCCTATTTATGACAAGGCACCGAATACCATGCTTCGTATGGATATAAAATAATATTTTAATATTTATTGAAAAAGTATGTACTCAACTAAACTATTTATCGCAATTTTAAACATGTCACGTTGAAGTTTGACCAGAATATATATATTTTTTAATCTTTATTTAATGAGTTTGGTCACTGCAGTGACCATGCCACTCAATATTGCTGACAGATTGAAAATAGACCTATGAACTAAGTAATACTTGCACTTAATCAACGTCTAGCATTCAGACCAGCTCTCACCAGTCAGTACAATAATTTAGCCTCATCAGAACTAGGAAAAGCCAAGATAGCATTATATTTCCCTATATCTAGCTTAAAGTCTAGATTAAGGCTTCTGTACGAGCCTTGATATGCTCAATGCACCTTTCGATGATGATGATGTTTAGCTGTTTGCTAAAATGATGTACGCGCGCGTGATTGATAATAGTTTATTAAAACTTGTGAATCGTAACACTGATTGCTTACAACTAACTTAAGTAATAATTATAATGATCCGCGTAACAAAGGTGCCGCGGCGGCGGTGTACGATTACAAAGATCGTACATGCTCCCGACTACGAGATCAATCAAAACAATTCAAACATCTTAAATAAAAGCTTCATTCCGAACACATTCCATTATTATATGGTAAACATCTTCCACCATACCACATTCTTCACAGTTAGGTGACCTTATTATTTTCATCAGGTATGCGAATATATTCAGAGGGATGTGTCCAGATCTGAGGCGCATTGATAACACCAGTTCCGGCCTATTTAAACCAGAACAATAAAGGTTACTTTGTTTGGTTGCTATGAACTTGATCAATTTACCTAATATGACACTTTAAATGATACCCTGATTTCTTTACATAATCCTTAATTACTCGAAAACAAAAGAAGATTGAGGACTGATATTAAGCATAGAGTGTTCTTAGGGCCTGCCAGTACATCACCTGAAATATTAACCAAATCCCTCTCTGGGGCCACTCTTGTTCGCTGCGTGCCATGCCCTTTAGCGGTTATTTGCCTCCCAAAAGTTATGCACACGCCTCCTGGGATTTCGCGAACTCGGATTACATGCATTTAGGACCAAATGAAGGTGGTAAACCGATTTCCAGCTCGCTGGGGATTCTTCTTCTCCAGTCTCTTTTTGGTGTAAATCTTCTTCAACAATTTCCATTCCTTGCGGCATTGAGCTCTTTGCATCCAATTGGAGCCGGCTACCCTCTTTACGTCGTCTTTCCAAGGCATTTGTGGTCTTCCGTGAGGATTCTTTTCCCCCCATGGCTGGAAATTAATTATTTGAAAAATTCTAATTCGATTGGCCTGCACGGCAATTTCTGTAATAATCGAAAGTCGTCCAAAAATGTAACCCTCCCATAAAGTATCTGGTCAAGCTTCCCCCATCAACACATCACCCTAACCCTGTAACCGTCGCCGCATGCCAGGACAAGCAGGTGGACCAGCAGAGTCAAGAGCGCGAGGAGCTGGAGGGCGTCATCGCGCGGCTGCAGGAGCGACTGGAGAGGGAGACCGCCGCGCACATGCAGAGCGCGGAGCGGGCCCGGCACCAGGCCGCGCGCGCCGGCCAGCTCGAGCAGCAGGTACAGCAGCAGCAGGGGACAGCAGGGCGGGGCGGCGGCAGCAGGGACCGCCGCGCACATGCAGAGCGCGGAGCGGGCCCGGCACCAGGCCGCGCGCGCCGGCCAGCTCGAGCAGCAGGTACAGCAGCAGCAGGGGACAGCAGGGCGGGGCGGCGGCAGCAGGGACCGCCGCGCACATGCAGAGCGCGGAGCGGGCCCGGCACCAGGCCGCGCGCGCCGGCCAGCTCGAGCAGCAGGTACAGCAGCAGCAGGGGACAGCAGGGCGGGGCGGCGGCAGCAGGGACCGCCGCGCACATGCAGAGCGCGGAGCGGGCCCGGCACCAGGCCGCGCGCGCCGGCCAGCTCGAGCAGCAGGTACAGCAGCAGCAGGGGACAGCAGGGCGGGGCGGCGGCAGCAGGGACCGCCGCGCACATGCAGAGCGCGGAGCGGGCCCGGCACCAGGCCGCGCGCGCCGGCCAGCTCGAGCAGCAGGTACAGCAGCAGCAGGGGACAGCAGGGCGGGGCGGCGGCAGCAGGGACCGCCGCGCACATGCAGAGCGCGGAGCGGGCCCGGCACCAGGCCGCGCGCGCCGGCCAGCTCGAGCAGCAGGTACAGCATCAGCAGGTAGGTAGGGAGAGAATTAGTCAGTCCAGATCTCTTCGGGGCTGAAGTGAATAGGCTGTTACTGAAGTCAGAAGTGAGTCACATCCTTGGCATTATTTACACTTTACATCAGGTGGGCTTGAGGCCGATCGTTGTTCAGGTTTTTGTAAAGAAAATCGTTCGTCATTATCAGTCCTACATTGAGCTTTTTTTCTCACACAGCTGAACCAAGAAAGATCGGAGCGCGCGAGGTTTGAAAAACTAGTCAGCGAGGGAAGCATACCGGACGATGCTAAGGCAAGTTATACATAAAATATTTTAGATTCCAATTAAAAATGAACGGAGTTTTCTCAAAGTTACGCCCGTGTTTAATCATTTTATTTTTTTTATACAACGAGGAAGGCAAGCGAGCAAGTGGGTCACCTGATGGTAAGTGATCACCACTGCCCATAGACACCCGCAACTCCGGAAGGTTTGCGTATGCGTTGCCAACCTAGAGGGCTAAGATGAAATGCCTCTTGTGCCCGTAATTACACCGGCTGTCTTACTCTCCACAACGGAACAAGCACTGCTGCTTAGCGGCAGGATTAATGAGTAAGATGGTGGTTGCGATCCGGACGGACCTCGCACAAGGTCCTACCACCCGCAAAATTCTGTTGAACTTAATATACTTCTCGAAAACAAAACCAATCTCGGAATGTCGTACTCGATTCCTATGAAACGCCACTTGTTTCCACTCCAGGTCAGCAACCTCAAGAGCGCAGTAATAGAGACATGCAGTGTGCCCCCTCCCCCGCCTCCCCCGTCGCTGTGCCCGCCGCCGCCCCCCGCGCCGCTCCCCCCCTCGGCCCCGATACCCCCCGCGCCTCTCGCCCCCCTGGCGCCCGCAGCCCCCAAGCCTAAGAAGAACGTGCCAACCCCCGGGAACCCACTGAAGAGCTTCAACTGGAGCAAACTGCCTGACGCGAAGCTCCATGGAACCATATGGCAAGAGTTGGATGACACGAAACTGTATAATGTCATGGATCTGCACACCATTGACAAGATGTTCTGCGCTTATCAGAAGAACGGTGTTCAGGTGAGCCAATGATGATTAAAAAAATATAAGGTACTTCGAAAAATTTCCATGTAAGCAACATGTGCCGACTGTGGCACATGGTTATCTGGACCGTGCCGATAGTGTGAGAATGCTGCACTAATCTATGTCATGATCGATGTTATGTTTGTTTTGTTGTGTGCCGGCTATGGCACACAACAAAACAAGATACTAAAATGCAAGCAGTCCATTTCGAAAACATTTTGGTCTAAGTACTTCTAGAAGTTTAAATTTTTAAATTATACTCGTACTTTACATAAACGATACCTGTCTCTATAGTTCGGTTAGTAATCAATGTGAGCCTATTGGCGAATATTAGGAGTTTCTCTCTTACTTAATAAATAAATTAACGAACGAATGTTCAACAGTACGTTCCTGCAGGTGACTGTGTTCAGTTTTTCTGGTACAATTTCCATATGATGTATTATCTTCTAACGGTTCATTTGTGTTTTCAGAACGAGGGTTCCGTGGAGGATCTGCGACAGCTGGGAGCCAAGCCTCGCACCAAGATCCTGTCCGTGATCGACGGGCGACGCGCGCAGAACTGCACCATCCTGCTGTCTAAGCTCAAGATGACCGACGAGGAGATATGCCGGTCAGTACAGCTTGTGAGGTACTCCAGCAGTTTCCGTGAGATACCCGCGATAGATGGGTGCTAAAGCTCGCACCAAAATCGCAAAAGACCGTCGACTGGTACCGTCTCCTCAAAAGACTCCCACAACTTAATGGTCGGTTTTAAAATATCTCCTGAACTTTGCTGCTAATGATGAATCCCCGTGATGTTTCGTGATTGTTTTGCCCCGATTCGAACGTAACGAGATCAATAAACGACACATTGGATCAACCAAGGTTCATTTTAAAGGGAACCGATGCATTTCTAGTGGTATGTAGGTACCCTACTCATTAAAAAGGCGTGGATGGTTTATCTTCCAACGGTTTCTTGAATTAAGTACCTAAATCTTGCCAGTCAATTTTCATCTAGTGGATAACGGATACAGGGACGCCGAAGTCCTGGCAGACGCAAAGCATGGCGGTTGGAAAACGGTTCGGGATGAGCACAAGATCGCTCTTTAGAGCCGCTGTCGACAAAATATGGATTGCTATGATGATCGCCAAACTCGGATAGGAGATGGCACTGAAAGAATAGAAGAAGGGGCTTATACGTATAGCTTGAAATTTAACATGCTGTTCTGGCAGCCTACCTAAGTCGTCTGTTGTAATTTTCAGAGCAATCCTACGCATGGACAGCGGGGAACAGCTGCCTATCGACATGGTGGAGCAGCTGGCCAAGTTCACGCCCAGCGCCGAGGAGGCCGCGCTGCTCGAGGAGCACCAGGACGAGCTGGACAGCATGGCGCGCGCCGACCGGTTCCTGTACGAGATCTCCAAGTAAGTAAGGGAACGACGGGTTGGGGCGAAGACCAGGAGGAGAACCGGCGGTCTTTTGGACAGCGGGCAACAGTTGCAGTTGACATAGTGAAACAACTGGCCAAGTTCATGTCTCATCGGAGGATCGTAAGGACGAGCTTTGACAACCTTCACACCAAACATCATACATCGCATCGGCAGAAGCTTTCATAACTATTACCTTAGATACTGAAGACTTTCGAGCTCAGATACATTACACAGAGAAGAGATGAGCTCATAATCAGCGCTGACCATTTATTTCTTTATCCCCAGAATCCCCCACTACTCGCAGCGCGTGCGCACGCTGCTGTTCAAGAAGAAGTTCTCCGTGGCGGCGGCCGAGGCGAGTGCGCGGGCGTCCACCGTGCTGCGCGCCGCGCGCGACATGACGCGCTCGCGCCGGCTGCGCGCGCTGCTCGAGATAGTGCTCGCGCTGGGGAACTACATGAACAGGTACTGTGACATTTTTGCGACGAGATCGGTTGGACTTAGTCGAATTCGGAACATCTCCTGGCGCGCATCTGGCCTCCATAATACAATATGGTGAGGCGGCGTTCGGGTTTATCTTGCCATGTTTCTTCTTTTTGTACCGGCTGTACACTTGCCGAGACCGGGCGAGGCACGCATGATGTCCTTTTCTTGCTTATAAAGCCCGAAAGGGATGGCACGTGGGCCTCGCTTGGTCTCGGCGAGTGTGTGCACTTGTACAGCTGGTATTAGGGATATTGTTATCTTTTTACAAGCTTTTACTTCAATGTCTTGAATGTTTAGGTCAAATCTTGCAAATTAAATTTGACCCACTTCCCGATGTTCGATTTAGCTGAAATTTTGCATACTTACGTAAGTTCGGTGGCAATGCAATAATCTGGTAGTGAAATTCTGGTAGTGCGGCCAGGATCGTCTCCACAGGAGGGAACTCTTCAACGGTTAATGGCATCAACTTGAAATTTGGTATGGATGTGTAAGTTGGACGACAATACAGGCACAAGCAACTAAAAGTACAGCCGGCAAAAAATAGCTTGTATTAAAATTTTTGAACAGAAAGTTTATTCGTTCAGGGGCGCGCGAGGCAACGCGTCCGGCTTCCGGCTGTCCTCTCTGGGCAAGCTTGCGGACACCAAGTCGTCGGTGTCCCGCAACACCACGCTGCTACACTACCTGGTGGAGCTGCTGGAGGCGCAGTTCAGGGACACCCTGCTGCTGGAGGAGGACCTCCCGCACGCGCGCGCCGCCGCCAAGGTCTGCGTCGAGCAGCTGGAGCGCGACGTGCGCGCGCTGCGGGCCGGCCTGCGCGAGGTACCCACGCCTGGTTACTCAGGATGTCATCGGACGGGACAACGGTGTGCTATAGTGTCCCCGCCCGCAGGTGTCGCGCGAGCTGGAGCACCAGGCGGCGCAGGCGGCGCCGGCGCCGGGCGACGCGTTCCTGCCCGTCATGCGCGAGTTCCACGCGCACGCCGTGTGCTGCTTCACGCAGCTCGAGGACCTGTTCCAGGTGCGCAGTGACGTGGCGATCCCCCTCTGCCAGTATAAGATTGACCCCTTTACTTCGTGCGATCCCCAGTGACCCTAGATATCTTTAGTGGTCCCGATAATCTCAGGATAATCCTAGAAACCTCTGTGTGCCAGTAGAATCCACGATGTCTCCACTGTCCCCCTTATCTTCAGCATCTCGCTCTTCCCAATTTTCTCGGAGTTCAGTTGAGCCAAGAATGTATAATTGCCATTTATTAGGAAATCTTACCCAAAATCCGAAGAGCACACTTAGTTCAGTTGTAATTTTTTTTTCATAACATAATGTTACTCTCTCCGCAGGACATGAAGACCCGTCTGGAGGCTTGCGCGCACGCGTTCGGCGAAGAAGCGAGCGCGTCTCCGGAGCAACTGTTCGGCGCGCTCGACGCGTTCCTGACGCAGCTGGGCGAGGCGCGGGCCGAGTGCGACGCGGCGCGGCGCCGGCGCGGCGACGAGGAGCGGCGCACGAGGCACGAGCAGGAGGTGAGGCCCACAGACTGCATGATAACCTCAACTTGAAGTAGCCACTAAATCCTGAATTTGAAGTTATAAACAGCAATTAACTTTTTGTATTATTTTTGTTTTTACGGTCATCCCGTTTTGAAATTAATTTTTCACAAATTTCAAATTTGATGCGTAAATATACAGAAAAACCAGAAAAATTTCCCAACCCAACCAACCCAATTCGAGAACAATTTTTTCTGGTTTTTCTGTATATTTACGCATCAAATTTGAAATTTGTGAAAAATTAATAAACAGCAATGTCTGTCATGAGATTGTATGGCCAATCAAATTAGTTATATGGTGTCTTACCATAGCATGATGGCATCTAGAATCAGCACCCAGGTAGAGATAAAGAGAGTTGGAGATCATCTATTCTTTTTTTTAAATTATTTATTCATAAAGGACGTCGATCGCGTAATTAGGTGGCATTAGGTGGGTATGTGTGTTTGTGTGTGTTCAGTCTTAAAAAATTTATGGAAATCGGGGGGCACGTTTATGCCCCCGCCAAGACGAGCCAAGCAAAGCGCAAGGGCACCACTAACTAGTTTTCCTCGAAGCGCTTCGAATTTTTGAACCCTCATAACTTGAATTTGGATTCTTATATCCCTATCATATTTTTCGAAGGGACTCTTGGCCCGCCTTTTAATTTATCAAAATCACTCTTTATGCAGCTAAAAAAACGCACATTGGAGCGCAAGCAAGCGTCCAGCCTGCTGAGCTCCGTGGGCAAGTCGCTGGGCAAGGCCAACGGCGAGTGCAACGGGCACGGCGACGCGCGCGACGCCGCGCTCGCCAGCGGGCAGAAGGGGGAGTTCGATGACCTCATCTCCGCCCTCCGCACCGGAGACGTGTTCGGTGACGACGTGGCCAAGTTCAAGCGGTCGCGGAAAACGTCCAAGGGCCAGAAGGGACGGGACTCGCCGCCCAAGAGCACCCGCAGAGAGGACTCCAGGGAACGAGCCAAGAATTAGCAAGTAAAGTCACAAGGTAGTGTAGTGTGACAACGAATTGTGAAATCCGATGCCATTTTGTTTTTCTATTCAGCTCGACTGGTGCCTAATTTTTTAATCTAGACGTTTGTTTTGTAACGTCGCTCTTCCGATTACGCACTCGCATGGACTGACGATGTCGAAGACTGTACATGTTATTCCATAGACATTGTTAATTTTAGAGCGTTATCTATAAGCGTTTGTGTGATTTGAATAACCATAGAGTAGAATGTATTGTTTTTTTTTACTACAATTTTATAATGATATGAAATTAATATATGGTTGTAAAACGGACATGGAATTTTTACACTATTTCGGCTGAATTCGAAGTCTAGTTGTGCGGGGTGCGGTTTGAGAAATTTTCTTCATAAAGGCTTGCATTTTGATCTGTATTTAGATTTAAGCCATTTCGCCTAATTTTTAAAACTCGTCTATTTCTCGAACGGTCCGCGCACAATTAGTCTTGTGCAAGTTCGAGGGCGTCATAGGATTTAGTATTCCAGTATTGTAACATATCTCGGTACTTAGTGAAATTTTGGACGAATATTGCTTATTCTCTATGTGTGACTGTTAGGGAATTGACTGTATGCTTCTTGTTAACCGAGGATACCGCAGACATGCTACCGAGTTAGATTATGCAAGTAAAACTATTTGGTTTTGTCAAACTGAGATCCCGGAGGCCGTCTTTTTACGCCGCGGAATTCAGTCTACTCGAACGAACTTAGATGCTCATACGACTGTCGATTTAAGTCGATTTGAATCGCCTTTGAATGGACTGTTTTTTAAATTACTCTCTTGACCTCACAGTACGTAAGCGTACGAAGAAAAAAATGTGAAACGTTCGAGTCGTTCTATAATTCGTTGCGGTTGCTCGGTCTATCGCTATAGTATGTCTGCGGAGGATACCATAGCTTAGGAATTGAGTGCATTCTGTACGTGCCGATAGGATTTTGACATTTTTAATACTTTAATAACTAACGTAAAGTTTTTGGATACATTTACATTGCCCCACTTTCCTGCGAACAATTGAATTAATTTTTAATTCTGATGCTTTGTAAATATAATTTTAATTTAATCTAAATTCGTTACGATGAGATTTTAATAAGTAATTTATTGAAATTGCGTGTCTATGAGAGTTTGTATGTAAATTTTATGTTTTGTTCAGTATTTTTAAGCGTATAGCTGTGCATGCAACCAGGCTACGCGTTTCAAAACTTTACACGCAAAAATAAACCCTAATCAGCACTGATTACGCTATATTTGCTGTCAAGGTTTGAGACGCGACGCGAAGATACGTGTTGTTGACTGTACTATAAGGTTAAAAGCAGGATTGCATCAAACAAAAATAAGTTGAACCAAGAAAACAGTTTTATTAAATCTACAGCAATGATTTTCATCAACAAGGTAAACTTAAAAATCTAAGTACTAAGCTTAATTATCACAACGATTGCCTATTTTTTCGCTATAATACAAAAGATATGGCTCACGCGACCCTTCGACAAACAGGGATTCCAGAGACGTCCGTTCGCTGCAAGCGCCACGAGATCAGTGCCGCGAGGCCGTGGCGATGGCTGCGCGCACAGCGCTATAGCTAGGTAGCTAGGTATAGTTAGTGACGTCATTGGTGGTGGTTTAAGGTGACGATGAGCGGATTCTGCTTATACGGCCTCTCCTGACTGCGTGTCGTCCTCGACACGTGCTGGAGCGGTGTCACTGACGACAGCTGTCCCTGATGTAGATGGCCCAGCTTCGTCATGTAAGTCCATCTGAGGCATGGACGAGCCGGTGGCTGCCGTAGGCGATGGTGTTTCGTCATTTTCCAAGTTTTCACCTGTGGAAACAACGATAAGTTAGTGACACTTTAATAGGCTTAGCTATACTAAGTCACTCAGGCTTTCAAAACTTGCGCTAGTTCATCATTCAATTAATTCACACGTCAATCAATGCGGAGCCCGCACACATTCATCAATCTTAAGGTAAGCAGAGACGTCTCTTGTTAAAATAACCGAACCCAGCTGATGATTCGTTGCCAGCAGAAACTTCCGTTGCCAGTAGAAGCCGTTGCTGTCCTTGGCCTCCGAAAGCTCAGCCTCTCCCTGAAACATACTTGACGCAGACCGTATTCGTACGTCAAGTTGCTTGCCGCGCAGACCGTATTCGTACGTGCAAGCTTAGTCTACACGTAGACCGTAATCGTACGTGTAAACTGGATTACACGCAGACCGTATTCGAACGTGTAAATCATACAGTACGCAGAACGTATTCGTGCGTGTGAACTGTACAGCACGCAGAACGTATTCATGCGTGTAAACTGCACAACACGCAGACCGTATTCATATGTGTGTGCGATCCACCAATCGGACTCCAGGCAAGGAATCTGATCACAATCACCAGCTGAGTCAGTCACCAAAACCAGGCGTAGAACCTATATGGTAACTAGTCAACAAAGAAAGATACGTCATAGAAATAACTTACTTTCAAATATTGCGGCACACGTATCTGGACACCACTCGCCTCGCCACGGCACCATGTGTTGAGCCGCAGCCTGCGTCGTCTTGCCATAGCCACCGCTAAGCAAACGAAGTGCGTAGCGTCCACTCGGCAGTACTTCTACTACCTTGTAAGGGCCACGCATACCGGAATCGAGCTTTCCTGTCGACTGAGAAATTTTTATGACGAATACTAAGTCATTCAGGTTAAATTGTCGTGGTACATGTCGTTTTTGGTTGACCCGCTCGTCTTGCTGGGCCTGGTTCCTTTTTAGTAACTGTCGTGTTCTGCTCCTAGTGATCTCACGCAGAGCCTCTCTGTTCGGAGAAGAGCCTTCGACCGCCACGTCACGAACTAAGGCGCGAATAGCAGGTGTTGTGGCTTCCGTACCTATCAGAAGGTTCAGCGGGGAAGCTTGCGTCGTTTTTTGTTTTGTTATATTTAACACCAGCTGTAATTTCCATAACGTATCTGACCAGGATGCGTTTTTGTAGTTTGCTTGTATGCGTAACATATTAAGGACGGTTCGCATATAACGCTCGGCCTGGCCATTCGCGTGGTGCATCTCCGGCGTAATATAATGGAGGTCACAACCAAGTTCTTTTATCCACGTTACGAAATCGTTAGATTCAAACATGCGTCCCTTATCCGTAATCATAAGCTTAGGCACGCCGAATACCGAAATAGCTTGGGTGACTACACGTTTGAGTTCAGCTGAGTCTTGTTTATAGATCGGATACAAAAGGGTGAACTTTGTGAACGAGTCTACAATAAGGAGGATGAACTTGTACCCTTCTGATGCTGGCAAGGGACCTAGAGCATCCGCGTGGACAGTGTGGAATGGAGTATCAGGTTTATCCCATGAAGTAATGTTCTGTAAAGGAGCGCGGGGGACCCTTTTTTGGGAAATGCATACGAGACAATGAGCCACATATTTACTTACAAATTGCTTAAGGCCTGGGAACCAAAAGTGTCTCAAGATAAGATCTAAGGTTTTGTCTGTACCAATGTGCTCATGCTCGTCATGAAAAATCCGTAAAAGACTAAGTCGATGCCCTTTGGGAATGTAGCACAACAATCGTGGTTGCCCGCCTACTGGGACATATTTGTAATACAGGATGTCATTTTGGACTGAGTAACGGTTGGCATCAAGGTTACCATCGTGAAGTTTTTGTATAAGGTCTCGAGTTTCGCCATCGGCTAACTGAGCTATTTGGGCCCAGTTTCGGGGTTTTTTAATATGATTCACACGAACTACGGGGTTTCGACTAAGATAGTCTGCGTGCGACATCATAACACCCTTGCGATATTCGATGGTGAAGTCAAAGTCCTGGAGGTAGATCCACCAACGAGCGACGCGCGGCAATAAGTCCTTTTTACGCTCGGTGGACTTCAGGGCGTTACAATCAGTAACAACAACAAATTTCAAACCTACAAGATAGTGTCGAAAATTTTGAAGAGCCCTAACGACAGCTAGAGTTTCGAGCTCGTAGGAATGATATTTGCTTTCGGCCCCCTGTGTAGACCTACTGAAATAAGCTACAACGTGCTTTGTTAAGTCTGGGTGAATTTGTAGAAGGACGGCGCCATAACCTATACTGCTAGCATCTGTATGGACTTGAGTGGGAAGTTCCCGGTTAAATATTGCAAGAACCGGCTCGCTAGTCAACTGTTTAATAATATCTTGGCGTATAGCTTCGCACTCGGAGGTCCAATTAAATTTGACGTTTTTACGAGTCAGATGAGCAATTGGAGCAGTTTTAGATGCATAATCTTTAATGTAGCGCCTAAAATATCCCGCTAAGCCCAGTAACTGCCGAACCTGTTTAACATTTTCTGGGGGCGTGGTATTAGCCAAAGCTTCTACCTTCCGTGGACTCGGCCTAACCTGACCCTGAGAAATTACTTTACCCAAATATTCAACCTCAGTTGTGAGAAAATAACATTTTCGTAAGTTGATTGAGAAACCGGCACTAGTAAGGGTATTTAGAACCTTATCCAACAACTCTATCCCCTCACTCACAGAATGACTCAAAAGAAGTACGTCATCGACATAGACCAGAACGTTGCCCTCAATAATGTGATCACGTAAAGTATCGTTAATTATGCGTTGGTAGACTATTGGCGAGTTTGCCAAACCATAAGGCATTTTGACATATTCGAAATGATCTTCTGGAGTTACGAAACCGGTAAGATGAATGCACTCCTCCTTGAGAGGAATTTGGTGAAAACCAGTTGCCATGTCAAGACTCGAAAAAAATCTGTAACCACCTAACCTATCTATGTGGTCGTCTATGAGTGGAAGAGGATAGCGATCCTTTACTGTGATACGATTCAGTGCTCGGAAGTCTACGCAGAGCCTGTCAGAGCCGTCACGCTTCTTTACAAGTATTATTGGACTGGCATACTCCGAATTTGACCGCCTAATGACACCCTTGTCCAACAAATCCTTGGTTATTTCGCGAACTTTGAGCTTTTCTTGATATGAAAGCTTGTAGGGTCGATATACTACCGGTGTAGACTTGGTAAGCTTTATTTCCATTTCACCTGTTTTAACGGTAGTCATAGCAGTACCCGATATCAAAAAATTTGAAAACTTGTTAATAACGGTCATGATGCTTGCCAAGTCTTCACCCTGAAGTGGTGTGTTCACTTTAACCTGCTCATCTAACTTAACGGTATTGACGCGACTAGGAGCAGTGTACGTAAGACAATGTTCATGTCTCCTCCGAGTAAAAGTTATTCCGTCGCGGTTCAATACATCGGTGCCTATTATTACGGGTGCATACATATATTGTGACGCTACCACTAACAGATCTACTTCAATAGCAATGTTACTGAACTCAACTGTTAAGGTGACATGGGACGTGCTAGTGATTCCTTTGTCGCTTAGCCCTAACAAAGAAGAACGTCTTGGTTTAGGCTGGCAAGGTATGTACTTCACAGCATCGGAAGATATCAAGGACGTTTCAATAGCACCACTGTCAATGAGTACGTCGATCGGTACTCCATTTATGACTGCTGTTGTGACGTCCTTGCTTCGGGGACTACTCGACCGGTGAGAACATAGGTTCACGTTACGCTGATTACGCTGTGCTGACCGTGATTTCGCAAAGCATTTATCCTCAGTATGTCCCTGTTTCTTACAAAATGTGCATGAACTACTAGGACCTGGACCTGAACCTGGCCCTGGGGCCGACCCTGTTTTTGGCTGCGTATCGGAAGTACCGGGAGGTTTCTGGCGTTTGCAATCGCGACTAATATGTCCCCGTTGATTACAATTAAAACACTTTTTACCCGACGTGAGGTTGTCTTTTGTATGGGACCCCTTTTTATTGTAACCTGGGTTATCTCGTTTTTGTAATTTAGGTTTCGTATAAATTGCTAAAAATGAAACGATATTCTCAGGGGTTAGATTTGCATTAGCCGCCGCTGCACGGACTTGAGGATTATCTATTCCACGAATAACAATTAAAGTCCTCAACTCATCACTTAAACCTTGAACAATCTTCAAACGCAATAACGTACGCCGTGCATACTCCGCAAAAGTAGAATATTTATCAGATGTCGAGTTCATGGAGTCAAATAAGATGTTGGCGTAATCTAACTTATTAGGACACAGAGCTATGAACTCCCGTTTAAAATTTGACCACGTCCTATCATTTGTAACCCACTCGTTCAGCCAAACTTTAGCGTCGCCCTTTAAGCAAGAGGATACGCGCGATAAGCATTCGTGGTCGTTCCAATCGTTAGTGGTCCTAGCGCGATCTACTTCTTCACACCATGCTTCGATATTATGTAACGAAGGATCAAAATTTGACACATAATAATGTTGTGACCTGACAGGTTGCACGGATTTAATGGCCTGCATCAAAGCTTGTGCAAGACTAGACGCCTCAGAACCTGGTTCTCGAGATTCCAAAGAGCGTTGTCGAGGTGGAATGACCGGAAAGTCTGGCAAAGGCGGTGTTCTAGGTGTAGGTACGCGTGCTGTATGCGCATGCATCTTCCTATCGCACGAAATGTCACGCGAATTGCGTCGCGGCTCGCCCCGTAAGTTACTTCGCGAACGGTCGCGCCGTGGGATTCGTGAAGCATTATGCGAGTGACTACGTCTAGCCCTGCTATTCGAACGAAGTGTAGTTCTACTTCGCGACCTACGCCTATTTCTACTACGCGGGCGTTGCCTAACCCTGCTTCGTGGACAGCGTTCTTCAGTACCCCGCGAATCACTGCGATCTAGAACGCCAGAGCCATTCCGCCAATCACGCCGTCCATCACTCGAGCTACGTCGCGATTCGCCACTACTAAAATCACTAGATCTACTCCACGAAACCCGCCTATTCCGAGAATGACGCCGTTTGCGAACGCGCGACCTACCTCGAGCATGTGGTCGTTCGTGCTTACGTGATCGTGATCTACTACGCACCATTATGCCATTCACTTATAAAATAAATAAGCACAAAAGAAATAAAAGCAATAAGTGAGCAATCAACAACAAATCAACAAGCAATCGTTGGAATTTAAAATGAAACGCAATGTGTAACGGTTTTCTTAATTCAAAACTTAAGTACGAAATCCACTCGTGTGGGCAAACTAGTTCTTTATCCCGCTACTGATATAAGGTTAAAAGCAGGATTGCATCAAACAAAAATAAGTTGAACCAAGAAAACAGTTTTATTAAATCTACAGCAATGATTTTCATCAACAAGGTAAACTTAAAAATCTAAGTACTAAGCTTAATTATCACAACGATTGCCTATTTTTTCGCTATAATACAAAAGATATGGCTCACGCGACCCTTCGACAAACAGGGATTCCAGAGACGTCCGTTCGCTGCAAGCGCCACGAGATCAGTGCCGCGAGGCCGTGGCGATGGCTGCGCGCACAGCGCTATAGCTAGGTAGCTAGGTATAGTTAGTGACGTCATTGGTGGTGGTTTAAGGTGACGATGAGCGGATTCTGCTTATAGTACATTAATATATTGTACCTTAATATAAACACTATTTAATAAAAACTTGAAACACTAATGTTATTTTACTCCGGCTTAGGTACCTACAACCAAAATAATTCACACACTAACTTTTTCCTTCTTATTAGCATATCGCCTCCCTTAGTACGCTAAAATGTAGACAAACATATTTTAAATAATTTATTGAATCAGGCGTTACTTTGCGGAGGTCCATATTTATGAACTAAAAAACAATTACTTTGCTCACCCGCGACCACTAATGACAAATAGTTATATCTGTGCGGCAAATGTATGTTTCCATGCAACACCTCCACCTCCACTGCTACACGAATCAACACATGCCACACAGACCCAACTATCACCACCACCACTATACTAAACGCTGACGCGTTTCGGCACTCTCCACGAGGCCATTTACGAAGCACAACAACAACCGCTCAACATGCCACCACTTCCACTACTGACATATGTAAACCATGTACTCAACTTAGTTAATGACAAAACCAACGTACCCACTAATATTTTATAAATTCCAAACTACCCTTTTATGTAAGTCCTAAACTACCCTTTTTTAAGAAATGAATTCCAAACTACCCTTTTTATTTTTATTTTTAATCTACGCCAGGTACCCCGTTATTTTTAACCGAGTACGGTAAAAAGAGAAGTCATGTTCTCATTATTACTATGACACATTATTAAAATTAGAACCAAGTCGTAACAAAGGCGAAGAAACCAAATTAACTTGTTCATTAATAATAGACCCCATGTTGTTGTACCTAATTATTTCCAATTGTTCTAAAACCGATAGCCGCAAACCCTTATCACAATAATGTAAAATTTCGTACGTATCTGAGTCTAACAACGAATGATTCGTTTCTAATAAATGCTTGGCAAAGTTTGATTTCTCTGGATGATCATGCCTATATGACGAGACATGCTCTTTAAATCTAGTATCAAAGCTTCGACCGGTTTGTCCAATGTATACTCGACTACAGTCGCCACAAGTGAGTTTATATACGCCCGACCTGTTCCCTTTATCCACCTTTTCTTTGTTATTACAAAGTCTAGAACGTAAAGAATTAGTAGTCTTAAAGGCAACATTGATGTTATTTGATTTTAAAATATTATAAATCTTGTCAGACAACCGGCCAACATAAGTAATACTAGATCTAAATTTGTTAGTAGGCTGAGATGGCAACGCAGAGTAAAGCTAACGTGACCAGACGTCCCGTTTTGAACGGGACTGTCCCTTTTTACAATCACGAGTCCCGGTGTCCCCGAAATGAACTGCGGGACGCAAAATTGTCCCGTTTTCAGAAACCGCGCGAAAATTTGAGTAGCGGACGGCCGGATACAGCTCGCCCGTCGCCGCGATGTGACGCCCGCACCAACCGGACGCGAGCTAGCGGTGTGCGAGAGCGAGACCGCGTCATCGTCAACATAACGATAGCGGAGAGTGTATCGCTCGTGTTTTGTTTACTTAGGTATTTACTATTGTGTGACAAACTTTTCATTCGCCCACTTTTCGCTATTTGTTTTGTTTTTATTTGATGCTCGTGTAGTAAATAATTTCTTTTGCTTTGGAATCACAAGTTAAAATGCCGAAACGCAAGTGTTCGTTCAATGTTAGCTTACAAGCAAAATATCCGTTTATCAAGCAAATAAATACTCCATCAGATGTCAGATGTGAAAAGTGTCGTACAGAATTTAGTGTTTCCCACAGTGGTGGCGGTGATATTGAACAGCATTTAAAGTCTGACAAACATAAAAATGCCGATCGTGCCGCCGCTTCGAGTTCTTCGATGTTAGATTTTTTCAAGAAATCGGACGCGCCAACTTTGAAGGATTTGGATATCGCCGCGGCAGAAGGCGTCTGGGCTTATCACACGATACAAGAAAACCACAGTTTTCGTTCTAATGATTGTGCATCGAAATTGATTCAATCATGTTTTGATCCCAAATTTACATGCGCGCGTACGAAATCAGAAGCTATTGTAGTAAATGTTTTGACGCCTACAGCGATGAAAGAATTAAAAGATGACCTTGATAAGTGCAGTTGTATTACAATACTAAACGACGCTTCAAACCACGGTAACAAGAAAATGTACCCTATTGTAGTGCGCTTTTTTCAACCTTACGTAGGTGTGCAAGTAAAAATTTTAGATTTCCAAGACCAACCTGGTGAAACTTCTGACATCATTGTCAATTATTTAAACCAAGTGTTGACAGATAATAATTTGACAGAAAAAGTCGTAGCATTTTGTGGGGACAATGCCAACGTCAATTTCGGAGGAGCAGCTAGGCGAGGGACTAACAATGTAATAACGAAATTACAATCATCTCTGAAAAAAGAATTAATAGGTATTGGATGTGGAGCCCATGTAATTCACAATGCAATAAAATCTGCTGCAGATGGGCTACCGGTAGATTACGAAAGCGTTATTGTGAAAATTTATTCATTTTTTTATATTTACACGGTTCGAGTTGAAGCTCTAAAGGAGTTTTGTGCCAAAACTGAAACGGAATATCAACAAATGCTCGGCTATAGCAAAACCAGATGGCTTGCTCTTATGCCTGCTTTGGAGAGGGTTTTAAAAATGTATCAGCCGTTAAAAAGCTACTTTTTGAGTATTGAAAAATGTCCCCTGTTACTAAAAAACTTTTTTGAAGATTCCACATCCGAATTGTGGTTTTATTTTTTACACGCTCAGTCAGCAAGTTTTCATCAAGCTGTCTTGAAACTTGAAGGTCAGACTGTATCGGCAATTGAAGCTGCAAAAGAAATCAATCAATTAAAAGACAATTTAACTCAGAAACAGACCAATCAGTTTCTTCCATTTACTGTCCGTCAATTAATGTTAAAATTGAAAAATACTGGTACTGATATTGATGAAGAGTTTGTGAAGAGGACGGCTACAGAATTTTATAAAACAAGCCGTGAATATCTGGACCAGTGGACTTACTTTCTTACCAAAGAAATGGAGATATTTTATTGGGCAGATTTAAAAAAGGTCCCCACATGGGAAGACATTCAAAAATCTCTGGATGTATTAATTGAAAAACAATATATTGATTGTAATAAGGATACTGAAGTTTTTGACGAATTTTCATTAATTTCTAATTACATTACATCGCAAAAAGTGACTGAATGGAATAATTTAAATGTTTCCACGGAAACCCGTTGGGTGGAACTATTCAAACACTTTCGCGCCAATAATCTTCAGCATGAAAACTTTTCGATTTTAATTGAATATATTTTATGTTTGCCTGCTACAAATGCTCCAGTAGAAAGAGTATTTTCGATTATGAACAAATTGTGGACATCTGAAAAAACCCAGTTACAAATTTCAGTTCTAAAGGCGATGTTGATAATTAAGGTGAATATAAAAAAAACGTGCCAAGAGTTTCATTCTTACTTGAAATCGTCTCCAGCTATATTAAAACAAATTTGTTCCGCTGATAAATATAAATTTAATTAAACATTTTGGGTACCTATATTTTGTGATTCGTAACTTTTAACCAACTTTTTCTGAATAAATAACTTTAAAAAGTGTTTTTTTTTCATTGACAACCTACTATTTGACCGAAATAAACCGATGTCCCGTTTTGAGTCAAACAATAAATGGTCACGTTAAGTAAAGCATGCTATTCACTATCCGTCCCTGCTTCTTTTGAACCAGACTATTAACCATTGCTGTACTATAACCATTTGTTGTTGCTATCTGATATATAGTATGTAACTCAGAATCATAATGCTCTTTCGAAAGAGGTACAGTTAGTAGTCTATGTACATAACAATGGAAAGCAGCCAGTTTATGCTGCCATGGCTGCACAGATATAACTATTTGTCATTAGTGGTCGCGGGTGAGCAAAGTAATTGTTTTTTAGTTCATAAACATATTTTATTCCAAAGTCAGAAAAAACTGATACACAATTGTTTTAGAAAATTTCAACCCGATTCCAATCAATGTTTCGGGTTCCAGTGTTTGCGGAAACTAATAGAGTGAAGTGTAGGTAAGTATGCGAGAAAAAAAGTTACAATTTACAAGCGGAAGTCTCATTCTATCACCTTTTGTTAGAAAGAGACTTCCGCTTGTAAATTACAACTTGTAGCTTTATAAAACATGACCGGAGTCCTATGAATCCTATCTTACTAAAGTACGTAAAGTAATAATAATAAGTATCACATCTAAAACCTAACCTAAAGGTTTATGCAGAGTCTGCAACGCGCGAGTGATACTTTTCGTGTTGCAAGCGTTCCTAGGCGGCGATAATTGCTTAACATCAGTCGATCCGCACGCATGTTTGCTACCGACGTGGTATAAAAAAAATCTAGTCTGTCAGCATCGCAAGTCTGTCAAGCCGAGACGTCAAGTCATCTGCCGCGCAGTATATTCGAAAACACTTCGCGATAATAAAGAATAATGTATTATATCTGTTGAACGTCAATATCCGATACGTAGGTAATGTAATTGAGACAAATGAGTATTGGATGGCAGCTGGCGGGCTTATCCCGAGCTACCTACAGCGCTCGACTGAATTTTTCAAGAAAACGGGTCCCTAGGTAAGTATATTAAAACAGGCAGATTGTTCAATGCACGAAGACCATTCTTCAGCATTGGCATACGTTTTCAATGACAATTCGATGTCGATTGCTGGCTTGAAGAGCTTTTGTTTTATAGCGCTTCGTACTGGCCAAGAAATGTAGTTCGAATTGTCATAAAAAACTGACAATTGTAAAGTTGTTGGATAGGAGTCAGTTAACCTTCGGGCGATTGACAGGACTTCGGAAAAAGAGTAGAGAGTAACTATTTATTTAAACTAGCGCCCAAATATTTCCAAAGACTCTGGTTCTGGTCTGGTTGTAGAGCTCTTATAAAATACATAATGTTAACGGTAGCGTTAACATGTATTTTATAAGAGCTCTCTACATAGTGAACGCGCAAGATACTCGGATGGTGGCTTTCGTGGCGTTAGCTCTTACACTGCCTTGATACATATTCACAAGACACACCGGAGTGGGCATTTGCGTTTGCATACTGCACTAAGCTAAACCACAGGGTACATTTTATAGGCAGTATGAAAACCTTGGGCTGTCATTGATAACAAGTAGTGATACTTATATTAACAGTTTCATTCACAGTGAAATAAAGTATGTCTCACCTCGACTCGTTTCTTCTGGGTCGTGCGCTCCCAGAGGAAGGACTACGAATTATTCCAAAACAACACGGGCTAAACTCGACTTATATACGTGAGTGATCCGTTTTATTTCACTATGATTGAGTCTCACGGTAGTTTCATGTTAAAAATAGTTTTGTTCTTAACATCATCATCGTCAGCCTAATTACGGCCCACTACTGGGCACAGGCCTCCACTCGGAATGAGAGGGCTTATTTGGCAATAGTTCCCACGCGGGTCCAGCGCGGATTTTGAACTTCACACGCCTTTGAATTGCTTCACAGGAGTGTGCAGGTTTCCTCAAGACGCTTTTCTTCACCGAAAAGCCAACGATAAATAAAAAATGTAAAGTGGCACATAACCCATGACCCTCTGCTTGAGAGGCTATTGGTCAAACCACTAGGCTACCGCGGCTTTTTTTAAACCTTATCATATTCAGACGATAATATTTATTATGTCTAGTTTTTTTTTATATCTTGTTAAGTACCTTTGTTATCCATTAGTGCCTGAGATTGCTCTATTCATCCAACGGACTCGCCTTAGGCTGGAAACAGTGCTCGACCGACGGTCAGCGTTTAGTGCCCAACCGATCGAACACTAAAAGCAGCGGTAAATGTGCCAGTCCTCGACACTGCCCCTATAGTTGACTTAATACATAGAAATAAAGGTCACAAGCAGGGTGTCAATTACTGGAATTAAGGTGTCAGACATTGGGACGTTTTCATTAGCTACGTTCGACAGATACATCTCCCTATATATCTCCTGCTCAATTAAAACGTGCCAGTAAAGTAAAGTGTTCTGGTTTTGCTGTTCTAATAATTATTTTTTTACATTTGTTTTTTTTCTCTCTTAATTTTTTAATGATAGAATGAGGTTTCTTTGTGTAATTTATCTGTGGTTACGTATTGTATGAGCTAATGTAACTTGTTTTTAGAAAAAAATGACTTTGTGCCAAGTTTCTTGCGGCGCATTCTTCTTGGCAATCATGGTCTTTCCGAAAACGCTGGTAGACTCAAAAAAAAAAATGACGTGTAAAAGAGCATTCAACTGCCTATTTGCTGAATAAAATTTGGTATTTAGAATTTTAGAATTTTGATGTCAGCGCCGATCGTCCGTCGAACACTAGCCTTATTGCTTGTATCAGGCCACATTGCTATGCGTCGCACACAGGCACTCCGCGCCGCATCTAAATATCAACGGTACTCTGACGCAACCTCGTATATAAACTTTGACGAAATTGGAATAACCACCTTAGGTTCGCGGTATTGAGTGGTTATTCCAATTTCGTTTTAGATACGAGGTTGAGTCAGAGTACCATAGCACTACGAGGGGCGGCTGATAAGTAATCTCCTTGGTCAGAAATATATACAAAAATAATGCTGGCTGGTATGGATTTATATTCGTTTGTTATTCTATTTAAAAAAAAAAAAAAACATAATAAAAGCAATTTACAATGACATTAAATCTAAGGTTAAACTAAATAAACTACAACTTAAAACTAAATTAATTACATTCATTTGTTTATTGCATCACGTTTATTTGTCTCCTACAATTGTTTCAAACATGTCGGTAGAAAAAGTGAAAATGGATAAAATCGAGCAGCGTGCGGTGATTAAGTTTTTGACTAAAGAAGGGAATACGCCTTCGGAGATCAGACAGCGTATGTTACGTGTGTTTGGCAGTTCGTGTTCTTCCGAATTTGTTATAAAGTTTTGGTCAAAGCAGTTTAAGTTAGGTCGTGAGAGCCTGGAAGATGATCCTCGTAGCGGAAGACTAGTTTCGGCCGTCACCGATGAAAATGTAGCCAGGGTGAAAAAAAATATATTAGAGGACCGACGAGTGAAGCAGTGGGAGATAGCTAGAGATGTGGGCGTCAGTAAAGAGCGAGTCAATTAAATAATTCATGAGCATTTGAACATGTCCAAGGTTAGTGCACTTTGGGTCCCCAGAATGTTGACTGCATTTGACATGGAGAGGCGTGTCAAATGTTGCGAAGAGTTTTTGGACATGAGTCGAGGGAAAGAGGAAGAAATAATTTCTAGAATTGTAACATGTGATGAGACTTGGATTCGACAATGGGACCCGGAAAGTAAACAAGAGTCGTTACAGTGGAAATTTAAGGATGAGAAGCCGCCTCGGAAATTCAAGGTCTGTCCATCGGCAGGTAAACTTATGGCTACAATCTTTTGGGACACAGAAGGGATTTTGCTCATAGATTATTTACCGAAGAAAACTACAATGAATGCTGATTATTACTCAAACTTACTATATCAACTAAGACAGACAATAAAAGAAAAACGGCGAGGTAAACTAAGCAAAGGAATTCTGATTTTGCACGATAACGCACCAGTGCATACCGCCCGCACAACGAAGCTAGCAATTAAAGACAATGGCTTCGAAACCATTGACCACCCCCCTTATAGTAAAGATTTAGCCACGTGTGACTATTTCCTGTTTAGACTTCTCAAAAAAGACCTCAGGGGATGAAGGTTTATGACCGATGACGAAATGAAGGCTACGGTTACTGACTTTTTTGACGGCAAACCGAAAGTTTTTTTTTTAATGGTTTAAATTCAATATTTGAAAAATTTAATAAGTGCATTTTACTAGCAGGGGACTATATAGAAAAAAAAAAAAATAGCCACGACAGTCTTTTGTTTCATTGTTAGGTAGATTACTTTTCAGCCGCCCCTCGTAAGTAGCTGTCGGTTTTCATTTGTTACTGGCCCTGTATTCGGTGCAGGAATAACGGTTTTTGCCTAGCCTCGGGAAGTTTCCCTCATACTGCCCGAGCGAGAGTGAAGCGTCTCCGTTTCAGCTTGGGCTATTGCCCAAGTGAAATTCTTTAGTATGTAGTATGACTGGATGTCTGTCTGTCCGGATGTCCAGAGGTTCTTCTCTATAGGCCACACCACACTTTCAAGCGATTCTCGTGAAATTATGTGAACAGGTTCGATAATTATAATGCAGGTAACTTTTTTGTCGATTCGTTTTTTGGGATTTTTTATAGACAAAAAAGAAAAATGTTTAAAAATTACCCGATCTTCGTGAAATTTTGTGATCTGGTTCGATAATGATAAAAGGATTTTTTGTCGATTACCTACTTTTTTGAAATTTATAAAAAAACGGAAAATGCTGAAGTGGCAGTGGGCCGGCCATATCTCACGAAGAACCGACAACTGTTGGGGTAAACGTGTACCTACTTGAGTGGAGACCGCGACTCAAGGACGCCCTCCGGCCAGGTGGGATGACGATCTGCGAAATGCTGCAGGCAGAGGCTGGATGCGGCAAGCTGAAGACAGGGCGCTATGGCGCTCATTAGGGGAGGCCTATGTCTAGCAGTGGACTAGAATAGGCTGATGATGATGATGGTGATGGAAAATACTCAAAAATGAGGTCACAAGGTCTACGGCTACTGCTCACAAAGTCACTATAGTCATTAGTTTAATAAAATTGCCACCCCCAGCAACAATCCACCATGTAGGTAATTAATCTCCGAAGCTGTACAAGGGCTTTAAGTAATTAAGGGATTAATAATACCTAAATGAGAACCCGACGGGAACCTATTATAAATACTTAATTTATAGTTTCAAGTGTTATCGGAGGTCCATATTGAGTAAATATTATTTGTATATATTTTTTTACAGATTCAAATATTGGACCACTGTATTATTCTTTTGCGGTAAAGTAGGTAATTAAAAATAACAGATTATTTGAAAAAAGATAATTTATTCAAACATTTAAGAGAAGTTATATGTAGGTATTTAAGCTGACGTACAGTCAAAGGCAAAATATCTATTCACACAAAGTGCCAAAAATATGTACACGTCATTCTTATTACCGCGGCAACAAAGTTGATCTGTGCTTATATATTATTATTGTCACTGCTTGAATACATATTTTTGCTCTTGACAAACTGAATCGTGATCGTAACCCACTGTGAACCTTTTCGTACAAAATGTCATGGTGACATCGCATTGCCTGACAAGGAAAATCATTATGACACTTACTGTGAGAACATTCTACAGTGGGTCAGGATTCAAATGGATCGACTGTACGTCGGTAGGTTCTTCGGCTATTTCGGACCAAGATCTTATAGCTCTTAAAATTTATTATTAAGTAACATACTAGCTTCGCACCCCGAAAGGCTTCACTCGCAATGAAAAAAATAATGGCTATATACTTAAAAGGGACTCTTCGGACCGAATTGGCTATGTGGATCTCTTTTCTGGGCTCGATGAAAAGGGACACACTCAGCGACAAAACACACTGAACCCTTGTGCTAGCCTCGCAGGGCCATATTTTTACAAACAAAATTAGGCCTTGTTAACTCTAAAAAAATTATTCTATAATTAAAAGAAAAAGATATAGTGCAGCGAAAAAGTTACTTCACGAATTGTACAGCTAAAGAGTTGTACAAAACACAGAGCGAAAGGGTATTTCAATATACTTAATACATATTTCATATCGAATTTAAAAAATACCAAAAAAACGGTGACGCTTTTACCCCGGTGGACGTAAACAAATAAAATCTGTAATGTTACAATACAACGTAGTTTACGGTTTTACAAGAACATTATGTAAATAATTCTTTGAGCAACTGTGTGGTCGATCCCTTTTGAAACATTTTTAGTACTAAGTGTAAGAAAGATTGTGTTGCTTTGCCCTTCCTGGGTAAATGTTGAAGCTTTTTATCTATATTTTAAGATTTTGTACACAACATTTTATGCAATAAAGAGTTTGAGGCGAAGATGAGTTTCATAATAGGATCAGACAGGTGTATTAAGGCCTAATTATATAGAATTACATATCTACATTACTTTATCTACACACATATTTATTACAAACAAGTACTCTAAAATGGTTTCAGAAGCCCTTCGGCAATAAACCTGTCACGAATTGACTGTTTTTTTTTTATTGTATTGATTTTTGAAAATGAAAACTGACTGTCGCAATGATGGTAATTACTTACTTATGGTCTTATGATATGTGTGTAGATAAAATACAATACAATACAAGAACTCTTTATTGAACACCACATAACAAACAAATCCGAAAATAGGTGCAAAGAAAATGCAACAGAGCGCTACAGAGCGATCTCTAAAAGTCAAACATAATGAAATAAAGTTAAAAGAACAGATTAAATAAATCACATAAATTGCACATTTTTCTTTAGTTAAAGTAGTGAAATCGACTTTTAATCGTCTCGTATTAACAATTCTTTTCCACTTTGACAATCATCATAGGGTCGAATTATTATCCTTAAGTAATACTTCTTACAAATAAAATTAACTTAAACCACTTAATTAAGTTTCGTTTTTCACGTCACACAAAACGCACAAAATTCGATTAAAAATTCAACATTAAGATTACATCTAAACTTAATCGATGTAGTAAAATTCCCTACGCCCCCTACGCCACTTAAGTAAATACTCTATAATTGATTAATTATGATATAATATAATAAAATGTAATTGGCATCTTCACTATCTACTGTTTCCATACGTCCACGTGCGTGTAATTTAGAATGAACACTAAAGGTATTCCGAATTGTCGTTTACAAAATAGTTTTAAAACCGCTCCGCGGTCTCAATATCGTTAACTTTATTCGTAACACTGCCATGAAAACATCTTATTTTCGTTTGGCACTCGTACCTATATCACAGACGCTTGACGATAGCTCTCTTCATAAAAACGTTGCCGGCACCGGCATTCAGCACCGATAAACCCTTTCCAATAAGAGAGGATCACAGAATATAAATAAACACTACTTAAGTGTATTTTTTCGCATTAAAAAATAGAATTGAAAACATTTGTCTTTGATCCCACCTGAATTAATAAGTACATCATGAACTACAAATTGTCCCCCTCACTTTCGTTTTTGTCGAACCGACAGAGATAGCTCTTAAAGTGGTCCTGACCGAGCTTAGGATTGTGATCGAAAAACTTGCTCACGACTGTGTTCTTTAAAAAACCTTTCGATTGGTTCAGGGCTTCCAGCTTGCTCTCTATTGAAAGCTTTCTCTTCTTGTTCTGGTTTGAGACACCGCTCAAGTCGAGCGAGTAGCTGTGTCTGATAAGTTTGGGTTTTTTGGTGATTCGGAATTCGGTGGGCATTTCTTCAGAATGTTGCGAGTCTGTTGCGTGTCCCTCAAAAGCGAGGTTTCCGTAGACGTTCTTCATCATGTAGCTGACGTCGTCGCGTGGGCAGGGTGGGTTGCTGGACTGCTCCCCATACAACTTCGAGGATTCCTCGTGTTCATGTTTCCTGCTGACGGCGCTATCATTCTCATGCATCGTATCACCGGACCTCTCCGCTTCCGAAGAGGTCTTATATTCTTTAATGGTACATAGTTCGGTTTCTATCAAAAAGTTTCTCATAGTTCCATTATTAGTGAGTTCAGAAGCATCTTCGGCGATTATTATTTTTCTGTTCCTCTGCTTCTTTAGGATAGTGGAGACGTTGGAATCGGAGCAATAGCGGGAGGAATCGTTGATGCAGGACATCCTGTGGGCCGGGGACATGAGAGTGTTGTCGTATCCTTTCTCCGTTTGCGACAGCCCGGCCTTGCTGTGGTGGCCGAAGAAGCGCTTGATCGACTGCCGAAACTGTAAATAAACAAAGCAGGTATGTAGAATTCGAAGAGTTAATCGTACCTGAGTTTAAGTGGGGGTTATTTACTTGAGTGTTCATCCCGACGTAGATGAGGGGATCGTAGCAAATGGAGCTTTTAGCCACGAGTGCTGGTATTACCCCCGCTCCCGGCGTAATCTGCAAAGGTAAAACACGTTAATGTATATTCGGCGAGATATGCCATTCGAATAACAGCGTCGCCGCATTCGCTGCACATAGGTGATAAGAGTTCTTTATTTTTAAGCATTAAAAAAACAAGTTTTCTCTATTAATAGACTAATTTTACGGATTGTCCACTTATTACTGAGCCTATTCATTCAGATTAGAATGTTTTGTACCTTACATATATCATGACGGTGTACTGTTTAAAACGTTTGCAAGTGCGCAAATATTTAAGTTTTGTAACAGTGCTTTCTAGCATAAAAATAACACAATATTTTCTCGATCAAGACAGTTTTAGTATTGATAATAAAACAAGACGAGATTCTAAGAAACGTACACGGCGGAAAGAATGTTCTTTCGTAACTAAACTATCTTGAAGTACCTAAATGTTTCTCACAATAAAACTGCTCCTCCTCTAACTCAAGATAATATTATTATGATAACTTTCATGTCAAACGTTATTTATTTGTATCACAAAGTTCAGGTCTAACCGTCATAAAGTTTGAGATTTATTTGTTAGGGGATTATCTTCTATACATATAATAAAATCGTAGACCCGGCGCGTCTGTACATTGAAGATATTTGCAAAAAAAAAATTTGGGTCGCGTGGAATAATTAATAGAACACAAAACTGTTTTTTTTGAATTTTTTGTCTGTTTGTCTGTTTGCCTGTTTATCTGTTTATCTGTTTATCTGTTTATCTGTTTATCTGTTTATCTGTTTATCTGTTTGTCTGTTTATCTGTCTGTTTGTCTGTTTATCTGTTTGTCTGTTTGTATGTTTGTTTGTGGAGGCATCACGCAAAAACCACCGGACAGATTGGAATGAAATTTGACATGGTAATAGTTTACAACCGGGAATAATATATAGGATACTTTTTATCCCGTTTCATTCAATGTTTTTAACCTTAATAATTATTTTAATTTAAATAAATATTTTTTCTCAACTGACCATAGACGTCAGCTGTCACACCATTGTTTTTTTTTTCATTAGGCCAAGGACATACTACATGCACACTACCGCCATACCGTTACAAGATAATGTTTCGCCTTTGCTTTTATTGGCAGTCTGACATTATCAAATGGTTGTCAATTTGTTTTGTTTCGTACTTTAGGAACGGCTTGGCGGGAATTTACAGAAAAGAAAAGAAACAAAAAACATCAGACGTGGCTGTATGGACTTAGTTTCCTTTGCCCATCCCTTAAAGGATGAATAAAAAAATCGTATCGCGGTAATAATTATTAACATGAATGATTGTTTGATTTGATTGAATATTTCTTTAATTGCGATTTTACGAGTGCAAAGTGCAATCATTTGAGTATAGAAAATGAACCGGACTGTTTAGGAGTGGTGTGAGACAAAACATATTTAAAGTTTTTAAGAAAGTTACAGTAACAGTAAAGTTATACATGGTTATTTATTATAGTCTGACTAGAAAGAAAAACTGGTACGTGCATTTATTACATTTACATGCCTTTTCTTGACTCTTCAGTGCTTTCGGAAAGACCAAATTTTCCATGAAGAATGCGCCCCAGGAAACTGCAGTTTAACTATCAACAAGAAACTAAACTGCTAATAAATATAAAACACAAATTAGATGGATAACATTATCATTTGTTCGTTCTAATGACTGTTCTAAATTATTGTTCTACAGAAGACTGAATAGTTTTTAACTGACCTCAAAAAGTTTCAAATAATTGGTTAATTTAATATGGTAATTTATATTTGTTATTGTTTTTAGGTGTTTCTGGAAGCATGGGAAACTAAGGAAAAATTTTAATACCAGGAAAACACTGGACAGCTAAATAGGCGCTATATACTTGGCAAAACAAGTCGCCCAGCCATCCTGCAGGATTGTGAGGAAATTGTAGTTAAATCGTATTAATTTTTTTTAACTAAAACTTTTTTTCTCAAAACCTTATTTTAACTTCTAGCAAAACTTATTTAGACTTTAGCAAAACTTAATTTAACTCATGTTGCTCTCACCCTACCTGGGTCTGTCATAACACCTTTGTGCTGTGCATAGATTCGAGATAAACAGTGGGGTACAGAATAACCTGTTAGTCTTCACCACGTTCGCTGAGCAGAGTCCTTAGTTTTACATTAATTAAGTGCCTATAATTGTGTATTGGACTATGCTTACTGGATAACTTTTGTAAGCAATAAATAATTTGCATGTATCTATCTAACTTTAATAAATAAAAATGAATCACTAAATATGTTACTAAGTGCAAAACTTGAGAACTTAATTGTCAAAGTCGAAGGAAAGTTTTTATGAAGAGAAAATAGAAAATTTTGCTTAGGAAAACCAAAAAAACTAATTTTTAGGGTTCTGAACCAAAACGGTAAAACTGCTGTCTGTCTGTCACAGCTGGTTATCTCAGAGCCTACTAATGCTATTGATCTGAAATTTGGAGTAGTGTTAGATGATACTTGCCCAACAATTATGCACATAAGAAAGAATTTAAATATTTTTGTCTTTTTGCAATAGGAACTGAAAACGGGTTTAAAAAAAATTAAGTTGGGGTATTAGGTTGTGTGGAGTATCAAATGAAAGAGTATTGTTTACAATTTCTAAAACATTCCTTTCTTTTTTTAGGCTACTTTGTTTTCGACTTTAGGAGGAAAATCTAAAAAATACCATTCCCCTTATCACTGAAGAACTTATGCAAAGAGAAAAATCTGAAACAGGTAATTCTATTTCATAGATGTTTATGTAAAGATTACAGGAAAAATTAAATGAATTGAAATTTTTATGTTTCTCTGTATTTATGTTGATGACCAATATAAAATGACACCACAGTGCATATATTCTGCTTAGGAAGCAAGGCTCTGCTAAAGCTGGACATCTTAACACAATCGAGAAAAACGGGAAAAATCTTTGAGACTCGATTCCCGTGATAAACGAACTATTTATTACCTGACTGCCGAAGGATGGTTATGTTTTTTAACCGCCTTCAAAAAAGGAGGAGGTTCTACGTTCCACTGTATGAATGATTTTTTTATCTATGTACATCGATTACTCCGTCAATTGTAGAGTGATTTTCAAAATTCTTTTTTTACTCGAAAGGGTATACTCCTGAGGTGGTCCCATTGTCACCAAGTCATGATCTGATGATGGGGTCCTAGAGAAATCGAGGGCAACCCTCAAATTTTACAGGCACGTACTATGTGTTTCATATGTTTTCTAAGGTTATTCAAGTATTTGCGTCTGCTAGTCATCATCTCATGATGAGCTGATGATGGAAGATACAACTCCTTAACGGTTAGGAGTTGGAGGATAATTTTGAAAAATGTCAAATCAACATAAAATTGTGAAATAAAAATCTTTTAACAAAAAAGTAAAACCGCCTTCAAAATAAACCTTAAAATAAAAAAGTAAAATAATCCTGTAAAGCCTAAAGTTTTATGGCTTAGCACTAAGTAGCAGAAATAAATAGTAGTAAATGTACTGTAGTGTGGTATTTTTAAATGTACTTACTGTTTTATTTCTCTGTATGTGTCGAATGTATGTGAATAAATGTTTCTCTCTCTCAAATATGAAGTCGGTACTTCATTCAAAGAATATTCCGCTCGCACCGCACCAACTTCATATTTCTGCTACTTAGTGCTAGGCCATAAAACTTTAGGCGTTATTTTACGTTCTAAGGTTTTTTTGAAGGCGGTTTTCGAGTGTATGTATGTATGTCTAATTCATTGGTACGCTTTACAGCCTAAACCATTTGACGGATTTCAACGTATGAGGTGTCATTAGGTTCGTTTCTGTTGTGGGAGTGACATAGGGTGTGTTGTTTCCCGGAATTACAGTCGGTTTTCTGTTTTTAATGCGAAAGTTTGTCAGGATGGGTGTGTGGATGTTTGTTACTCTTTCACGTAAAAACTACTGAACGGATTTCAGTGTAGCTTCACAGTAATGTAGTTTATACATAGATCAGAATAACACAGCCCACGTTTATCCGGGAAAATTGTACTTACCTATAGTTCCCGCAGGATAGCGATAACCGAATTCTACGCGGAAGAAGTCGCGGGCAACAGCTAGTTGTAAATAAATGGGCATGTTTGTAGTTTGAGTTCATTATTTACCTATACATAAGTTAGGTACAAGCACCAAAGGGTCCTTGAATCGTTGCTTTTGTTTTGATTATACAAAGAATGTTGGCAGGTAGTGGGTTTAAGGAAATTTTTACGAAGCAATATTCGTTTTATATGACTAAAGGCAGTCATATTCAGTGACAATTAGTCACTAAAAACATAGAGAATGGATTTTGATTGTAGCAAACACGTATGTATTTTAAAGTACCTATCTGCCTGACTTCGGAAAACGTATTGTAAAACTGCTCAAAAGATCGTCAATGTATGTAACACATTACGTACTCTAAACAGCTAACTACGCTGCGGAATACATTTAATATTTATTACTAGTTCCCGTAAGAGCTTTCAAACACATCTCACACCACCCCTAACTTGAGATGAGAACTTTATGAATTTACGAGCAGCCTCATCAGTGACAAAGTAAGGTAATATCGACTTGACAACTGTAGCACCGAACTTAAACAATGTAAGATCGGATCTTCTGACACGTAAATCGTAGAGTTCATAGAGCAGTTTTCTATTAAGGCAGACGTCGTGTTTGACATCTTAATTGACACTGCTTATTAAATCCCTTCATTGCTATGAATTAATATTAAAGGTGCCAAGTTTCGCGTCAGTTTCGGGCACTGAAACATTTATGTACCTTCTGACACCTGCAATAAGTAACTACATCCCATATTGCAGTGGCGTATCTGATGATTCGAGCATTATCTGAAAATGCTCTACCATATTATGTATTATTTATTCATAAGTACTGAGACCTTATCACGAACTATGTTTCTGACCATATTCACGATCGAAATTATATTTGACTAGCAGCCCGTCCCGGCTTCGCACGGGGTAGACAATTATAAAATGAAAAAAGTTGTTGTAGTGACATAACTACAATAGTTGGACATATGCTACCACGGAGTTTTTTGTAGACATTATGATGTTCTTCAATATTGTTGTACATTATTTTGTTCTATCGCTAATAGTTTCGGCAGCGCATTCGACGAAAGACATTTTAAGACTCATTTTTCTACACCTTCGGTTACATTGTTCAAATTTTACCAAGGATCCCTAATTTTTTTCAAAATGAAATGTAGCCTATGTCAAATTGGAAGAATGTAGCATTCTATTGGTGAAAGAATGTTTTAAATCGGACCAGTACTTTTTGAGCCTTTCATTACAAACATACAAACATACAAAAATAGGTACAAATCTTTCCTCTTTATAATATTAGTGTAGATGTAGATATGTACAAGGTCTACCTTCAACTTTGTCTACAAAGTTGAAGGTAGCTCGCTCAGTGTGTAGGATGCTTTGAACGAAGATTGTATTTGTTGACAGAATCAAAAAACTTTCAAGCCTTTGATGTCCTGTGATAAAAATCCTTTTTTTTATTTCAATTTATTCTTAGTTTTCCATTAAAGTCGCAACCAAGCCATTCCGTTCATTAGATGCTTTTATTTCATGTTAGTACTCGTATATTTTTTAAGGCTATACTGGACTGCCAGTTCAGACGGTACCATGATTAATGAAATTATATAGTTAATACTTATGCGTTACCGACTAAACGTGACCAGTTCTCTAGGAATAGTTGCCACGTGGTGGCAATTAGTGGTAACTAAGCCAGTTAAACAAAGCACGACCCCGAGGAGTAAATTTATGTTTAGAACTATATTATTTTGTCATAACAAAGGAAGTTTAAGTTGGCTATTTGAGTGGGCAACAATGGACCACTGCATTATGATCACACTGCTATTTAAACTTGCAGCGCAAGTTTGAATGCAGTCCGTGCTAAATAATGTATTAATGTGAAGATGAGTCTGTTAGTAGAATTATTACTTTACCGAATTAGTTTTGATCGAATTAACGGTTGCCCGAAGTAACGTTTCGAATACAGACTTTCTGAAACATTTCTGAAAACTGATTTGAGTTTGCGTTATATTTAAGTAGAGCTAATAAAAAAACTGGCTGTGTCAAAAAATATGGCTTAGCTTCATCATATTAAATCATTTTCTAACCAACGTTACTACGAAGAAAACTTTAAATTTAAGAATTGTGAGTTCTTGAACAATATTATAAAGTGTACACGGAAAGAACATTATGTCTAGTCATTTTAGAAACTTTTTGAGTTATCACGATTTGAAAGTTTGGAACGATGTAATTATCCATATACTTACTTAATTTTCGTATAGGTACTTCTTTTTTCAAAGCGTTAAAAAAGACAAGTTTCATAAATATTTGTAACTGTAACTGAGTGGTAACTTATACTCTATTGAGTGCTCTACATTTTGAGATTAAAATATTTAAAAAAAGTGCCTACACATGTTTTTCCGTTGTACAGTCAACAGCAAAAGTTCCTAAGCAACCGAATTGGTCACAATGTTATCACGGCTCTATTGTTATAGATATAAGAGCTTGTGCAGATCATTGAGACCGCTTCGGTTTTGCTGCTGACTGTACCCTTCATATTGCTTGCGTAACGTTTTCTTGGCATTATCCCTGTAGTCAAGGACCTGTACATGTAGCACGGGGCGCCATTTTGTCGCTTATCGCGCAGTGCGTCCCTTTCATAGTGATGGAATCAGTGAAGGACGCACCGACAAGCGACAAAATGGGACGCGTGCTAGCCCCCCTGAGGCGTTGACGTCGTTCCAATAAACTTTCAACATGACGTTTCATTACGTTATTTTCAACTTGTCTAAATTCCACGACTATTCTCATGCCAGTTTCATACCAATGTTACGGAGTGGAATGCGGTCTATTTCAATTTACCCCACTGCCGGTCGGTGGAAAGGATTGAGAGGCGGGCCTGGCGATACGTTTTGCTTGGTATAGGAATTGAAAGAAAGAAAGAAAAGAAAGCAAAATATATTTATTAGAGACTAATTCGACACACACACATACAATTAAAAAAGAAATGCTATAATAAAACAGACACACTATTTTAAACTAACTTTTTGTATTATTTTATTTTTACGGTCATCCCGTTTGAAATTAATTTTTCACAAATTTCAAATTTGATGCGTAAATACACAGAAAATCCGGGCAATTAATTAATTGCTCGGATAGCGTAATTGGATTAGCGCGTTACCACGGTATGGTAAAGGTTTGGGTTCGAACCCCAATTCGAGAACAAATTTTTCTGGTTTTTCTGTATTTCGTAAATACGCATCAAATTTGAAATTGGTGAAAAAAAGACACAATATTAATTGTAAATAAAAAAGGTTTGTTAGCCACTAGTCTCAGATCGGCCAGAGACTACTGGCCTCTCGATCGTATTGGTTTATACTTGTTTTTTTTTAAAGTATACGATAAGGAAGGCAAACGAGCAAGTGGGTCACCTGATGGTAAGTGATCACCCCTGCCCATAGATACCCCGGAGTGTTTGCAGATGTGTTGTCAACTTATTAAAGAGCAAAGATAAAATGCCTCTTATGCCCGTAATTACACCGGCTCTTACTCTCCACACTGGAATACAACAGTGCAATTACTGCTGCTTAGGATTAGCGAGTAAAATGGTGGTAGCTATCCGGACGGACCTCGCACAAGGTCCTACCACCCGCCAAACAGAAGAAAAAGAAGAAGGGTCATAAGAAGCATTTTGGTTTCTTGCAAGAAAACCGTCTGGCGTATGAATGAGTGCTTTGACTTTGACAGTTGTCTTAGCGTCGAAATGGTTAAAGTCCAGACTTACGATGTCCTCAGTGGCGAACTGTTCGATAAGCGCGAAGACCGAGTAGGGCGTCCAGGCGACCGTGAACGAGATGATCATCACGAACACCATGCCCGTCACCTTGGCCTCGGCGCGGCTCACGCGGCCCAGCCGCTGGGAGTTCTGCTGACAGACAAACATTCATAATTATTAAGGCAGAATGAAACAATGGTTTTACATAATTTAAGGGTAAGTACAAGGAAAGAACATTTCTATTTCCTTTTTTTTTAAATCGCGAATTTAATCTCAAAATGTAGAGCACTCAAAGACAGTAAGTTACAGTTAGACAATAAGATACCACACAGTTATAGATACTAATATTTATGTAACTTCTCTTTTTATTACTTTAAAAAAGATGTACGAAAATTATTAAGGATAATTACATCGTTCTAAACTTTCAAATCGTGATAACTCGAAAAGTTGCTAAGGTGACTAGACGTGTTCTTTCCGTGTCCCTTCATTTAAGAAAGAGGTAGATATGCCATCAAGACGCCGAAAATGAAGCGCAGAAAAGGCTGAAATTGTAGCTTCTTTTGCCTCAGTCGCTCACGAATAAGGTCCAACCGAACTTGCGCGCAAATGTCAAAATATTCGCGGAACTTTTTTTGTGGGCATGATGACGTTTCTTTACTTATTCAAAGAAAGAAATGTTTACTTGCTTAGAACACCTAAAGACGTTATTTTAGCATCGGTAACAGTATTCAGTCGATACACTAGGCCTCTATTTCACCAACTTTACTCGTACAAATGTCAGTTTAAAATTAAAATTTGATTTAAATTGCTGACTTGAAGAGTTTTTGTTTTAGTTCGCTTCATATTGGCAACAGAAGGCAGGTCGAATTGTCATTGTAAACATTTGTATCGTTGGAGAAATAGGCACCAGGATGCTTATTGTCTAACTCGCTCCCAATCAGCATCGTGCTCATTTTGTACGGGCTGACAATTGGTATCGGAAACTTAGCTGTCACAGTCGTACAAAAACTGTCATTTCAATCCGATGACGAGTGTCAAAATCGTTACGCAATAACCCAGCTGGATGGAAATTATAATGACAAATTCCGGATTATTGTTTCGTTGGAATTTTTCAGTTACAGAAAATCAAATAAAACTATGGAAATATCGCGGCTTTACATACTCCTATATTACAAAAAAAACATTTACTAAATTAATTAAACATAGAGAACGTCATCTGTTAAAAAGCGCTCCGGAATAACTGCAATCAAGTTTGCAGAAATTAAAATGAAATGCAAAAGTCATTTTGAGCCCGTTTATTACGCGTTTGTACGCGACAAGTTCTAGCAGACATTCTGTTGATAAACTTGACGGTTTTGAGTCAAAGCAACTTTCTGGTATTAACTTATTATATCCCTACCTACTAGTGCTAACTACTAGCTCATTAGCAGTTTCAAGCACTGCTCCGTTTCAAGCACTGCTCCGTTTCAAGCACTGCTCCGTTTCAAGCACTGCTCCGTTTCAAGCACTGCTCCGTTTCAAGCACTGCTCCGTTTCAAGCACTGCTCCGTTTCAAGCACTGCTCCGTTTCAAGCACTGCTCCGTTTCAAGCACTGCTCCGTTTCAAGCACTGCTCCGTTTCAAGCACTGCTCCGTTTCAAGCACTGCTCCGTTTCAAGCACTGCTCCGTTTCAAGCACTGCTCCGTTTCAAGCACTGCTCCGTTTCAAGCACTGCTCCGTTTCAAGCACTGCTCCGTTTCAAGCACTGCTCCGTTTCAAGCACTGCTCCGTTTCAAGCACTGCTCCGTTTCAAGCACTGCTCCGTTTCAAGCACTGCTCCGTTTCAAGCACTGCTCCGTTTCAAGCACTGCTCCGTTTCAAGCACTGCTCCGTTTCAAGCACTGCTCCGTTTCAAGCACTGCTCCGTTTCAGCGTAATCAGCAAACCTAGTTTTAAGCCAATTTGAACACATTATTGCTCTGTCTGTACTGATGGTAAGGGTAGCCAAAAAACTGTAAATATTTCAGGATTTATTTCAGGGCCATCACGTAGAACCCTATAGGTTATGTTAGGTGTGTTTTCTAAAAATCCCAAAATATTTACAGTTTCACTTTCATTTGGACAAAAAACGTTTGCCAAACTGATTCATTTCCCATTTAATGCTTTTTTTCAGAAACTGTAAATATTTCTGGATTTATTTCAGGGCGATCTCGTAGAACCCCTATAGGTTATGTTAGGTGTGTTTTCAAAAATCCTGAAATAGTAACAGTTTCCGAAAAAAAAAGAATTTTGGGAAAGGAAATAATATTTGGAAAATGAATCAGTTTGGCAAAAGTTATTTGGCAAACATTAGTAAACCGTGTAAGGCATTAAAGCTGAATCGTTACCAAATAGCTTGGTTATCAACACAATGCTCAAATTACATACTACTCACATCAATGGCTTACAATGGCAGTACTTAAGTAATTGTCATCATCATCATGTAAGCCGAAAGACGTCCACTGCTGAACATAGATAGGCCTCCCCTAAGGCTCCCCACTCAAACCGGTCTTGTGCTTTCCGCATCCACCGCGTAGCGTAGGTAATAGCAATGTTAATGAAATAAGTATACAGTACATTTTTTACATTTGAGTGTAGGTACTTCTTGTTGGCTGTATTTGTATTGTCATCCAACATACATACTCATACCAAATTTCAAGGGAATCCGACCACTGGAAATGGGTCAAATTTAACTTGTAAGATTTAACCGCACTCACTGTGTGAAGTTCCCAACCCGTGTGAGAACTTGTAGCCTTAGCCCTCCCGTATTGAGTGGAGGCCTGTGCTCCGCAGTTGATCGTAAATGATGAATTACAAATATTGGCAAAAAAATATTAAACACAGATAAATTATTTCTTAGAAAATGTATTACTTAATTCTCGAGAATGACGCCACTTAACTCAACGCGACCTAAATACAATCAAGTTCAAATTTCAAACGGTCCGGAAAACGAATAAAGAACGTTTCTTCTGCTTTCTTGTTAG
Source organism: Clepsis dumicolana (assembly GCA_963691665.1). NCBI lineage: Eukaryota > Metazoa > Arthropoda > Insecta > Lepidoptera > Tortricidae > Clepsis > Clepsis dumicolana. Next base: position 11,754,684 of record OY829520.1, on the reverse strand, counting down.
CAACAATTCGAAATCGTTCAGATTTTTACCACTTCCAAACGGTATTCTCATAGGTGTGATTTCAAAATAAGGGCTTGTATTCGTGGAGCATCACAGACACGCGTCCATTCACTAGGGAATTTTTGTTAAATGGACGTGTCGGCCATAATAATATACGTAGCACTTAAAGAAAGACAGGCTGAGAGAATTGGATAAAACCGAATTTCATTACAGTCCGTATACTCACTGGAACGTGCTAAAGTTTCAATAGGTATCGGTTCATTAGATTGGTACAAGTTTTTGGGAATCGAATTTGCAGTCACGTTTTACAAAGCTTCGATGAAATTAGAGGCAATTTCGGATATTTGAAACATTTGCTACAAAATGTTATTTTGAAAATGGGTGAAACGAAATTGTAATAAAAGTAAGCGAGGTACAATACAAAGATTAATCAAAATGAAGCTCTTGCGAAAGTCGTGTTCTATAAGCGCATAATTATATTAAGCCGAATGACAAAATGCCACTGAATAAGGGGAAGATTACGAACATGTCCCTTTCCTACTTCTGATTCCGCACGGTAATTGCGCAACTGTTTTGACACTCGTCAACGGATTGAATGTCAGTTTTTGTACGACTGTAACAGCTAGCTGTTTCCGATACCAATTGTCAGCCCGTTCAAAATGAACGCGATTGTGATTCCGAGCGAGTTAGACTGCAGATTTTCCAAGATTTTCTCACTGGATTCCTTCTGACTTGTTGCGAATTTCCAGCACCGTGACTGGTCAAAATTACGGTTCTCCTCCACTCCACCCAGCTCCGCGTCAGTAGACACTCGTCCTATTTCTATTCTAAATTATTTTTTTTGATTCTTTTTCACATTCGGACCGTGCAAAATTCCATTAGGATCCTACGTAAATAACTATTATAACAATTCATGTTTAATTAAGTAATAATTGCACTTCTTTCAGATACGGAATGCATTGCAAGCTAATTCTGGTTAGGTACGTAGATTTGAAAGCGGTTCATTGTTTGTATGTACCTATAACTTTTTCCCGAAATAGAGAAAACTTTAAGTAATCTTACACTTAAAAAAATCGGATTACTCAAGTATGTCGGGCTAAACTCACTGACATACGTGAGTGATTTTATTTCACTCTGATTGAATCTCACGGTAGTTTCATGTTAAAAGTAGACATAAGTTCGTTTTTATAACTTTTATGAAACTCGAAACGCTGGCTCAGGGACCTGCTAAGTTTACTCCTGGCAGTGTTTTTATCGCACCTAACGGCTATGACCGAGTCAGAATTGCTGATGACCTATGCCTTATGCCTTATGGCTGATGCCTTAGGGTCTATAATTTCCTTTTATCACCTGCGGTAAATTGGATATTGACTAAGTCTAGTGAGTTAAGCGAGCCTGTTTGAAACTCGTTTAAAGTTTTCGTTAAAACACAAAAAAGTTAAATCTGTACTTCTCAGAGGAAAAACGTATGTAGATGGCTGTATAGCGTAATTTATTTTAAAAATTATAATGCTATTCGAACAAAGTGAATACACCCACTACTACAATAGGGTATACTTGGTTATAAATAACTTAACCAACTTAGAAAAGTTGAAAAACCAGGGGGTATCGGTATCTGTAGTATCGGGTACTGTCCTTTCAAAGTTCAATATTTCAGAAACGGGTAGATCGATTTTAATGAAACTTAGCTAAGAATCATCTCGATTAGAACTAGCTTTCGGTTAAAAAAAAACTGCATCGAAATCAGTCCATCCGTTTGGGAGCTATGATGCCACAGACAGATACACAGACTCACAGATACACAGGTCAAACTTATAACACCCCTCTTTTTCGTCGGGGGTTAAAAACCGAACAAGAGCGTGTTAGACAGGATAGGGTAGGGTTCCGTGGCAGTTACGAATGTCAATGAAGGATATAGACGGACAAGCGGACAGCGTCAACTTTTCCGCCTTTGTTCTTTGTATAATTATAAATTGCGTGAAACCTGAATGCATTTTTTTCTGAAGAATAAAGTTAAGTTGACTTGTGAAGTATCACTCTGTTGCATAGGTACCAACAACGGTATTTATAATTACTTATTGCTTATTGCGCCCCCAAAATTTGTGTTTACAAAACAAGTAGGTACAGAACATAATTGCTAAATCTCGCTCATCATCAAAACATGTAATTAACAGACACAAAAGCGTTTATTCATCTGTGAATCCTAATTATTTCGAGTAACTTGAACACAATGCCGGTCGTTAGAACGTCAATTAAAAACCGGCTTGCTACCGCCTATGCGAGTTTTAGAGCCACTTTTAACTGTTATATTAAAGCGGTGGAAATATAAAAGGCAGAAGTTGGAAAAAAATTGGAAGTCCTAAAGGAGAAGACTGCTCGCCACCAAGTTGCTGGCGGCTCTTAGCGAGGAAACTGCTCGCGAAACGGTGATTTTCAATCGGTTTAATCGGTCGATGACGTTCACGTTTAAGTGAAAAATAAACACATTAGGTACCTTCCTTTGCAACGCACAGTCAGGTAAAAAGTCTTCGTTTTGGCTGAGCACGTCGCGAAACGTTGCCTATTCGCCCGTACCTAAGTGTAAACGCAGCCCAGGCTAGTTTTTATAAACATAACCTACTAACGATGCCAAATAAAATTACAGAGGCGAAAATAAAATACGTATACAAAGGAGATACCTGTGTGTATTATGTGTATGTGTATTATTATCCCACAGCGTTGAATACGTAAGAAGGTCAAACTTGGTACAGTACAAAGGTCACGTACAGTCGTAGAATCGTCACCCTAGCCACTCAAAAATATATACCTTGATAGGGGTTATTCATACTAACTTCAGTGCATACTCGTACCTCATTAATATAGGTGCCATTGTATTGCGTTTGACGAAGACCACGTTTATTTATGTCGAGATACAACTTAACCCATAGTCAATAACGGTATTTTATGTTTAGATAATCACACACATGAAATAACTAAGGGCCTATGACTATAGAATATAATAGAATAGAAGAAACTTTATTGTCCGCCGTACTGATGTATAAGCTCTATAACTGTAAAGTTGCATCGAAATCCGTTCTGTGGTTTTTGCGATAGAGTGACAAACATCCATCAATATTCAATATACACAAACTTAATTCGGATATAAAACACTTATGACTTATGACTTGAAAGATAAAACGTACGACCTTCTTAGCTTTGATATCGTTTACGTATGCATTTGAAACGTGAGAGAGGCACGTTTTCCTTGCGTGAGCTTACCTCCGTAACTGTTCAAGGGAAGAACCTTACCTACCCGTAAAATTGAATTATTATATCCTTCAGTTTTGGCGCGGAGTAACTGTGCTGGTTGTGTATGAGTTTGCCAAATTTATTGGGAACTATGGTAATAACGCTTTTGACCAGTATGCTTATTGTCTAACTCGCTCGCAATCAGCATCGTATTCATTTTGTATGAGCTGGCAAGTTGGGTTTTTTTACTTGACGAGAACGGCAAACGAGCAAGTGGGTCACCTAATGATAAGTGATCACCACTGCTGCCTATCATCACCATCAACCCCGGAGGAATTGCAGATGCGTTGCCAACCTAGAGGGCTAAGATGAAATGCCTCTTGTGCCAGTAATTTCCTCGGCTGTCTTACTCTCCACACCCGAACACAACAGTGCAAGCTAAACAGTGGTGCTTAGCGGCAGGATTAGTGAGTAAGATGGTGGTAGCGATCCGGACGGACCTCGCACAAAGGTCCTACCACCCGCAAAACACATGGTATTGGAAACAGGGTCCGTGGGGCTTTAAGTTTGACAAACCCTGGCTAGGTCTTCGTCTAGCCTAATTACCACTACATTGTAGCTAATTCTCGCCCCAATAAATCTACCGATTTCCAGACCACTGCCTCGGAAACACTTAAAGAAACATGGCGTACCAATTAGTCTTATTTGCCAGGGTTATTGGTGCTGGGAATGGCGGGTACAAACGAAGGCATGGAAAGGGTTCCCCTAAGCCTGTGTTACCTAATACGAGCTACTACCCTAATAGGAGACGGCCATTCCGGGTAGTATTTTTAACCGACTTCAAAAAAGGAGGTTTTCAATTCGTCGGATTTTTTTTTTCATTGATGCCTTCAATCACAGACCATCGAGAAGTTTATATTATTCTTCTCTTCATCACCAGCTTTGAGTTGTGTCCCACTGCTGGGCACAGGCTTACTCTCAAAACAGCTTACATCCTACTACACTTACCTACTACCCTACTATTCTTACTAATATAATAAACGCGAGTTTGTGAGGATAGACGTAAGTAAAGATGTTTGTTACTCTTTCACCCAAAATCTACTAAACTAATTTCGATTTCAGCAAAACTCAACGGAACTTCACAAAACCTAAATTATAAGTCGCACCACGAAAGTCTAGCTATGACCGTTAATGCACAGAAGTAAAAAATAAGGTGTCGTGGGGACGAAGGCGGGGCGCGGGGCGGGCGTGCGTGTTGTACGAGAGCGCTTATTGGCTCCCCACTCCAGTCGTACCCATGCGCAGATGGTAGAGCACGATTTTTCGAATCCTGCGTAACGTTACGGTTATCGTGTCGAGATCGAGAAACCTCATACTAAATTTTAGTTCCAAATACGCTCACGGGCGGGCGCTGCTCCAAACGTCAAACAAAGTCGATAACGTTTACTACTCGATTTTACGTGACGCAGGTTTCGAATATTCATACTCTGGGCTCAGTGCCCTAAGCACGACTTGTCGAATTCTGCGTTACGTTACGGTTATCGTATCGAGATCGAGAAATCTCATACTAAATTTTAGTTCCAAATACGCTCACGGGCGGGCGCTGTTCCAAATGGCAAACAAACTCGATAACGTTTACTACTCGATTTTACGTGACGCAGGTTTCGAATATTCATACTCTGGGCTCAGTGTCTCGTCCACAATCCCTCCACATTATTGGTCACCGCTAGGCTTTCGTAGCGCGACCTGTAGTTTACACCTAGAATAACACATATACGAGTTACTTTTATCCCGAAAAATTGCTTGGTTCCTGTAGGATACTAGGATAACGATAAACGAGTTCTTTGCAAAGTCGCGTATAACAGCTAGTAGGTAAGTAAGTAGTATGTTAACATTGAACTTTGTATTCTCCAAAGGCGTACAGTGTAAGCATAAAGGTAGGCACACGCCTGTTATGAATGTTTGTTGTTTCATGAAAACTCCCACTCCCAACGGAGTACTATTCGACGTTCATGGTATCCCATTACGTTCAAGAACCAGGTAAACTTTTTAAAAAAAGTTCTGAAACTGCTTATATTTATGACCGCTCCGGTTTTCCTTATTAAAACCAGTAGAAACCGGTTCTGTTTGTTTACGGTACGCCGGGGCCAGGTAACGAATCACGTTTGTACCGTTTTTTTTACAGCTCGCGGTCTCGACTGAATTTATAATGGCTGCCGCCGCGCTGCGGATTGCCTTTTTGTAGCGCGATTAGAGTGAAAAAGCAAAGATAAAAATGGAGGCGGAAAACCTACTGTAGAAAACGGACCGATTTAAACAACTGACTTTTGGCGCGAAAATACGGACTCTGATTGGCTGCTGGAATGTTCGCACGATGCGGGAGGATAGTAGGATACAACAAGTTGTCAAGTGCATGCAGGAATACAAATTAGACATCTTAGGAATCTCAGAAACAAGGTGGAAACAGTTTGGAGAACACCGAGTTTATGACCACACGTTATTATATTCCGGCCCGGAGGTGAAACATGAATATGGGGTCGGCATCCTACTTAGCAAAACCGCTAGACACAGTCTTCTAGTTTGGAAACCAATATCTGATAGAATTATCACCGCTCGCTTCAACACTAGAGTGAGGAAAATTACAATTGTACAGTGTTACGCCCCAACTAATGCCGCGGAATCGGACATCAAGGAGGCTTTCTACAATCAATTAACGGCTACAATGCGAGCAATACCAAAAGGCGACATTTTGATTTGCATGGGCGACTTCAACGCTCAAATTGGCAACTCAAACCGGGGCATAGAATCTTGGGTGGGAAAGCATGCTATGGGGCGTCGTAGCGACAATGGCGATAGGCTGATAGATTTTTGCTGTGATCATGACATGGTAATCGGAGGATCTATCTTTCCCCACAAAAACTGCCACAAGGTATCCTGGGTCTCCCCTGACTGGCGTACTGAGAATCAAATTGACCATGTGATGATCAGTCGAAAGTGGAAGCATTCGCTGTTGGATGTTCGAAACAAAAGAGGTGAAGATATGAATAGCGACCACCACCTCGTCGTAGCAAAGATACGTCTTAAGATAGCTAGAGTACAACGCAAGGAGACTCCAGTATCGCGGCATTTCGACACTAGCATGCTACATGACCTTGATGCTTGAAATAAGTTTGCAGCAATGCTACACAATCAGCACCATTCGCAAAAACTTGAGGCATCAACAGTGGAGCTGCAATGGGACCACATCAGAAGCACACTTCATAAATGCTGCGAAAATGTCATGGGCTATAAAGATGTTGCTAGAAAAGATTGGATTTTAAATGACACATGGGACAAGATTAGGCTCCGGTAATCCATTAAAGACAAACTAAATGCTGTACAAGATCAAAGCAGCAAGGAAAGTATAGCCTACGAGTACTTCTTGTGCGAAAGCGACGTTAAGCGTGGTGCCAGGCGAGATAAGCGTGCAAGAGCTGAGCTTATAGCCCGAAGAGCCGAGCATGCCGCAAGGACTGGTAACACCCGAGATCTTTATAGACCAGCGAAGTCCGTACTTACACTCTGGAACGGCCGTAATTCTCTAACACGGTCAGGTGGTAAATCCGACATAAATGGTTGAACTAAGTGTGGCCGTGTTCTATAACATTGTATGCATTTAAATGTCACCGAACGTGTTAAACGTCGTACCGATAAAATCCAATAATTCCGTGATAAAGTAGCTGCTAAAGCATTAGCTCCGACATGACAATAAGTTTTATGAAAGTATTCAACGAGTAGCTGTATCAGCGTACCCTTCCCCGGGAGCAAGATTGGGTGTCTTGCGTTGTAGGGTAAGTCAGAGTATTTAATTCTACCACCGACCCGAATCAAACCGTCTGAGTGCAGAAATAAGTTAAGTTTCTTCAAACTCGATTTAATTTTTAAGTTTGCTTTAAGAGCTTTTGTTTCTTCACTAAAGGTTTGTTCTTGTACTATGTGAATCAATTTTGTTACAGCATTTCTGCGTTCAATTACCGAGAGGTTTTTATCAAAATTCCGAGAAGTTGAATTTCTACAATTGTTAATAAACCGTAAAATGAAACCAGTGACGTTTACCAATTTTTCGTATGAGCTATACCTGTCAAGCAGATTAAAATCCGTATCCGACTGCTTATCCGAGATTGTAACATTTGCCGTGAACTTTACACCTGGAAGTAAGGTGTCAGGAAACTCTGGACCACATTGTGGCCAGGTTTTAGGGGAAAAAACTTAAAAAAGTAGGCTGCCACCAAAGTGGATGGTTTAATAGCTCCTTAGCCGAAGTACCGCGAGATGCAGCATCTGCACAATTTTGATCCGTAGGTACATGTCTCCATATCATAGCCGCGTTAGGGGAGATAATTTTTGAAATCCGATTTTCTTCAAAAACTTAAAGTTTATGTGGAGGAGTTTTAATCCATGCCAACACAATAGTGCTGTCGCACCACCCGTATACGTTATCTATCGTCATCGACAAATCCTTCGTTAGTGTGTCGTAAACGTGATTAATTAGAGTTACCAAAAGGCAAGCTCCTTCAAGTTCGACATGAGGAATAGTGAGTTTTTGCTTTAACGGAGCGACGCGAGATTTAGCCATTAAAATGCGAATCGTCACTTCATTGTTTTCATCCTCAGTTCGTAAGTATACTACCGCACCGAAACCCGATGTTGATCCATCACAAAAGCCGTGTAAAGAATATTTGTTATTAAAATTAACCGTTTAAACGGGGAAGTGTCTTTATTATAATAAAACAAAATTATTTATAAAACCAATTAAAATAAAACTAAAAATATAAACTAAAACCCAAACTAATGAAAATCTGAAAACGGCCCCTGTGGCATGGTTCCAAGAATGCTGGCAGCATTTCCTCGCTGTATGGCGATGCCAATACGTTGTGCAAGGAATCTGCCAGCCCTCCAGTCCTCCTAATTGTATATCCAACTCCTATAATATAAACTGCCTATGCGCAGCATGCATCGTCAAATGGCAATTTCTGAAGGACTTCAATAGTTCACCTACATCGTAACGTTTCGGTTACAACACAACACAAAAGTCATTATTGAACACAACATAACATACAAAAAAGAAAAAAAAACACAGGTGATTAAGGCGGCATTATCTCTACAGATCGATCTCAACATCTGCGTGGTCATCGAATGTTTGACAAGTTAAAAATAATCCCAAGGAAATAAACATTCACATATTTATCCGCCCGAAACGCTATGAAACTAACTATCATAATCTTAATTATCAATACCTTTTCATGTACCATCTAAATAACCTGTACTGGAATTATTGCCAATGACGTGATCATTGATTTTCCGAGTTGTTTAGCAAGTAAAATTCGTATAAGTAACCATGTAAAAACCAGTTCTTTTCGTAACCCGAATTGATCATCTTGAACAAAAGCTATTCAAAGTGAAACATTAAACTGATCACCCATTACTATTACTATTACATTTTTTCTAGTGTGAAGCGAGCTATTGACATTTGTAACGGTCCAAGGCTTCATTTAAGCATATTTGGCCCTGGACACGAATATATTTCATACTTGGTACAAGTAATTAATTAAATAAACAAAATAGTTAAGAATACGGATTTGTATGGGGTAAAATTACTAGTAACACCATCTAGCGGAAGTATCCGGCAACAGGTTGTTAATTAAGTTTCGGTTTATCGAGCTAGCTTAAGTGGGGCTCTTACGCAGTTCAAGTTTATGATAATAGATGGGGCTAAATTAAGTCTGAGTTATTTATCATCAGTACAAAAGAAATACTCAAAATGCAAGGAAAACAATTATTGGATAATAATCTTTGCATTATAATCTTCTATACTAGCAAATTTCATACGACTCGATTCAGTATTTTAGGCCTACACGGCATGGGAATAACATTATGAATAATACAAAGAGATTATGGAAAATGCAAGGAAAATGGAAGTTGATTATTAAAGACTAGTGTCTTACGCTCATTTTAACATATGTTTCGTCAAGTTCTGTTCAGTAGTTTAAGAGCAAAGAGCATCAAAACATGAAATGGAATACGGGCATGGCGATGTACTTACCATGGCGTCATTTTATAGAAAGAAAATCTGTAATAAGGTTTAATTAATTAATAGGGAAAAGTCATGTAATATAATTTATCATAATATACTCTAATATAACTCCGAAATTATCATAAAGATCATCTACAATTATAAATCAGTTAAAAGTCGCTAAATAATACAAGTTTTGGAGCGGACGAATTAAAGGTTAAAAATAGCTAAATTACTAAAAATGCAAGCAATACATGAATGGAAACTTATGTCTTGGTCTATTAGCTATCTTTAAATTAAGATCTTAAGTAAAATAGGATAATTGGGAAGACGTAGGAACATACTTAGTATAAATAGCTGACATTAGAACCTTGTCGTATGAGTCGTATCATCATAAAGTAAGGAAACTGTATGCGAGGACTTGACGTTTTAATGTGACAAGGAACAATTAGTTGAACGGGACCGAATTGGGAGAAATGTTGCCAATGTATCGATTGCAGGCAAATTAGCACATTTTACCCGACTGCGAAACGCGAAGGGGGGTGATGTGTTTATCAGATCATGTATGTATGTGTGTACGTATGATTGTTCCTTTGTGGCACATTAAGTTATTATAATAGATAGTGGAGTAAAATAGCTATTACATAAAAAGGGATTTCACATAAAAGCATCAAATTTATCAGTAGAAGAAAAGCAACACTAAGAATGATTTCTGTACTGGGAGAACTAAGATTAATAGAGCGATTTAATTTATAGGCTATGTACATAAAAGGTGGAAAAATATAATAATAATATGAATTAGTAGAGTATTTATCTAATTGGAAGGAAATCTAAAGTATAGTGAAGGAAATTTATATTTAGAATGTTTATGTATGCTTGGAATATATTGGAATTTTAAAGTTCACGAAGAATTCAAGGTCAGGGAAATAATAGTATGTCGGCAAAAATTAGGGATGGGATCACTTCTGTGTCGATTGGGACGGTGATTTCGCCGAAGTCGCAGGACGCTTACGAAAGCTATAAAAAGGATGAGCGCATCGAGGGGGGAAGGAGAATATCATCGATTTTCATAGGGTTAACGTTACTTGTTGGTCGAGGGAGAATATCATCGATTTTGATAGCGTTAACGTTACTTGTTGGTCCGGGGAATTAAGTTTTATTTCGGGGAGATTTTCATTTAAATTCTTTTAATTATTGTAGTCATTCTTATAGCATTTTAATTGGGGGTTTTATTCATAATATTTTTAAGTAAAATCAGGTCACAGCGGTTGTAAGTTACATCGAGTCTGCTGAGTGTTAACTAGAGTTTGGTCATTGGTTTTTAATTTATTAATGAAATATTTAATGCTAGCTTTCATTCGGAAGGTTTTCGTGAAGGACTATTTGCAGCCCTGTGGCGGTAAATGTTCTTTGCTTCTGTGAGACTTTGGTCGCCGTTCCATAGCGGTTTGAATTAGAGTCTTACGCATTGTTATTGTATTTTGTTACTAATATTTTTCGTGTCTTTCCCCTTAACGTTATTTCTCGAAACCTACCGGTGTCAACGTCAGGAAATAATAGTTAAATCTTCACCGGATTGTGAGAGCGATCTGGAGGCTGTCTGGTTCACGCTGGGCAGTCTAAATACTCTCTTGCAGTGCTATTGAATTGGCGATATCAGACTTGACGGTTGATCTGGTTGTCGTGTTACGACACAAGAACGGGTATTGCCAAGACTTAGTATTTGCAATCCACATATTTATATATTTATACAAACACTACGCTAGGTATTCTGCTGATCCGTGGGGTCTTCGTCCTAGAGGAGCTTGCTCCAAGACCTCACAACAATTAGGGACTGGTTAGGAAAGTTAGCACACAATCTCTTTTATAGGAGCATAGTAGAGTTTCATTGCACCCCGAAACTCTTTACACTACACTAAATGTAAATGTGGGAACGTACCCTAGGTTTGCCAATTATACACACAGTTTAGGGGCCTTCTTGGCATAGCTTTAAAGTACAAGTTAGGATGATAGGAAGGTAGGGAACTAGGCAGGGCTTTGTTGTTAGGGAACAGCTAGAATGGCGAAGCCTAGTGACGGACTAGATAGCCAATTTCGCGGACACACACAATTAATACATAAAAGTGAGATCTTGAACTCACATTGGTTTTCATCACAGAGCTAGGGAAAAGCTTAAAATCATACACACCAATAGTCATAAGTAAAATTGTCTAATTAAATGACTCACTAACTCTATTATATGATCATTAAGAGCTATGTTGATGCACACCTCTATACAGTAAAGTTACTTGCTAAAATATAAGCAGTGTCAAAGGAGTGAAGTTGCAAAGACAAAACTATCTTCCAATCGAATCTATCATTCATATACTAAATGAACATTGTGGTTTGTTCATGGATACGTCCCGAGCAAATTTGACACCGTATGGGCAAATGAGCTTAACAGTGAACTAACATAGTCTTCATTTATCTTTCAATACAGACATAATTGAAAGAATTCTAAGGCAAAACATTACCTGAAAAGAAAACTTAGTTCTGTCTGGGCAAACAAGCTTAAATGACTGATAAATAAATATATATAAAGGCAAACCTAAATAAACATAGATTCTTATTGTTCATTGGTAGAAGTTGAAACATGAAAAATACATACACATACAGTATACTTTATGAGCAGTTTTCTAAGTCAAAACTAGGACTTTTAACAATCCACAAATATATAATTGACATTCACACAATGAATGAATATGTGTTAGTTTTGAGGTCAAGGCCTATAGTATTTCTTGACACCAACATGGGCAAGGAAGCTATACAAATTAGCATGCTTTCATTTAACTTTCAATGTAAACAATAATTGAAAGGGATTAGGCATAAACATTACCTATCCATAATATGATAAAACAAAATCATAACCATAATAAACCAAGTTCTGGCTTAGCAAACAAAGCTTAATTGAGTAAAAGACAATGTACTTAGACATGTATGTGAATAACATAAAGGTAGATAATAGTATCTATAAAGCTGTACTTACTGCTAAAACATCAGCTGCACTAAGCCACGGTAGTTCTGTGAAATTATACTAAATAAAAGTATGTCTAAATTAGACCATAATGTACCCTACTACAAAGGGATTTCAAAGCAATAGAAATATGTTTGCATGTAAATTCATAGCTGATATAAGCGCTATCTAACTGAAAGTTATAACATTACCTACACTTCTAAATAAAATAGGCAAATAAAGTATGCCAAACTAGGTATACAGCTAAATATATTGCTATACCTAATACTCAGTTTATATATTAATTGAGTGATTGAAATTTACAATCTTGGAAAACTAAAAATATATAGTTACTCATGTTGCTATGATATGTACTCTATACTCTATATGAATCTATGAAATATTGATCTTTGGCAGACATAAATATGCTGTAATCAGGTACTATAAATACCTATGGGAAAAGAAAATTAGCCAATATAATGGTTGATACATTTGCGGGGTTCCTCTCTATCTCTAGTAGTAAAAATACTGACATTACTGCTATACTGACTGTAGACTTTTGATAAATAAATAATTCAATACTCCCTGGGGGCGGTGGAGAGATGTCCAGTCCGGAGTCGAGTCTCACAGTTATGGTATCAACCAAAGACGATAGTCTTGGGCGGAAGGATGGGGCCCTAATCTTAGCCGCAAAGCATAATGCTTATTTGAAAAGCATTAATGCTACCCCAGTTACTTTGTTTTACTTCAGTTAGTAGAATTACTTTGTCAGATCATTAATTTAAAACCTTTGATACTATTAAACTTCATTTCATTTAAGATAACATAACTTTAGTTAATTTGATAACCAATTTCAATACTTCATGGACATACTTACTATTCTTTATATGGGACAGGTTAATTAATTAGTTTATTCCTAACAAGTATATATTATTCCTTAACCACTTAGGAGTGTTTTCTTAGTTAAGTAGGGTTCCATTCTTACTTTGACTTAAAGTACCTTGGGTTATTATAGCGATCACAATGTAGGTTCCTCAATCACTAGACGAATCACAAGGCCAATATTTAGTTGAAATTTCTAGGTAGGCTGATCAGTGTAAGCTAGGGAGTTAGATTGTTTACAATCTGGTGGTGCTTAGATTAGGATAGGAGTTCAGGTACAATATGGAAAGCCGAGACCAGGATCGGACTTTAGTTATAAGTTATGGTTAGCTGTTATAGGATTAGAATCATTAAAAGTCTAGATTACAGTTAGTACTGCTAGGTTACTAACAGTTTTGCAATGAGTAGTGGTTTCATTAAATATTTACACTACATATCACTCAGATATATGATTAACAGCTGTACCAAATCATTTTAATACATAAGTACAGTATGATATTATTATCACAGCTAGTTAAACTTACTCAATTATTTCAATTAAGTACTTAGTGAACAAGTCTAGAATAATTTATTGTCATTTATGAGTCTAGACTTCAGTTTTGTTATGTTTAGATAGTGACTATCTGTTTAAAGATAGTCACAATTTGCTGTTCGTGGAATGGAGGTCTGGAGGTGAGAATGGATGTAATGTATATTTAGTAAAGACTATTAGTGGGAAATAGGAAAATAAAGATTCAAATAGACACAATAAAAGGTTAAGTTGTACCTAGTACATTTTAATAAAAATTACAACGGTTGTCACTAAAATGGATAGGGTAGCACTTGATGGTATAGTTTGTACACCTCACTTTTATTTACACTGCAATGGCTTTCTTTAATTCCATCTGAAATAAAGAAAGCAGGCTATCGAAGTTGTAGATTCATTAGGTTGGCTTCGAGCAGCTAACTTGCTTGGTTGCATCACGTAAACTGCATATTATTTTGCTGTATCATATAAGTTCAGACTTTTGTTGAATACTTTAGGATCTTGATCATTATTTACTTGTAAAGAAATAAAACTTGAGTGGTAAGGTTGGTTAGAGTTCATAAGGCCATCCGCCATTTTAGAGAAAGTAACGTCACGTGACATATGAAATGTCAAAGCGAAATTTTAAAGTTGGCCGGTTTATTTGACATACCTATTTTAAACGACTTCTTAAATTGGCTATAGTTTATGGACACAAGTCAAGTAAGAATTGCATAGGAACTTGATCAAAATCATAGAAATTATTTTAGGAAAGAAAGCACTAACGCCCTAACGTATGAGAGTGAAATAGTGTATAGATTTGAGTTTAGTTCAAGCATTTTTAAGTTAGTTAAATAAGGAGATTATCAAGTATAATTTAGGGACAGGAAAAACATGAAATTATTTTCTAGTAAGGAAAGTTCAATCAAACAGATACCTATATACTACAAGTATGTAAAGTATTGTGTGGTTTATTAGATGGGGGGTCGCTAGAATCATACATACGGGAAACTTAGAATCACATACTTACTCATTTCATAATAATATAAGAGATGCTTTTGATTTATCAGATGGGGGGTCGTTGAACTCTAAGAAGTATATTTACAGTTAGGCAGTACAGAAGTAAGTATATGTAAAGTATTGTATGGTTTGTTAGTTAGGGAGTTGATTGGCAAGAATTAAGTATTAAACTCTGAGTACTACACTTGATGAGTTCACATATGGTAGAGTTTGTAAGACGGGGGGTCGTGGAAAGGATAAATATTTTTAAATTAGTACTTACTTACTTAGGTCAAAGTTCAGCAGATCAAGTCAGGAATGTACCTACTTGAGTCGAATACTTACACTTACCTACTGATTTCCATTTTACACCTACATCATCAAGCGGGGCAGTCTTAGTTATAGTAGGAGTAGTCATTGTTCATTGTATCCTATGGAAGAGTTGAAGAGAAATGACCAGTGCACATTTGCATTTGAAACACTGAGAAGTGGAGGTAAATTCTAGACTAGGCCATTGATAAGTAGGCAACTTATAAAATTAAACAAACTCATCATAATTGAAATACAGACAAGGAGTGTTAAACATCATACATTAACACTAGACAGAAGTAACACATACATAAGTAGGTATACTTATCTTTTGATCTTTTCAAGCAAATAGTATTGATAGTAGAATAAGCTCAATAGCAGTGACTCAAACACATGCTGTGCAATTGGAAATACCTAGGTTGAGTTCATCAAATGCAGTTGGTACTCAATGTTATCTGTAAGCCCTATCATTCTGAGAGGAGGCCTGTGTCCAGCGGTGGGACGCGAACAGGCTGATGATGATGATAAAACACAAGTATGAAAAATTGCAAATACAAGCATTGGCAGATTAGTAAATTCAGTAACAGAAAAACAAATTTAATTAAATTATTTTAAGAATGACAAGGCATTTTTTTAAATTTAGTATGACAATAGGCTAGGTACTTCAAATGTCTATTTTATATGTGTAAACCAATGCAGATCAAATTGACTTGTTCATAAAGGTTTTAAAAATGAACATTGGATGCTGTTAGTATAGTATAGGAACACTAAGCCGATGACAGGATGGCAGAGTTTTGAGGTTTTACAAGAAGGGGGGTCGAGTCTGTGGCATTCATAGGGAGCATTAAATCCAATCCAGTAAGATTTACATTAGTTTCAATTGATATAAAACAAATTTTAAGTTTTACTATAAGTCAAAATTAGGGTGGATGCGAACGGGATGTTTTATAAAATAAATGATAGTAGGAAAGCTTTTATTAGTATGCAGTAAAATTGAGGCAATATTAGTCCCATACTCACTGTTGAGTATGTTAATAGTTACTTTTATTTCATCACAACAAAAGTACAAAATAGGTGATGAGGTGAATGAACTTAACAGTTGACAAGCAGTGAAAAGAAATGCACAGTAGCAGGACATTCCATAGTTGTTAAAAGATGAGTAATCACATCACTTTGATAGTTCTCATGCGTGCAAAACCAAAAATCATTCTCAGCATTCCGGGTGCTGACATCTTATATTATGTGACAAGCCAATCTTGCATAATCAAGAATTATGTCACTATTCAGGTAAACTTTAATTGTAGGCTTCTATGAATAGTATTTATCTGTAAATAAAAGGGTCAATTTAGAAAAGTATGCACATATGCAATACTGTAGGTTATGGAGTTAGTTGATGCTACACATAGATAGATATGAATCAGAAATTGGTTAGATCCAACAGATAAATCACTCATTTTGTACAAGTTTCATTAATAGGGGTTAATGAACTACTAGAATGACCTTAGTAATTAACTATTTTAGCAGAGTAAGGGTTAGAATATAAATTATGTTGACATAAGTTAACTACCTAGTATGTATTTGTATGTTTGACACTGATCTGTCTTATAACGACAAGCAAGTAATAAAAGGTATTTGAGCAAAGGTACCAGTGTAATTTACCTAACTTATCAGTAGGATGATTTTGTCAAAAATCGTGTTCAAGTAGAGCCGTCATTGTGAACTGGGGTCTTGGTTATTTGGTCTTGATCACTCACTTTATGCAAGTAGCAGTGCATTGTACCCATAGAAAACAAGCATTCATTGTAATAGAGTCTCATAGATAATAATTAATCGGAGATATTCGGTATCTGAAAACAGATTAATACATTAATTTATTAGTATTTTAGAGTTGTACAACCAAATGCAATACGAAAGAATAGATCGGAAACTTTACGCAGTTGTTATTACGCAATTAGGAAGAAGAGAATTTGTCACAATTTATAGAAAGAACAAAAGAAGGAGTGGTTAATTACCTGTTTATTGTCATGTTGTTAAATGAAGTTGGAATCGGTTGGATAACTTGAACGTGTTTTGTCGAGTTCGGTTGTTAGAAATCACTTAGAACTTGGGCTACTTCTAGCGTTTCTTTTTATCAGAATCTTTATTTCATTGATCATTTTAAAAGATCGATATCGGGTTCAAATTAAGTTAACACTGAGTCACAGACAAGACGAGTTTGTAGGTTAGATTTGTTTTTTAATTTTCTTGGTCACTTGACATGAGATGAGGGGTAAAGGGTATAATGACCATACAACCAAAGTCTAAAAAAAAAGGGGTTTGTTTTTTATGTTTCAAAATGTATGATAATATCACACTAAAATCACTGGAAATATATACGGAGAAATTACCACAACAATTTATAAATTTAAAAGTTATTTTACCGCTTTAAAATTAAATAATGTCGAAGATCGTATAAAATGGGTGATACGAGGGGGATAATGCACAAATGTTTAGAAAAATGTGGTAGTATCTTATTAAAAATTACTAGAAACACATACTGAGGAGTAACTACGACAATTTATAATTTTCAAAGATACCTTATGGCTTTAAAGTAGATTAGTGTTGAATATCACCCAAAATGGACGATTTTAAAGGGGATGAATGAACAAAACCAAATAATTAATTCATCATAGCAAGGACTAGTTACGTTTATAAGTAGCATAAGTATTTCAGAAATTAGGTATGTGTGTGAGATAGGAATTTCATAGTCCGCACCATTTCACTTTCGTAATTTGAAATGCGATCGAATGATTGGAGAAAATAAGTGGGATTGGTAGATTTTCATTGTTTATTTAGTTAAACAAATCACAGAAACACTGATTGCAAGAAAGTATTTAGAAAATTAAATTGCAACAGCGTAATATATAGATTTAGAGTAGAATTAGTTCTAATAAATTATGGATTATTTCCAATTCGGTTTCATAGATGGCGTTAGTAGTCCTTAATGTTAACCTAGTCGAATTCAACGTTTTGTTAAATATGGTCTGATAAGTGCAATATTGGTAATTGATACATTTCATAGTAATTTAAGCTTATCTAATATTTATACGAGTGTTAAACATGAACAATTAATAAACTAATCTGGTGGAATTTGTTTAAAGTAGTTTCAGGATAGAATAATATAGATGGCGCTAGTTGTCTTATTTTGTCAAGCCAATTCAGATGTTTCAAGATATTTATAATTTGAGAAATTTTAAGTTAGGAAAATGGAAGTTTGGGAGAATATTTTAGGTTCCATTTAATAACATTTTATAAGATTTAAAGATAATTACCGTTAGAGCATGGCATTTAAAGTTATCAGGTAGATTTAGTTCAAGAGTGTTTAGTAGGTGACACTCAAGAGATTAGGGGAGGCCTACGTCTTTCGGTTGACATGATGATGATGATGATGATGACTCAAGCGATTTGGTGTTCTAGACACTAGCGGCCGAGCACAAATGTGTGAGGGTCATTGAACGTTACTTATCGGGAGTAATCAAATCGAAACATTTTACATGAGTTGCATTTAAAATAAAGTAAGAATTCGTAAATTACAGCTCTCATAAGTTTATTTTTAAATGAATGAAAAGTTCATCTACTTGGTAGCAGGTGGCGCTAGTATTGCAATATTTTTGCATCATTTCATTGTTTAACCGTAAATGTAAGAAAACGAGTAGTATGTAGATGTTGTACACATGTCTATAGAACGTATACCTACACACACGTACACGTATGTACACGACTGCAAAAAGAAAAGGGGATGTATAGTAATCAGGGTCCAGTATGTATGTAAATCATGTGAGTTTGTAAATTACATGTTATGGGACAAGGTTTTCCGTCATGTTTGTTTGTTTATCGGTCTATAAAAAAAAAAGCTACGAACGGATTTTGTTGCGATTTTGACCACTGTTATAAGTAGATAGTTTTCCGAGGAGGTTTATTCCAGTTAAATTCACAGGTAGCGTAGAGACTCATGCGAGGCCGGAGCGGTTCGCTAATTTATCGTAAATTTTATAGTTGATTGGGAAAAGTGCCCAACAGTGGGACATGGGTAGAGTGATGATGATGATGATGGGGAAAGTATTAATAAGAATTAATAACATTGCGCTTTAAGTACCGCAGGATGGTTGTGGATAACAAAAGCAGTTTTAGAGAAATAAAACGGATCACTCACGTATGTAGGTAGAGTTTGTCTCGACATGTTTAAAAAAAAAAAAGTGACCTCATCGTTAGTTATAGTGGCAGTCGAGTGGGTTTAAATCGGAAGGAAGTTTTCATAATGCCGTGTCGCGCGCGCACGAACCTACTCGGCAAGGCGTCGTTTACATGTGCGCTGCGCACACTTACCGTACTGTCAGAAACTGTAAATGGGTTTTCTTGTTTTCTCGGTGAATTCACTAGGTCTACATTGGTCGATATATATATATCGATATAGGTCTGATAGATAAAAAAAAAAAATGTATACTTAATTTAGTAATTTAGTTTAAATAGTAGTAAGTATTACTTATTTTAGGCTTAGATCATGTAAAAATAGTTGCAAGTGTGGAAATTAAATAAATTAATTCTTTAATAATTTATAACAGTATGTTTTGACAAGATTTATAGCTAAATGGGGAGGGAAGAATTTTAATATTAATACGTTAGTATACTAATTTTTATTAAGAGTTGTTATGCACTGTGTACAGCTGGTGTTCGTTGCATTAATAATCATTATAATTATTATTTAATTATATAAAAAAAACAAAAGATGTTTGCCAAACTTGAGGAATTGATGATTTGTTAAGACAGCGCGCACAATTATTTTGGTCTAGGGTAGTGATGTGATGTATGAAGTTTTATTTACAAGAGGTTTTGAAAGGGGTTTTGTTAGGAACCTTTGTAAGATAATGCATTTTTATTATTTAAAGAGGGAAGGGTGTTAGTAAGTTATCAATTGCGTAGTTTTGGCGAACCATTTACTGATGGTTGCTTAAGAAACATCACACTTACAAATGAGCTGTTTGTTAGAAGGTGTTAGGTTAGGCCAGCAGGCAAAAATTCAACGTTAAAGTTGCATACAAACAGTTCATTACTCTACTTGGTATGCAAGCCAGTTCGACACACTACACATGCTCCAACATTTGGTCATTATTTGTGTTGGGAGACGGATTTCGGGTTAAGTGAGGCGTTGATGGTGGATTAACATTGTGATTAATTGCAGAAAAAAGATAAAAATGCTAAAAGGATTGTATGATTTTAATTTGGGATATGTAGAATTTCCTTTGTTGATTCTTAATTACTAATATAATAAGTACAGGCGGATGAGACTCGGAAGTGCTGTAGTGGCAGACATATGGTTATTAGAACCCACTTGGATTCACACCCCAAGTGCCCTTGTTGAATTCAGCTGATCTGGTTGGGGTGGAAGTTCATACATTGCACAATTCATTGTAAGCTCGAAAGCACTATCCTGGGCAGAGGTGACCAAGTATTGGTTTAAATAAACACCACACAAAATACACTTCTTCGGCAAATATTAGTAAAATAAATAAGATAAAATTATATTCGCGTAATTTTTTTGCTTTATTGGTACAATCTACACCGGTTGTTAATTTAGTGTATTAACCACCTTAGTATATTGTAGGGGTCGGATGTAACGGTCCAAGGCTTCATTTAAGCATATTTGGCCCTGGACACGAATATATTTCATACTTGGTACAAGTAATTAATTAAATAAACAAAATAGTTAAGAATACGGATTTGTATGGGGTAAAATTACTAGTAACACCATCTAGCGGAAGTATCCGGCAACAGGTTGTTAATTAAGTTTCGGTTTATCGAGCTAGCTTAAGTGGGGCTCTTACGCAGTTCAAGTTTATGATAATAGATGGGGCTAAATTAAGTCTGAGTTATTTATCATCAGTACAAAAGAAATACTCAAAATGCAAGGAAAACAATTATTGGATAATAATCTTTGCATTATAATCTTCTATACTAGCAAATTTCATACGACTCGATTCAGTATTTTAGGCCTACACGGCATGGGAATAACATTATGAATAATACAAAGAGATTATGGAAAATGCAAGGAAAATGGAAGTTGATTATTAAAGACTAGTGTCTTACGCTCATTTTAACATATGTTTCGTCAAGTTCTGTTCAGTAGTTTAAGAGCAAAGAGCATCAAAACATGAAATGGAATACGGGCATGGCGATGTACTTACCATGGCGTCATTTTATAGAAAGAAAATCTGTAATAAGGTTTAATTAATTAATAGGGAAAAGTCATGTAATATAATTTATCATAATATACTCTAATATAACTCCGAAATTATCATAAAGATCATCTACAATTATAAATCAGTTAAAAGTCGCTAAATAATACAAGTTTTGGAGCGGACGAATTAAAGGTTAAAAATAGCTAAATTACTAAAAATGCAAGCAATACATGAATGGAAACTTATGTCTTGGTCTATTAGCTATCTTTAAATTAAGATCTTAAGTAAAATAGGATAATTGGGAAGACGTAGGAACATACTTAGTATAAATAGCTGACATTAGAACCTTGTCGTATGAGTCGTATCATCATAAAGTAAGGAAACTGTATGCGAGGACTTGACGTTTTAATGTGACAAGGAACAATTAGTTGAACGGGACCGAATTGGGAGAAATGTTGCCAATGTATCGATTGCAGGCAAATTAGCACATTTTACCCGACTGCGAAACGCGAAGGGGGGTGATGTGTTTATCAGATCATGTATGTATGTGTGTACGTATGATTGTTCCTTTGTGGCACATTAAGTTATTATAATAGATAGTGGAGTAAAATAGCTATTACATAAAAAGGGATTTCACATAAAAGCATCAAATTTATCAGTAGAAGAAAAGCAACACTAAGAATGATTTCTGTACTGGGAGAACTAAGATTAATAGAGCGATTTAATTTATAGGCTATGTACATAAAAGGTGGAAAAATATAATAATAATATGAATTAGTAGAGTATTTATCTAATTGGAAGGAAATCTAAAGTATAGTGAAGGAAATTTATATTTAGAATGTTTATGTATGCTTGGAATATATTGGAATTTTAAAGTTCACGAAGAATTCAAGGTCAGGGAAATAATAGTATGTCGGCAAAAATTAGGGATGGGATCACTTCTGTGTCGATTGGGACGGTGATTTCGCCGAAGTCGCAGGACGCTTACGAAAGCTATAAAAAGGATGAGCGCATCGAGGGGGGAAGGAGAATATCATCGATTTTCATAGGGTTAACGTTACTTGTTGGTCGAGGGAGAATATCATCGATTTTGATAGCGTTAACGTTACTTGTTGGTCCGGGGAATTAAGTTTTATTTCGGGGAGATTTTCATTTAAATTCTTTTAATTATTGTAGTCATTCTTATAGCATTTTAATTGGGGGTTTTATTCATAATATTTTTAAGTAAAATCAGGTCACAGCGGTTGTAAGTTACATCGAGTCTGCTGAGTGTTAACTAGAGTTTGGTCATTGGTTTTTAATTTATTAATGAAATATTTAATGCTAGCTTTCATTCGGAAGGTTTTCGTGAAGGACTATTTGCAGCCCTGTGGCGGTAAATGTTCTTTGCTTCTGTGAGACTTTGGTCGCCGTTCCATAGCGGTTTGAATTAGAGTCTTACGCATTGTTATTGTATTTTGTTACTAATATTTTTCGTGTCTTTCCCCTTAACGTTATTTCTCGAAACCTACCGGTGTCAACGTCAGGAAATAATAGTTAAATCTTCACCGGATTGTGAGAGCGATCTGGAGGCTGTCTGGTTCACGCTGGGCAGTCTAAATACTCTCTTGCAGTGCTATTGAATTGGCGATATCAGACTTGACGGTTGATCTGGTTGTCGTGTTACGACACAAGAACGGGTATTGCCAAGACTTAGTATTTGCAATCCACATATTTATATATTTATACAAACACTACGCTAGGTATTCTGCTGATCCGTGGGGTCTTCGTCCTAGAGGAGCTTGCTCCAAGACCTCACAACAATTAGGGACTGGTTAGGAAAGTTAGCACACAATCTCTTTTATAGGAGCATAGTAGAGTTTCATTGCACCCCGAAACTCTTTACACTACACTAAATGTAAATGTGGGAACGTACCCTAGGTTTGCCAATTATACACACAGTTTAGGGGCCTTCTTGGCATAGCTTTAAAGTACAAGTTAGGATGATAGGAAGGTAGGGAACTAGGCAGGGCTTTGTTGTTAGGGAACAGCTAGAATGGCGAAGCCTAGTGACGGACTAGATAGCCAATTTCGCGGACACACACAATTAATACATAAAAGTGAGATCTTGAACTCACATTGGTTTTCATCACAGAGCTAGGGAAAAGCTTAAAATCATACACACCAATAGTCATAAGTAAAATTGTCTAATTAAATGACTCACTAACTCTATTATATGATCATTAAGAGCTATGTTGATGCACACCTCTATACAGTAAAGTTACTTGCTAAAATATAAGCAGTGTCAAAGGAGTGAAGTTGCAAAGACAAAACTATCTTCCAATCGAATCTATCATTCATATACTAAATGAACATTGTGGTTTGTTCATGGATACGTCCCGAGCAAATTTGACACCGTATGGGCAAATGAGCTTAACAGTGAACTAACATAGTCTTCATTTATCTTTCAATACAGACATAATTGAAAGAATTCTAAGGCAAAACATTACCTGAAAAGAAAACTTAGTTCTGTCTGGGCAAACAAGCTTAAATGACTGATAAATAAATATATATAAAGGCAAACCTAAATAAACATAGATTCTTATTGTTCATTGGTAGAAGTTGAAACATGAAAAATACATACACATACAGTATACTTTATGAGCAGTTTTCTAAGTCAAAACTAGGACTTTTAACAATCCACAAATATATAATTGACATTCACACAATGAATGAATATGTGTTAGTTTTGAGGTCAAGGCCTATAGTATTTCTTGACACCAACATGGGCAAGGAAGCTATACAAATTAGCATGCTTTCATTTAACTTTCAATGTAAACAATAATTGAAAGGGATTAGGCATAAACATTACCTATCCATAATATGATAAAACAAAATCATAACCATAATAAACCAAGTTCTGGCTTAGCAAACAAAGCTTAATTGAGTAAAAGACAATGTACTTAGACATGTATGTGAATAACATAAAGGTAGATAATAGTATCTATAAAGCTGTACTTACTGCTAAAACATCAGCTGCACTAAGCCACGGTAGTTCTGTGAAATTATACTAAATAAAAGTATGTCTAAATTAGACCATAATGTACCCTACTACAAAGGGATTTCAAAGCAATAGAAATATGTTTGCATGTAAATTCATAGCTGATATAAGCGCTATCTAACTGAAAGTTATAACATTACCTACACTTCTAAATAAAATAGGCAAATAAAGTATGCCAAACTAGGTATACAGCTAAATATATTGCTATACCTAATACTCAGTTTATATATTAATTGAGTGATTGAAATTTACAATCTTGGAAAACTAAAAATATATAGTTACTCATGTTGCTATGATATGTACTCTATACTCTATATGAATCTATGAAATATTGATCTTTGGCAGACATAAATATGCTGTAATCAGGTACTATAAATACCTATGGGAAAAGAAAATTAGCCAATATAATGGTTGATACATTTGCGGGGTTCCTCTCTATCTCTAGTAGTAAAAATACTGACATTACTGCTATACTGACTGTAGACTTTTGATAAATAAATAATTCAATACTCCCTGGGGGCGGTGGAGAGATGTCCAGTCCGGAGTCGAGTCTCACAGTTATGGTATCAACCAAAGACGATAGTCTTGGGCGGAAGGATGGGGCCCTAATCTTAGCCGCAAAGCATAATGCTTATTTGAAAAGCATTAATGCTACCCCAGTTACTTTGTTTTACTTCAGTTAGTAGAATTACTTTGTCAGATCATTAATTTAAAACCTTTGATACTATTAAACTTCATTTCATTTAAGATAACATAACTTTAGTTAATTTGATAACCAATTTCAATACTTCATGGACATACTTACTATTCTTTATATGGGACAGGTTAATTAATTAGTTTATTCCTAACAAGTATATATTATTCCTTAACCACTTAGGAGTGTTTTCTTAGTTAAGTAGGGTTCCATTCTTACTTTGACTTAAAGTACCTTGGGTTATTATAGCGATCACAATGTAGGTTCCTCAATCACTAGACGAATCACAAGGCCAATATTTAGTTGAAATTTCTAGGTAGGCTGATCAGTGTAAGCTAGGGAGTTAGATTGTTTACAATCTGGTGGTGCTTAGATTAGGATAGGAGTTCAGGTACACATTCCGCCGGAAATTTCCGTTTCCATAATTTCCAAGGAATCTTGTTCGAAAATTAACATCAAAGAGGAGGTATTCACGAAGCAGGCATCATAATTTACCTCGAACGGTACAGTCAGCAGCAGAAGTAGCTAAGCAACCGATGCGGTCACAATGATCTAAGCACGCCTCTATTATTATAGACATAAGAGCTTGTGCAGATCATTGTGACCGCTTCGGTTGCTCGGCTATTTTGGCTGCTGACTGTACGAGTATAAGAGCACTTACAGGATCACTCATGTCGGTCCGTCAATTTGCTTGTCTACCTGTCTCAACTCAAATTTCAACTTCTCGCTGGATGGAACTTGAAATCTGACAGAGTCGAACCTCATAAATATAAGTTCCATTAGCTATTGTCCGTGAGTTTGCGTAGAATTCAGTTGTAGCTATTCCGCGGGAACTGAGGAATTTAAGGCGATCAAAATGACCATAAGATCATTTTACTCATTATACTAACGAGAAGGTACAGCTTTAATGTGTAAACAAACTGACAAACTTTTACGTTTGTTTAAATAAAAAATTACATGTATTATCAAAGTAGGCTTATGATGCTATTGTTTCAGTGATTCTAAAAGAAACATTCACAATTTCAATTATCCTTGAAGATTGTAGACGGAACCAGTGGGAGTCCATTTGCCTTAGAAATTACATTAATTACTACATAGTTTTTCTAATGGAAATATAATGTAACATAGAATTAAGCAGGTTTAATCATAAGGTAGTATGTCAGGTACACGTACAAATGAATTTGCGGGGTTAATTTCCGATCCAGGGGCTCGCATCAGTCAATCCTTATACCACACATTAAATATTAAATTTGAGGATATTTCCTAGGGTCAAATGTTATTCAGTACACGATTGGATTAATTTTGCAAGATACTTATAAAAAACATCAATTTGCCGGATTTGCCTTGATCTCATTTTACGGGATTTACGGCCAAAATAAACAGCTCGGAACCAGATGGAAAACGAATTGATCTTATAAGGGTTCCGTTTTTTTCCTTTTGAGGTTATATTCGCCGTCCATCGGTCTGTTTGTTTGTCTGTCTGTCAATCTCAAGTAAATTAATAACCTACAGGGTACCTACTTTACTTATTAGCCAGTGGTAACCCTTGGCTTACCTTGTAGGTGATACCTACCTATAGGCTCATGGAATGTCGCACATAGCATGATCTCACAGCACAAGAACAAAGGAGAACTGTTATTTTGTAGTTATTTGTTACATTAAAAGAAAAATGCTGTCCCTGTAGACCCCTTGGTCATTGCAACAAAAAATACATGTCATGTCCTAGATGTTAGCACGAATAGACAATGACCGGACGAATGAAAACTTAACACTCATAACATCAGCATTTGTTTACAAACACCAAACGAAAACAGAAGCAGCTTTATCCCAAAGGAGAATAAAGAGAAACGGCTAGAAGATAATAGTACATTGTACATGAAGGGCGGTAAGAAGGGTATTACTAACGAAAGTCTATTAGAAGGCCGACGCCGAA
Source organism: Clepsis dumicolana (assembly GCA_963691665.1). Lineage (NCBI taxonomy): Eukaryota > Metazoa > Arthropoda > Insecta > Lepidoptera > Tortricidae > Clepsis > Clepsis dumicolana. Next base: position 11,727,835 of record OY829520.1, on the reverse strand, counting down.
GGCGGAGGGCTTTTAATGACTTGAGTTTGTAATACCCTTACTGCCCGTGATACATACAATGTTTTTCATCACATTTGCGAGGAAATAAAGGCAAAAAATCTATTTATTTAAAGTTTGGTCCTCACATACAGAAGACATATTTTACTAAGTACAGGCAGTACCTCCGTAAATATTAGATTAAGTATATACGATTATAAATATAAACTCAGCAGTCGGCAACAAATAATAGTTTTGAGATTGTCAACTTCTTTCAATGGAGACTTCAGACTTCCAGTACTTGCACAGATAATGATAAAAAACGTGTTTAGAAACTGGAAAGACGAAAGCCCATCCATACAGCCAGTTTTTATCGTTTCAAAATAAAATTCACTGAAATAATTGCAAAGTAAACTCAAACAGTTTTAATACACAACAATAACGTTTAAATTAAGTAATACTTATTTGTAGAAAACATAAAAAACCACGTTTGATTTAAAACCTCCTTAGTGTGGAATGACATATTATACCTACTTACCTACGAGTGAACGCCATATTTTTTAAAACTAAACTCATTACTCCCTTGGGAAAATTACAAATTACCTATTACTCCCGTAGGAATAATTTAGGCCGTTGTCCTTCAGTAAGCCTGCGTACAATACGACGCTTTACGAGCAAGTGTGATGAAAAAGGAAATTCAAAATAAATCAGCAAGGGAAACGTATGTAAATGCAGTCGCCCGGCTCATGTTTAATACCAATCGTTCTTAAACGTCTTAAGTAAAAGACCGGACGTCGGCTTCGCCGCGTACGGCCCGGATTAGTTTATAAGGCCGGTTTACTGTTTTGCGGCCCTATTACACGACGAACGTGATTCGAAGATGCATTGAGATAACCTTTTGATTTTGAACATGCAGTGCGGGGCTTAGAAGATTCAGTGCCCTAAGCACGACTTGTCGAATCCTGCGTTACGTTACGGTTATCGTATCGAGATCGAGAAATCTCATACTAAATTTTAGTTCCAAATACGCTCACGGGCGGTCGCTGTTCCAAACGTCATACAAACTCGTTATAGTTTACTATTCGATTTTACGTGACGCAGGATTCGACAAGTCGTGCTTAGGGCACTGTTGTAGCAATTTTACTTATTACCACTTCCGTTTTGTTTGTGCCAAACTTGAGCATGTGTTTAAGTGAAACGAAGGAAGACTGGAAAATGTTAATGCAACAGTACTTAAAGCTGCTTTTAACCACCGACCCAAAAGAGAAACACCCCAAAGGAGAATAAAGATAAACGGCTAAAAGATGAAAGTAAATTCAAAAATCAGCAAGGGAAACGTCTGTAAATGCAGTTGCGCGTCGTGTTGGCTCATGTTCTTAATTGCCATATTATGTAAAAGATCGGACGTCGGCTTCGCTGCGTACGGCCCAGATTAGTTTGTAAGGCCGGCTTACTGTTTAGTGGCCGTATTACACGGCGAATGTGATTCGAAGATGCATTGTGGTAACCTTTTGAGCGCGGGTTTAGAGGATTCAGTTGTAGCCTTTTGAGGATTCAGTTGTAGCCTTTAGAGGATTCAGTTGTAGCCTTTTGAGGATTCAGTTATAGCCTTTCGAGGATTCAGTTGTAGCCTTTAGAGGATTCAGTTGTAGCCTTTTGAGGATTCAGTTATAGCCTTTAGAGGATTCAGTTGTAGCCTTTAGAGGATTCAGTTGTAGCCTTTTGAGGATTCAGTTGTAGCCTTTAGAGGATTCAGTTGTAGCCTTTTGAGGATTCAGTTGTAGCCTTTAGAGGATTCAGTTGTAGCCTTTAGAGGATTCAGTTGTAGCCTTCTGCTGCTTCCGTTTTGTTTGTCCTAAACTAGAGCAGTGCTTAAGTGAAACGAAGGAAGACTGGGAAATGTTAATAACAGCGCTTAAAAAATGCTGCTCCACAACTATGTACTTTTATCAACGTTTATCCACTCAAACCCTTACGTTTTATGCTTTAACTTCGTTTCAAAGTGCTAGAAATTTAATTCTAGTTCTGTCGCAGGTAGTAAGAATACTATAATACTAGATACGTTATAAATGTATATTTAGTTGGAAATAAGTTAACGCGAAATAATTTTCAGTTGGAAAATAGCTAACAAATGTGAAACTACCATGTGAAAATGTCATTCGAAGATATCAGTTTTTGTGAACAAGGAAAACGGAGGAGTTCACAAACTTTAGTAAACTTGAAAGTTCTCGTTGGATAAATAAAAACTAACTCCACATAACCAACTTTCGTATCCAATAAAAAACCGTTTTTTTGCACTCGTAAACTTTTTTAATATAAATTCCCAACGGAACTCTAAATTGATACGATGCAATTTAGACTTCGAGGGTTAGCGTAACTTTGTGAAAAGCAACTCTCTCTTTTGCCCCTGTGTCATCTCACGTATGCGAGTGAAAAGGATGGATTGAAGTTTGTTAACTTCAAATCCGGATCAAATTCAGCTTAACCGTGATCTAGTTAGTATTTAATAAACACCTCCAAAGTCTAATAGTACTCCTTGGAAAGAAATGGGCAGTAAACTAAGTATCAGGGTATTAGTCGTCCTGCATTTAATGTAGTATTTGGATTATAATTAATTAATATGCACTGGTTTGGATGAAAGCGAAATCGTAATGCAAAAGTAATTAAGAAAACCATTTTTTTTTCAGTAGCTTATACGGTGTCCCACTGCTGGGCAAAGGCCTCCTCTTTTTCCTTCCACATGTCACTGGTTTAAAATGAAAAAATGAAGTCGACTTCAAAAAATAATAAGTAAACTTCAAATTACGAAACAATAATTTTTATGTATACACTGGGCCCGCGTGAGAACTATTGCCCAAATCCTCTCACTCTGAGAGAAGGCTTGTGGCCAGCAGTGAGCTACATTTTTTTGAGGTTGGAGCCATCAAAGCCGTTGAATGTAAAACTTAATCCAAAATTGGTACAAAACAATTAGAGGGATACAATTTAATATTCAACAGCTTTGGTTAAACTTAAAAAAAAATGTAGATCACTGTTGGGCACAGCCCTCCTCTCAGAGAACAGCATTTTAACATTCTTTGGATGGATTTTCAAACTGGAGATCCCTGGTATAATTTGCGTGGCCGTTGTCGTGAGTTTCGACTCACGAAAGGTAAATACTTGAATAATAATTAATTTAGTTTGTATAATTATTATCTGGTGCAACACTTAAACATATTCGGTTTCCTCATGTTACCTGTAACTGTCCATGACGATTATCTGTGGTCACCGTTACCGCCTAAAAATGAGCTCTGTCAAAAGTTTTCTCACAAGTGCTAATGTGTAATTGTTTCAAGTTATAATTAGTGATTCACTGGCTGCAGTCTCCGGAGAGCTAAGTATCCTAAGTGTTCTAAGTATCCTAAGTATCTAAGCATCTGTTCTTAGGGGATAAGTATTTTGTGTCTTGTTGAGCATTGATGTTAATCATTCTTGTCTATTCTCGTCAATAGCATTCAGTAAATCAACTAAAGTAAATTCCCGTATCAATTCGTATGTTCAGCTTACTCAAGCCAAGCACGTCCATGAAGAACCCTAAAATAAAAGTACCAAGTTGTTTCCTGACCGCTGGGTCAGGAGTCAGCGCTAGAATTCTAGTTAACCCCGTCCCGTGTCAGCAGCACTGGAGCTGGCCAGTAACGCATCTCTGGTATCGAGCTCCTAGTGAAGCAGGGTGGCAAACATCGGCACTGCTGACACTCCAGTCAAAATCAGGGCAACAAATAACTGCCTAACCAAAGTGGGACCAAAAGGCCATTAATTGGCCATCGGGGCAAAAGACAACTCAAAATCAGCCGTGCCTCGGCACGAGGGTATAGCCTAAAAATCATGCAGTGGCTCAACGTTAGTGCTTGGGAGTAGGACTTAACATAATCAGGAAATGCCTAAGTGTGAACCAATTGATTTGAAAGTAGATAAAATAAAGTTCATATTAAAGCTTGAATGTTCAGTATAAGTCAGCTTTTGACCACTAAAAATAAGGCACAAAGTACACATGGGTGTTGTGGACCCATGGATGTGTGGCTCTCTGGTCAGAGAGTCATATCAGATCTATTCTACAGGAGGTGACGGGAGTTTGGTGCCCTGGGGATTGCCTATTAGCGAAGCATACTAATATCCTGTTAATGGGGCGATGACTATGCTGCTTTGATGAGCTTCAGGTATGAATTTGCTCTTGACTCTTATCGTCCTAATTAATCTTAATACTATTTATGATTATTCCTCTGGCACACAAAGACAGACATTAAGTTTGCCAATACAAAGATCTTTTATGTTGTTACATGTAAGTAAGGACATAAAAATTGGTGGAGGATGCTTTGGATGAATACAGTTTTTGAACAAGAACCGAGGAATCGGCAAAAACAAGGAAAAATCATAATTTGGTGTGGGACGAGAGCAAATTCATTACCCGTGGCGCCATCTATTGTATTTGAGGGGAAAGTAAAGTTTCGTTCTAAAACTTAATAAAATTACGTCACTTATTGAATTAAAGGATGGTAATTAAAACAAATGATCAGCAAACGGCTAATTCATGTTTGTGTACAAAGCGAAAGCGAAAGTGTCCTTTGTTCTGCCGACTTGATATCGAGTCGGTCGGAATTTAAGTAATAAACAAAATTATTCTCCATTTAAAATGAGAATGACCGGAAATGCACCTCACCGTCGAGAGTTAATTTCATGATTGCATCAAAAGAAATCTTTCTCTAATTTATAAATCAGCCGATCATACGCAATTGACGTATTTGCTACAATTTATTTGCACTGTGAGAAATACTTATTTTTAGTCTAGAGAAAAAGATTGTATTTTAGTTTAAAATTTCGGATCGGAATTGGCCGATACCGGAAGTACGCCATTAGCGGTAAGAGACGGAAATGCAAATAAATATTTAGAAATTATATTTTAGCATTAACAATACGAAAGAAAACAATTGATACACGAATAAGTCATGGTTTGTTTTTATAAAGTCTATTAATAAAGAATTAAGTTCACGCCAAGCGAGATCATGGTGTATTTCGTGATTTGTAAAAACGCGGATTACTTAGCAAGTACGCTATTACGCCATCTTTATATTTTCTCGTGTGTTGTGAATTTGGAGTGCGCAAAGAAAACTTATTTGGTGAGTAATATTGCCTTATGGTGTCTAAATATGCATTCAATCGGTGTTAAAGTAAATGGTGAATAACATATTATATGGATTTCACGCAGTTCAATGTGTTTACACAGAAATCATGAATTTTCTATAAGGGGTACTTAATGCCGTAAGAAAATTAATTGAAAAGTTTTATTTCTCTTTTATCTCTTTGAAATGTGCTAACCTTTGCCTTTGAATGCCGAAACGAGTATCAGTACTCATATGATTTTACCCTTTTAACGTGAAGAAATAAGATTTCGTAATTTTTTCATTCATTCCGTTCCATGACTTTGTGGTCGTATTAAACAAAAGATGAGTCGAATATTGGTGTAACTCGTATATTAAATGATCGAGAGGATCAATGCAGTTGCAACTCGCAAAATTTCGCCAATGATAAGTCATATTAACATATACGTGATGGAGCTTATTTGTGCTAAAGGTAACGCCGGTACGGCGGCACCGAATTTGAATCGCTCCGCGGGAATCCCGGCATTGTTAGAACTGTCGCTGCGCCCTGCGCGTTTTACGTTTGACAAGTGCCGACGACTAGCGAGCTAATCTGCAATACTTGGTATGTACACTTTGTATTGATAACTGACTGTGCTGAAATGTGCTGACTTGTATGAAAATTTCAATTTTATTATTTTAGACAAATAAGTTATGTCTCTACTGAATTTATTGGAGCATCTAGGTTCTATGCAAGTACTTAAACTCTACTCTTTAAGTAGTTACTCAAAGGTTAAGGGGTCAACAACCTTTTGAAAGTGTGTAAACAAATTTGATTTTATTCTTATTAATTGCCTTGATTAAATTAAATGGAGGCACAATAGTGCATCTGCAGAGTCCAAGTGAAATATCTGGATAATTGGGTGCACGGTAGTGCATTAGCCAAGTCTAGTTATTATTTTTGATAAATAACTTTTACTTAAAATTTGTTTATATTTTGATTGTATTGCTCGGTACAGTCGCGAACATGAATAATAATGAGTATTAAAATATTTATGTTTTATCAAACATTATTTCAAAGAACACTACTTTCTTTTATGATAGGTAGTGAAGTATTTTATTGAAATTAATTTACAGGATGAGCTAAACATCTGAATCAAAATGGACAATATATTACTCAACAGGCTTTCTACTATAGCAAGTAGCATCAATACACTTGCTCAGTCTGAAATATGTAGCAGTACTCACAATTTAGAAACTGCTAAGATTCATGCTGCTAAATTGAAATCTGTGTTAACTCGGTTTGAAACTGAATTATTACAATACTTCAACCTGTCTAGTGAACCTGATGCTGATACAATATCCAATCTTACTACAATACAACTCAAAGGGGAAGAAGTATTAGCGGAATTAAACACCAACATCAATATGAAATCGGACAACACCAGCACCCGGACTGTGACTTCTGACAAGAGACTTAGTAAACTACCTGAGCTGAATATACCTACATTTACTGGAAGCATATTGGAATGGCATTCATTCTGGGATCAGTTCTGCTCAAGTATCGACCAAAGAAACTTAAGTGATGTTGATAAGTTAATGTACTTAAAAGCATCACTGAAAGGAGAGGCTAAGAAGACCATTGAGGGATTAGACACTACCAACAAGAATTATTCAATAGCTATAGCAACTTTAAAGGAAAGATACGGCAAAGAAGATCAGATTATTGACGCTCACTATTCAACTTTATATAAGATCAAAAAGGCAGAGAAAATAGAAGACTGTCGCAAGACCCTGGACGAGATAGAGAGGCATATTAGAGTTCTTCAGTCATTGGGAGAAGATACAAGTCACAATCATCTTAGATTTATGATCATGGAAAAATTCCCAGAAGACATAGTATATGAAATTAAAATGAAAGTCAAGGTTGAATCCATTGAGGAGTTGAGAAAGCAGCTAGCAATTGTCATCACTGCACGAGAAGATGCTAGCAGAATTTCCTGTGTCAAAACCCAACAAGAAGCTACACAGTACACAGTGGAAACACTTCATGTGAATAATAACGCAAATAATAATAACAGACGTGTCATAAAAGCAAGACGTCAATTTAATAATCAGGGTTGTAGCAGGAATAAGCAGCTATTTCAAGGAACTCGTTCAAGTGACTCAAACTTCAATAAGAAAATTATACCTAACAAGAGGAAACATGACACAATAAATGATAGAAGAAATTTTGAGAATAAAAGGTTTAGAAGTCAATGCATATTCTGCCAAGGACTGCACTATAACGATGAATGTAAAAGATACAAGACCATGGAAGAAAGACAACAAAGGCTAAATGGCAAATGTTTTAAATGTTTTAAAACAAATCATTTAGCTAGACAGTGCAGGCGTACCAATATGAAATGTCCCCATTGCAGCAAAGTTGACATGCACAATCGTGCTTTGTGTCCTAAAATACTTGTCTCCGTGAAGGAGGATTCCTCAAAGGGCACAGCGGTTATGCATACCAATACTGGGGGTTTCACATTTTTACAGACTGCCGTGGCTGTGGTCAGAGGTGATGTTAACTCTATGAAATGCAGAATATTACTCGATTCAGGAAGCCAAAGAAGCTACATAACTCGGAATGTTTTCCAGACACTTGACCTAAAAAAGGATGAGGAAAACCAACTCACTGTTTTCACTTTCGGATGTAGATCACCGCAAAGGATAGATAGCCCACTGGTTAGATTAAGCATTGATATAGTAAGACCGGAAGGTGTGCGGATCATATACGCTAATGTTGTTCCATCAATATCGCATGGTATACCTTATCAGGGATATCTACTAGATAGTTACAACAAGGATGAACAGCTTACCTTTGCTGATGATGGTTCTTTAGCGGATCGAATCGACGTGCTCATCGGAAATGACTATTATTACTCTTTGATGTCAACAAGAAAAGTACAAATTTGTGAAAACTTGTTCCTAGTAGAAAGTGAATTTGGATGGATTCTCTCTGGCACTACATCAACTAGACCAACTGATGAACTATCAGTCAATACCTATTTTCAATCAAGCTGTGAAACAAGACTCGCCCAACCAGACATGCCTTTAGATAATGGTAATTTAAAACTTTTATGGGACTTAGAATCTATTGGAATTACTGATTCTCCAAAAATTAATAGAGATGAAGAAGCAATTAATAATTTCAATGAAAATATAGAATACCAAAATGACAGGTACTATGTTTCCTGGCCCTGGAACGAGTACCCGCCAAACCTAGCATCTAATTATGGCTTAGCATTTGGTCGTTTGATAGGACTTTTGAAGCGATTAGACTCCACAACCTTAAATTTATATGACAATTTGATTACAGAACAACTAAACAAAGGTATTATAGAGATTGTACATGAAAAGGATCTGAAAATATCATCTCACCCAATACATTATCTTCCACATCATGGAGTAAATTTACCAGGAAAAGCTTTAAGAATAGTTTATGATGCTTCAGCATGCACAAAAGGTAATAAGAGTCTCAATCAGTTTTTGTACTGCGGACCTATGATGCTAGAGGATCTAACTGGATTGTTGATTAAGTTTCGCTGTCATTCTATAGGCATCACAGCTGATGTCGAAAAAGCTTTTCTCCAGATTGGACTTCATAAAAGGGATCGAGATGTAACAAGATTTATATGGCTAAAGGACATAACGCAGGCAGCCACTGAAGACAATCTGTTACATTTAAGATTTACCAGAGTTCCATTTGGAATTATATCTAGCCCATTCTTACTGAACGCCACAATTAAGCATCACTTGTCACTTTCAGAGAACGCCAATTTGAAGAACTTAGCTGATGACATTTATGTGGATAATCTAGTGACAGGGACTAGTTCTACACAGGAAGCTGTAAAATTATATGAGGATTCTAAAAATACCTTCAATCAAATTTCCATGAATTTGAGACAGTGGAGCTCAAACTCAAGGGAGCTGATAAGAAATATTCCTGATGCTTGCCCAGACAGAATAGTGAAAACACTTGGACTGGATTGGAACTTAGATAAAGACACGCTAAAGCTAAGGATTAAAGATGTGGTCAGCCCTAATACCAAACGAGGCATCTTGAAGAAGGTAGCATCTATTTATGATCCTTGTGGATATACTGTACCACACATTCTCCAAGCTAAACTTTTATTACAGGATTTATGGAAGATGAAGGTCAAATGGGACACCCAACTATCCAAAGAAGTAACTGACAAATGGAAAGACATTCAAGAAGATCTCCGCAAGATACAAGAAATATGTTTACCAAGATGTTTGATAAATCCACTGAAACAAAATAGTTGTCAAATACACTGTTTTACAGACGCATCCACTAAAGCCTACGCAGCTGTCGTCTACCTTGTTGCTGAAAACTCCAAAGGCTTTGTAATTGGTAAATCAAGACTTGTACCAATCAAGGATCAAGCAGACTTAAAAATTCCACGTTTGGAATTACTTGGAGTGCTGATTGGCAGTCGCCTAATATTGTATGTGCTCAAATTCCTTAAATTTAAAATAACACAGCAATTCCTTTGGACTGACAGTCAGATCGTAATTGATTGGTACAATTCTCACAAACTATTGTTACCATTTGTTTCTAGGCGAATAGAAGAAATCAAGAAAAATAAGAACCTGACCATAAGATACGTCCCATCTGAGTTGAATCCGGCTGATATTGCTACTAGACCAAGTAGCTCTGAAGAAGATCGAGCTAGATGGTTAGCTGGACCTGACTTTATAGTGCAGAAGCCCAGCAATTGGCCGACTGGCACGGTAAGAATGTTATGTTATGACACTTCGCTTCTGGCTGCGGAGGGTCCTGCGGATTCGGATAATTTGGATGTAGACATGAATCAGTTGCATGTTTCAGGATCTACAGATATTGAATTAAACACGAATGAAGACAAATATAATAAACAAGGATTTGACAACAAAACTACCGGACTAGACAATGAAAAACAAGAAAGCACTAATGTTGAAGATTCTATTTTAAAAGAAATTAAAGCTTTACAATTACAACATTTCACCGACGAAGTAAAAGAAAAGGAAACTAATCTAAGTCGTAATTTAAAGCTATTTAAAGATAATCAAGGACTATTGCGTTGTACGGGAAGAATGAAGAACACTAATTGGTCTTTTGACAAGAAGTATCCTTTACTCTTACCTAGAAATTGTGAACTGACCGAAAGGATTATAAAAGATACTCATGAAAAGAATTATCACGTAGGAGCTAATCACACACTCAGTATCATTCGAGGCACGTATTGGATACCTCAAGGCAAAAGTCAAGTGCAGAAGGTGATAAGAAAATGCCAACGATGTGTCAAGCATGGTGGCGGACCTTATCGCTTACCACCTACACCTGCACTTCCACCCGAGCGTGTTAATTTTAGCATGCCATTTACTTTTACAGGAGTGGATTATTTAGGACCTCTACTGGTGAAAACTGAAAATGGTACCAGTAAGCGATGGATATGCTTATTTACATGTCTAGCTGTGAGAGCCATTCATTTGGAAGTAGTTCAAAATCTCACAGCAGAGGAAGGACTTCTAGCTCTGAGAAGGTTGATAGCAACGAGAGGTATTCCAACAGTCATCACTTCGGACAATGCTTCATACTTCAAGCTCATAGCGGACATCGTGTCTAAATCATATTGTGTGGAGAACAAGATCCATTGGAGGTTTATACCCGAACTAGCCCCATGGTATGGTGGTTTTTATGAAAGAATTGTATCTATGGTGAAACATTGCATGAAACGTTCACTTCAAAAACACTTACTAAGAGACACACAGCTGTCAACGGTTATAAAGGAAATAGAAGCTGTACTAAACACTCGACCACTTACTTGTGTAGACTCTGAAATAGAGCATGTTTTGAAACCTGCCGACTTTCTAAATCTCGGTAGATGTATCACCATGAAAACATCACAAGAGGATGCATTAGTGCAAGGTACCACAATCAAGTCAGACTTAGTCACAGCATGGAGGAGAGCTCGTATACTACTCGAAGAATTTAAAGAAATGTTTTGTAACCGATATCTAGCAAGTTTGCGTGAGAGATATAACAACTCACGTAAGAATCCTCGCGTTACTTCAAAGGAGAACCCGAAAGTAGGTCAGATCGTTCAGATAAAAGGTGACAAAAATCGTGAAGGATGGAAGGTAGGGAAAATTATCTCCCTCATCCAAGGATCTGATGGACTATCAAGAGTCGCAAAAGTAAGAGTAGGTGACAAAGTATTTACAAGATCTATTGCTCATCTGTATCCTTTGGAAATGGATGACACTAATCAGCAACATAACGTAGTTCTTCGAGATACAGAACCTTCAGACCAAGCTAAACTTCAAGATGACGATATGGAAAAATCAATCAATATACCTGCTGAGGTAATTGATGACAGGGTTGAAGTAGATGAATTCAGACCTCAGTTAACATCTGAATCCACAAGAAAAGAGACAAGTATTAACACAGATGTGACAAATGAAAACAAGGATAAGACTGATGAAAACTTAGATAGGACCAATGATAATATGGATATGAGAATTAATGAGTATGCCTTGAGTAATGATCCTGACATGAGTAATGAAGATCCATGTCTGAAGACTGATCAAAACAAGAAACGTCAAGCCGCAGTTCGAGCCCTGGAGAAGATAAAGGAGTGGACTCGCGATTTGATGACAACTCTACACTAATCTTGCTCGTGGGGAGTGTCGTGAGTTTCGACTCACGAAAGGTAAATACTTGAATAATAATTAATTTAGTTTGTATAATTATTATCTGGTGCAACACTTAAACATATTCGGTTTCCTCATGTTACCTGTAACTGTCCATGACGATTATCTGTGGTCACCGTTACCGCCTAAAAATGAGCTCTGTCAAAAGTTTTCTCACAAGTGCTAATGTGTAATTGTTTCAAGTTATAATTAGTGATTCACTGGCTGCAGTCTCCGGAGAGCTAAGTATCCTAAGTGTTCTAAGTATCCTAAGTATCTAAGCATCTGTTCTTAGGGGATAAGTATTTTGTGTCTTGTTGAGCATTGATGTTAATCATTCTTGTCTATTCTCGTCAATAGCATTCAGTAAATCAACTAAAGTAAATTCCCGTATCAATTCGTATGTTCAGCTTACTCAAGCCAAGCACGTCCATGAAGAACCCTAAAATAAAAGTACCAAGTTGTTTCCTGACCGCTGGGTCAGGAGTCAGCGCTAGAATTCTAGTTAACCCCGTCCCGTGTCAGCAGCACTGGAGCTGGCCAGTAACGCATCTCTGGTATCGAGCTCCTAGTGAAGCAGGGTGGCAAACATCGGCACTGCTGACACTCCAGTCAAAATCAGGGCAACAAATAACTGCCTAACCAAAGTGGGACCAAAAGGCCATTAATTGGCCATCGGGGCAAAAGACAACTCAAAATCAGCCGTGCCTCGGCACGAGGGTATAGCCTAAAAATCATGCAGTGGCTCAACGTTAGTGCTTGGGAGTAGGACTTAACATAATCAGGAAATGCCTAAGTGTGAACCAATTGATTTGAAAGTAGATAAAATAAAGTTCATATTAAAGCTTGAATGTTCAGTATAAGTCAGCTTTTGACCACTAAAAATAAGGCACAAAGTACACATGGGTGTTGTGGACCCATGGATGTGTGGCTCTCTGGTCAGAGAGTCATATCAGATCTATTCTACAGGAGGTGACGGGAGTTTGGTGCCCTGGGGATTGCCTATTAGCGAAGCATACTAATATCCTGTTAATGGGGCGATGACTATGCTGCTTTGATGAGCTTCAGGTATGAATTTGCTCTTGACTCTTATCGTCCTAATTAATCTTAATACTATTTATGATTATTCCTCTGGCACACAAAGACAGACATTAAGTTTGCCAATACAAAGATCTTTTATGTTGTTACATGTAAGTAAGGACAGCCGTATTTTTGTATTAAATTAGGTGCCACACAAATTACAAGAAGTCTACAGTATGCACCCCTTTATTTTATTGTGATTTTACTGCTACTGCGCCTGCCAATCTTTACAAAAATCTATTGTGATATCGTTAGCTGTGACAATGGACTATAAATTAGCTAGTATATTATTAATTAGGTTCAACATTAGCTTCGTTAAACACCATTATTAGCCGCTCAAACTGATTTTAATTAAATGTAAACATGAGCACAATGCATCGATACGTACCACTAGGCTATGGCTAAACATGTCTTTGTATGTGTGCAGATAAGGCTTGTTAAATTTGTATTTGTGTACTGTTTACGTAGTCTGTGCCCCGAGCACGAATATCCGAATCCCACGCAACGTCATCGAGTAGTACGTTATCAAGAAAAATTGTAGTTATATCGTTTAGAACAGACGGCCCCTTGAGCGTATTTGATACTAAAATTTTATATGAATTTTCTCGATGGCGAATACTTGTGCACGGGGTACTATTTATGATAGGTACTATAAATTGTTAAATTTGTATGTTTGTTACTTAATCACAAACATTAGAATTAACGGTCGAACTACCACACACATTTTTCGGTACCTAATTCGAAGAGAAATGGGGAAAAAAAAGGCTTAGGAGAGATCTTCCAAATAAAAATATGACACAAGGCATTGAAAAATTCGTTAGGTACACCAACGTTAAGTATAGCTAAATTGGTGGAGCGTGGTACGGATTACCGAGGTTGCTGGTTCAAGTCCAGCTGCTTAACGGATTTTTCTTTGCAGTGTCATTGTATGTTGTATTTCATTCTATGAATGATTCATAAAAACAAAAACAAAAATAATCAATAAATCGATTATTTTCATTGATTCAGAAAATAGTTCCATCTCTTGCCACTAATGCGTAACTGTAGAAGTTCCGTAGTGGGTGAGCCGCTTGATTAAGCTACTCATAGATGGCGCTGAGGAGAGATCTTCGAAATAAAATATGACACAAGGCATTGAAAAATTCGTTAGGTACACCAACGTTAAGTATAGCTTAATTGGTGGAGCGTGGTACAGATTACCGAGGTTGCTGGTTCAAGTCAAGCTGCTTAACGGATTTTTCTTTGCAGTGTCATTGTATGTTGTATTTCATTCTATGAATGTTTCATAAAAACAAAAACAAAAATAATCAATAAATCGATTATTTTCATTGATTCAGAAAATAGTTCCATCTCTTGCCACTAATGCGTAACTGTAGAAGTTCCGTAGTGGGTGAGCCGCTTGATTAAGCTACTCATAGATGGCGCTGAGGAGAGATCTTCCAAATAAAAATATGACACAAGGCATTGAAAAATTCGTTAGGTACACCAACGTTAAGTATAGCTTAATTGGTGGAGCGTGGTACGGATTACCGAGGTTGCTGGTTCAAGTCCAGCTGCTTAACGGATTTTTCTTTGCAGTGTCATTGTATGTAGAAATGGGAAAAATATATATAATAATAAATAAGACACACATAACATAAAACATTATATAAATAAATAATAATATTCGTCAAAGTTTATATACGAGGTTGAGTACCGTCGATATTTGACCGTCGAATTTCTAATGTGATATTACCATCTTAAAAAAAGTTGTGTAAGCCTCGGGGCTTACACAACTTTTTTTAAGAAGGTAATATCACATTGCAATGTCGGCATTGCCATTTCAAAGTTCAATATTTTAACAACGGGTGAACGGATTTTAATGAACCTTAGCTAAGAACAATCTCGATTAAACTAGCTTTAAATTAAAAAAAACCTCATTTAAATCGGTCCATTCGTTTGGGAGCTATGATACCACAGACAGATACACAGACACACAGACAACACACATACAGACACCCCTCTTTTTCGTCGGGAGTTAAAAATAAACAGAGTACTTACCTATACATTGACTGAACATACGAATTTAACTGTGTGATGTCAAAGCTGCAGCACTAAACTATACCTAGATACCGTAATCCGATCGTTTGCCGGATTCCAATCGGTTCGTGTACGAACAACCTTTTAAGCTGACAGAGGCCTAGGGTCGTGTCAACTTGTCCGGTCTGAATGATATATTAACTGTACCTAACTGTAAGGGTCCTAGATTGTAATTTTTAACCCCCGACGAAAAAGAGTGTTGTTATTATTATTATAAGTTAGACTTGTGTATCTGAGTCTTTGTGTCTTTGTGTCTGTGTATCTGTGTGTCTGTGTATCTGTGTGATCGTATATCTGTGTATCTGTCTGTGGCATCATAGCTCCCAAACGGGTGGACCGATTTCGATGCGGTTTATTTCATCGAAAACTAGTTATTAGCTAAGTTTCATTCAAATCGGTTAACCCGTTTTTGTAATACTGAACTTTGAAATGACAATGTCATGGGTTTTTCAACTTTTCTAAGTTGGTTAGGTACCTAAGCTAATAACCTTTATATTTGCCCGACTGCCTTAGGGTTATGATTTACGAGCTTATGTAAGTATGTCTAATTCTTTGGCATGCTCTACACTGTAGAGTCTACAGCCTAAACTGTTGGATGGATTTCAACGTATGAGGTGTCATTGGATTCGTTTAAGTTGTGGAAATGATATAGGGTATATTGTTTCCTAGCATTGCAGTCGACTTTTCTGTTTTTACTTTTTAGTTGGTTAAGCTATTTTTGTTAAATTAGTTTTAGCTACCTATTAAAATTTTTAGCTACCTATTTCAATTTTGAACACTTCTAAGTAAATAAAAATTATGTAAGATAACTTTATTTACATAATAAAAGCAATTTACAATGACATTAAATCTAAGCTTAAACTAAATAAACTACAACTTAAAACTAAATTAAATCTAAATAAGGCCCCCGTTGCATAGTGCCCAAAAGGCTGGCAGCGTTGCCTCGCTGAACAGCGATGCTGATTCTTTGATAGATAAATTGAAATTCATTATAAAAAGAAAATTAAATTACATTACCTGATATTGTCTCTACTACCAACAGAAATATAGGAACTGAGTTTGGTCAAACTTGGTTTTGCCTATGGCAAAATGAAGATAAAATTTTGCATTTAAGAGCAATGAAATATGTCTTGTTGAGCTTAACTTATTTTGTCTTATTTATTACTTATTTGACAAGCCTTGAGCCGACGAGGCTAATTGCTGATGATATTGAGTGCTTCGATTACCAAAACAGTAAATTTCAATAAAATGGGCGAACGAAACAGTATTAAAATTGCGAAAAGTTTAATCTTCGGCTCAATTTTCACTCTCAACCTGTGAATTTTCAATTAACTTTTTATAGAATCTAGTCTGTGCATTTTTTATTACTATTTTGGTGTTCCGGAAAATATATAGGCAGGAGAATTAATAAAAATGTGTTGTTATATCAGACTTTTAATTTTCGCCTACAGGTGAAATGTAGAGTATGAAAATACGATTCGGCATTTAGCCTAAGTCACAATTAATAATCAACGAGATAAAAAAAAGAGCAGAATCTACTCCGTACCTACATATTCCGCATGTTTATATTGGAAATAAAATTGAACACAGAATTGGTCTAGTTAAAGTGAGAAAAGCTTTCCCCTGTCAAAATGTTTATGTCATTGTCATAAGATTGATTTTTGCATGGCCCGTGGGAAAGGTTTTTCTACTACGTCTATACCTATTGTTCAAAGGTCGGCTGGCAACAGAGGGTCGAGCACGACTTTACAAATGCTGCGTAACGTTACGGTTATCGTATCGAGGTCAAGAAACCTCATACAAAATCTTAGTTCCAAATACGCTCACGGGCTGGCGCTGTTCCAAACGTCATACAAACTCGACAACGTTTACTATTCGATTTTACGTGACGCAGCATTCGTAAAGTCGTGCTCGACCCTCAGTGCCTGACTGTCGGCCAGCGCTAACATCGGTCAAACGTAGCTATATCAATGAAAATGTAAGGCTGGATTTAGTGCTCGACGATCGTCGGCTCAAATTTTAACGGTTAACTGGCAACACATACCAGTGTATTAGAAATTCGCTTACCGCGCCGTGGGTACGCATACTTATCGTAGCCGTTATTACTGAACTAGTGGGTTTTGTTGACCTTTGCTCTTTACTTTCAATCGAGTGGGATAGAGTCCCAACGGTGTTCAGTAGGTATTATTAAAAAAAAGTTCGGTCACGGACCAGAAAAAAATCGTACGTGCCCTACTACAAGTATCTGACGTTAGCGCGTCAAATATTCGCCGTCCCGTTCACACAGGAATTGTGATTCACGGAACGCGGGGTCATTGTACGGAATTATTTCTGCTCCGCGACCGAACTTGGCTGTTAGATACATACAATACTGTAAAGACTCACGGTCTTGAGGGTCCTGACGATGCTGACGTAGCTGAAGGTGATGATGATGAACGGCACGATCTGCCCCATCGCGAACAGGAACAGGATGTACGTCAGAGTGTTCATACTCTGCTCGTGCCAGTTCACCGAACAACTGAAAAAAAAAATTATAACCGTGAAAACATTATTCAGCAAATTCTACCCGCGCTTTCGGACCATGATTGCCAAGAAGAATGCCAAGCGAACTTGGCACAAAATGTTTTTTTCTAAAAACAAGTTACAATATAATAGCCTCTTACAATACATAACCACAAATGAATTATACAACGAAAAGACACTGGTAAAAATAAAAATGGAGATAAAAAATATTACAGTATTTTAGAAACAAGTGTAAAAAATAATTAATACACTTTACCGATACGATTTAATTGACAAGCACGTCTAGCACACCCGCCAATTTTGTCGCTTGTCGCGCAGTGCGTCCCTTACTTAGTGATAGAATCAGTGAAGGACGCACTGAGCGACAAGCGACAAAATGGTGCGCGTGCCATCCGCCCTGGAGATGTCGAGGCATTCGAAAAACAGGCCCTAAGGCTTTTTGTATTCTGCAATGCTTGCTTGCTTGTTACCCAACTACCACCAGAAAGGTGAGTTAATTAAGGAACTCGTACGTAAGGTACTCGTAACCAGCGCTTTAGCAACGAATTTAGATTCCTGTTCATTACATAGTTCGGTTCGCGGGTTCATTTGCTGTTCATATTTGCTTTGTGAGTTCTGCAGTAAAGTCAACATGTACTTCTAATTGACCTAATTAGAGAGTGGTAGAAAGTGCCGTGAGGAATTAAGTCCACTCTCGCGTGTTTTTGGTGAATTTTAAATTTCATCAGCCAAGAGCTGCAGTCGTACACTTTCTTCGATTAAAAACAGATTAAGAACAATTGTTTTCCTCACCATTTTAAAGGATTCTGCTACCAGAACTTAATAAAATTTATAAATTAAAGCAATAATAATTGAGTCATAATCATAACTTTTTTTTTATACGAAAAAACCTCACTTTATTTACAAAGGAACTTAATTCTTAGTAGAGTGCCTAATTCGGTATTAACGTACAAAACAAATTATTTTTTAAGGTAACCGTCCCAATAATGCTTGACACTTTATTTCTAGTAATTTACACCCTGCTTGTCACCTTTATTGCTACGTATTAACATTGAAGGTGCCAACTATTGGGGCAGTGTCGGCCACTGAGACATTTACCTTAGCAGCCACGATTCAATAGGTTGTTCAATAGGCTGTTCATTCAACTAACATTATCTGTCATCCCGAAGAATTCCACGAATAAGTAAACAAAATACGCAATATTATCCCCTAAAAGTATTCGGTATAGGATTCGCAAATAAACACCTCAAAATTATCTATTCGCTACGTTTTTTATCGAAGAATTTCGGCTCCCTAAAGCCCAAGTTGTTTATTGAAATTCTGGAGATTACTTATAGGATATTACTTCGGGTATTTTGAGGATGATGTTTACTTTATTACTGGTTCTGTTACGTGGGTGAAATACAACCGAGCTTGAGTGTTATTGACGAAGCGATCGCGAAGCGCGAGCACAGCCCGTTTTGGCTCGGGGAAAAATTCTTTCGTATTTATTTTATACGATAAAGAAGGCACACGAGCAAGTGGGTCACCTGATGGTAAGTGATCACCACTGCCCATAGATACCCGCAACCTCGGAGGGTTTGAAGATGCGTTGCCAACCCAGAGCGCTAAGATGAAATGCCTCTTGTGCCCGTAATTACACCGGCTGTGTTACTCTCCACATCGGAACACGACAGTGCAAGCAGTGCTTAGCGGCAGGATTAGAGAGTAAGATGGTGGTAGCGACCCGCACTGACCTCGCACAAAATCCAATATGCTTTAATTTATTAATAATATGATATTATTTATTTATTATCAAAACAATTTTACAGCATTCCAGCAAAGCCAATGCGCTATAAAATTTAAATATAAACAAAAAAGAAACATACATATAAATACACAACTATTTAAGGAATTTTAATGTCATTTTCGCTTCCCTAAAGCGACGGAACACCACACCCTTCGGTCAGAAGTCGGAGCGCAGGAACATCTGCTGGTGCTCGGCGGGCACTTGGAGTCTAAAGGAGCTAAAGCTGTTAGCTCTAGTGGACTCGAGCGGGTGGATAAACACCTGGGATCCCTGTAGCCGACCCCGAGCTGCCTCGCGGATGTGATCGAAGACTTTGTCCGACGTCGTCTTCTTGTCCAACTGAGACAGGTAGATGTCCACCAACGGTACTGCAGCTTGAATACAGGACGACGCTGCAGGAATGGTCCCGCGCTGATTGCGATTGCGATTAGGGCGGCGTTTCCGGCTCACCACATAAGTGAAGCCATCTCCGTCCACAACCACTTTCGGCGCCAGTTGATCGGCGGCCGCAGGTCGCTCTTGCGTCCCTCTTGCAGCAGCGGCAGAGTTAAAGGGGGTTAAAGGAGGGAGATATAATAATACCTCATCACCATGCAGCCTTTCACGTCCCACTGCTGGGCACAGGCCTCCTCTCAGAATAATACTATAATACCTAGTTCGAATTAATAAATTACTTAATCCTTGACATTTTAATCGTTCACATTGCGTGCCAGTTAAGTATTTAACTCACAAACGGAATTTAATGAAATCACGAAACATCCCAAAGCCTAAACAAATAAGTGACATTACTTGGCGACGAAATCACGCGAACTTGGACCTTGTGTCACGAACCATATATCGCACAGCTACGAAAGCTGTTAAAAAAAGGTTAACTATCTATACGAAAACTATAGAAATTTCTATCGTCAACCGAGTAAATTGGGTTTTATTGTAAGTATGTTTAAAATCACCGAACCTTACTTAGAAAGGAGATTTTGTAACGTTCTTGACTTAATTAGGTCAGAAATCGTGACCAAGTGTCGTTACTATTTAGTGTTAAGTTAGGACCACTCATTGCTAAAAGGTATGCCGTGAAAATTGAATCAAATAATGTTTAACTAAATTGTTATTGTCAATACAAGTTTTGATATATTTACGCGTTGTATATTGTGCCTTACAGGCATAGACTTAGGTGTAGTAATACTAGCGTAGGATGGGCCCTTCGGTACGCCGTTTTGCTTTCAATTATGTGGCACTAATTAGTGCCAGCGATGTGAGCCGCGCGTACGTCGCGCACGGGTGTCGCCGGCGGCTGCCGGCCTCTCCCCGCCGGCGGGCTGTCGAGCCGTTTCTATATTCTAAATGTTCCAAAGCGCACAATGCTCACAGGTAAATACCTAGTAAATGAAGAGGGCCCAGCTGACATTTCAATGCAATTTAAACCTAGAATGATCAAAAATGGACCTATAGGTGTATAGGTATAGATGGTAGCTAAAACTTTAAGTATAGTGGGCTAGAGCTCATTTAGAAATAGGGGATATATTTATCCACGGAACTCAATTTGCTCGAAACTATCATAATTATAAACTAGATTTAATCATCTTGAAAAAATATTAACGTAGTTTTATTTAAATACAATAATGTATTCACAAAACAGGATATTGACCGCTATTAGATACCTTACTGATGTAATTAACCGCGAATAATTTAAAATTGTTAACAATACCTAACTCATCCATTTCACATTTATGTTTTAGAAAACCTATTTAATGAAATTCTGAGTATTAGTTGGACAAAAGGTCTGTTCTGTAATATAATCACACTAAGCCTTGATAAGCCTCGCGGGCTGTAATAATGATTATTGCGTCTAAGTCTTTGAGAATCTGGGCTTCATGAAACCACCGATTCATTCTATTAATAAATAATTTCTGAGTAACGAAATGTTTATTAGGTACGACAACTGTCAAATCACTCCAGTTAATCCAACTTAGTATGAAGAAGCCTTGAAAAATAATATAATTATGAGACTGTATCTCGAAAAGTTGTCCCGCCAGGAAAATATTGAAATCTACTGCATGCTTATACGTCCGAAATTTCCTAACGTCAGGAAAACGTACGCACGCAGTCGGTCTTAAATTTTCCTGACAGGACAATTTTTTGAGAAACAGTCATGTAAGTACCTGATATTAGCAGCCTCGTTGACATAGTTCCCCCACCCCATCAAGGGGGGCGTGGTGAGGGCCAGGGAGTAGGTCCAGATGAACACTATGGAGCAGGCTGCCCCCTTGGAGCTGAGGTGTCGGGAGCTGAAGGGTCGCGTCACCAGCATGTAACGCTCGAAGGAAAGCACCGTCAGAGTCGTTATTGAGGCTATACCTGGAAAAAAAGACTATCGTTATTGTAGGATAAAACCGCGGAAGTGTTAGTTATTGGGTTCCGGCGGATGTATATATAGAGCAGAGGCCGACCGAGGAGGAGATGGCGGGATGATTTCAACGCATTTAAAACGGGTTGGATGGAACTTGCCGTTGATAGGAACGAGTGGCGAGGGGAGGGGGAGGCCTTTGCTCAGCAGTGGGATACTTTACCAGGCTAATAAAAGTGTTAGTTAAGTCGTTAGCTAGTGCGTCCCGCCAGTTTTAACCTTCGGAGTCGGGTCAGTCCATAAATTCAGAGAGAGCTATGAGAGCTACGGAGAGAGCAATCCTAGGGTTTCTTTAAACACAAACACACTATTCCACAAAAAACGAAAGTGGCGTTGGACTGGACAGGTATGTCGCAGGAATGATGAATGGTGGAGAAGACGAGTCCTCGACTACGGACTGGAAAACCTAGTGTGGCGCGTCCCGAGGCATTTAAGAGGGTTTCTGGCGGCGGACGGATGCCATGAGCCGAAGACAGAGTGTTGTAAGGCAGAACACAGCTGAACCTTTTTGTATCTGTTTTTACCATCTAACTATTAAGTTAGATGGTAAAAACAGAATCATTTATTTGTGAACAATAGGTTAAGCACATAATATATTAATATACAAATAAATGATTTGATTTGATTTGATTTGTGGCGCGCCACGGAAGAGGCCTATGCCCAGCAGTGAACTGCTGTGGGCTGATGATGATGAGTGTTAGTAGTCCTTGGTAATGTAGTGGATAAAGGCCTCTTTGCAGTATGTGCGGCACTTGTACTACACCAGCAGTTATCGCAAAGTCATAAAAAAACATAAAAACCGAATCGAGAAAGTTGGTTTCCTTCTAATGTTTGAAGTCTATAAAGGCGGTGTCCACTTGACTGCCTGTAGGGTAGTGCTCGTTGAAATTTAATTAAGTACTTAAAGGTTTATGAAGCAACTTTTTTTTATGCCGACGTCGACGGAAGCGCGTCGGTTATTTCATTAAAATTTTAATTCACAATTTAAACACGCTTACTTTATTAAAATTTGCAACGCTTCTTTCAGGCTACCCATTAATACTTGAGCAATATTTTTCACCGTTTTATAAAAGTTAACATTGTAACTTCCCATCAAATTTTGAAGCGTCTCAAGTGGTTTTATATTTATGTATTTTTAAAAGACCTATTTTTACCAGGTAGTAAATAAGAAAAAACCGGTCAAGAACGTGTCGAAATTTCTTAACAGACATCATTTTATTTTACCTGTAATCTTTATTATGAACTTCTATATGTAGAGTTATTTCAGATTATATTAAGTAAGTAAGTAAACGCCTTATTGTACAGAAAATACAGAAATAAATACAAGTTACAAACAGTGAGATACAGTACAAAGGCGTACTTATCCCTATAAGGGATCTCTACCAGTCAACCTTTGAGCGGTAGATAGGAGTAGTTAATTAAGGAACCTACAAAAAGTGCGTTTATAATCACAAATAGTGAAGGCGAATAAATAATAATGCAATACATAAACTCATACAAAATTTATGCCAACCATATTATAAAATACTACTACATAATATATTATAATATATTTTAGACAAACTTCGGTTTTTTTATAAATCAATAGTTGAAAACTATGAGACCTAAAAAGGTTTTAAAAATGCAAACGACGCTCTTTCATTTCAACACCCAATACACAATTACACAATGACCTTATTAGAATAACTTTGATTTTTTAAGACCTCCCTTCAGTAGCTATTGCAAAACTTATTACAGTAAAAGGTACATACATGCCTTTTTCAGCAACGCAACACGATTTAAGTTAGCACCCAATCATTAAAAAAAAAAGCATACTAGTGGCAGCACTCGGAAACATCAATGAATATTAACATCGATGATGACATGATGACAAATAAACTACTATTACTATTCGATTGTTCACATATTAATTTTTCAAACCTAACGTGGCTTTTCATAACAATAATGAAAAGAACATCATTCACTTCACTTTTGTCTATGTGTGAAATAAAGAATTTTGCCAAATATATCATTTCGGCATATTATTGCACACGTAATTTAATGTTTGTGTGGACAGAAAACCAACTTTGCCGTTACTAGATAAGTCCATAGATTTCAAGGTATGTCATATTTCGTAGTAGTAGTTCTTTCTTTCTTCTCGAGATAGAAACACCGTTTGAACAGTTTAATTTTCCATAGGTATTTTCAGTCTCAAAAATAACCGAACTCTTGTAGTGCTTTGTCGCAATACCCAACAACATTGTAACCAACAAATTAGGAAAAGTGAAAAGGCTTTAAGTGCTCATCCACTTTTTAACCGACTTCAAAAAAGGAGAAGGTCTCAGTTCGTCGGAATATCTTTCCTCTTGCTACAAAATAAATCTTGCAAAATTTGAATCCTCAAACTCAACCAAAAGCTTTAAACAAAATCTAATTTACCTTTGATATAAAAAAAGACACATGTGATGTAATGTCAATTTTCCCGCGAGTGTATAGAGGGCTTTCTTTTACTTAGAGTCGTTTGGGCGCCGCTTTATGACCTAAGTCGGGCAAAAGTTTGATTATCTACGTGGACATCCTTACATTCCCGAAATCTCCTTGACGCGTGCTAAAGTGCCTCTATCCAGCGTTCACTGCCAGATTAAGGTCTTCGATATATCCATCGTAATGGACGTTTTGAAAGATGCTGACGTGCACTGGATCAGTGGTGTTCAAAGTTTGAGTGGTGAGCTCCGGGGTCGCGGAGTGTCACAGCGGGGGTCGTGAATGGGCCAGGTGGGATAAATAGTTCTGTCATGTAAATAAACATTATGTCTTAGCTGTCGTTTAGGCACTACTAGGCGAGCAACGAGAAGCAAGTGTTTTTTGGTAGGTATGAAAATTCTGTCGTTCTTGTCGCTGAGCGATAAAATATACCAAAAATACTCGTTTCTCGCTGCTCGCCGGCGGTGGGACTAGTGCTTTTGAATAGCATTTTTCTAATCACTGCACATGATATCAGATAAGGACTAGCTTGCATTTATTAAATACATAGTTAGGATAAGGAGTAGAATCAACCAAAATGACGATAACACGCAGCCCAATTTAGTTTTTCATTACTAAATTAAAGCGTCTAACATTTTGTCGAAAGGTATTTCAGGGGAGGCAACAATTTTTCATTCACTTAAGAGGTCGCGACCGCAAAATATTGTGTACTGTAGAACTTAACTGCTGTGTTAGATAATTTTAGAACAATACGTCAATATTAACATACTTAAGTACATCTAACTGGTATTAAACTCGAACCCCGAAGGGTTTTTATCAGGGGCACAAAATTATGTAGCCACTTTTAGGGGTCGTGGGTTTTAAAGTTTGAGACGCACTGCTTTACAGTTACGCTATTGAGGCTCGTCACTTCAGCGGGGATTTAGAGTACGCATGCCACGTTCCCGATCTCTAAGGAATTTGCCATGTCAAGATACGTCTAATATACTTTGGCTGCCTCAGCATCCCGACTTTTAACGTTGCATTGAATTCGAATGAATTTTCAATGAACTTTCGCTTCGCTGTACGCGAGAATACAGAGAATACAGAGAATACAGAGAATTTTATTAAAGGAAACGTTTCTGACACTGTTCTTATTTTACGAGTACCTACCTCGTTTTATTGTCTTGGATGAATATTTGGAGACTATTTTTACACTATTGGACTATGCGTACCATAATATTACCAAGGACCATAAAACCAAGAGGACTGCCAGTGTCTATACGATGTCGCGTTCATTTGCCTGCAATAAGCCTGCTGTAGCTAGTTTTACTATGGAGGGGTCTCTGTACCATTTATTTGGTATGACATTTAGACCTCTGGCTAACACAATAGCGCCATCTAAATTAGTTTTTTCTTTCAGTTCATAGATGGCGCTAATAGTGTTAGCCAGAGGTTTAAGTGTCATACAAAATTAATGGTACAGATACCTCTCTATAGTGAAACTAACCACAGCAGGGTCATTATTTTATAGGAACGCGACATTGTATAGCTGTTGGCACCCCTTTTGGTTTTATAGGAACGCGACATTGTATAGCTGTTGGCACCCCTTTTGGTTTTATAGGAACGCGACATTGTATAGCTGTTGGCACCCCTTTTGGTTTTATAGGAACGCGACATTGTATAGCTGTTGGCACCCCTTTTGGTTTTATAGGAACGCGACATTGTATAGCTGTTGGCACCCCTTTTGGTTTTATCGTCCTTGATACTACACAAGAAAACGCGAAGGCCGGCTAACGAACTTGACATAGACAAGTAACTGAATATTTTGGTAGGTTTATAATTTTTGAATGTTTGAGTGCCTATACCAAAGCTGTGATAGCCTAGTGGTTAGAGACCCTGACTATGAAGCTTGAGGTCCCGGGTTCGATCCCCGGTCGGGGCAGATGTTTGTATAATGAATATGAATGTTTGTTCTCTGGTCTTGGATGTTTAATATTTATTTAAGTATGTATTTATCTATGTAAGTATGTTTATCCGTTGTCTAGTACCCATAGTACAGGCTTTGCCTAGTTTGGGACTAGGTCAATTGGTGTCAATTGTCCCGTGATATTTAAATATTTATTTATTTATCCAACAGTA
This sequence comes from Clepsis dumicolana, assembly GCA_963691665.1. NCBI lineage: Eukaryota > Metazoa > Arthropoda > Insecta > Lepidoptera > Tortricidae > Clepsis > Clepsis dumicolana. The sequence continues at coordinate 11,701,545 of OY829520.1, read as the reverse complement.
AGAAGTGGAAAGATACAGGTAAATAATAGGTACCTATATCGAATTCCGATTCAGCGACAATTTGAAATTTCAACCGACATTAGAGGAATCAATACCCGTATTTAGCAGTTAAGCGGAAATTACATCGTGCTGTCGATTTTCAAATGTGGAATTTTGCACACGTTTAGCAAATGAAACGCGATTGCCGTGCACATTTCAAACTGTTAGGTATTTCGGTTTTAAAGAGGATCAAAACGCATGAACAGTGCTTCTAATTTGTTTGGTGTTAGTAATTAATTTTGATTCAATTAGTCTGGAACTTATTCACTAACTTAAGTCAAACGTCATAACACTTCAGTCAAAGAAGTTGAAATAATATAATAATCAGGTCCTTAATAAATAAATATCATGGGAAAACTTACACTAAATGACCTAGTCCCAAACTAGGCAAAGCCTGTACTATGGGTACTGGACAACGGATAAACATACTTTTAAAGATAAATACATACTTATCTATACATTATTAAACATCCAAGATCGGAGAACAAACATTTTCATTCATCATACAAACATCTGCCCAATCTAACCCGGGACCTCAAGCTTCATAGTCAGGGTATCTAAGCACTAGGCTATTCGGTCTTGAAATATTTGGAATCTTTTCTCTAGTACCCATAGTACCCATGGTATTTTTGTTGTCTAGTACCCATAGTACAGGATTTGCCTAGTTTGGGACTAGGTCAATTGGTGTCAATTTGTCCCATGATATTTATTTATTTTATTTATTTAATTTCGACTACACGGTACCTACCTGGGTGATTCCTTTTTAACCGACTTCAAAAAAAGGAGGGGCTTCTCAATTCTTGTAGTTAAAAACAATAATATTTTTTAATATTGTTGTTGTTGTTATAATATTGTTTTCAACTATTATTTTTAATATTTTTTTTTTATGCTACGCTGTCAGATGAGTTTTGTCCGCTAAAGAATAATGAATAAATCACGTTAAAGTGCCTAAATCTAAATCTGCCCTATTATTTCTTATTCTTTGACCTTTTAACATTATTTATAAGACTTTTATGAAATCTAGATGATTTGGACAACGTCGTGTTTTCTGGTTGCTCGTTTCATTTCACTCAGACGACACTTAACTACGTCAATAAAAGTCCTATACCCTTGTCATTTTGAAAGACCTAGCCAACCTTTTACTTGGTTTTCACAGAATCCATACAATATTCCATGGACAATGTCACGGAGGGGGCGGCTGTCACACAAATACATCTGGATTAATAGGCTGAGGTAGAGAAATAAACTATCTGAGATTATAGCTGTCAACGGCAGAATACCTAAGTGATTCTGAACGATGGATCAGGAAGAATAGCAGTTGTATTGTAAAGCGAGATCTATTTTCAGGTTCGTGTTGTAATGGACGGCTGATTAACTATTCTTAACTTGGGGAGGGGTTGAATGGGGGTTGACAATTTTCGAGTGCTAAATATTTTAGCTAGCTATGACTGTTTTAGCGTAGGTAACCAATCTTTACCAAGTAAGTTTTTAATTTTATTTCTATGGTTTTAATCCTTTTGTAAGGATATTTATTTATAGGAAGGTCATAAGTGTACTTATTAATTACCTACTTCAAAGTGAACTCTACCACTGGAGTGTTTTACTTATCATAATTAGCTTGAAATGAGAATCGACGTTCAGAAGCCTTGTTAATGTAAGTGAACTCCATTTTATTAGAAGTCTAATTATTAACAAAGCCAGTAAAGTAGCGGAAGAGGGGATTAATTGCGATTCACCGAAGTAAGGGGTATTTATCAAATAGGTAAGTATTTTTTTAATAGCATGTACGGTGTCCCACTGCTGGGGCAAAGGCCTCCCGTCTCCTTCCACTCGTCTCTGATTTTGGCGAAATCTCGCCACCCCAGCCAAAAACTGATGCCAAAAGCCAGTTCGGAATCTTTGGTGCACGAGTCCAATTCGCTTTTGGCCGGATTGGTTTGTTCAATAATAGTCCAAGACGTAAACTAAAATAAAAATAAAGCCTCCCGAATTTCTTAACTAAAAGTATTGAAGCAGCCGAACATTTTCTTGTGATATTAATTATTTCTACCAAAACTCGAAAGGGGTTAATCACTTCTCAATGATTCTACAAAATTAGACCCAACATCTTGATGCCTATCAACGAAACCCGACATCTGAGGTCAGATAAAAAACCATTAAACGTAGTTTCTCATTTCTATACTCTCTTCGTACGCCGTTAAAGTTTAAAAGTATTTATCCACTTTCGACTTTGGCTGTATTATCGGATTTTAAATAATTGAAATCCGCCAGACTGAATTACCCTTCGAAGTCTTTCCAAGTCGATTCCTGACATGTTAAGGGCATATTTTAATTCGATTACTCGAAAATGTTGTAGACCAAAACTACAGTAAGTTCTCTTATCTTTTCTATGAAGAGTGTGTTAGGTACTTTTACGACAAAATCTTGAGCGTGAGTGGAACTCTAACAAGCATGGGCACATCAATCTAAACACTATTTCTTTTAGGGTGAAAGTTTGTATGGGAAAATGTCATTACGTCCATAATGTAATGACATTTTCCATACAAACTTCCACCCTCTTAACTTAGTGAAGCCTAGTGAAAATATATTGCACACAAAATAAATGAACACGCGTTTCACCGTTTTTGAAAATTTCAACCATAAGGCGAAAAAAGGGGGCAGAAGGTGTACTTACGAGAAAAACTTTAAAGTTACGATCATAAGATTTAGACATGGATAGAGTACTGCCAAGGGAGTGAGCCGCAGGCGAAAGCTAATTGTCCATAAATATGTATTTTAATTTATTTTACTTTATGTAGGTCTGTACTTATACCACGCACTGTAAAGAGTCAACCCTGTACGCAGGCAGATGCTGCAGGCGAAATAACAAAAGCCGGAATGTAAAGGCAAAGTGCATTGCAAGGCCTCCCACAAAGTGAACCGATGGTCGTGAATAAAGTTCTTTGACGTAGTCTTTATTCAGCACGGACGATAACTTATTGAATAAGGCTTCACTGTGCGGAGGTCGGTATCGATGAACGAAAGCTTGCTTGCGATGCGGTACCAGAAGTACCTAATAAAAATAAATAAATAAATATCTCCTAGAACAGCTCCTGCTGGCAGTTGTATTACCTACATACAAACGACGAGGGCAGAGCCAATTACAGAAGCAAAGTCTTCGATTAAACATGGCAACCGAATCATCGTGTCCGACTAACGGAATATTAAAGCGCCAAAACTTGTTTTTAGTTGATGAATATGGACCTCCTGGAATACCTGAACGCCTCCTGGAACGTCTGATTCAATCAATCAACTGACGTTTTGTAGGCACCGAAAGTTTGTTGTTTCAATGTGGTTTCAATGTTATTCCATCTGTTATCATTTTTGATGCGTACCTACCTATTGATACGTACTTATACTGCCATATTAAAAGGAAACACAAAATAGAATAGAGCAATTAAAAGAAAATCAAGGAAATATGCACAATTCGAAAGAAGTGCACAAATCGTGACAAAACAAAGTAATGATCTCAATTGGAAAATCTTTTTGTATTTTTTATTATTTTTCCAATTATTTTTTATTTTTACGGTCTTCCCGTGAGTATCAATTATATTTTTTTTAATAAACTCACCGAAACATGAATACACAGAAAGGTGAGTGAGTTTATTAAAAAAAAATATAAAACAAAGTAAGACATTTTTTACCGAAGAACTATTTTTCGCCTTCATCCTACATCCGTCAGGTTTTTCGGTAAAATCAAAAATTTTACCTAACATAATGTAGATACAGTTAGTTGCCGATTTTTAGATAATTTCGCTTCTTTAAATGATGCATAATCTGATCATATAATTGATATTGGATTTGCTATGAATCCATCTCGCTTGTCTTTTTTGATAAAGAAAATTCTCAACGTGAGCGAACACAGCGAAGGAATTATTCGTTTTTCATTCATTCATGTCACCATTAAGAAATCCTAAACGCAAAGATACTAAGCGAACAAAGTCGGGAAGAGCCTGAAATATCGGAAGTATCAGAGGATCCCGTCTTAAACCTCCTTCAAGTCCTTGCTTAGAACTGGAAATAAATCCGGGCTACAATAAACATTCTTATTCTCGACAATAAATAAGTTTTTTATAAAATAGACGAAAATCAAACATGAAGGCTGTATACCTAAGGAAAAGAGGGTATGTAAGTAAACATGATAAGGACTCAAGACGATAAGATTTATTTTTATGGTACTTAAGACGGGAAATAGACTGAAGGTTGTTTGATTGTTTTAGTATAATGTTTCGAAATTAGTCTATTCCTAAATGACTTCGAACTTAATGCCACACACAGAGTAATGAATGGACCATTACTTCTATCTTTAATAGATTTGTTGTATAAAATCCAAGAGATAAAAATAAAATAGGAGGTGAGGATAGATTTCGGTCCATTATTTGGCACTAATTACGGCAGTAATTATACAAAACGTACTTAATGGTCTAATTAATCGTGACAGATAGCGTTAAATGCTGGTTAGCGATTTACTACAGATTTATACAATGTATTAAATTCAGCGGTACATTTGTTGTACAGCAAGTGTAAAGTATAAAACATTTTGTCTAACTTCTCCACCACCATTCTATTTCTATTTCTTAGTTAAGTTGAACATTTTATTGAGTTTGTGGATAAATAAACGCTTAAATTTTCACCAAGTGGGCAATTTTCTGTCATTTTCATTTCCAACTTGCGTTTGCGTATTAGTCGTTGATTCGATGGCTACATTGCTAAGAATATCCTTACAGTTTCTAGCATTAATATTATTCAAAAAGCCTTACAAGATGTTTTGTTATGAAAATTATTCGTTCACCGATTGGAAAATTAATTGGTGACGCAATCGATTACGCAACATGGCGCAAGCGAGAAATACTTGGTTAGGTATTGCAAAGCAAACACTACATCTCATCTTCATCATCATCTTTATCATCTTCTTTGCATTGTCATTGTATGTTGAACACTACAAGTGTTAGGAAAGTGTGATTAGGAATTGGAAAACTTTGGCTAATTGAGCCAAAAGCAGGTAACGAGTTCCACAAATTAAGATATTTAATGAATTTAGTGCCTACGCAAAAGTAAAAGTATTTTGACAGTAGATAAAGGGCATTAATTCAATGTTTGGGAATTAGAATTACACCACAATTGCGTAGGCAGGAAGTTAATTATATTAAATATGTCCAAGGCTTCAGTAAATACCCTAAAAACAGGAAATTAGGTAACAGGCAAGCATATATATATATCATGTATCATGTATAGAAGTACGCTATACTATACTGCTGCTACTATACTGAAACTGCTGTAGGTATACATTTAGTAAAATATATACTTACAGCAGTTTCAGAAGTATTGCCGTATACCTAATTAAGTTTTTTTATGATTGATTGATACGTGTGCTAACTAGAGATGCAACGGATATCCGGGCACTATCCGGTATCCAGCCTATCCGGCCACATTTTACTATCCGGCCGAATACCGGATAGCTGCGTAGTATCCGGCCGGATACCGGATAGTAATTAAGTAACTAATTATAAGGAGAAAATTTGAGTAACATAAATATCAAACCACAAAGTAATAAAAAAATTGCCTACAACGGCTACAACATGCCTCTACAACGCTAACAACATGCCTACAAGTAGAAACACGTTGCAACCTGCACCGCCCATCGCGTAAAAAAGTTGTGGCCGGATATTCGGCGGCCGGAACCCGATAACCGGCCGTTGCGACGGCCGGATATCCGGTATCCGGTATCCGGCCAATCCACTATTCGTTGCATCTCTAGTGCTAACACTTAAATCTATGGATTAAAAGAAATGAGACCATCGAAGGAGAGAATTTTATTGAAAAATAGATTCAGTACATTAGGTACACATTGTCATAATAATAGCATAAAATTATTATTATGTATTACTGTAATATGGCATGACCGAGCTTTAGATTACGGTTAAATGAACTGGAAAAACGCACTCATGCCGTTATAACATATGTTCTGAGAATCACAGCCGCCGAACTTACTATTTTTTGATGACAATGTTGTGAAAGTATTGGAGTCTTTGGTGTCTTCAAATTGTGAATTACATTTTATGACCTTTATAACTATTACTAACAGCGCTAAGATAAAGCGAGGTTGTATTTTCTTCAGAGAATAATTATGACCGGCGATTTTGAAAAATATTCAGTGTAATTACGTAAGAAACATGAATTTAAAAAACTGGCCAAGGGCGAGTCGGACTTGCGCACCAAGGCCAAGGGTTCCGTAGCCTAACGTTTTTCGGATTTTTTTCTTGACTTGTCTTGTGAGAAGCCCAATAGGTTTTGATTGACAGACTGAGAGACAGACGTTGTCCGAAGAGATCATTAAGAGTATCGTTCTTTTTCGAGATCTAAAACAAATCTGCAATGATTTCAATTATCCAGCTTACCCTGTGTTGGCGACTGGCTGGAATTATTGTCTATGGCTCAGCAGGTAGTTCCATTTTTAAACCTTGCTCCCGACAGCCAGTCTTGGTCTTTATTCTTTGTTAGTTGCGGTTGCGTTGTCAGGCCGGCACGGGTCGTATAGCTGTAGTGTTCTTATTATACTATAATGTGTTTGTTGTGTGTGTTTATAACTTGTTTTTCTGTAATCCCCTTGTATTGTTTTGTGGTTTTCAATAAAGAATATTTGTATTGTATTGTATTGTTCTAATTTTTATAGTGTAAATAAACTCATTTTGAACCGTAGCAGAAGCGTCCACTCATTCACTCGTTATTATCAATCTCTTCTCTCAACAATAAAAATAATTATAATGGATAATGGACCAACGTAGTTCAAGTCCCATTTAATTGGAAATCTGTGTTTGTTGTAATGGGAGCTTCACTTGAAGATGGTTTTACCGAGCAAAGTAATTTTAATTGCAACTCCTTTATCAGCATATTTAACTTGGTGTTACTTTGAACTCTATCACTGAGTATTAAAGTCTACTTTCAGTACTATCTAAGATATTCTGTTTTACGCGGATCGAGTGTTTTTACAAATGGTTTAATGGAAGGTTGCTGTAGATTTAATAGCCTTTTAGATTTTTTGTTAATTGCGAAGGGTCTCGCAACCCAACCATCGGGGTTTAGGTCCGTAAGGACCAAGTTACCTAACAACTTAATGACGACAATGTCAAACAAAACGTCATAATTGGAGCATGCCCCAGTAAGTTTAATGACTTTTTTATCAATGACCTAGTGGTAGTGAGCCGAATGTCTTAGTTGCACGATCAACAATTATAAGGTCTTGAGATTCCGAGTTTGATACCCGGTCGGGGCTGATAATTTGTATGATGAATACGAATGTCTTTGGGCGTTTAATATAATTATAAGTATGAATTTAAGTATGTTTATTCATTGTCTAGTAGGAACGTATAGTACAGGTTTTGCCTAGTTTGGGACTAGGTCAAATTGGTAGGTCTCAATTGTCCAATGTTTTTTTTTTATTAACATTATTCATTATGCAACCTAGTGATTCTGGTCAACCATAACGAATCTACAATAAAAATTTAAACACGCAAGGCGAATAAAAATTAGCAAAATGTTTTCAATGACTATACAATTACCTGCATACTGTTATATTTTTATTTCGGTAGTCAATTGTTTTCTTTGCTCGCTTGAATCAACAAATCTTGCAACTGAATGTATTTTTTGTGTAAGTGTTGATTTTGCATTGATTTTAATTATACCAGTTTACGTTAAAATTGTTCCAATTAACCAGCGACTCTCATAATATAAGCAAGTTAGCAAGTTTGTGAAGTTTATAAAGTGTGCTATCTAATATCAAGCTCTTAATAACTTGCAATGTCTGTGCCAAGTTTAGGTCAAATCTTGCAAATTAAATTTAACCCTCGTTCAGTGATCTGATCGACTTGAAATTTGATAACGTATTCGGTTTGTGTTCATTTTTAACAGACTTTAAAAAAGGACGAGGTTCTACGTTCCACTGTATGATTATTTTTTTGTGTCAATGGATAGGTGTAAGAAATAAATCAACAAGTATTTTGATTATTATAAAGCCGCATACTATAAGCAACTTGTTAATTTTTTTTATAAAATAGACTTTATCAGTTGAGCAATAAAACAGTCCCTATGTTGACACCTACCCCAAGGGTCCATCCCATCTACAGGGTGTATTGTACCTTTATATCTCAGCTACCTTTTTAGTGCAACAATCAGAGCCCTCGTGTAGGTTCTTTAATCTCCTTGAGTGACGCCCTCACGCCCCTCCAAACTTTATAATGCCGCGAGGTTGTCGCCAGTCATTTTTAGATGTTGCAAGTTTAGCAGAATTGAAAACTTTTCGAAGTGATCGTTTTGAATTGAAATTCGTAGTTGCAAAATTGCGATCACATGAGGTGTGATTGTCTACGTACTCCAAACTTTAGGCGCGCAAAATCTTTGCCTAGATTTAAAGCTATTATACTTACTGAAGGATTATCACTGTCCGTTATCTTGTGGATTGAGTCCTAGGCCTGGCTTTTTAAGACATGCGTTAGTTATAGTTGAGTTGAATTTAGAAATACTTTTACATGTCAAAGTGTTTATGACCTTGACATAAGATTGTGATTTAGGGATTTAATAGACAAAGTATTTAATCAAAACAAAAGAACCTCTTAGCTAGTAAGTAGGTAACTGGCGAGACAAAAACAATGATAAAATCTTTAAAGCATCTTTTATTTTTTAAATTTTCCTAAGTCGTGAGACATCAAAAACTTAAAGAACCAAGAGGCGAAGACTTTTAATGTCTTCGATGTTTTCTTAAAGAAAGTAAATGACTATGATTTTATTTCTTCCAAGAAGCGTTGTCGGGTAGGTACGACATATTTTTATTTTCTTCACGGTGGCCATGTTTGGGTTGTCGGTAAATATTTATTAAGCATTTTTTTCTGAAACTAAATATTTTAAGACTATCGTGTATATTTATAGTTTCAGAAAAAAATGCGGATGGTGGAAATGATCATTTTGCGAAACGCATCAGCTCTGCAGTGAGACGTTTGTCAGTGAAAAATTAGTGAACCGCATTAAACTACATTGCCCCTATGACCACATATGAACGTTAATAATATGACCTAGAATCACATATACGTAAAAATGACCGTAAAATAACGTCCAACGCGGTAATAGCCTGTTAAAGCCCGGACACATTACCATTATGAGATAGGATAGGACCTATCTATGAGCTAATGGGTTCGTTTAGGTAAATACTCGCGACATATCATCAGTCAGTTACAAGATAACTAGAAAATAACGAATCGCCGCCCCGCTCCCCAATAAGCGAAACTGTTATACATAAATACAGCGTATCTTTTCGTAACTGTTACAGAATCCTATCCTGGGCGTGTCCGACACACTCTTAGCCGGTTTCTGATCGAAAGCTAGTTTAGGCGAGATGGTTTTTACTAGTTTCATCAAAATAGTTTCAGCTGTTTTTGACATAAATTTCCGATTCGGTGTTTTCATATTTTTCTGTAGAGCTTTAGCAAATATTTTTGCAAAATAACGTAGAACAGTCCTTGGGTATTTTATACCAAAAAATACAGGTGATTTTGGGTAGAGGGGAGGCGGGTGTCAGTGTAAAATCTCACGGAGTATCTTCACAGCTTGAAAGTTGTTAAAGAACATCACGCACTTAACGGCTAACTTTAGAAGTAGTATCATTAGCTAAAACTTACCCATCAGAGCCATGAAGAATCCATACAGCACACACATGGTGTGCCCGAAGACCCAGCGGTGGAAGAGTGCCGAGATCAGGGTGAAGGGGTTGCCCAGGACAGACACGGAGAAGTCAGAGCACACCAGGTTGAAGAGTATGATATTGAGGGGTGTCCAGAGCTGGAACAATACCAAATACTTTAGAATGGAATAAACTTGAACGGGGATATTATTGCGTCTAATAATACACTGGTTAAAAATGTCCGTCCAGATCGCTGCCACCATCTTGCTTCCACTGTTGGTGTGGAGAGTAAGACAGCCGGTGTAATTTACGGGCACAAGAGGCATTTCATCTTAGCTCTCTATGTTGGCAACGTATCTGCAAACCCCCCTGGGTTTTCGGGTGTCTATGTACAGTGGTGATCGCTTACCATCAGGTGACCCATTTGCTCGTTTGCCTTCCTTGTTGTATAAAAAATATGTGTGTCAATCGCATATGAGAGTTCATACATAATTGATCTCTAGACAATTTTCAGCAGGGTGGGCCTTACCTATGAAAATACTATTGATCTTTTAAGTTAATAAGGTTGGCAGCGAGTGTTCATAAATAAAACTTTTAGTGTTAATGAAATATGACGTTAAAGAATTGGGGCGAATTAAACTTTTCAAAGATAATTATTTCTTTTTGATTTCAAATGTGGAAGACCGAAGAGATTAATTACACTTGAGCATCAAGTTCATGGTTTGGATAAAAAGTTTTGTGTATTCCCTGACTGTCAGACGTTTAGCCACAGATACAGTCATATCACTATTATTAAATACTCTGAAATGTAATGGTAAGCGTAATGGTGATCTGTGATTCCGCTCATGTTGCGTGTGCCCTTGAGCGACGGAGCATAGAGAGACTATGAATAATTGATCGATTTACTATGATTAATTTAAAACTTTACCTCGAATGTAAAGTGTGATTACTGATTGCTTATTAAAAGGTTTATTTAGATACAACAAAGTCCCAATTTTGTAAGATTAAATTCCATTGTTACAGAGTCAAAAGTTCTCAGTACGCAAATTGGTTTAATCTCATTATTTTCGAGAGTTTCCGAATATTTAGCTACTAATTTTAAGAGCAACACAATTAATTCCTACAGTCTCAAAAAGTAAAAATACGATGTGAAAACTGCGCCAGCAAAAATAATAATAATAATAAATAAATTTACTAACCATAAAAGTACAATTACATTTAAAAAGATGTACCAATGACTCCACACTAGGCTAGGCCTGTATCGTGGCAGCCAAAAGACCATAATAATAATTAACCAAAGTAGTGCGGTCTGTACCTTACAAAATAAAATCTAATACATTAAGATCAAGTAGACAAGCTAAAATATCATAAATTTACATTTCAACATAAATTTTCATGTTAAGCAAATAGCTGCAATTTTTTGCGTGTATGCGCGCGCTCGCGTGTGTGTGTGTGTGTGTGTGTGTGCGTGTGTGTGTGTGTGTGTGTGTGTGTGTGTGTGTGTGTGTGTGTGTGTGTGTGTGTGTGTGTGTGACTTTTAATTTGTTTGAAAGTGTATGAACCAAGTGCAACAAAAAGCTGACGGGAAAGTAGCCCTACGATTGGTGCAGCTCTTGGGATCAGAGGACCGCCATTTGACTGTCATTAGGTAGTGACCTTTATTTAGTAATACCTAGAACGTTCTCGGACTCGTCGTAGTTCCAGGTCAGCAAAAGGCTCAGAATACGTTTTCAAGCCTCGGAAAGCCGACAATGTCTAATGTCGCATATCCTAACCATTTTGTTGTAGATGTGAGGAAAAATTAATGTTTTGAACCGTTTGGCAAATTTGGTTTTGACTACGGGTTTGGGTACCTTAAAGATCCTCTTTTTTAACAAATCAGGATAATCTGACATATTTATAGCTTGCCTATGCATAAACATAGTGACTCGCAAAATATATAGTCTCCGAACACTCAAAACCTGTGCCTCCCGAAAAAGATCCACCGTAGAGAAACGACGAGGCTTCCGCAAAGACACCTTCAAAACCGCTCTCTGAGCTCTCTCCAATGTCATTAAGGTAGTCTTTGCGATGCCACCCCATGCAAGGATGCAGTAGTTCAAAACAGATTCGCAAAGTGCCTGATACACCATCCTGAGCAGCGGACCACCAGAGGCCACCCTGAGCAGTTTCATTGTGTAGATAAGTTTTTGGACCCTAGCAGCCGTTACTAAAATATGACCCTTAAAGTTAAGATTCTCATCAATAACAACACCCAAATACCTAAGTGAGCTAACTTTGTCTATACTATCGCAGGCACAACCTGGTATAGGGATGTCTCGAGGCGATACACATGTGTGTGCATGAATGCTTAAATCTTGAAATTCTGCAGGGGGCCTGGAAGCGGCCGTCTTATGAAAGCACAGAAACTGTGTTTTAGATGGATTCAGGGTCAAGAGGTTACGCTGCAGCCATTCAGAGATGCTCTGCAAGCCCTCAACCGCCGCGCTGCGCACGCCAAGCCAAGAACTACCATGGAAAATTAGGTCTGTGTCATCGGCGTAACAGATAAATTCGCAATTACGTAGAGGGAGTGACGTAATATCATTAATATAAGCGATAAAAAGCGTGGGGCCCAGAATGCTGCCCTGGGGGACGCCGAAAGTCACGGGTCTACAACCGCTTATTCGCTTTCCAATCCTAACACATTGGCTTCTGTCAGATAAATAGCTGGCGAACCAGTTCAGGGCACAGCCTCGAATTCCGAAAGCCTCCAATTTTTTGAGTAAGATAGGAGTCGATACCGTGTCGAAAGCCTTGGCCAAGTCAAGGAACACGCCGACACAGCTCCGACCCCCGTCCAAATGGGAGGCAACAATGTCCGACAATAACGAAACCGCATCCTCGGTACATCTTCCCTGACGAAAGCCAAATTGACGATCAGATATAAAACTGTTTTGCTCCAGGTATTTCATAAGACGTTTGTTTACCACTCGTTCCAAAACTTTGGAGCAAACATCCAAGAGAGAAATGGGCCGATAGTTATTGGGAACATTTTTTGGTCCACTTTTATGGATTGGATTGACCGTAGCCGTCTTTCAAACCTGCGGAAAAGTACCCGAGCTGATGCTTAGGTTAAATATAGCCGCAACGGGCTCCGATATGACACAACCAATGGCTCGAAGCAGTCCATTGCTCAGTCCATTCCGCCCAGACGCGTTTTTAGGATCGAGTGAGTTAATGATACCTTCTACCTCATTCGCATCAGTGGGTGCCAGGAAAAAGGAACTCGAGCAACGGTTAGAAATACAAACCCTCGCGGCTAAAGACTCTTGGCTATCATTTAACTTACTCAAAATAGAACTTGAAAGCTTGGAACCCACCGAAGAGAAATATGCATTGCAGGAGTCAAGAGACTCAGAAACAGAAACACCTGCATTCAACAGGTCCTCTGCCGAAGACACCCCAGCATTCTTATTAGTAATACGTCTTATAGAGCTCCAAAGTCTCTTGGGTGCGTTTCTGTTCTGAGTAAGATCTCTTTTACCGTGTTCAAACTTAAGATTTCTCAACAGGGCAATGTAGAAGTTTCTATATCGTGTGTAAACGAGTCTCTTAAAGTTGTTGTTGGGATCCTTACGCAAGTCCAGATGCAGTTTGTCCTTATGTTTAGAACACCTCAGCAAACCCGGGGACATCCATGGTTGGAGAGTGTATTTGGAACGACTAACTTTCACAGATTTGGAGTGCTTGATCACCTTGTTTGAAACTGTAGAAGAAAAAACCTCCACGGCGCAATCGAGATCAGTGCTCGCGATGACAGGCGACCAATCCATGGTTTCTAGGTCAAGCTTAAGACCCTCAAAATCAATAACGTCCTTCATACGACTGGGTTTAGCCCGTTTAGGCAATTGGAGTGAGATTCCCACCATGGTGATATCATGATCCGTTAAATCGGTGGTACACACGACGGATTCCGCTTGAAAACGATCCGAGATGAAAATGTGGTCCAAGTCCATGCTCCGCCAACGTACAAAGGTATTCCGACGAATGGGTGCCGATCGCAGCCGGACCCAAAATATCAATATTCAAATCACCGGCAAAAACGAGACAAGGGCCGGGAGTAACGGATCTAAGGGCCAGATCTAGCGAGCTGACAAATGCATCGGGATTAGGAAAACTAGGTGACCTGTATACCGCAACAACCCTAAAAGTGTTCGGGACATCCACCATAATGTAGTTAGCATCATCGACAAGCAATTCGGAGTAAATCGGCGACCATTTACGATTCACATAAGCTACCACACCACCAGACTTATTTATGAATTTTTTGGAGTGGAAGGATGTATAACCCTCCAGTTGGTGAATTGTAGAATATTCATTTAACCAACACTCACTAAAAATGATCACGTCAAAGTCGATATCCAGCCTTTTCCAGGTAACAAGAAAATTGTCAAAGTTCTTCTGGAGACTTCTGATGTTAATGCTTAATATTCTAAGAGTATACTTTGAAATAATTTGAGAGCAACCTTCCGGGACCGACAGCGTATGGCATTTTATTTTATACGAAATATCTATATCCCGCAATAAATCTAGGGTACCCATGGGAAAATATTTTGAAGACAGTTGACCAAACGCATAACGCGTGATTTAGCTGCCATACCTTTATAATGAATGCTGAAAATATATAGAGGTACTTTTACCTCTAGATAATAATAATATTAGTATGAACCTTTGTTCATACTAATATTATTATTATCTTTATCAATACAATAACCAGAGTATCGGAAGTGTGAGTGTTTAGGAGCGTGAATGTGAGTGTGTATGTTATACGTGTGGAATTTGCAGCATAATAACGAGAGAGCTGATACCAATTGATTTAAAATTAAACTACCGATTTTACAATAACTTTTTAAGTAAAGGACAATAAAAAACAGCCAGCATAGCTCCATCATACGGAGGACAGTTCGAGTGGACCTATTCCTCGGGTGAGGTAACTGGGACGGATGAGTTGTCCAGGTCCGGGCCAACGCTGGCTGCGTTGGCTTCCTCCGCCTCCAGCGCCCTGATGTCGTCCTCGGATCGAATATGTATAGCCGGACTTTTTTCCTTTGCGTCACGTTTTCTAACAAATATTGCCCCGTTGTGGACCCAACAATGTTTGTATTTATAGTCACTCTTGAAGCTTCTGGCGTTACGAAATAATCGACGGTTTTCCTTGGTGAGCCTTTCATTGACGAACACCGCTCTCTCAGGTCCATGTCCGATAATATCCTTGCTGTTGAGTGAACGACGAGCCTTAGCTTCGCGCAGGAAGTCGTCCCGCTTGGCCTTCCGGGTGAAAGATACGACCAGAGGGCGCTGCAGGCGATTGTCTGGAACGTTGTTGTCGTCCTTAGGTTTTGAACCAGCTCGAGATAGGAAGTCCAGATCAGCGTCTTGCAGCTCGATCCCCAACTTGAGTCCAGTCACCATGGCAAGGTGGTAGGAGTTTTCACCAGAGATCTCTTCTACTCCCGAGATTTCAATCTTGTTTCTTAAGCTCGCCTGAATTTGATCGTTTAATTTACGCTGCAGGTCAGCAATCGTGGCCTTCAGTTGGACATTTTCACTTGCCACCAACTCCACAAACTTAATTCTTACATCCAAATTCGAAAGCTTTGCACTAATTGCGTCAAGGCGAGCCACAAGCGAGTCCCACGTATCTGAGGTGTTTTGTCTCAGAAGAGTGATCTCCGACGATAAGGACTGAAAAGCGTCAGCCGGGGTCGCGGAGGAGTAATCAATCAAACCTGATCGTTGTTGGGTTTTTTTGCGTTGGGTTGTATTTTCCGATGTTAAACGGATGGGTGTTAGGGAATTATCTCCACCTTTTCTTGTCCTAGCGGTACAATTAGGGCAAATCCACTTACTAATTTCATCCTTATTAAGGTTTTCAGCATTAGTGCACACTGCATGGAAAGTTTGTCTACACGTTCCAAATGTACAGGAGATCGAAACTTCATCCTCTTCAATAAATTGTAGACAACCGGCGCAATTCATCTTGCCGCTACCAAGTACACGACGTTGAAACGATAAGCTACGCACCGAGCGTACAAATTACGACAGTTTAGCGATAGCGGCCGCCGCAGCGAGATACCGTGGTACAGGAGCTATTCACTTGCGCTGCGCCGGCGCAGGTATTTAGGAGATAAACAGTGCCCTGAGCACGACTTGGCGAATCCTGCGTCACGTAAAATCGAATAGTAAACTATAACGAGTTTGTATGACGTTTGGAACAGCGCCCGCCCGTGAGCGTATTTGGAACTAAAATTTAGTATGAGATTTCTCGATCTCGATACGATAACCGTAACGTAACGCAGGATTCGAAAAGTCGTGCTTAGGTCACAGCTGACCGCCACAACACAAAAAATTACGACGCCGGGGTTTTACTTAAGTTGACTTAATGCACCAAAAGTAATGATTTTTTAAGCACATATACACTTGTTTTAGGTTTTAGGCACTGCTCACTTCACACTAATTACACTTTTGTGTATAGAAAGTCACAAATAATATTTTAATTTTAATATTAGAACAGAGAGGAGCAGAATTACTGTTTCTGGTTTGGTGTTGACCGCGCGAATGTGAAAGAGTGTATCTTCATGGCACTTAAGTCCTTTTGTTGAGCAAACGTTGTTTTGGAACAGTTTTTAAATCCCGATTGAGGAGTCTTATAAGTTTCACATGTGTATCCCTGTGTCTGTCTGTATCATCCATATCATCATAGTTTCTGAACGAATGCACTGTTTAGACTCGGTTTTGAAAAATAAAAAGCCATTTTTTTCGAAATGGTTCTTAGAACCTAGCTAATCATAAATATAAATTTATTCAGCCGTTCTTGAGATATGTCATTATTATATTAAAATGTCGGGAGTTTTCAACTTTTCTTTTGGTGACTAAAAATATTGTTCAAATCCTCATGTCACAATGTCACAAGTCATGTTTGTATGTTATTCTACGTATGTAGGTAACTTGGTTTAAATAAAATATCGCCTGTGTGTAGGTAGGTATGATTGAATTTTGCAATCAAAGTACCATTGTAAGTATAATTAACTCAATGACTTTATTATTTCACAGAAGGTTCCCTTCATTGAAACTTGCTACGAAATGCCTAACGAAGAGACTTGTCACAAACAGTTGCAAATTTAGGCCAAGGTCAGTTTAAAAAATCAATTTTAAGGCTCCTATTAACACAATTATATTTTTAATAAACGAATTTTTCCTACGTATTCAAATCTCAGCTCGTTTTTATCACTTTTTGCAGTGACTGATTACTTTCGAAGGGGTGCGTTGTGTTCGGTTTACGAAGCAATCGCATAGGTGGCGCTAGTCACTGCAAAAAGTGATAAAAACGAGCTGAGATTTGAATACGTAGGAAAAATTCGAGCCTTACCTAAATACCAATTCTGGTGTAAGGGTGGGCACGCGACCCGGAGTGTCGAGGTTCCGGGTTCGATTCCCGGGGTTGGTATTTTTCTGGTTTTTTCTGTGTATTCATGTTTCGGTGAGTTTATTAAAAATATAATTGATACTCACGGGAAGACCGTAAAAATAAAAATAATTGGAAAAATAATAAAAAATACAAAAAGATTATCCAATTGAGATCATGAATTGATTGCTTTAGTGCGCCATCTCGTTGAGCCCGGGTAAACTGATTAGTTTCGAAGGGGTGCGTTGTGTTCGGTTTACGAAGCAATCGCATAGGTGGCGCTAGTCACTGCAAAAAGTGATAAAAACGAGCTGAGATTTGAATACGTAGGAAAAATTCGAGCCTTACCTAAATACCAATTCTGGTGTAAGGGTGGGCACGCGACCCGGAGTGTCGAGGTTCCGGGTTCGATTCCCGGGGTTGGTATTTTTCTGGTTTTTTCTGTGTATTCATGTTTCGGTGAGTTTATTAAAAATATAATTGATACTCACGGGAAGACCGTAAAAATAAAAATAATTGGAAAAATAATAAAAAATACAAAAAGATTTTCCAATTGAGATCCTATTAACACAATTCGCATGTTTTTTTTTTAAACTAATATCTCTAATACATACTTTGTATAAGGTTCTGACGGAATGAAAAATTACGCAGACGTTCACCTATACCACTTCTTTCAAACACAGTACAGTCAGCAGCAAAAGTAAGTAGCTAAGCAACCGAAGCACGGCTCTATTGTTTATAGACTTAGAGCTTATGCAGATCATTGTGACCGCTTCGGTTGCTTGGCCACTTCTGCTGCTGACCGTATCACCTCCAGTACTATGTTTACCTATCGTTCGAGACGAGATGAGAAAAACCGTTTTTCCACGTTTCGCCGGCAATTATGAAGTTACAGAGAGATTTCCCTCGTGCGGAAAATTGCCTCAACTTTGTTCTGAAATATGTCTCTTTTCAATACTTTATTTATAGCATGAACCAATCAAACTTCTTGGTCTCACTTGTTGGTAAAGCTAACGTTATTTATTTACAAACTCAGGTAAAAGAGTAGTCTGAGAAACTGTTCTTACTGGTTCTCTTTTTTGTCGGTCTGTCTGCAAATTCCAAGTAAATGAAAACTTATATTACGGTATTCCACAAAAACCTAGAATCGTGAGATTTGGCATGAAGCAAGGTCTTGTGTTATGAGACCTTGCTTCATGCCAAACCCTCGGTGCGCGATTATGACTCTTACTTGGACGGTTTTTTTTTCAGAAAACAGGTTGTCGAGATAACAAATGCTCGGTTAAAATGGAACAAAGTATAAATAAATAAATAGAGTAATAATAAGTTAAGTATCCCTGTTGTGAGATCCTGTAATTGGCTTCAATGTTACTTTAGAAATAACTCTGTAATTTGTAGCTGTTGGTTCTCAGAAAATAAATGAATAAATTCGTGTCATTTCTAATCATCTCGAAAACCTAATCCGTGTGTTAGGTCCTTATACGTAGGGACCCATACAAAACACAGCTTTGAGGCTGACGCGGCGCTAACTGAGTTAAAATCTAATTTAGAAATTAATTAACAAAATACTATGGTTTCGTGTAATTACCAACAGACGTTTGTTATTAACCATGAGTTATGTTAGTCTAAAAGTCACAGATTTGCAGCTTTGGACTCAGTTAAACTACTTACCTACCTTATTTTTGCTAAAGTTTTAATTGAACATGTTAGAAAAATAAAATGTCTTCTTTAATCATTAATTTGACTATGAGAAAGGACATTTACTTAACTGGCTTGTATTGGAAATGCAGTGCGCTGTCTTTACTTTTGTAATAGGCAGTGCATACAATTCACTAGTAAACCTCTAACAGGAGTTGCTACAGAACTGTATCGGAATTTAGAAGGAAAGAGTTCATCGATTTGTAAGCGAAAGGTGCGTGTTAAATTTTGCGTAGGTATTTTTATGTCACGAGTGTGGTTTAGTGAGGAAATATCCCGATTAACAGCCCCAACTTTTTTAGTAGTGTTTGAACAGTTACTTGATAAACAATAAGGTATGTATTTTGTTTATAAAACCTGGGCCGTGTTTTATGAATCTACAAGGTACAATTTACAAGCGGAAGTCTCGTTCTATTACCTTTTGTTAGAAAGAGACTTCCGCTTGTAAATTGTAACTTGTATCTATACGAAACATTCCGTTTCATGTGGCCTGAATGAATAATGGAAACCTTTCATCGTATCAGGCCATACATTTTGTATGAATCACGAGGTTGAGTGGGCTTAAATAATTGACTGGCACTTAAGTTGCTGACTTTAAAGGCGTAGAACTGCTTGTACGTTAGATGTTACGATGTTACTTTGGTGTAAGAGCAATGCACGTGACATGTCCTTATTTTTTCAATAATATTATGTTCACTGTACTAATATATGGTGTTTAATGAAGATTTTTTGTATTGTACTATTTTCCAACAGCTCGCCGCAACATGGCATTGACATGAAGAAGGATCTCGAACAGATCCGAAACTGTCGGAATATTTTCCGATTTCATTAAAACATGAGTTATTCGGTATCTTACATGGGTTACAATTGATAGTATGTACTACTTTAAAGTCAAATAAAATCTACTAATAAAGAACTTCATTACCTGCCGATCCTTATACATGAGCAGAATCACCATCAAGTTCAGAAAGAACCCGAAAAATCCAATCAGGAAGAGCATGAAGGCTGAGACCACGTACCCCCACCTCGGCATGAGGAGGGGAAACCCATCCTCGTAGGGTCTGACCATGGTGTCATTCCAGTTCACCGGGAACGACGTCATTGTGATCAGAACCGTACCATCAGAATAGTCGAACCCACTGCACTTCACTACACGTTAAATTACCATATTCACTGCACGTATCTGGAATGAAAGAGATTGTGTTAAGTAAATTAGAATCAGTCTTTTTACTGAGGAGTGTAAGGGCGAATTTTAAATTGAGTTTCTACCTATAATTTGTGTGCTATTTCATTCAGGTCTCATAGCTCACAGACTTGGTAAGCTGTAATTTGACATGCATTATATATAATCACGTTGACCTTTTCTTGTGTACCTCTCTCCCCACCTACACGTAAAGTGAGGGGTGATCTTTTTTCATATCTTTATATCCCTTTTCATATTTCATGTATCGTTTGGATAAGTCTTTGAAAACCATTTTTCGATATACTTAGAGTGCTCATTGTTGTTGGAGTCGACTGTCCCACACACTACCATCGAAATGATAATATATCATAAATCATCATCATCATCATTATCATCAGCCTATTTACGTCCCACTGCTGGGCACAGGCCTCCTCTCAGAATGAGAGGGCTTGGGCTACATAGTTCCCACGCGGGCCCAGTGCGGATTGGGAACTTCACACACACCATTGAATTGCTTCGCAGGAGTGTGCAGGTTTCCTCACGATGTTTTTCCTTCACCGAAAAGCTCGTGATAAATTACAAACGTAATCATTACCATTCTTCTTTCATTACCATCATTTTACTATCCTGGAACTTGGACTGATCTGGATTTTTCACCAAATGAAAGGAGTGCCCTCTAGTGAATACGCAGCCGAAGCCCCTACGGTCACCTACCTAAGGCTCTACCCCCACACCTCTACACTTACCCCGGTTCTCAGTAGCTTGTCACTTTTGTACCTTGTCGCAATAACAAATTTGTCAATCATTTGTGATGTTTTGTATCTAGCTGTAGAGTGAAAAGGTACGAAATTTATTACTTCCAAAGTAGCTTATTAACTACATATGATACAAGAACTAAAAAGCAACGGCGGCTTTATCACTACTACAGAGCGATACACCTATAAAAAAAACCTTCATTTCAGACCAAATTCAATACATCTCAATTCGATTTAAATTTTTGTTAGTTAAATTCTCGGAATACTTTATAATAATGCTGTCGGCATTGCTGTACTGTAAAACGTAGTGATTATTCTCTTTGGGTTGTTACGCCTATGTACTGTGGATTGTAATTTTAATATTGACTGAGGCTGCCAAATTATGATTGACACTTTGGCTTCAATACCTCGCCCCCATTCATGAATAATGCAATGCTTGACCCCGGAGGAATTCATTCAGAACAAATTGTAAAGTTTCGGTTGATTTTACACTCAAGAGCAAAAAAAAACGGGTCACTTTGTATGGAATTGTTCATACAAAGTGACCAGTTTTTATTGCTCTTGAGTATATTTCGAACGATTTGAGGCTAAGCCTAATTAAATCTTGCCCTAAGTAAAATATTTTCATGCTGCGCTGTACTCATATAAAACATAATACATACCAATTGGCAATGAATTTGATAAACAAGAAAAGTCATGCTTAAACATAATGACCATCGTATAAAATCGGTTTGATAGTATTTTGTTATTTAACAAACGTTTTTAAGTTTCTTTGCATTTCCGTCACAATAGATAACATGAAACTATCAAAATTTAAATACTATAAGAAACTTTCTTCATGGCAGAGTATGCGCGTTAACTTGTTTCTTGGCATTTGTTAGTAAAATAAGCAAAGCTCGTTAAAATTACGTCATTCAAATAATTCAAATTTATACAGAAGCAACGAAACTCCAGTGATTGAATATTCTTGGATATTTTATTGATATAAACGTTGGTAGTTTAAATAATTCTAGCTTTGGACGAATAACTAATTTGATTTGTATTGTAACAACGTCACGAAGTCGGAAATTGGATATTGAATCATAATTTACTATTGTGAACTAAAAAACAATTACTTTGCTCACCCGCGACCACTAATGACAAATAGTTATATCTGTGCGGCGAAATGGCTATTAATTAAATAAATATCATGGGACAATTGACACCAATTGACCTAGTCCCAAACTAGGCAAAGCCTGTACTATGGGTTACTAGATAACGGAGAAACATACTTGTACATATGAAACATCAGAGACCCAAAATCAAACATTAATTAATTAGGTATAGATTGATCAATTTTGCAGCAGAAGCCGTAGTAGTGTAGTGGTTTGACCTATGGTTTCTCAAGCGGATATAGCGTCGAATCGAATCTCAGACGTTTTCCAGAATTCATGTCCGAAATTATATTTCTAATTTTAAATGAGCTTTCAATGACGTGTGAAATTTTCAGTCCCCACAAGGCTCGTTTTCCAAGTCCTGTTATTTTAAGAGGAAGTCTGTGCCCAGCATAAGGAGGGAAATCATCATCGTCATCATGTCAGCCGAAAGACGTCTACTGCTGGACATAGGCCTCCCCTAGGCTCTCCACTAAGACCTGTCTTGTGATTTCCGCATTCAACGTGATACAGCACGCATTATACCAAGGATGCAAATAGTCTGGATCATTATAATTTTATTATCAGCATTTGACTGTTGAAGGTACAGCCGAGGAAATTAATTCCTGACCCACCATGGAACCTTTTAACAGTAAACGTCATAGAGACATCGCATTGCTTGACAAGGAAAATCGTTATGACGTTTACTACAAAAATGTTCTATGGTGGGTCAGGAATTAATTTCCTCGACTGTACATGTTTTAAGTTAGACATTACATTCTTTGGTAACGAATGTAATGTTAGGTACATGAAACCAGAATTAAACTATAGAGAAATGCTACCTCCCTGAAAGTGCGTCATAACTTTTCTCTGGGGCCGACAAAGTCTGTCCATCTGTTACACTATAATAGTGTATAGTTGAATGATTACTCAAGACAATCTGGATTAATCGTTTGTTACCGTGTTACATGCTTGCTATAATGTGGTGCAGTGACCACAGACCGCAAGGCTGTACTCTCGAAGGCTGTGCCTACGCCTGTGAGCGAAGGCAAGGTTGTGGCATCTACACGCAAAAATACTTACTATAAATTAATAAGTGAGTTTAGCTGGAATATGTCTTATATTTTTTCTTGATTATTTAATTTTTTCTGTTATCCCGTTAATTATCATCATCATCATCACCAGCCTATTTTACGTCCCACGGCTGGGCACAGGCCTCCTCTCAGAGTGAGAGGGCTTGGGCTATAGTTCCCACGCGGACCCAGTGCGGGTTGGAAACTTCACACACATCATTGAATTGCTTCGCAGGTGTGTGCAGGTTTCCTCACGATGTTACAAATTTAATGTAATTCCGCACATAAATTCCGAAATTTGAACGCACGACACTACTTGAGAGGCCATAGTTCAAACCACTAGGCTATCACGGCTTATCCCGTTAATATCAATTATAAAATTTTTAAATACTCACTGAGCCATGAATATGAATAAAAAACAGAAAAATATGGTTAACCCCGGGAATCGAACCTGGATAATTGACATTCCGTGTCATGTGCCATCTGCTTTATCTAGTCACTGCATAATGTGATAGATGAGCTGACATTTGAAATAGTATATGGAAAAATTCGATATCATTGAAAGAGTAGCGCTGATAATTACTTGCTTGTATTTAGACAGTTTATTTTTCAGTAAGATTACAGTCATGTAACATTTTAATTTGAATACAGTTTTTTTCCTTGAGTGGTGTCACACCCTCGTCACTGCCCGCTCAATATACTGTTATCCCCTTTCTTGTATTATATCAGTATCACTATGTTTCCTGTGATTCTTTTATTGCCTTTGGGCAATTTTTTATACAAATAGGTAAAGAATTTCCTTCATTAGGAAGAGATTCAAAGAAAATATAGCACTGCAACAGTTCTCAACAGTTATAGAGTTTTGCACAAAATTCACTCAGTCTGTTGAAATTGATGTTTAATTACCCGGTTTTCTACCCGTTTATGTAACTTTGCCATAAAATTTTAACAAATAAAAAAGTCTCAAGTTGCTCTGTGTAGATAATGTTGGGAAAGATGAAAAGGATTTACAGACATAGGTTATTCCCCTAAAAAAACCTTAAAGTTGTACCTAAGGGTTGATATCGCACCTCATAATCACGATAGTCGTCAGTCATTTCAAGTAAGGCAAATTTTAACTAATATAATCTTCTGGTGACTAAAATTGTAATATGTCAGTGTTCATTTAGCAGCTAACGCTACCAATAAAATATTAGCAGCAACCAATTTACCAACAGCCACGCCATTGCCAAGTTAAATAAGCTCGCTATTGTGGCATTAACCTTTTGAATAAGGCAGAGCGTTTTCCGAAGAACGTTAGGTACTTGTTTCTCTGGATAGCGTAAGTGCTCGCCGCGCCGTCGGTGTTTACGCGTTAGGTATCCATTAATTACCCAACACCCTGTATAAGGGCTCGCATTAACTCACAGACGAAAAAAAGAGCTAAAGAAAAATACAAACAGTTACGATAGCTTACGAGTATTTGGATATTTTGGTGGCCATAACTGAGCATGGGCAAAAGGAGAAAGGGAATGTTCAAAAAAACATACATATAGTGGAACGTAGAACCTCCTCCTTTTTTGAAGTCGGTTAAAAATCTAGCGAGGTCTACAGCTCACAGAGCTAGTCTAGGAGTTCACGCAACTGTTACATAATGGGTTCTTTAAAATACGAATGTGTTTTTATAAAACGAGGCAAAACCGAGTTTCATGATAGGATCACGAGTGTTTTAAGGCCTAATTATGTAGAGTTGCATACATTACTTTATCTACACACATATTATGAGTACTTTAAGATGGGTTCAGAAGTCGAAGGCATATCGTACCCATACCTTGTCACGAATTTGACTGTTTTTATGGGTTCCGTACCTCAAAAGAAAAAAATCCGTCTGTCTATCAAGACCAATTTTCTCTGGAACGCGTGGAGGTAGCATGCTGAAATTAATATCAAATACTCAAGCCTGCGGTCCCTTGAAGCTGTGAAAAAATCAACCTTCTAAGTCAACGCAATCAAAAGATACAGTCATTAAAATGGCTATTTCCATACAAATTGCTGAAATCCGAAAACCTAGAAGGTACTTCCAGTTGTCCTAGAAACTTGAAATTTATTATGAAGATAGCTCTTATAGCACAACCACTCAAAAAAATCATACTGGACAAACATACTGAGCTAAAGTTTTGTAGACTGTTTTTTTTACTATAAATTATGCTGGTTTTTGAAGATGACTCAAATTTGAAACTCATAACGATCTCGAATTCGATATCGAAAAGCCATTATGACATCGAATTCTATGTCCTAATGATTTTTCAATACTGTCTGTCGAAATGTTGGTCATTTTCTACGGTTTCTGAACGCATAATAGAGGACTTACGATATGTGTGTAGATAAAGTATTTTACGGTTCAACTTTCATGAAGTTCAAGGCTCGCATACTCGTTATGGTAATTCCGTACCTTAACGCTAGTTTGAGAGACAGGGGCCTAACGACACTTGATCTTACTTTACTTGAGAATAAGGTACTATACCTACTAGTACTAGCTTTGTATGGCAGATCTCAGAATTCCGAGGAAATTCTGCAATAACCCTCCTTATCCCTTGTCTACGACATAAGGTTCCCCTCTTAGCAAAATTCAGCTATCTAGGTTCAATGGATGGTTTGGGTTGAGCGTTGATGAGTCATTAAATAAATAAATATCCTGGGACAAATTGACACCAATTGACCTAGTCCCAAACTAGGCAAAGCCTGTACTATGGGTACTAGACAACGGATAAACATACTCACATCACTCATTAACACTAGGTCCAGCACAACTCACAGTGCGACTTCTATCCCGCGCGAGAACAAATGCCCGTCCTTTTGAGTGAGAGTTTGAGAGAATGAATGATTGAGTGTGGAAGTTTCCTCGCGATGTTTTCCTTCGCCGAAAACTCATAGAAGTCAGTTATAAATGTAAACCTATACCTACAAAATAGTACCGTACTAACAAAATAGTACTGACTGACAGACAACGCACAGCCTAACCACTGGACCTAGAGACTTGAAATCTGGCAAACATATACCTTGAGTATCCTAGAGGTGCACTAAGAAGGGATTTTTCGTAATTCCCACGGGATAGGGAACTAGCTCAGTTTGAAATTTTTCACGGGGGCAAAGCCGCGGGGCATGAGCTAGTTCACATATAAATTCGATCGCGATCGAACCAGACGAACGAGACCATGGCCGTGTTTTATAAAGCTACAAGTTACAATTTACACGCGGAAGTCTCATTCTATCACCTATTGCTAGAAAGAGACTTCCGCTTGTGAATTGTAACTTATAGCAGACGGCCCATGTCAATTCATTAGGCTACCAGTGCTACCTACTATGAGATATTCCATAGAATACTCCACTTGATCCCTTTAATATCATAATATTAATGGGATCAAAGTGGAGTTGACATAATGGTACTGCGTCGCCATGTCGTCTTAGTCAATCGAGTCGTTTCAAAACTGGATTAAGTAGGAATTTTCCGTGAACCGCCCTTAACTTAAACTTGGGAAAAAACTCACGCAAAATCCATCATTATTATTTTAAAGTAATAGGTACTCGCAGCTTGTTATGATCACAGAGGTTGTCAGTAGCAGAACGACATTTAAGGCTTTTAGTAAACAAGATTGAAAATAACAATAAAAATATTTCTCAAATTTCAAACTGAAACGTAAATATACAGACAGAAATAAAAATAACTTCTCGAACTGGGATTCGAGCCAAGGACTTTCACCATACCGTGGCGTTACGCTACCAACTGCGTCATCAGAACAATAAAATAAAGTGGAAAACTAATTTCTGCTACGCACATGCGATCAATGTATGTTTTCATGATGCAAAGAGTAATCCCGGAAAATTGCATAGTTCCCTCGGAAAAAGGATAATCCCACGCAGACGAAGTCGTGAGGAACTTCCAGTAGGTAGGTACTGTTATAAGTGACTGCTCGATTTCTTAGCTCCAACTCCTCAGCAAATACCTTTTCCAATCTTATTACATTTCAAACCTATAACGTTACATCTAATAGTGGAGTCAAAGGTTCCATGAAAGAGGCAATTTCCGTACGGGGTCCGAGTAAGCTTGCAATACGAATAACCTAGGCAATCATGGTATTTCCGAAAGCATTGGTAGACTCAAAAAAATGACGTGTAAAAGAGCATTCAACTGCCTATTTGCTGAATAAAATTTAGAATTTAGAATTTTTAGAATTTGTTTTTTTTTTAAAGTGTCATTGTGCTGTTGTACGTATCACTCCACCGACACATACAATACCCCGAGCACGAGTTTTTATTAGAATCGAGTTAGTAACGTTATCGAAATGTCGAGTATCGAAATCGAGAAATTTGTATGACGTTTGGAAAAGTGCGCCCCGTTTGCGTAATGGGCTATCGCGAGTCAGATAATCATGGGAACAAATAATTTATAGAATCAGGCGTTACTTTGCTTTGATAAGGGTCTGCGGCTTTCGGTTTTAGAACAATTAGAAATAATTAGGTACAACCACATTGGTACTATTATTAACGAACAAGTAAATTTAGTTTCTTCGCCTGTGTTACGACTTGGCTCTAATTTTAATAATGTGTCGTAGTAATAATGAGAACATTACGTCTCTTTTTACCGTACTCGGTTAAAAATAACGAGGTACTTGGCGTAAATTAAAAATAGAAAGGGCAGTTTGGATTTTTTATAAAAAAGGGTAGTTTGGAATTTATATTAAAGGGTAGTTTGGAATTTATAAAATATTAGTGGGTACTTTGGTTTTGTCATTAACAAACATAGTACATGGTTGTCATGTGTCAGTAGTGGTAATCACAGAGTACCTTTTTATAACTGAGATAGAGATGTCACTTAAATGTTTCGCACACAGCGACATCTGGTGCTTTGTGACGGCAAAATATGCGATGACGTCATTGACGTCTAGTTTCCTAAATGTTAAAATAATTTACTTTGAGCAATTGCTATTACACCATGTTCTATTATATACATTAGAACATGGTGTAATAGAAATTGCCCAATTTCCCGTTTTGATGAATTTGATAATTATTCAGTGCTTTATTTTTTACACATTTTCTTTTCATCAGGCATTCCAACTCCAACTTAGACACCCGGTGAATGAGAAAAACCACAGATTAGAGAGATAATCGCGGCCATTATTCATTCGTTCCGTTCCACTTATACCTTCACTGTACGTTGTTTTTAGTAAATAAAAAAATCTAAATAAATATCAAAACCTCCTGAATTACTAAAAATCTAAGTTTTCGCCCCATTTCATTAGGGTTTACTTGCAGATATGATACTTAACTCAACCAGTGTCCATTGAATATTCTATATAATATTTTAGCGTAAGAAAAACTGATGCGTGTAATGATATTTTAGATAAGACATTACTATAATTAAAAAAGGTCGGTGTTACCAGTGCTCACAAAATAATTATTTAGCATAAACGCATTTTTAAACAAGGAAAGATAAATGAAAGCATTTATTAAGCGAAAATAAAATATTTATTCCAAAATTTAAAATTCCAATATAAACTATATTGATATTAGCACCACCTATCGACGTGTGACAACAACTTTATGTCTATAACCCAACCAAATAGAATATTACTTAGGTATATACTATACAATGTAACTTGAGTGACTACTGAAATTAGCTGGACAACGAAGTGTACATTTTGTTTTAAGTTATACCACCGTGGTGGTAATGGTGTCTTGGTGAACGGTTGTTGTAGTGTTTAGCTTTGATAATGGCCTCGTGGAGAGTGCCGAAACGCGTCACCGTGTAGTTTAGTGGTGGTGGTGGTAGTTGGGTCTGTGTGGCATGTGTTAATTCGTGTAGCAGTGGAGGCGGAGGTGTTGTACGGAAGCATACATTTGCCACACATATTAACTATTTTTCACTAGTGGTCGCGGGTGAGCAAAGCAATTGTTTTTGGTCCATAACCATGGGAACACCCAAAAACTCCGAAAGGTCATAATTTCGAAAGCACTATTTAGTCCGAATTTTCATTATTCCGAAGCCTATTTTTTTTGCTGAACGAAAACTTTGGTGTGCATGATTTTGAAAATATAGGTGGGTTTGGTTACGTACCTACTCGCATGTTTTAATTTAATTAAAAAATAATTTACAACTACGGCGGAACTAAGCATTCGGAATACTGAAAATTTGGCTTAATGATACTTCGGAATTAAGTTTTTTGTATTTATTGTACTAACTACTACTACTACCACTAGCTTGTCTCTCTCTTTGGTGGAGAATGATAGATAGACCTCACTCGTTTGTTTGTGCTATGAATTTTTAGTACCTTTTGGTACTTACGCTCACGAAGGGCGCTGTTCCAAACGTCATACAAATTTCCTTGATGGCCATAAAGTTACCACTCGATTCTGGTGAAAACTCGTGCTCGGGGTATTGTATGTGTCGGTGGAGTGATAGGTACAACAGCACAATGACACCTATAATAAAAAACAAAATTTAAAAAATCTAAATTCAAAATTTTATTCAGCAAATAGCAGTTCAATGCTCTTTTACACGTCATTTTTTTGAGT
This sequence comes from Clepsis dumicolana, assembly GCA_963691665.1. Classification (NCBI taxonomy): domain Eukaryota; kingdom Metazoa; phylum Arthropoda; class Insecta; order Lepidoptera; family Tortricidae; genus Clepsis; species Clepsis dumicolana. The sequence goes on along the minus strand of OY829520.1, from coordinate 11,671,956 downwards.
CTACCAGCGTTTTCGGAAAGACCATGATTGCCATGAAGAATGCGCCGCAAGAAACTTGGCACAAAGTCATTTTATCTAAAAAAAAGTTACATCAGCTCTTATAGATTAATTACACAAAGAAACCTCACTGTATCATTAGAAAATAAAGCGAAAAAAAACCGTATTTTAGAAACACGTGTAAAAAATAATTATTAGAACAGCAAAACCAGAACACTTTACTTTACTGGCACTTTTTAATTACATTTTACAAGGTTACATTTCTGTGACTCTACCTGTGTAGTGGGTACACGAGAAAACGGTAAGATAGCCAAAACTTCGAAGCTATTAAAACATACTATACCTTGAGCACAAAGCACTGTCCATGGTTCATGACATAAATTGTACTTTGATGCAACAACAAAACACCATAAGTGTTCCTTTTTTACCATTTTAGCACGGAATAATAAAAACCGTAATATACAAAAATAGGAACCAATTAACTATGCCTCATAAAATTTATATTACGCAAGTGGCAATAATTGCTTAGCAAAAATGAATCGCATGAATCAGAATTGGAATGAAACGGAAGACTTAGCTGAAAAGGTACATTAATTTTACTACCAACATAAAAAATATTCACAAAATGTTTTATTCATAGACATGGAAACAACTTGGAACTTCCGGATTGTTAGTCCAATCAAAAAGCGTTATTCATGTGGGTGACTAACGACAATATTTGTATGACAGTGTAACTTTGCATATTTACAAAAAATACTGAAATTTATAGTACATAATGTACTATACCATCCGAGTATCGCCACAGTATATATATAAGCTAAAGCAGTACAGAAACTACGTATAAACGTTCGAAATGACACACGCACACAGACAGAGTCTTTACAAGGCTATTAAGGGGTAATAGCGGTGCTGTCAGTCGCGGGTGCCGCGTCGAGACGAGTGGCGACTCTTTGTGTTTAAAACCTAATAGTTATTAGATAGGTGGTATAATTTAATGATGAATAATGGTAATAACATAGTGACATAACTTAGGTATTTACTTTTTACTAATTTAATTCGAATTGTAATCAGTGGAATAAAAAAAGTCAATCTAAGATTGCGGATTGGAATTGGGTTTGTAATTTTTGTTAATAAAATGATCATAAGGGTGGCGATTTCGTGTAATTTGGCAGCGGTGAGCTCGAATTTGACATTATTTTTGGATCCAAGATGGCGGATGACAGTTTGGCATTTTTGTCACTAAAATTGGTCATGGGTGTTGATTTCACGTAATTTGGCAGCGGTGAGTTCGAATTTGACATTACTTTTTGGATCCAAGATGGCGGATGACAGTTTGGCATTTTTAGTAACCAACAAAGTTTTCTTAAAATGTTGAAGATTATTTAATTACACAATTTTGTTTGTAAACTAGTCACTTCATTCGATTATTTGATCGTTATGAAACCCAAATAAACGTTTTAATAAATAATATATAAATACCTATTAATTTTATAACAATTAAGAGTGACAGCACTAATGCTCTAATGAAAACTGGCTAGATATCTCAAAAAAGGCTTAAATAGCTGAAATACAGAGCTAACTACACAAAAACTTTTTCAGTTTTACAAAAAATAAGAGGACAACCCTAACGCTCAATTGGCGCTTACGTCATTATCTCAACAAAAAGGCCTAGTTTCTGTACTGCTTTAGCTTATATACAGGGTGTTTGGTATAACGATGTAGGAACTTTAGGAGGTGATACAGGGGACTATTAGGAATAGTTTGAAGCCTATATGCCTTAGTCCGATATGTGATAGTTTTTTTTTAAATCGAGTTTTTCAGATTTTTTTACTTAGTACCAAAAGTTGACATAAAAAAATATTTTTTATACATACTGTGCAAACAATCGAATTTATTTTATTACAATTAACACCGCAATTGATTGATTAGCCAATCACAAAAATCAGCCCCCCACTAACTACACATTTTTTTTTATTATCAAGTTTGTAGGTCACCACGAGTTGTTTCCGCCAAAAAAATAAACTTTATCGGACTGCGAAAAAAAAAAACTTCACAAGATATTAATCTTCCACTTACTTTAAAAACATGCTTGATATGTTTGCTGTAATTGAAAATAAAAATTATAACTTAATTGCAACAAACAAAAAAAATATCACTGGTCAACATGTTGAACGCCGGGACCGAACAAAAAAGCTCAAGACAATTATGCAAGTTTATTCTTAAATCAAATAATTATTTTTTTACAATTTATGCTCTCTCAATAAAAAAAAGCAAATAAAGACAAATCTTGCAATTAAATGATTAATCGATAAATAAATACCATTCTCCCACTTACGCCACTAAATACAATTTTAAAATCACATTTTGTTACACACATTGAGTGTTTTCTGTCAAAATTAACCTTTTTACAGCTAATTAAATGTAAACAAAAGCTACTTAGGATATTGATGGTTAAAGCATCAAAATCCTAAGAAGTTTTTATTACGCACACACACACACACATCATTCATAATTTTGATAGACACAATGAGTGTTTTCTGTCGAAAATCATCTATCTATCATCTATCGATTAATCATTTCATTGCAAAATTTGCAAAGTTGATTTAAAATAAAGTGCGTGCAATAGCGTCCATATTTGCTTTTTTAATTAGAGAACATGAATTGTGATAAATGAATGAATGAATAAAAATGAATAAATGATTTGATCTAAGAGCAAACTTGCATAATTGTCTACTTCGTACGGGGAGCTTTTTTTGTTCGGTCCCGGCGTTCAACATGTTGACCAGTGATATTGTTTTTATTTGTTGCAATTACGTTATAATTTTTATTTTCAATTACAGTAAACATATCAAGCATGTTTTTAAAGTAATTGGAAGATTAATATCTTGGGAAGTTTTTTTTTTCACAGCCCGGTAAAGTTTATTTTTTTGGAGGAAACCACTCGTGGTGACCTACAAAATCGATAATAAAAATAATGTTTAGCCAGTGGGGGGCTGATTTTTTTGTGATTGGTTAATTAATCAATAGCGGTGTTAATTGTAAAAAAATAAATTTGATTGTTTGCACAGTTTGTATAAAAATATTTTTTTATGTCAACTTTTGGTACTAAGTAAAAAAATCTGAAAAACTCGATTTAAAAAAAAACTATCACGTATCGGATTAAGGCATATAGGCTTCAAACTATTCCTAATAGTCCCCTGTATCACCTCCTAAAGTTCCTACATCGTTATACCAAACACTCTGTATATACTGTGGTATCGCTTTCATGGCCATGTAAGATTGTCATTTCTTTTTTCACACTTTCTTGCACGTAATAGATGTGACGATAAATTCGACTCGATGTTTTACGCGTAAGCAATTTGCTTATTGCGGACTTTTACGCAGTTTTTTTACGCGCCTGGCGTCCTAATCTCGTCTTAACTCGGAAAGTTTTCCGAGTTTTGGGTAGGTGACTCGTCGGTACATGTCCTTGGTTACATTTTCGTAGATTCATAACTTTCGCATGTGGGTCGGTTGAAACTTCATGATTGCTTTTTCCATAAGTACCTAGGAATCAATTTTGTCACAGATTTAGTAACCAAAAAAAAAATTTAATAATTTGCTGTAAATTTTACGTCTTAGGTACCTGCCAGAATAACCGTCGATAGAAGATAAGTAGTATTATATTATACGCAGAAAGAGAGGACAAGAGTCAAGTCTACATAAAAGACCAACAGAACTTAGTGACATTAAATTATTTTTATTGTTCAATGCTAAATGGAATATAGTATCAATAATATTTGCTAATAATGCTTGGCATGGTGAAAACCCGATAAAATCTGAGTGAATTTAAAGTGTCGATAATAGAGTGAGTAGTTTATTGTATAAAATTGTTCATACTAACTCATACATTTAAGCAGCATATACCTCTTTTAGCTACACAAAAGCAAAATTAAAGCTACACAAAAAATCTTAAAAGGTTCCTTCTGTTACGAAAAACGTATTGAATTTTAAGTAAAAAGTGCTTTCTGGAAATCAGGGCGTTCGGGGAAGCTATTAACTGTTGCCAGCCTAATTGCTTACTCGTTGTAAAATGGTACATTTTGTTCTCAAAGAGAGATTCGGGTAGATAGTACTTGTCCAGAGCTTACTCCGAAGTCCGAATTTCGGAGTTCGTATCCGACCGCCCCTCTGGCTTTCGTGTTAACCTATTGTGGGATGACCGCAATAGAGAGACCTCTCTCCAGGCAGATGTTATGCCTGGGGATCGAAGTCCTATGGGACAGAGTTGGAAGTTGTATTTATGCAACCGATTTGAGAAACTTCGTCAGCGTGATGTAGCGCAGAACTGCGAAGAACGATCGATGACTAAATGGCGCTAGGAGTTGTTAGAATGTCGTAAGTTGGTACTCCTACTGGATGACAGATGGCGCCGGGTCGCCACACCAGCCCCTCTTTTGAGACCGGAGGTCGGTGCTGTACGAGGGCTGTTTGATAAGTACCCGTTTTCTAAATATATTAATATCGCTTGTCGCAAATAAGTATACCACCTTTTTAAGCCATTTTTCAGAGGCGGGATAATTAAAAAAAAAATGCATTCTTTTGTTTTTTTTTCTCATTTGACAACGATTCAGTGAAGGCGTGAACTTAAAATTGTTAAAATGGAGAAAGAACAGTATCGGTCTGTAATTAGACTCTTATTTTTGGAAGGAAAAACATGTGATGAAATAAAAGTAAGAATGCAAGCGGTTTACGATGAATGTGCTCCTTCTATGACAATCGTCAGATATTGGTATAACGAGTTTAAGCGGGGGAGAACAACCGTATTTGATGAGGATCGCCCAGGCCGGCCAGTTGAGGTGACTACAGACGATATGGTTAAGAAAATTGAAAATATCGTTTTAGCCGACCGCCGAATTAAACTTCGAGAAATCGTTGATACTGTAAACGTTTCAATCGACAGGGTACAACACATATTAGAAGACAAATTGGGTATGAAGAAAGTAACGGCGAGGTGGGTGCCGCGTTTACTCACGGAGGAGCAAAAACGGAACCGACTGACTACTTCGGAGCAGTGTTTGGCCGTGTTCAAACGTAACCCGAAGAAGTTTCTGCGTCGTTTCGTGACAGTGGACGAAACGTGGGTCCACCACTACACCCCGGAAATGAAAGAGCAGTCGAAGCAGTGGATTTTACCGGGTGAACCTGCTCCAAAGAAAGCAAAAACCGTCCCATCGGCTGGAAAGGTCATGGCGACCGTTTTTTGGGATTCGCAGGGTATTATACATATTGACTATTTAGAAAAGGGAAAAACAATAACAGGGCAGTACTATGCCAATTTATTGGATGAATTTGACGCCGTGTTGAAGGACAAACGACCCCATTTAAAAAAGAAAAAGTACTGTTTCATCACGACAACGCCCCGGCTCATTCGTCCAGAGTTGTGACGGTTAAATTAGCACAGTTACGCTACGAACTATTGTCTCACCCCCCCGTATTCTCCAGATTTGGCCCCATGCGATTTATTTTTGTTTCCCAACCTAAAAAAATGGCTCGGTGGCAAGCGATTTGGATCAAATGACGAAGTCATTGCCGCCACAGAGGCCTATTTTAATGACTTTCCAAAATCATACTTTTTGGATGGTTCATTGAAGCTTGAGTATAGGTGGAACAAATGTATAGAGTTAAAAGGTGACTACGTAGAAAAATAAATGTATATATACAAAAAAAAATGTTTTTTTTTTCCATAAACGGGTACTTATCAAACAGCCCTCGTACAGTGCAGTCTGTGCGTCATGTGGGCGCTTTGCAAGTGCCAGAGTTGCGTGGTTGCTCGGAGCCTCGTTGGCGAGCGTTGTTGTTTGTTTTCTGCCCGCTGCGTAGTTGTTGTTTGTTGTTGTTGCTGCTGCAGTGCGGGAGAAGAGTGTTTGCACACTATAGACACCAGGCATGGAGATATAGCAACATGCTAGTGGTGCACAGTGCGGTAAGTCTGGCTTGCTGCTGTGGGCGTCCTTGTCTCGTCAGTGTCATCATAGATTGCGTTTTTGTCCTTTAAGGCGGGGGTCACCAATGTGGTTATTGTTCGTGGGCTTTTAATAAAAGGTTACTTAATTGGATTCACACGTTTAATTCACTTCACTTGTTGATGCCGTCTAACGAGAAACGTCAAAACTAGGTGTCAAGTTCTACCGCGCAATGGCGCGGGCGAGGTACTGCTAGAGGTGCGCCGTGTCGGGAATAGAGTCCGCCACAGTTGGTGTGAGCAGGACGGTCGAATACAAATTCGAATTTTAGACTTCGGAGTAGCCTCAAATTCAAATTCAAATTCAAATTAATTTATTGCTAATTATAGGTACAGGCTCAGGTATAAGGGCAGGGTCTCAGGCTGTTTTCGCCATTTTAACTCTCGACGAAAAAAATGTTTACTTAGACTCACTCAACCCCTGACTGAGTTCATGACGGTTCATTAAATCACACCCTGTCCTATATTTAGAATAGTTGTCAAACTCCGACATTAAAAAAATAACTCCGTCCCTATAGGTCCACCCGATTGGCGTTTGAGCTACGATGCCACAGACAGACATATAGGTATAGATAGACATAGTAGAACAACCTTTCTCACGGGCCTGGCAAAAATCAATCTAATGACAATGTCATAAACGTTTTGACAGGGGAAAGCTTTTCTCAGTTTAACTATACACAATATCCATGCAGTATCAAATTTATAAAATCCCACTGTTTTGCGCCAAAACCAACAGACCAATAGACATTGTATAATTTTATTAACAAAAACATTTTTATAAAATTAGTGCGAATCGTTTGTAGAAGTCTTGTAGGTGTACAGGTGAGGTCTCTTTACATTCGAAATATACAAAAATATTATGATTTCAAAAGTGTGGGACTTAATTACATTCAAATAAATGTATTATTTAAATACCTCGACATTTCTCAGGGTCTCGACAGGTCTCGAAGGGACTGAAGAGGCGGGTACCAACATCTAGCGGGACCTGTCCGAGATTTATGTACAAGGCTAGTTGTATAACAGTAGTTTATGCAACTGCTACATAATGAGGGTCCTTAAAACACGAGTGTGATTTTATGAAACGAGGCGAAACTGAGTTTCATAATAGAATCACACGAGTGTTTTAAGGCCTAATTATGTACAGTTGCATACATTACTTTATCTACACACATATTATAAGTACTTACTCTAAAATGGGTTCAGAAGCCGAAGACAAAAATACCGAGCTGACGTTTCGTTAACTGTTTTTTTTTGTAAAAAAAACAAAAAAATGTCAAATTGTTAATTATACATGTCGGACTGAACTCGACTTATATACGTGAGTGATCCGTTTTATTTCACTATGATTGTAAATTACTTTGGTTGTCAAATTCGATACATCGAATTCGATATCGAAAAGTCATTACGACATCGAATTCGATGTCGTAATGACTATTACTTTACTGCTGGTGGTGGAGGTGCTGGGGCTGGCGCTGTCGGCGAGAAGGCCACGACGTGCTGCAATGCTGGTCATTTTCTACGCTTTCTGAACGCATTATAGAGGACTTATGATATGTGTGTAGATAAAAACCTTATTACCACGGCGACAAGGTTGATGTATACTTACACATTTTTGCAGCTTTGTGCTGATATCTTAACTGTACAAGTTGTAGCGCATAAAATAAGACGACGGACACATGTTTCTTTTTTTATACGCACAGTAACTAAACTCAGACAAATTGCTAGGAAGCTGAGTGGGCCCGTGAGTGGAGGGGAAAATAGAACGTAATCCCTCGGATTAAGGCGGGGTTTGCGTTGACGAAGGGGCAGTTAATGCTCACTTGTTCAGTGAATAAGATGACCCTTGTCTAAGATACAGGGGTCAGTTCTAGTTTGATTCGTTTTTAGGATTTCGTACCTACGAATAATAATATCTAAGGAAACGTAAATATAATTAACTACCTTTCATAAGTACGTAAACATAAATTTAAAAAACCCGTATTTGACGACGCACACCGTCCTCGCTGAGCGGGATAGTTGGGTGGTTCGACCAAGCATTGGCATTAATTATGTAGAGCTGCATATATTACTTTATCTACACACATTATAACTAGAAGATGGGTTCAGAAGCCGAAGGCATAAAATACCTGTCACGAATTTGACTATTTTTTTTCAAATTAATGACAAACATGCCGAGCCGACGTTTCGTATCGTAAGCCTATTTAAATTGTAATGATTTTTTTAAAGATGTTCCATCCAAATTTAAAAGTCAAAACTCTTTCGAATTCGATGTCGTAAAGACATTACGGTACTAAAATTTTCATAGTATAATTGGTTGTCGTAATGCTGGTCATTTCCTACGGTTTCTGGACGCATTATAGAGGACTTATGATATGTGTGTAGATAAAAGATAATCCGTAGTATTGCGTGCCGCGGAACCTTCAGAATTATACGGACTCACACTTGAGCGGTTTTCGTGCCTAAGAATGTCTTGAAATTCTTGTTTACTTTTTATTCGACAGGATCGTACCAAACGAGGGTTATATATTGAACATGAAGACACAGGCTATATTTTTTAACTGGGTTGATAAATAGAAAATAAATACAAACCTTGTATTCGTAGGTTTAGTAACTTTATTATATGAAAGTTCCTTTAAAATCGCTGCCGCAAAAGGAGGGGTGATTATGTTTAGCGTGTGTAGCTGTGTGTCTGTAGGTATATGGCACCGTAACCCAAGCGGCTGGACCGATTTTTTTTATCAAAGGCAATTTTAATCGAGATGGTTCTTAGCTATGTTTCGTCAAAAGCGGTTAAACCATTTTTAAGATACATGTCGGGGTTTTTAAATTTTTAAGTTTGTTAGGTTATCTATACATATAAAATCGTAGACCCGGCGCGTCTGTACATTGAAGATATTTGCAAAAAGAAATTGGGTCGCGTGGAATAATTAATAGAACACAAAACTGTTTTTTTTTATTTTTTTGTCTGTCTGTTTATCTGTTTGTCTGTTTGTCTGATTATCTGTTTATCTGTTCCCGTGATAAACGAACTGCTTATTACCTGACTGCCGAAGGATGGTTATGTTTTTTAACAGACTTCAAAAAGGAGGAGGTTCTATGTTCCACTGTATGAATGTTTTTTTTTATGTAGGTATGTACATCGATTATCTACTCCGTCAATTGTAGACCAATTTTGAAGATTCTTTTTTTATTAGAAAGGGTATACTCCTGAGGTGGTCCCATTGTCACCAAGTCATGATCTGATGATGGGATCCCAGGGAAATCTAGGGCAACCCTCAAATTTTACAGGCATGTACTATGTGTTTCATATATTTTCTAAGGCTATTCAAGTATTTGCGTTTGGTAGTCGTCATCTCATGATGAGCTGATGATGAAAGGTACAACTCCTTAACGGTTCGGAGTTGGAGGATAATTTTGAAAAATGTTAAATCAACATGAAACTGTGAAATAAAAATCTTTTAACAAAAAAGTAAAACCGCCTTCAAAAAAAACCTTGGAAAAAAATCGTAAAATAATCCTTTAAAGCCTAAAGTTTTATGGCTTAGCACTAAGTAGCAGAAATAAATAGTAAATGTACTTACTGTAATGTAGTATTTTTAAATGTACTGTTTTATTTCTCTGTCTGCGTCGAATGTATGTGAATAAATGTTTCTCTCTCTCTCTCTCTCTCTCACTCTCTCAAATATGAAGTCGGTACTTCATTCAAAGAATATTCCGCTCGCACCGCACCGACTTCATATTTCTGCTACTTAGTGCTAAGCCATAAAACTTTAGGCTTTAGAGGATTATTTTACGTTCTAGGGTTTTTTTTAAAGGCGGTTTTCGAGTTTATATGTATGTATGTATGTCTAATTCATTGGTACGCTTTACAGCCTAAACCGTTTGACGAATTTCAACGTATGAGGTGTCATTAGGTTCGTTTCTGTTGTGGGAGTGACGTAGGGTGTGTTGTTTCCCGGAATTACAGTCGGTTTTCTGTTTTTAATACGAAAGTTTTGTCAGGATGGGTGTGTGGATGTTTGTTACTCTTTCACGTAAAAACTACTGAACGGAATTTAATGTAGCATCACAGTAATATAGTTTATAAATAAATCAGAATAACACAGCCCACGTTTAAATCCGGGAAAATTGTACCTATAGTTCCCGCAGGATAGCGATAACCGAATTCTACGCGGACGAAGTCGCGGGCAACAGCTAGTTAAGAATATACACAGAACCTAAAAAAATAAGCAGATAGGTACACATATACACAGATGTGTGCACATCAAATTTGTAACATTCGTCTTTTTGCGATGGGGGTTAAACAGCTTTGGGCGTTTGTATACTTTTATGTACTTTTTAACCCCCGACGAGAAAGAGGGGTGTTACAAGTTTGACATGTGTATCTGTGTATCTGTGTGTCTGTGTATCTGTCTGTGGCATCGTAGCTCCCAAACCGGTGGACCGATTTCGATGAGGTTTTTTTTTTCAATCGAAAGCTAGTTTAATCGAGATGGTTCTTAGAAAAGTTTCATTAAAATCGGTAAACGCGTTCTTGAAATATTGAACTTTGAAATGACAATGTCGGGGGTTTTTCAACTTTTCTTCGTTGGTTAGGTTATGTATAACCGTGAAAAAACCTTGCGACTTCACTGTAACTTGATTTAGGGATATTGATGAACGTGATTTCGAAGTTTCTGTACTCGTATTAGCAGTACTTACGGATAACTATCCGGTGCATTCAGCATCATCATCATCACCAGCCTTTTTATGTCCCACTGCTGGGCACAGGCCTCCCCTCATAATGAGAGGGCTTGGAGCTACAGTTCCCACGTGGGCTCAGTGCATATTGGGAACTTCACACATACCATTTATTTGCTTCGCAGGAGTGTGCAGGTTTCTTCACGATGATTTCCTTCACCGAAAAGCTCATGATAAATTATAAATATAATTCCGCACATAAATTCCGAAAGGTCCGAGCCGGGGTTTGAACCCGCGGCCGTCTGTTTGAAAGGCCATAGGTCAAACCAATGGGCTATCATGGCGATGGCATACGGCATAGTTGAAATCAAATAGACCGCCGTGCCTATTTACGGAACTTCATAAACTTTTTGTTAATACTTTTTGTCGACTGTACTGTGTACTTGTATTTTCATTAAACTTACATGTCTGGGTCATTATTCGAGCGTTTAAACCGCCTCACTTCGTGGACACGTTTTTTGATGAAATTGTCTGTAGATTTTGGTGGCATTTCTGAGTTAGCTATTAGCGTTTCCGTTCTTCTACCAAATAACCGAAAACGCCATCAAAATCTTTATCCACTTCTACAAAATAGTGCCATGAAAGTGATTCGGAACAAACGCGCAAATAATGTATATCAAATTTCAAGTGGATGCCATTAACTGATGAAGAGCTCCCTCCTGCGAAAACGATCCTGGACGCGTCACCAGAATTTCTCTACGAGGTAATTGTATTCTCACTGGATTTACGTAAGTATGCCAAATTTCACACGAATCGGATAGCAAGAAGTGGTCGAAAAATTGTTTATGCGAACCAAGGATGATACTACCAAGAGAACTGCCGAAGTCTATACAATGACGTGTTCCTTGAAACGAATAAAAAGTCTCCTATAGCCACTTCCACTACCGAAGCTACACTAACGTGACAACGTATTTTAGAACTACTTTCGTGTATTTCGTCGGTCGAATTACGAACGAATTACTGACAAAACATCGAATTTAAGTTAAGTACGATGGCAATAGTATAGCAAAGTGCTTTGCTTTGCTTTGTGTATTTTTTTTCCAATTTGCTGTAGTCACTGCAAAAAGTGATAAAAACGAGCTGAGATTTGAGTACATGGAAAGAATTCGGTCAATACCTAAATGCCAATCTTGGTATAAGGGTATGGCATGCGACCTGTACCGTGTTTTATGAAGCTACAAGTTACAATTTACAAGCAAAAGTCTCATTCTATCACCTTTTGTTAGAAAGAGACTTCCGCTTGTAAATTACAACTTGTAGCTTTATAAAACACGACCCTGGAGTGTCGAGGATCCGGGTTCGATTCCCGGGGTTGGCATTTTCTGTTTTTTTTTTCTGTGTATTCATGTTTCAGTGAGTTTATTAAAATTATAACGAAAGGACGTAACTGAATTCCTATTAGGACCAGATTTATAACCAGAACGAAAAGCCCTAACGACTCGATGTTCTTACTTTGATTTTTCTAAAACTCGTTCTAGTGAAAAGCTGAAAATAAACTAACGCCCCTTCGTGATTCGTCCGAGGATTTGTGTGTAGTAAAATACTCACCACATAGATAAAATCCTCGATTAAGTAACTAACACTTCGTGAGTTACGCTACTTGACAAAGTTTCGCGGGAGCGTGTTACGCCCTCTGACTTCGGCGGTTGGCGCGAGACTGAAGCTACGGGGTGCGCACCCCTTTATATAAGGCACGGGGGCTATTCTTAACCACCTGTAGCCTGTAGCTGAGCTGTGCAGTCATGAAACTGTCGCTAATTGTTATTAAAAAGTTTGAAAACGAATGGGGGTTATCCCTAAGCTCCTAAGTTCTCACTATTTACGACTGTTAGTAGCGCTACAAATCCAGACGCGAGTTCCCGGTTATTTTATTTTGAAAATTATGTGGTTATTTTTTCATTGAACAATTTGTACTTAAATAGTACATTCGGCAGTTATTCTTATTATTAATTTGTACTTGTACAAGTACGCGGGAACTTACGAGGATAGGCTTTAATTTAAATAACTGTTGGCCCCTGTTTCACCAACTTTACAATTGTCAGTTTTCAATGACAATTCGGTGTCAACTGCTGACTTGAAAAGCTTTTGTTTTAGCGCGCTTCATATTGCCAAGGAATCCTTCGTGTGTGAGTCGGACTCGCGCTTTGCCGGTTTTGTTTGGCCTGTAAATGTAAGTAAGTAAGTAAGTAAACACTTTATTGTACAAAAAACAGGATAAAACACAAGTTACAACAATAACATTTGAGTAAAAAGGCGTACTTATCCCTTTAAGGGATCTCTGCAAGTCAACCTTTGAGTGGTTTCGAACCATTTAGTCGCTTGTCGCGCAGTGCGTCCCTTTCATAGTGACAAAATCAGTGAAGGACGCACTGAGCGACAAGCGACAAAATGGCGCGCGTGCTAGCCCCCCTGACGGTTTGACAGGACTTGTGAGGTTTAGGTGTGAACGTCTAGTCACATGTATTTAAGGTGGTTGACTTAATAGTTGCCAACTTCAACCACTTCGAAGCGACGGAGGTGACAGACGGGTGTCAATTATTGGGCACTAGGATGTCGGGCATTGGGACGTTTACCTGAGCGAGCTGAGATTTAATCTGACCTGGGCCAGGCGTTTTTCGGTTTTTTTTAAATTACGTATTTCATTCTCTGTTACATGTATATATATTTTTTGAGATAGGAATAAAATAGACATCCATACATAGCTCAAAGCAATTTCTGGATTTTTTTTTATGAATGAAAAAATTATAAAAAATAAACCAAAAAATAAGTTTTGACCCCTATCGGGTTAGCGGGAGACGAAGACTGTTCACTTTAGAATTTTGTTAATTAGGTACCTACCTAAGTGTTTCTAATACAATAAAGAAGAAATCTATTTATCTGCGTTTTCCTGTAGCGTAATAGTAGATTATTATATGCTCAAGTAAATATTTACTTACTTAACAAGTAGGCTAGGTAACTTACTTTTTAATAACATGGATTTAGGCCCCATCCATTTTTTCTTCGTCCTTTGAAGTGTATCATTCCACTATATCTGGCTAAATCCGCTTAAATTTGCTTTCATCTCACATACGAAGCTCTAAATATAATTTTAATTTGAATGTTTTTTGCTTTTCTAAGAAGTGCCGTATCTAACGTTTTTCGCAGTTTTTCTTTGATTTGTATTGTAAGACTTAGCTTCGTGTCTTGCTGAGTTCAATGGCAAAGTACCTATATACCTATAGGTTTTAATTTACTACAAATTGACAGACCGACAGATACACAGACAAACGGTCGCACAACAAAGTGATCCTATACGGGTTCCGTTTTTCCTTTTGATAAACCCTAAAAATTAATATGGATTTCTCTATTACTAGCTTGTATATTTTCTGCCTTATTTATAAAAGATTGCTGTATTGGACGCCTATTTCCTGAGGCCCGAGTACGAATATACGAAACCTACGTCACGTAAAATCGAATAGTAAACGTTATCGAGTTTTGTGTGACGTTTGGAACAGCGCCCGCCCGTGAGCGTATTTGGAACTAAAATTTAGTGTGAGGTTTCTCGATCTCGATACGATAACCATAACGTTACGCAGGATTGGAAAACTCGTGCTCGACCCTCTGAGCTCTGTGATAGGATGCGTTCAGTTAATTGAAGACATGTTTTTGCCGTCCAATAAATGTCGTAGTTATTTGAAACTTTAACTCTACTTGCTCTATTTACCTCCAAAACGTCATTTAAGAACTCAAAAAAAGCTTAATACTAAATATTAAAATGGGTAGGTACCTATCTAATACATACTTGGAAAATTTTAAACACCTCCATCTAGGTGACGGGGTGGGTGAAAACGCACAAATCAGCAGTTTTTGCACAAGTTTTATGGCAAAATACACGCTGTGGAGCTTTGAAAACAATACAGTCTGTAAAACGTATCTTCAAGTTAATACCCAAAAAGAGAGTTGTGTATCTATGTACATCTTATCTGTCTGTGGCATCATAGCTCTCAAACGGATGGACCGCTTTCGATTCGGTTTTTTTAATCCAAAGCTAGTTCTTAGCTAAGTTTCGTTAAAATCGGTTCACCCGTTTTTGAAATACTGAACTTTGAAATGACAATGCCGGAGGTTTTTAAACTTTTCTAAGTTGGTTAGGTTATAGTCGTAATTAGTACAAAACTTGTGAAGCGGACTATTTGTGGGCAGGTTCTAAATTACAAACGCAGGCTGCAGATCACTGAATTTAATGCTTTTTCTCACTTATTACAATTTATTTTAATTAATTTGTACGAGCGCACGATACACCACTGGAAAGCCATGAGAGAGAGAGAGAGAGAGAGACGGCAACAGCATTCCGTCCTATTCGGAACAACTTGGTTTGCTGTAGTGTAGTGAGTCTTAAAATTGTTTCGTGTACGTTTTTCTGGGGTGAATGAAATTTTGTTTACTGCGAAACTCGACGAGGTCAGTTTAGTAGTTTTTATCTGGAGCTAAATGCTATATTTTCTTCAATGTAACTGACGTAAAAATGGCAAATATGACTTCGTTTTACCTTGAGAGTATAAAAAGAATTGCTACACACTTTCACTAGATATCAAGTTAACAAAAGACGCTTTGAGGAAATCCCTCAATGGTTTTAAAGGAGCTGCAGTTAATAATAAAGGTATTTAAGACTAAGCCATTTGAGAGAGAGAGAGCGCCATTGTAAGAGGAAATTGCTCAAATTCACTTTGTCATAGTAATCCAAGTGAGCCTAACGTAGGTAATTAAAGACATTCTTTGTAAAATACAATAGCTAATTACTTTATTGCCTTTTTTTATTATTTTTTTTCTTTCTCGTAGGCTTCGAATGCGTTAATTTGTGTTGTTTGAGATTTTTTGGATTCCAATTATTCAATTTTTTCTCTACTTGTTTAGATTTGTTAGAAAACGGACAACTACAAGTATTTAGCTTAAAAGACATAATTACCCAATAAAGAAATACCATAGAAAGGCTCATATGATAGCCAGTGTTTAGACCTATGGCCTCTCAAGCAGAGCGTCGTGGGTTCAATTCAAACCCCGGCTCGCACCTCTGAGTTTTTCGGAATTTATTTGCGGTATTACAATTGTAATTTATCATGAGCTTTTCGGTGAAGGAAAACATCGTGATGAAACCTGCACACTCCTGCGGAGCAATTCAATGATGTGTGTGAAGTTCCAAATCCGCACTGGGCTCGCGTGGGAACTATAGCCCCAAGCTCTCTCATTCCGAGAGGAGGCCTGTGCCCAGCAGTGGGACGTAAAGAAGTAGAGAGGCTGATATAGGTACTTTACAACTAAGATTAACCGTAGCTTAACGGCACGCTGATATGGTGCACTACGTTCACTTTGCAACTTTTGCATATTTTCCTTTTACAATGTGACTTAGCTATTTTCCGTAGAAACCGCTGTGTTGGTGACATGACATTAAAAGTGGAATTGGAAAACGTCTGAAACAGCAAGGGAATGGCTTGGAAATTTTCTCAACGATACCAGTTAACTACAAGTGAGCAGTGTAACAGAGAAGTTAGTATACTTACATTCAGAATGACCTATGATCACTACCACAGGGACGTTCTGTATCTTGTCTCCTGTTCCTGGTCTATAACAATGACTAGGCAAAGACATGGAACACCACTCGTGGTAAAAGTTCACCGATGACATCTCCGTACTACTTGTACGTATTTAAATAATTTTAGTGACTTTTCCTAATCCATGAATGTGTACAAACGTTATTAGCATAAGCATTAAATTAAGCATTGTTGACATTGAGTGTCCTGTATTAACTTTTTTTTGACTTCTATTAATTTCAAATTATTTTAATTAAAAATCACACAAAACATTTCGGGTCACTTTCAATCCCACAATACTTGAATTCAATTTAACCTACACTCTTTGCAATATTTCATGTTTCAAACTAAACTATGTTCTGAATCCCGTGGCGTAAATAAGCAAGTGGATCCTGATGTAATGGTCACCACTGCAGATAGTTAGTTAAACCACAATAGCACAGAGGTACTGCAGATGCGATGCCCACGAAGGAAAGCTACTTAATTGTCCCAGTAAATAAATTCATGTGATTTACCCATAGATTTATTATATAGCATAATATGGACGGGCCCTTCAGGACTCCATCTTTGTTGCAATTATGAGCCGCGCGCACGGCGCCCATTATGTATTCTGTGACGGCTCACGCACGGGTGACGACGGCCACGCACCGCTCACCGCCAGCGATCAGCGATCTCGCTTCGCCGTTTTCCTGTGAACATAATATTTCAAAGGGCGTATCCTGATGTTTGTATCAAGGTTTCACCCTACTATCTGAAACACAACTAGTATTGCTACCTAGCTTTGTACTGCTTTTGTACGCCAATCGGCAAAACGTAGTGCAACATGGAAATATGTACCTAACATCTTTGTATTTATGCAGCCATCACCTATATTTTACAAATAAAACACTTATCTTGTGACTAGCGAAATTATTAGGAATGGAGTAAAAGCCTTCTGAAACCATTAATTCAGGATCTTTTGTTTAGTAATAATCCCTATTTAGATCCGCTAGGAATTAAAACGAGTGTAATTAAAAAGTTCGGGACACAGTGCAACTTTTCGTTTTGCGTCTTACGTGTGGTACAAGCACTTAAGGCAGAGTTCACCAACGGTTTGAAGGTTGATGGAAATGGGCTTTAGCCTTCACAGGTTTAACTTTTACGCCTGTAGGGGCCTACAGTTGCTAGGTCAGGTCATATTCAAGTGCAAATACACTGACATTATGAGCTTACACGGCGTGTCAGCAAATGGGGTAGCAGCGCAGTCTGCTCCCACCTTCCAAAGAATAATGTTGTGTTCATGTGTATCGTGTTGTAGTAAACGTTTATTAACAAACTTTATTATATCAGTTAATAGCCCGTTAGGGAGTCCCAACACGCCCCACCGCTGGGCACAGACCTCCTCGCAGACAGAGTGGGTTTGGGCAGTTGTTTCCACGCGGATTGTAAACTACGCACACCATTAAAGCACCTTGTAGTGTAAGTTTTTTAAAAAACTCAGGATGGCAAGCATGAGCTCGAACTCTAACCCATTATGACCTTAACCTTGAAAGTCCACAGGTCCGTCCGTTTACTTTGGATTTTTAGTCAGAGCTGCAGTTGTCCTTATCGTATACTGGTTTTGGTCCCACCTACGTCAGTGCGACAAAAATGTTCATTAAGGATTCATAAACCTGAACGAAGACTAAGCTAATGTTACCTCTTAAGAACATGTCCCGCGCTTGCGTCCTCGTATTGAGTATTAGGTAATAAAAACTTATGCTGCCGGTAGACCTCCAAGAAGATAGAGCGACGACCTGGTAAAGACTGCGGGACCGCGGTGGATGCGGAAAGCACAAGACCGGTCTGAGTGGAGAGCCTTGGGGGAGGCCTATGTCCAGCAGTGGACGTGTTTCGGCTGACATAATGATGATGATGAAAAACTTATGAAAAATCATAATACGTTTGTTATCACACCAATAGTTCAAATGATGTTTAGCTTTAGCTAAGCAACGGATACCTACAGGTTGATAAACAATTTATGGAACCAATCTCACATCTAACATCGATCAATTATCGATCTTAGTACACACTTAGTTTCCATAGATATTATCAAAGACACAGAGATCATGTGAGGCAATATAACTGTATCTAGGTTTCTGTAACTTAAGCCCCTCTGAGATAAACCGTCACAGAGGCAAATTGGCTTAAGCGAGTTGGCATCCGACATGAGAGAGCTTAATTAAAACGGATTGTTTATCATCCATACCCTTGTAGCTCCGCGTAAAAAAATAGTCATATAAGGGTTTTGCAGAAGACAGGCTTGATACGGCGCGAATGGTCGGAGGTTCCTTACTCTGGGATCCTCGCAACCGGGGCTTTAAGACCATACTTTTGGCGGCGGAGTTTATTCACACAAGCGGGACAACGCTATCTAGTAAAGTGTCACATCATACCAGCCTTTTTTAGATCCCACTGCTGGCCAGATAAGAGGGCTTGGGCTATAGTTCCCACGCTGGCCCGGTGCGGATTGGGAACTTCACACACATCATTGAATTGCTTCGCAGGTGTGTGCAGGTTTCCTCACCATGTTTTCCGTCACCGAAAAGCTTATGATAAAGTACAAATGTAATTCCGCACATAAATTCCGAAGAACTCAGAGGTGCGAGCCCGGGTTTGAACCCACGACACTCTGCTTGAGAGGCCATAGGTCAAACCACTAGGCTATCACGGCGTTTAGTGTACAGTAGTGTACAGTAAAGTGTGTGTCAATAGAAAGATGGCTAGCTGAAATGCGCTCAAAACGCATGACGTGAGATATTAAAAGGTGACTCAAGAGATAAAATAAACGACTAAGAACAACATTAATATTTTTATTATTACAAAACACTGACCAGCGGTTGATCTATATCTCACCTGGTGGTAAGTGAAGATGAGGCCGAAAGCGTGTAGACCATTGGTTCAGTAAAAACCCAGGAATCAGGTACCTAACCAGATTTCATGCCGAATCACGACCAATTTGGCGGCATTTTTCAATTATGACGTCGTCTTCTTCTTAAATGGCAACCAGGTGGCGACCTCTAGGGCTTATGCCAATGTCAGTAATATGCAAGATTGTAATAAAAAAATGCATTTAATAAAGATATCGGATAGGCCAAACTGAATAACTCCCTCCCTTTGTCGGGTTCTTAGCCATCGGCCAATGACGTTCCATAAATTCTTGGCCAGGAAATTATTGACCGATGCCCATCAGGGTGCACCGAACTTAGCACTGCTCTTCCCCCGGACGGATTCAGAAGGGAACCGCAGCTTTTAGGCACACGAGGAGGTAACTAAAACCCGACCCCCACTCCGACATGTGATACAATACAATACAAATATTCTTAATTGAAAACCACAAAACAGTACAAGGAGATTACAGAAAAACAGGTATGGTAGATAATAGGCGGTCTTATCGCTTATTAGTGATGTAACATAAACTGTGTACCTTTTGAGAATAAATAAATAAATAATAAAAGCGATCTCTCCTTATGCGAGTGATGTCCTTATTCCTTCGAGCATTTGATGTAATTATTGCCGTCTGAATATATACTAGGGTCATCTCTCGATAGCTCTCTGTCGTTGGCTGAAGGTGCCCTTTGTGTGCAACCGTTCTGATTTTTATAAAGGATAATTAATGTTTTGCAGATTTTTTTACCGTTACCAACGAACCATTTCATTTCTTCTTTGATTATTTTTAAAAAGGTTATTCTTTATAATTGAAGGTTAATTCGGGAAGGGTATTGTTTTAATTAAGGGTCGATGTTTTGGTTCAAAGGAAGCGTATTATGTAGAACAAGGGTTTTTTTTAGATGTCCAAGATTTTCATTCTTCGACTAATGAAAGATTTTGCAGGTTAAATGATTTTGTTTTCACATTGTTACAGGCAACAGTGTTCTGCTTTTTTTGGTTCATTAGGAACGAAGGTAGGTACATTGTTTAAGCTTGATAACAATGTGCACGTTTTTTATAATCAAAAGCTTTGTTTATGTCCTACAAGCTGTTACCCGCGACTTCGTCTGCGCGAATTCGTTTATTGCTATGCCGTAGAAACTAAGTAAGGATATAAGTTCTGTATAACAATTAACTGTCCATTATCCCATGCGTTTGGTCTATTTAATTTGGGAAGCCATTCTCAGGAATGATGGCCTGGAAGCCTAGATATTGTTCTTGGATTACTTTCATTACAGGACCCCCCCTGTATGCCCACTGAGAAATCTGCTAACTGCAGCGCCAGCGTAGTGATTTACTTTATCTTACTTACTTAACGTATGAAATTTATTTTGGAATCTGGATTAAATACATTCATTTCATTTTCATTACTTATCAATATCCAGAAGGAATTAGTTTTAGAAAGTATTTGTACGCTTCTTCTTACGGGGGGGGGGGGGGGGGCTACGAGAAAGTTTAGCTCCCCTTCCCACTTTTCTTGCTGCAACGCAGTGGTTTTCTACTTATCAAAGTCTTGAACGGAGTTGTATTTCTGTTGTATTTGCGGCGGGGGGTGTGATATGGAGCTGTGGAGCGGTGAGGACTGTATAGCGTGAAGATGTGAGATGGTGATGGAAACACGTATTTAGCAATAAAATTATAATAAAGTATTTTACAAGGACGTCAGCGGCCAAACACAATGACTGACAATCAAACACTAGCAAAACACGAGCAAAACAATAGAGTCATATCAAAAATATAAGTATTAAAAAAGGTTAAGGTCTGGATCCGCAGCCAGTCGCCAACAGGGTTAAGGCTAAATAAAGGCGATGTTGTAACGTGTTTCCCGTGGGAATGAGATATTATCCCGTGATAAAAAGTAGCCTATGTCACTCTCCGTTTTTGCGTTTTAACACTGACCGCGGACGGACGTATGTACCTATTAGCAATATAGGGCTTCATTTTAATTAAATGTTATTTTGAGACAATGTAGCTTTCTATTAGTGGAAGAATTTTTAAAATCAGCGCAGAAGTTGGGTTCACTTAATTCTATCCCGCGAGTTTTTTAATTTTAAGTAATTTTAACTCTTCAGATCGATAAAAAAAAAATTTCACTTATAAAAAGCTACAGTTCATAACTGACATTGGCACCTACTTTTTAAGCGAATAAGCGAATTCTACATTTAGCCCGATTAAAAATCTTTCACTAACAGAAAGCTACACTGTTTCTGATTGATATAGGCTACTTTTATCCCGAGAAATTGTAAAGTTCCCGCCGGATATTAATAACTGTTTTAACCTAGCTATTTAAAAAAACCTTAAATATGAATCAGTGACAGTGTAACTTTCTATTAGTGATTTTAAATTTAAATCAGCCCCGAAGTTGAGTTCGCTTATTTCTATCCCGCGGGAATTTTGCATTTTAACTCTTTAGATCGATTAAAAAATTCTAAAATGTAAATCCCATTCCCTATCCAGTGGGAATTTCGAAAAAGTCCTTCTTAGTGCACCTCTATGATCCTCAAGAAATAATAATTGTAAACTTGCAAGTCTCTATATCTGCTAGTCAGTTAAGTACTATGAAAATATTACTGTTTATCCTTTATCCCGTGGGAATTTTGAAAAATCCTGAAACCCGTTATTAGTTGTTATTATTACCTACTTGCATGTCAAAATTGTAATCTCTAATAATTATAGCTGCGGAGATAGAGCCACTTTGATTCGAAAATGTAAATCCCATTTATTCCCTATCCCGTGGGAATTTCGAAAAATCCCTTCTTAGTGCTCCTCTAGGATACTCAAGGTATATGTCTGCCAAATTTCAAGTCTCTAGGTCCAGTGGTTTAGGCTGTGCATTGTCTGTCACTCAGTCAGTCAGTCACGGTCTTCTTTTATAGGTATAGATAATATAAGTTTTAAAAATAACACATCATCATCATCAGCAGCAGCATTTTACCTCCTACTGTTGGGCACAGGCCTCCTCTCAGAATTAATCACGAAAAATAATACGTAATACATAAAACTATATGGCTATATGCGTTTCCGTCGAAATTAAATTAAATTTAAAATCCCCCGACATTAAAAAGCCTATAAAACGTCAAAAAAATGTTTTTCTGGGCCTGGAACTTTAATCACAAACTATTTATGTTAACTGCGCAGCCGGATAGTTGTGATGGATTATGAGTAAATTAATCCAGGCTTTTTATTAGAAACAATAGATTTTATTGGAGTCAAGAACGTCAAAGAGGAAGAGGTGACGTACAGCGCCATCAGTGGCGAACAATAAAACTAACAACAAACGACTTCTACATCTGTTTAGTTTATATCCAATGTTTAAATATCTATATTTCTAACACCTGCCTTTAAACTAAACAGTTTTTGTGCTGACTGACTATCATTATACAAAGTTATCAAGTAGAGTTTTCCTAAACATTTATTGAGAAAACCTCTTACAAATTTAGGTTCCTTGGCTCCATCACACAAGGCCATATACTCAGCATTTTTGTACAGGCTGAAACGGAGATACTTCGCTCACGCCGCGCGGTAAAAAATTGTTAAGTATCGATATTCTTAATAAGATCAGCCACAACCCTATAAAGTAGGAAAATCCCGGTTGGCTTTGGTTTTTATCAATTAATACAATGAACTCCCGCTTTTACTTGAATAAATCAAAGCTAGACTGTATATTAATGTATAATGATTCACTTTTCGTAAATAAGGATTTGTATTTATAAAAATATCTTCAAATAATCACAAAAATACTAACAGGTGAAATGATATGTTCCTATTATTCTCCATGATATGTTCCTATTATTAAATTATATGTTCCTATTATTCTCCATGATATGTTCCTATTATTAAATGATATGTTCCTATTATTCTCCATGATATGTTCCTATTATTAAATGATATGTTCCTATTATTCTCCATCAAAACACCCACTCTGCTTTTCTTTACAGTAGCATTTGTTAACCAGCTGGTAACAAACATGACGTTTCGTATTTACTAAGTGGCGCGCAGCGTTTTAAGACGTACGCTTTCAGCTATTGTTATCTCTTTTTAACACACGATATGCCACCATTAGAATGATAGGTACCAAGTATCGAATTGATTGTTCAGTTTTTTGTGATACATCTACAGGTACCATACTATTATTTTTGGTTGCGGGAGTGCCCACCCCCTTTACGTGCTGAAAAAGTATTTTTCGATTCAGGATACCGTTTGCGAAAAATTCAGCTCTAAAAAAGCTTGTTTTTGTTAGAATCAAGTGTTTCTTGTCTATTCTTCTCTTCTATGTAGGTTGTACGCTGCGGTGAACTTTGACATGATGTCACGATGTTTTCTAAGTCATTGTCACATTTGATTTGTAACTATGTCTTTACCAGTATTTTTGATTATTTATATTTTATTGCTTTTCTAATCAATTTTATGATAGGTGAGACGCGATGGTCTATAATTCGTTAGACCAGTGGCCGACAGTGACCTCTTTCTTTGGGGTGGATCTCAAGAGTGGGTCTTTGATCGTAGCTGCACTGGGCATTGTAAGTGTGTGCAACAAATTTTCCTGGACGTGCGTTTCAAAATGGAACTACTACTGCTTAACAGCAGGACCATTTAGTCACAACTTAGAAAAGTTGAGCAACCCCCGACATTGTCATTTCAAAGTTCAATATTTCAAAAACGGGTGAAACGATTTTATAATGAAAGGTAGCTAAGAAGTAAGAACCATCCCGATTAAACTAGCTTTCGATTGAAAAAACCGCATCGAAATCAGGTCATCCGTTTAAGAGCTATGATGCCACAGACAGATACACAGATACACATGTCAAACTTATAACACCCCTCTTTTTCGTCGGGGATTAAAAATGGCGGTGGCGATGGACCTCACACAAGTAATATACCTAGTTTTGACCGGATAGCCTAGTGGTTAAAAGAGACCCTGCTGACTATAAAGCTTGAGGTCCCGGGTTCGATTCCCGGTCGGGGCAGACGATTGTATGATGAATACGTATGTTTGTACTTGGGTCTTGAATGCTTAATATGTATATACGTATGTATTTATCTGTATTAGTACGTGTATCCTTTGTGTGGTATCCATAGTACAGGCTTTGCCTAGTTTGGGACTAGTTCAATTGCTGTCAATTTGTCCTATGATATTTATTTATTTAGTTGCTTTATTCCAGGTGCACCCAGCAGCGTATTGCTGCACTTGTTTCATCCCAATCAGCTACCTTCTAGTCTCGATATGGATCTTGGTGGCTCTATACTTTGCGGCCAGCGTACTTCTGTTCTATGGACTTGTACAGGTATTATTATTGCTGTCTCTTCTTGACTATGAAATGAAACTTGGGTCATCTGTTGTGTTCCGGTGTGGAGAGTAAGACCGGTGTAATTACGGGCACAAGAGGCATTTCATCTTAGCTCTCTAAGTTGGCAACGCATTTGCGAACCCGGGATTGCGGGTGTCTATGCGGGCAGTGGTGATCACTTATCATCAGGTGACCCACTTACTCGTTTGTCTTCCTTGTCGTATAAACAAAAATCTTGGGTCTTAAAATTTATTTAAGACTTAAATGATTGTAGCAGTCGAGACGTAAGTCCTATAATTCGTAAAGTATCGTATAGAATGAACGGGCATACGTTTAGAATATGTTCTACATAATTGGGTGGCAATATAAGTACAGTCAACAAAGAATACAGTTGGTAAAAAGGCTTGCATTTTTTTTAAATACAGTATTTTTTTGAAGTTGGAACTGTCATCAAAACTGGTAAAGCACTTCCTTGGCCGACTATACCTAAACAGCCAAGTACATATCAGCATTTTTCAGGACAATGAGACAATATGCATCGCTTGGACCGTATTCATGGCGCTGTTCGTGGTGCTGATGGGGCTGATGCAGATGCTGATGCTTCTCGCTTTCTTGATCAGGAAGCAAGGCCAACGCGCTTTCCTCGTGTTCTTAGGCCTGCTTTATTATGCGCGTGAGTATAACAAACTATACTTACACAATAAGTCCTCGCTAACGGGGCTTCCAATCAGCACTATCGAAAACCTACGCCATTTTGTATGTGAATGGCAGCCGCTTGAATTATTCTTGGTGTTACAAAATGAACACGATATTTTAAACAGTATTTCAGTAAGTCAACATATTTTTTTTTCGGTTTTTAGGGTTCTGTTCCTCAAAAGGAAAAAAACGGAACCCTTCAAGGATCACTTTGTTGACCGTCTGTCTGTCTGTTAAGACCCTTTTCCTCTGGAACGCGTGGAGGTAGCATGCTGAAATTAATATCAAATACTCAAGCTTGCGGTCCCTTGAAGCTGTGAAAAAATCGAACCTCTAAATCAACGCAATCAAAAGATACAGTCATTTAAAAAAGTTGTTTCCATACAAATTGCGGTACCCCGAAAACCTAAAGGGTACTTCCAGTTGTCCTAGAAACTTGAAATTTGGTATGAAGGTAGCTCTTATAGCACAACCACTCCGAAAATTATCAAAACCTTAATTTTTGATGTCTGAGATGACTCCACACTGGGTAGGTACATTTTGCTTACTTAATATCGTTCTTTCTATCACGACACTACTGTTTTTGTTTCAGTTACAATTTACTTCATTCTGGTAGTTAACAGTCACAGAAAAACATTAAGTCGAAATAGCACAATCGACGGAACTACAATAGCTAGTAGTAGATGGTTATAAGAAGACTAACCATAAACATTCCGAATCCATGACGATTTTGATATTAGTACGTGATCGTGGGAAAGAGCGAATGCCAAAGCCAAGCTGAGAGCGTTAGACAATCTCTCAGACCCATTAGCAAGCTAACGTTTATCTACAACATACAGCATTCGTCCCTCTCGCACTTGCATATTTGTTAGAAGGTGACGAATGCTTTATGTCGAGAGGGTCGAGAGGGTCAGGTCACTCACGTAGGTATTATAAAGTTTTATAACGATCTATGTTTAGGCTCAATAAAATGCGTTACAAAGAATCCGCGTTTTTATTGTTTTGTTGTTTAATATTCAAGTTGAGTATTTCCAGTTACGTTCGAAATTAAAGAAAACAATAAAAAGTTAGAACAAATCTAACAATCTAACCAATTTATTCCTTGCCTCGCTTAGATCGTTGTTATTTGATTGGATAGAAGACAATATTTTTATTGGTTCGGAAAAATCTATTTCGTTAATTAATTCTCAAATTAGTATTCTAATGGCCACAAAATAGTCGTCCCCATAAGTCCAGAAGAAAACGGTTAGGTACTGATACAAAGCCACGCATTTAATTGTCACGCTTATTAAATTTACTGCATTTCTCTCTTAAGTGTTTTAATACTTTAGTAAAAGCTTATTCCTGAAAAATCGAAGTTTCTTCTATAAGCTACTTGTAATTGTAACTAGACCGGTATCGGTGGTGATTTCTTCGTCTTCAACTCCAGCCAGAATCCGACGACCACCAACAGACCGTATAACAGTATTCCTAGAACAAAATATCACACCACATGACACTCATGTCATTTTTCACGCGTACAGCATGGGTAATGGAAGACCGGAAGTTAGAGGCGCGGCGGCAAGCGCGAAGGAAGCTAAAATATCGACGAGTCAGTGAGTCAGAGTACCGTCGATTTGCAGGCCTAAATTCAGAATTAGGAAGGTGTAACTGAAAACAAGATTCGCCTTGCTATGCTGAGGGAAATCCTATGTAATTTTTTGGACGGAATTTACCACTCTGATTTGATCTTATAGTCGAGAGTTCTCCAATATCTATACAGCCAACCGTTTAAAATTATCTACATATACACAGAGCTTATTTTCAGTTACCTAAGGTCCTTGTTTAAATACATATTTTCACGAACGGTTGGCTGTACATATATTGCAGAACTCGACTGTACGTAAGCTATCTAGATGAGAATACGTATACTTAGGTACAGAAATGTTTATCAATACACATCCACGTAAAAGTTCCAAATTGGCGGTGCCCTTAAGGGTGACTAATATGGTAAATATAGACTGCATTCCGACTGCGATGTCACTGTAAACTGCTGACTGCCCTTACATTTTAATCGCAGCTAGCTTGCAGTTTTCTAACTGTAGTGGAAAATAAATCGGCGTTCAGCAGTTGGCAGTTACAATGCAGACCGCCAACGCCTGTAATAGCCCCCAGACACTTTTGCCAGTCAAAAGGTTAAAGATACATTGCATGATTCAAAACATACAAAGCAATACCAGTACAAATTACGAAGCATGAATAATATTACGAATTTACATAAAACCAAAGAACATCAAACATAACTGTATTTTAAGGTAAATAAGGATTATCATATTGTTATGCTTAGACGAGAGGCAAATGTGATTATTAAATAGGAACTTGATTATCATATTTCAATGTTTTGTTTGGCTACTGCTTAAGTTCTGTTTTCATTAGGTATGTTTTTATTTATTTAAAAATACCTATATTCAAGTGCTCAAAAGCTCCTATTCCGGTTGTGGGTAAAGGAATAATGCTAAAGGAATACCCTAAAAAACTAAAATTTTATTTAGACGTGCAAAGACTTTTTCGTAACGGCTAGGTACAGAACCCTGGGCAGCCTTCTTGGCCGGTTGTACCATTTTGTCATGGAGCCCTAAAACACTCACCAATAGCGATTAGGCCAAATATCAATGACAGTAACCAGGACACCAGATTGGTGTCCGCACTATATAAGCATATCAGCACAATCAGCAGGCAGAATGTATGAGCTAGCCACATCAAAGAAATGACGATCCAGCTCAAAATTACCGATTGCTTTTTCTGAAATGTATGAAACAGAAATAGTTGCGGTATAAAATTATTAGCCTACTTCAAACAAAGTTTCAGTCCTGTCTCATTGGGGAGGGAAGAAATATTCTGAATATGGTAGAGACTAGGAGAGGGATAATGATGGGCCATTTGATACGACACAACGATCTGATAATAAAAATAGAAGGAAAGACCTCCCTTCTCCTTCGAAAAAGGGGAAGGCCGAGGATAGAGTATTTAGATCAAATAATAAAAAAGAAGATAGACGTATCGTATCAGGAGGTGAAAGAACTCTGATTAGAAAGAGCGGACTGGAGGAAACTGCACCGATAGGAGTGATACTCTTAAATAAGATGATGAAGGAATAAAAGTAAGAACAAACCTTAGAGATTCCCCATAGGAACCAAGCATTTACCATCAGCATGATGACGGAGTAGATGAAGGCGGTGACGCTGTAGCCGCAGCAGTTCCTCAACGCAAAGAACGGACAGGTGTCGCATTTTAATACGTACACTATCTGGACCACAGCTGCGATGGCAATAACCACCATAATGCACTTGAAGAGAGCACATAAGAATACCATTTTAATAACCTAACCAACTTAGAACAATTGAAAAACCCGTGACATTGTAATTTTGAAGTAAAATATTTCAAAAACGGTTTAACCGATTTTAATGAAACTTAGCTAAGAACCATCTCGGTTAAACTAGGTAGCTTTCGATTAAAAAAACTGCATTGAAATCGATCCATCCGCTTGGAAGCTATGATGCCACAGACAGATACACAAATACACAGGTCAAACTTATAACACCCCCCTTTTTGAGACGGGGGTTAAAAAAGACACGAGACCTTATTGTCTAACGCGCTTCTCTTCGCCTTGACATTCGTTATTTCTTTCTCGCACGATCTTGTGCCTTTTGGCAGAAAAAGATGGTGAATGCGAAAGCAAAGCCGAGCACGTTAGACCATAAGCCCAACGGTCTAATGGAAGATATTGTTTAAATTGATGTAAGAGTGCCAAGCGTACAGTCGCCAAAAGATAATATACTATACTACTGCATATGTAGCACGCGCGCTATTTTGTGGCTTGTCGCGCAATGCGTCCCTTTCATAGTGATGGAATCAGTGAAGAACGCACTGAGTGACAAGCGACAAAATGGCGCGCGTGCTGGCGCCCCTGGAAAGATATCGGAACACGCTCTGTAAATAACACCCTTGAAATTACACACATACGTACATTAACCCTGGTAAGATTAGTATTTTTGTACATATTTTTCACCGCTTTTTATCGTACCGAAATCACGTACTATATTATACTCACTATAATCACGTACTATACTATAATATAGAATTCCTGGGCCGAAACTCAAGTTGGGATATGAATATAGCTATCTAATGCTACAAAGTAATGATTAATGTCCTCTTGCAGCAAAGAAATGAGCCCAGTTTTAGTGTTAAGTGGTTAAGTCCAGTTTCGTTATGTCAACCTGTATAGAATTTTACGGCCAGGCTCAAAGCTGGTTTTGGAATTTGAACTAGATTTGATATTTTTCTGCAAGTGGCCCTTTATAGAGATACGGTTTTCCACCAATTATATAAGCACCGTACTCACCAGCATTACTATTCCAACACAAAGTGCTCCTAAATCCAATGGGTACCGGAAAAGAAACCTCTTTGGTATAAAAGTTCCACATCTTACTGCGCACATTATTAATAATTAGTTATTAATTATTAATAATAATGATTAGTGTTTTTGACACTCGAACGGGACGCGATAAATGCATATATATCGAAGCCGTCTGGATTTTTGAAAACCTGAATAGTTGGATACACATACAATACAACAAGTGGTACTTATTCTTAACGCTTCCCGTGTTTTGTATTTTATCTTGAGTTTGTTTACTGGTTTGTTTATTGTTTGTTAACACGTTAAGAAGGGTACACGGAAAGAACGTGTCGTCACTTTTTTTTAAAAAACGACATTTCAATCTCAAAATGTATAGCACTCAATAGACTATAAGTTACCACTCAGTTAAAGATACAAATATTTGTGTAACTTGCATTTTTTATCACTTTAAAAACTGTTTTTTTTTTGAGGACTTAAAAAGATTCAACCGAAACCATGAATCACTCAAACAAAATACCATCGTTCATTCTGTGCCATTAGGTTTTGTAGAACTATTTAATAGCGCAGTTCCTTATGGATGAATCCTACAGTATGTAACCATCTATGTACCCATGAATTCACCGACCTCGTTCTATTGTTGGGTGCTAAACGCAGGTATTAGGGCTCCAGACAATGAGAATTACGGCAGAAGTGACATGAAAGAGGCTTAATCGGTGGAGGAGCTCGCTTACTGTTGAAGCTTAGTCGCAGTACACGCCAGTAATAAATCTACAGGCACTGCGCCGAATTTTCACTAAATAGGCCAAGCACGTCCATTATCATGATACTAGGGACTTAATCGCGTAAAAATATTTTTATACATCGACGTTTCGGACGAGACGTTGCGTCCATTGTCTCGAAAGGAGGTGTTCGCGATGAGAACAAATATGTTTATTTTTTATAGAAACTGCAGGTTTTTACACTGGTTTTTTATTATAATAATGGTTACAAAATGGTAGTATTATTTATAACCAATGTGCGCGCGCATCGTGACGCGTGGTCGTTGTGACTCTGTCGTGAGCGCCGGCGGCCGCGCCGCCCGCGCACCTCCTCGCCCGCGTGTTCGAAGTACAACGCGGGTTTGCTGTATATTACGCGTGGTGCGTGCGTTAACAGGAGGGGAAGGGAGTCCCTTCGAAATCATGGACGCAACGTCGCGTCCGAAACGTCGAGGTACCTATTTTAAATATTTTTATATTTTTACGTGATTAAGTCCCGAGTATCATGATAATGTGTGAAAATCGCGAAAGCTTAAATCAATACAAGCACGTCCACTCGTTCTTTCCGCTTGTCCGGATGAGTTCGAAAAATGGACGGACACTCTAAACTGGGTTTGCATTCACCAATGTAAGAGCGAATGTGTGCGTGTGTTCGTGTGTCTGTGTGTGATTCTGTGGTGTATGTCGCTAGTGTCCAGTCTAGAGTCTAGAAATTTCCACCAGTTTCTCACTTTTCAATCTTCAACAGACCTCACTCCTCATTGTCGCTTGTGCTGCCGGACGGCGGAACCCAGTATGGTAGACGGTGGGTAGTGATCATTTCAAACCAAGCACTAATAGATATTCTATGATTCAAGCGAGAATGTAGTTGCTGCAACGCGTTCGACTCGATGTTTGTAGATTGACTACTGAACTTTTACTGTGTCTTAGTTTCTCAGCCTCTCTCAGCCTCTACATAGCAAGTTTAATTATTGAAGCTTAAATACCAGCAAGTAATTAAATATGAACTTAAAGTACACCGTATTGCAATCAGTTTTATCTAATTCTGTCTGACTACAAACTATTATGGTACACAGGGTATGTACAACCAATTGTTAATGAGAGGAGAACGATCCTGAATACCATAGAGAATAGACGCGGGAAATTTTAATTTCTTTAAGACCATTTTAGAAGGAAAGATTGAAGGACAGAGAGGAAGAGGTCGGCCTAGGCGAAGCTACATGGACCCGATAAAGGAGACGGCCGGTATCGTGTCGTATCAGGAGGTCAAGGAACTGGCTTATAGGAAAGATGATTGGAAGAAACTCCACCGACAAGAGTGTAACTCTTAAGCTTGATGATGATGATGATGGTATGTACAGGCTTTGAACTATATACATATAGATCTATCTAGTCAAATAATTATATTAAATTATAGATTACATAAGTAGGTACCTATATATTAGATTGAAATAATTAAAGGTGCCAAATTTTTACTTGTGCACGTGACCCGTTATCTTGGTAATTATTGATCGATGCGTTCGAGCCAGGGTTCGAACCCACGACTCTCTGCTTGATAGGCCACAGGTCAAACCACGGCTATTACGCCTCTTTTCATGATGATCACCTTAATGAAGTGTTTGCTAGTTTCTTCAAGGAATGTCAATATTAACCTCGTTAAATTGGGGTTAGCTGTCAGCTTTCCCACGCTAACGAAACGTAGTGTTGCCAACCCCTTCCATATTTTACCTCCATGTTTTTTTAATCCCCCTAGAACTCCTAAGTAAGGCTTTTAAAATATTTTATTTTATTTTATGATATTTGACGTAAAAATAAAACACCCTTATAATTACTTATGTTGTAATTTTATGAATAAACATAACTACTTGTTTTAATTAAGTACAGTTTTAATTTGGAGCCACTAAAAAACCCCCAAAAAATGTGTTCCTAAAATTCCCCCTTTTTAAAGTTTGCCCCCTAGATTTAGGGTAAAACCAATAAGTTGTCACCACGTGTAAAGTGCGGGGTCGTATAATATTTTCATGGTTTATTCGACGCCATAATAGCGAAGGGGAAAGTTGCCTTGAAGATTACGGAGTGAGAACTCTTGAGGTGAGTACAATTTTACTGTGCACCTATACAGGGTGTGTTTTAATGAACTGTTAAGAACTCAGCCAGGGAACACCCCTGTTAAGTACTTATTAAAAAAAAAAAAATATTCTCATCACTTTCATTGCCTCTGCTGGTTGACAATAATGTATGGGAGATTTTTTTTTACAAAAAAATGTTACAGCGGTGCTTATTTAGACTTACTTAACCCTTGGCTGAATTCTTAACGCTTCAAAACGCACCTTGTATAATTATGACTAAACTGTCAATGATGTCAAAGTTCCATGATATTTATTTAATTTTTAAGTGAGCTTAGGTACAGGTATTCTTCTGCTAACCCTGATTTTACAGACCGTCAAACCATCATGAACGAAACGTTCGCCGTGGCATCCATAGCGGACTGTGACACGGTTCTACGGAACCATTCAGGCGAAGATGACTACATGTGGAGGGAAACTCAAGTTGGTTGCAAAGTCCTGCTTCTATTGCAGGAAATGCTTAAATTTAAGTGAGTAGCGCGTCTGTTTTGCAATCCAAAGATCATCATCATTATCATCATCACCAGCCTTTTTTCGTCCCACTGCTGGGCACAGGCCTCCTCTCAGAATGAGAGGGCTTGGCCTATAGTTCCCACGAGGGCCCAGTGCGGATTGGCAACTTCACACACATCATTGGATTGCTTCGCAGGTGTGTGCAGGTTTCCTCGCGATGTTTTCCTTCACCGAAAAGCTCATGATAAATTACAAATGTAATTCCGCACATGAATTCCGAAAAACTCAGAAGTGCGAGCCGGGATTTGAACCCACGACACTCTGCTTGAGGGGCCATAGGTCAAACCACTAGGCTATCACGGCCACCAATCCACCACCAACATACAGACACACATAAGATACAGACATTAAAAGAAGTCTCTCCATAAAAATTGCCGTGGAGTCAAAACCGATAGGGTACTTCCAGTTGCCCTAGAAACTTGAAATTAATTATGTTAGCAGCAGGGCTCTGCTTCGAGACTATAGGTAGACAAACCATTTACATAGGTACGTACTTTGTGCGGAACCCTCGGTGCGAGAGCCCGACTCGCACCTTGGCTGATTTTCAAGGGTTTTGAACCAAAATGGTCTGTCCGTCACAGCTGGTTATTTCAAGAACTAGTACCACAGAATACATAATAGTCTATATACCCAATACCAATTTAAAATTTGGAACAGTTTTAGATGATAGTACGAAGTAGTAACAAAGTAGTGTGACGTTAAAAGTTTTTAAACTTAAAAACTACACAATGCACTGCCTATAAAAAAAAAAAATGAAACAATAATCTATTCTATCATATTGCAATTCTAATCTTACAAAGTATAAATAAATAAATAATAATAATTTAATCTTCTAATCACCTACAAAATTAAAAGTGTGTACTAAATACTAAATCTAAAATAAATTAAGTAATAGAATAGTCATTGTTATTGTTCATGTCATGTTAAATACACATTATTCTAGAAGAGCGGGATCTCCTGTCACAGGTATATTCATATACCTATTAGGAGGTCTCTAACCTTATTGCATGTCACTATGGATATTGAAATAAATACATTTTCATTTCGTTTTTTTTTTTATTTTCATTTAAAGAAAATTTAAATTTTATTTCAGCATCACCTACATCAAAGGTGCGAAAACAGACTTGGACTATTTCGAGAGAAAAGGTTCTATTTATGAGTTTACTGAACACGTTGACATTTACGCAAAGCCTAGGACGTTTTGGTCCGGCACACTGTTGAATGCGTCGCCTATTATGCCTATATTTTGTTGGAGGTAAGATAATTGTACATTACTCCCATATACCTGTTCCGCTTATTTTAAACGTTAAAAATTCAATGGTCAAATTCGCACATGTTTTTAATCAAATCGAAGACACTATCGACAACTGTGTTAAATTCTACGAGGAAAACATCATAAATGTTATTAGGGACATGCATTATTTTCCAATTTGTCTTCGAATTGCCGAAAAACACGTGCAATTGTAATTTATCATGAGCTTTTCGGTGGAGGATAACATCGTGAGGAAACCTGCACACTAATTCAAAGCAATTCAACGACATGTGTGAAGTTCCCGCGTTCCCGCTATCTATCTTTCAATAGTTGGACGGTTAATAATAATGCAAATCTTAAAATGAACGGACTAAACGGGTCAGACAGACAGAAAATAAAGTAAACATGTAATTTCCGCTTTTTCTTTCGAAATATGAAACCTTATAAACGACCTTTTTCGTAACAGTTCTGAATAATAAAACCAATTTCAATGAAATAAACCACCAAATTGACGTTATTCTGTTTCACAATGCAAATTGGATGTAACTGAATTTTGTGTGATCGGATTTACCAATTTCACCATGCAAGATAAAGATATTTCGCGAAATATTTTCATATTATTAACTTTACGATAGAGATGGCTAAGTACGTCGGGCACGGCCAATTTTTTCATCTAGCTGGTTTTTAGGGTTTTGTACCTCAAAAGGATAAAGCGGAATCCTCATAGGATCACTTAGTTGTGCGTCTGTCTGTCAATTTCAAGTAAATTGAAACCTAATTTTATGAATTTTGGGGAAAATTGTGGGCTATTTGATACGACACGACAATCTGATACTAAAAATTATAGAAGGAAAGATAGAACAAAAGAGGTTAAGGATAAGGCTGAGGATACAGTATCTAGATCAAATACAAAAGAAGATAGACTTTGTGTCGATTCAGGAGGTAAAAAGATACTACTAGTACTATTTTTCCATCTTAGCAAGCGGTTCACCTGATGGTAAGTGATCACCACTGCCCATAGACACCCACAACCCCAGGGGATTTGCAGATGCGTTGCCAACCTAGAGAGCTAAGATGAAATGCCTCTTGTGCCCGTAATTACACCGGCTGTCTTACTCTCCACACCGGAACACAACTGTGCACGCACTGCAGTAGGATTAGCGAGTAAGATGGTGGTAGCGATCCGGACGGGCCTCGTACAAGGTCCTACTACCCGCAAACCGCTTGATTTAATCGTCATTAATATAATTTTAAAATTTATAACTTACATGTCTTAGTTTCGGCTTCACCCTGCTTCGTTCGGACCCAGACATCAGTCGGTTCTACAGCCAGCCCTTCTCCGTGCCGGTCTGGCACTGCCTCTTCGCCATGATGGTGCTGGTCTCCGCTCTCTTTTACCTCCTGAACCGCGCTGAGCAAAGGTTGCTGGGAAACAAACTCGAATGCTACATGTCACACGAGCTGCTGGTTACTATTGCAGCTTATTGCCAACACTGTGAGTGACTTTTGCACTAATTATTCATAGAATAACCTACCAATACCATTAAAAAAAAATTAAAACCTGCTTTTTTGCTGAATGTCCTTGCATTGTCGGACCAGCTCTTTACAAACATAAAGACTTTTCTAATGAGCCCAAATTCGGCGGATTCCGAGTACTTACAATGACTCCCGTGAAATGTATCTAGAATAAGTAATAAACATCCACGATAGATACTTATAATTGAAAGTGAACAAAGTCCTTCAGAATGCAAGACGCCTTTGATAAATATTGACCGCAAAGTAATCACTGACTATATCAATTATTAATGAGTTTATATACTGGCATGTCAATTGTTGCATTTATCACTCCTGCGAAGCAATGCAATGGTGTGTGTGAACTTCCCAATCCGCACTGGGCCCACGTGGGAACTATAGCCCAAGCCCTCTCATTCTGAGAGGAGGCTTGTGCAGAGCACTGGGACGTAAGAAAGGCTGGTGATGAAGATGAATAAAAGAGCTAAGAAACCCCTTAAAATTCAGGGGTCGTTAGTAAAAAATGGAGTCAGTCTCTTTACTCTACCTTTTCCTCTGTTCTGATGCTCCAGACCTCCCCGTGAACAACATGGAGCTCACGTCCCGACGAATAGCATTCTTCAGCTTTTTTCTCTTCACCTACGTCATCTACTCCTACTACACGTCTACCCTGCTTTCCGACTTAGTCCACAACTCGGACAATGAGATGAATCTTGGGATGCTAGCCGATAGCGCCTACGATAACGCCGTGTTGGATAAGATTGCTGTTATTATCAAGGTGATAAGAATTATTATTGTGGAGCACTAGAACTTCATATACCTATTTGCCGAAAAGTGGGACGGAGAACCTCAGTACGCGTTCCAGCTCCCGACCGCTTTCAAATTCAAATTCAAAATCGTTTATTTGCACGTCACATTAGTCATTCGGATGGAACATTAAAACTATGTCTGCGTGTGACGCTTTCCGGCCCTTTTTCCCAGCTGTACCTTTGATTAGTACCATTAATGGTACTAGTGGGACAAAAGTTCCCAGTAGTACCACTAATGGTACTAGTGGGACAAAAAATCCCAATAGTACCACTAATGGTACTAGTGGGACAAAAGCTCCCAGTAGTACCATTAATGGTACTAGTGGGACAAAAGTTCCCAGTAGTACCATCAATGGTACTAGTCAATGGTACAGCTGGGAAAGAGGGGTTAGAATAACTGGTAGCACGTTTATTTGTCTCTCGTTTGTTTAATGACAGATTTATTTTTCTTCCAAGGTTTGTTATAGATACTAAGGTAGTATAATAAATAATGTCCAAATTTTTCTGCAGATAACGGTTGATAATAATTTTAACCGTTTGCTCTGTTTTAGATCCTGCTTCAGCAGACTGATGAAGTAAGTTAATGACAAGTATTATATAGTAAATAGTAGTACAGTACGGTTCAATTTTAAATGCACCTCTGTAGTTGTTCAGACCATGGCAGGCCATGCAAGGGGGTAGGTATTGCGCTCCCGTACAAGTGACTAACTTCTTCCAGGCGCATTAAAATTGGACGGTATATGTTCGACATTGAAGGATAATTAGTAGGGTTTTTATTTGTCCTTGCTATTACAAAGGTTGAGCTTAATAATTACGTATGTCTTAATTAGGTACCAAGGAAATAAAAAAAACAGTCTGGGGTTTAGAAGTTAAAATTAACGTTCTGATTTCCTTAGTCTGCAGATTGTTTTTCCATTCAGCTTGGAATTCAGTTAATCAAAAAGAGTCCGAGATGGCTCTAAGACAATAAAATATTTTTTTTTCCTTAATACGATATTGCGTGAGAGCGTAGAAGATTCTAATAACAATATCGGGACGTAGTAATTATGTAGACAATAAAATACTACGAAGCATCCTTGTTCGTGAAAGTAAAAGTAATTCTTACTAAGGGTGAGGAAAAACGAGCGTATTTTTGTAAGCCGCGTATAATTTCGGTCGCATAATTTTATTCAACACAATACAACACAGGCAGCCCGCGAGATGGGCTCACTATCTGACACAGGTTGCAGGGAGGGACTGGATGCGAAAGGCACGTGACCGCA
This sequence comes from Clepsis dumicolana, assembly GCA_963691665.1. NCBI lineage: Eukaryota > Metazoa > Arthropoda > Insecta > Lepidoptera > Tortricidae > Clepsis > Clepsis dumicolana. Next base: position 11,634,087 of record OY829520.1, on the reverse strand, counting down.
CAGCCTGGAAGAGAATGGAAGATACCTATACTCAGCATTGGGTAGTAATAGGTTGAAGAAGGAGAAAGAGAAGAATACAACACAACTCATTTTACGACGCCGTGTGACTGAAATAAGAGTTTCATGTGAAACCGAATGTAACAGAAATTACGCGGCGCTCAACTCAAATAACCAACTTAAAATTAAAAACTGAAAACCCGACTGCAATTCCGGAAAACAATATAGTACACTATATCACCCCCACAACTGAGACGAATCCAATGACACCTCATACGTTGAAATCCGTCAAACGGTTTAGGCTGTAGAGCGTGCCAAAGAATTAGACGTACATACATACGATCGAAAAACATAACTCTCCTTCGGCAGTTGGGTTAAAATTACGCTCGGCCTCACCTTATAATATGTACCTATATTTATTTCTTGTTGGCCGGAAGGGTGATGAGGGTACTAGTTGGTATTATCACTTACCAACATTATGTTTTTTTAAATAGAAAATACACAAGCGAGTTCAGCTATTTTGTTCGTCCGTTTGGTGTTTGGCACTTATCAATCAATCATCATCATCAGCCTATTTACGTCCCACTGCTGGGCACAGGCCTCCTCTTAGAATGAGAGGGCTTGGGCTATAGTTCCCACGCGGGCCCAGTGCGGATTGGGAACTTCACACACACCATTGAATTGCTACGCAGGAGTATGCAGATTTCCTCACGATGTTCTCCTTCACCGAAAAGCTCATGATAAATTACAAATGTAATTTCGCACATAAAATCCGAAAAACTCAAGGTGCGAGCTGGGGTTTGAACCCTCGACCCTCTGCTTCAGAGGCGACAGGTCAAACCACTAGGCTATCACGGCTTTCTTATTAATCAATCAATCAATATAAATATAATAGAAAACTCTTCCGTTACTGACTGAGTGACTGACAGACAACGCCTAGAAGGCTGAAATTTTGGACAGAGGTCCCTTTATGATGTAGATAAGCACTAGGGACGGATTTGTTAAAATTCAAACGGGATAGAGAATAAAGGCGATTTATATATACAGGCGTACGAAGTCGCGGGCTAGTTAAAACATGTTAAAGTTAAACATGTTGTGCAAGGTCCATCTTACTCGCTAATCCTGCCGCTAAGCAGTGCTTGCACCGTTGTGTTCCGGTGTGGAGAGTAAGACAGCCGGTGTAATTACGGGCACTCTCTAGGTTTATGAACTAAAAAACAATTACTTTGCTCACCCGCGACCACAAACCTATGGATATGGACCTCCGCAAAGTAACGCCTGATTCAATAAATTACTCTCTAGGTTGGCAACGCATCTGCAAACCCTCCGGAGTTTTTATAGATAGATAGATTTTATAAATAGATGGATAGACACCCTATGGGCATCACTTACCATCAGGTGACCCACTTGCTCGTTTGCCTCCCTCGTCGTATATAAAAAAAAACTACTTTTAGCTCTCATTGAAACTTAAGAATAATTCGAACCGAACATGGAAAATCGTTTTTGAACTCCACCGGCTTATTTTTCAGATGAACCCCGAAGTCCGTAGTTATGTCCGCAGGAAGTTTGCCCATATTCGTGTGGTCAATGCAACCACGGGTTTGGAAGAGGTGAAGACAGGGAAAACTGCTTTGCTTTCCGACTACGTTTCGTTGTACCCGGTCATGAAACAGAGTAAGTATAAAATGTATTAAATATCAACCAATGATTATTACATATGAAAAGAGGTACATTATGTCATCAGCATACCCCGTTATCAGTGTTGCGGATTCATTGAAAACGTTAGGGATGGCACTGCACATTTTCTTGACATGTACCTACATAATATAATTCGATGCACCTGGTCTATTTGATGTGAACTTCACAATTCACTTTTTTATTTATATGTTTCAAGTGTACGGACTTAAGAGGTTTTATGCTGTTTTGTAACTCCATAATAGGTGATTGTGTCATTTATTTGTCAATAATGATTAATATCGTATATCATTATAATTTGTTTACTTTTTATTCAGTTAAAATCATGAATTTTCTCAGTTTAGAACAGAGCTGATGGCGAAATTGAAAAACTCGAAAAACTGTTAATAATTTATTCAGAAAACGGATGAAATTATACAAATCTGTTGTTTTACCTGTAGAAATATTATTGTAACAAAAACGTTTTGTTTACCAATATGTCACGTTGACAACGAAACAAATATCGAGCGACAACCCTATGACTAAGTTTCAATAAATCTGCAACACTGATAACGGGGTGTGGTCATCAGCACGCCGAAAATGGAGCGCTACAAATCTTTATCTCAAATAAGGTTCAAACATGTTCGGAACATGTGTTCGGACGTATCTTTACTTTCAATATTCATATCAACATTATTATTTCACATTGAATAAATGCACCAAAAGTTTGTAAGCATATTGTGTATAGGTACTTAAATAACTTTTTAAAGCCTGGCACTCCTCCAATATCTCTAGATCCGATTTTACGACAATGAATTGCTGGTGATGGTAATAGTTTCATGAATAATTTACCAAGCTTTACCAATTTACAAACCATTTTGCTCGGTTTTCGTTAATTCGCTTTTTACACGACTGCCCAAGGAAAAAGGAAAAAGATTGTTTTTGATAAATCGCTACATAATACCACAGTGTAAAGAGCTTATACCTACCAGTGGTCCGACGCCTTTGATGTTTGCGTAAATGCCGACACCGCAACCGCATGGCCAAAGCACCAAGGAGGGCGAAAGTTCCTAACTTATCGGGCAGTGGCGGCGTATGCAAGAGGGCTCGCCCTGCCCGCCCCGCACCCCGCACCCCCCACACGATTGACCTGTCTATAAGCCTTCGTCGGACGACTGTATAGAGTGTGATAATACTGTGTATATCGTATATCCGGAACGCAAGTAGTTTTATATACCTAGTAAGTACTCTGAGTAAAGGGTAAGTTTACTTAGTGCGCAGCTTCTATAGAGGTGACCAAGGATGATGTTTTCGTTCACCGAAAAGCTCATGATAAATTACAAATGCAATTCCGCACATAGATTCCGAAAACTCGGAGGTGCGAGCCAGGGCTCGAACTCACGACCCTCTGCTTGAGAGGCCGTAGGTGAAACCACTAGGCTATCTCGGCTTTTTTACTAGGCTATCATTAATTTTGACGAAATTGGAATAACCACTCTTGACCGCGAACCTATAGTGGTTATTCCAATTTCGTCAAAGTTAATCTACGAGTTTGACTCAAAGTGCTGTCGAGTGGTTGTTTGCGTTTTAATTTGCAGTGTACAGTAACGAGATAATTTGCGACCTTCTTCAAGTTGACCTTTTCTCCGATGTCATTAAATACTTCTTCACATCAAAGGATTTCAAGTATACGGAGGAATTCAAGATAAGGTAAGATCAGTAATTACATTTTTCTGTGTAGTTTTAATAAGCCAGTTATCTTTATTCATTTTAGATATAAACAAACTTGTGTTAGTTACCTTCAATAGAATGCTTTTGCCCAATTATTAGAATTAGAATGGTTTTTAAAGATATTTACATTGTCAGTAGGTATATAGGTTCTAGGTATAGGATTTATTGAATCAGGCGTTACTTTGCGGAGGTCCATATTTATGAACTAACCACTAATGACAAATAGTTATATCTGTGCGGCAAATGTATGTTTCCATGCAACACCTCCGCTAAGTCATTAACTAAATTCAGTATATGGTTTACATATGTCAGTAGTGGAAGTGGTGGCACGTTGAGCGGTTGTTGATGTGCTTCGTAAATGGCCTCGTGGAGAGTGCCGAAACGCGTCAGCGTTTAGTTTAGTGTTGGTGGTGATAGTTGTGTCTGTGTGGCATGTGTTGATTCGTGTAGCAGTGGAGGCGGTGTTGCATGGAAACATACATTTTCCGCACAGATATAACTATTTGTCATTAGTGGTCGCGGGTGAGCAAAGTAATTGTTTTTAGTTCTAGATATAGGTACTTCGCAAGTTGATGCTTCGCATCGCGTACCTAACGCTCGATTTAGCTATGTTGCAAACTCGCATTAACCCATACATTTTATTACATATAATTTTTAGCTGTAAAATTAAAATTATCTGCGTAACGATCTAATCGCCAAATAAATGTGTTATCATGCAGATTTTACGATAAACGGGCCAATTTTTATTATCTCGAACAGGCAGATATCTTGAATAATACACATAAATCCGAAATCCGTTATCGGGGGTGGACCACATTTCTTATTCCGACCCCCGGGTGACGGTCCATTGGCAAAGATAGCGTTTGGAAAACTTTATCCAAGTCAGGAATACCTATGCAGCATCCAACATTGAAGATCGAGACTGCCCCTTCAATAAACACTAATACAATACAATTCCTTTGACGGTTTACTAATGTTCCAAATGTTTCATTTTCCTAAATGCTTTTTTTCTGAAACTTAATATATTACATATTATAATATTTACATTTCAGGATTTTTATAAAACAAATCTAACCTAACCTGTACAGGGTTCTACGAGATGGCCCTGAAATAAATCTTGAAATATTTACAGTTTATGAAAAAAAACGGCAAACGTACTCCAATCAAATCGGTGATATTTTGGAAAAAGGACAGGTCAGGAGTACCCAAAACCGGAGAGCATGTGTGAAGAATGTTATGAGATTAAGGGAAGCAAAGGTTGTATGTCAGGATCGTAGCAAGAGGAAGTCCGTGGTCTCTGCCTACCCCTCCGGGAAACAGGCGTGACTGTATGTATGTGTGTATGAAAAAAAAAGCGTTTTTGGAAATAAATCAGTTTGGCGAACGTTTTTTGGCCAAATGAAAGTATACCTCTTTGGATATTCTTGTAATAAATTTTTGCTCATAACTACCTACGTTAATAGTTTCATGCAAAAGCAAATGCTTAGTGTGTATGAAAAATAGGCTTGGTAAGAGTTCATTATAAAGGGTAAGAGTACCTACTGTACTCGTACTCGTAGAAATAATCATAAAACTTTGTTACTAAGTCAAGTTTGACCGCGTAAAACACTCGACTGTCATTTTATTTACCTTAAATCTCTTCTACAAAATGTACTTTGATAAAAATATTAATATTATAATATTACACCTTAGACATGGACCATCGCCTTAGTCCGAATCCAAAGGCATTACGTATCTACAAACCACTCGTGAGGAATTTTTGCTACATTCACCCGGCCATCTTACAGAAACTTTACCCTCCCAGCCTATCCACGAATTACCCACATTTATTTCGAAATAGGATACCTATAAAAGATTTTATTTACTAGCTAAATAGAATATAATTCGAATGCTTCCCTTACGCGGTTGTTCATTAGAGCAGGGATGGCGAACCAGAGTGGTTACACGTAGCAAAATAGTTCGGACAAGCCAATATTAATTACGAATCTAATCTAAGTAGGTACTTGGTAGATTTTGATTACCAAGTCAAGATTATTAAATAAATTTTGATGGCGCGTCATAGCCAGATTATTATTGTTTTTAATAAAAACTCAATACCCCTGTACCCTGTATTTGTACTAAGAGCAACGGTGTAGCAAAGCGAATCCATCAAATACGCTTAGATACTTAAGCTTAATTGCTCAATAATGTCTAGACAACATATTACATACCTACATAAAATATGCAAAACATGTTCGGTGTACGAAACATGATACAGGTTTATTTTAGTGTCCCAGTAGACAGGACATTTTTTATGCAGGACCTACACAGCTTGTACTGCGATTCAATATCGCTTCGAAATTTCCAAGTGTTTTGTATTTATTTCTTTACGTTTTAAGTTTTTAGCGTTAGGTAGCTACTTACTCTGAATCTGAGTCTGAATCATATTTTCAAATTTGCACACTGATAAAAACAGTAAAGTCGGTATGTATTGATTTAAACTTTCGCGATTTTCACACATTATCATGATACATGATAATAATGATTTAAATTTAAATACCTCGACGTTTCGGACGCGACGTTGCGTCCATGGTCTCGAAGGGACCCTCGGAAACGTCGAGGTATTTAAATTAAGAAATATTTTTTACGCAATTAAGTCCCTAGTATCATGATAAAGTCGGTATGTTTGAATTATAATTAAGTGTGTATTTAGCAAGAGGGTTTTAATCATTCCAATAATATTGACAACAATAATATTAGAACTTGAAGGAATAACACTACCTATTAGAATTAGAAGGTAAGCTAGTATGAATAAAAAAACAGGCACTTTAATTATTTATGTTTCAGCATACTGCGAGCCAAAGAGACAGGCGTGCTCCGAAGACTGTTAAAAAACCACGAAGTTTTCCCTTCCGAATGCACACTCTCGCACTTTCAAGCACAGATCGGTCACGTGCAGAACCCTCTCATAGTACTCGTTTGCAGCTTCATACTGTGTCTCTTTATTTTGCTCGGCGAAAGGATTTATTTCAAGAGGAACCGAGTGTGGCCGTATGTGGAATGAACGGTGGCAGGTTTTATCGTCTTGGCATCCATTTAACGCATTCAGTGCCGGCAACGCATATATGCGTTTTCCTGATTTTCACCCAGTGCCTCTGTCGCAATTTTACATGTAATTTGAACGCAGATGTGCGTTTGCGGCACCTGAAAAACTCTCAGGCCACAGGGGAGGCAGCGAATGCGATAACATGAGAAAAGCATTATTCGTTAGTTTCCTTACTTGCGTGTGTTCGTTCGCATATTTTGTTTTAAATTAGGTTAGATATAAACAAAAGTATATTTATGATTACTTACCTAGTTTATATTATTTTTACATAATTTTATTATTATATCTTAAGTAAGTATGTACTTTTTCTGTATTATGTAAATCATATTAAATATTGGAAAAAACGTTACATCTATAACGCCGTCGTTTTTTTTCTTGACTGTTATGTGGTGTTCAATAAAGAGTTATTGTATTGTATTGTATTGTAAATTTCAACCTTTCCAACTAAAACAGAAAATACTCAACTCGCAAACAAAAATTTCACAAGACTGTTCGCAAAAAACGTGTAGTTGCAACGTGCAATAAAATGTTTCTAAGGTTTCTTACATTTTTGAATCAAAAGTTTCTCAACAACCGGAAAAACTTTGTTGGATCGGGCAAACGTTGGCAAGAAGCTCTGTAAACTACCTTTCAACATCCGAGTGTTTCGATGTTTGTTAAAAAAAACAAAGTTGTGCTTGTATGTACTGAACTTGTGTTTTAAGTAAATTTTTCAAGACGTATCGTTTTCGTAATGTGACTTAAAAAAAAACGGGACCTTTGGGCTTACCTCTGAGGGGTGGGGACTTTTAGTATGGTTTGTCTTATAACTAGTCTAAGGGTGTTCCCACACCAATCAATGTCATCGATCGTCATCGATCAATTGCGACAGATAAGTGTGGTAGCTTTGACTGATCGACAAATGTACTAATCGATCGACGGTATCGATCGACATCGATCAATTGGTGTGGTCTAGTAGACACTATCGATCGACGTCGACTGTTCCAATCTACCATCGATCGATTGTTCTAGTAGAAAATATCGATCGACGTCGACTGTTCCATTTTACCATTGATTAATATCGATTGTTTGGTGTGGTAACACCCTAAGGGCCTTATTCATAAACGTCACTCAAGCCTTAAGCTAATATATGTTTTGTCTTCTTCTTACTAACGAAAATGTCAATGTGACAAAAAGGGACAAACGAACTTTAACGGCATTTTAGTTAAAATAGGTTTATAACAGGGTAAAGGCCCAAAGCTTCTGCTTTCGACCTTTCCATCCACACCCCCCTTGTCATCACTCATTTATCAAGTCATGGACAATTAATGATCCAGAAAATAAAACACCACACTTCCATTTGATCATTTAATGATAATCCCGCTCCCGTTGAGGCCCAGGCCGAAGGGTGCTGAAGAGGCCGTACTGAAGAAGTACGTCCCCGGACTTCCCTTGCTGTCCCCCATGTACGCGATCTCATTCTGCGCACACGCACCACTCCGGAACAGAGTGCGGTTCTCACACTTGCGAGCTAAAGTAAAACGAAAGTACTTTCCATCATCATCAGCCTATTTACGTCCCACTGCTGGGCACTCCTCCCCATACCTCCCCTCCCCCACCCTCCCTCCTGCCCTCCTTTCCTGTTCTCCTCCTTCCCTTGTTATGAGAGAAATTGGGCTATGGTTTTCACGCGGGCTCAGTGTTTATTTTGAACTTCAGACATACCATTGAATTGCTTCGCAAGAGTGCACTCTTTTTTTCTCACTTACAAATGTAATTTCGCACGTCATGACATCATCATCATCACCAGCCTATTTAACGTCCCACTGCTGGGCACAGGACTCCTCTCAGAGTGAGAGGGCTTGGGTTATAGTTCCCATGCGGGCCCAGTGCGGATTGGGAAGTTGTGATTTCGCACGTAAATTCCGAAAAACACAGAGGTGCGAGCCGGGGCTCGAACCCACGACTTTCTGATTGGGAGGCCATAGATCAAGCCACTAGGCTATCACCGCTTTATGGCTTAAATACTGAAAATACCCATACGGATTTTAGTTTTAGCTGATAATACTTTTTCAATTCACACGAGATAGTTCACAAAGGATCTCTACTACAATCGTATTGTATACAAGAAATCTTTATTGAACACCATATAATAAAGAAAACAGAAAAAAGGTACAAAGAAAATGCAAGGTAGCAATGGGCGGTCTTATCGCTACATAGCGATCTCTACCAGGCAACCATAACGGCATAAAGGTAAGATCAGATTTAAAGCAGGTGGTGCAATTTAGAATTTTTAGGTAATACTATTTACTGCACTACGCGAGAGATATTTTGACAGACTCTTACTTGCAATCACATAATCTTACTTACATAAGTATGAGAGTGGGATTGAATTATACAAAAAATCAAATCCGCAATTGGGCCGTGAAAGTAATATGGCCCAAATCTTCCCTTTCCGAGAAGTATCCTAATCACGTCATTCGTCAAATAGTCTTCATATTGAAGATACTTGCCTGACCACATGCAAATAGACAGATTAACTGCTATGCTCCAAGACTCGATAAATCATTTGATAAGGCTTTCTCAGTTCCCAAAGCACCTCGGCTCTTACCAGGGAAGTGATCCGGAGAGTTGATGGCTTCCGCATACAATTCCCAGGCTCTGGTGTGGTCACACGTCGACAAAAGGCACCCTGGCTGCGTCATGCCGCCGTTGGGGTAGAAGTCTTTATGACCTGGTAATGTGAATTACAGCTCGCACAATTAGAAATTATTAGGACATTGGAAACGGTTTTGACGGAGACGAGCAAACTCTCGAACATTGACTCACACGGCAGCAGCGCGCAATTAGATCTAGCGCGAGTCAAAAATCCGCTAGGATCGCTAGAGTGTCAAGTCAAGTTTTTTTATACGACGAGGAAGGGAAACGAGCAAGTGGGTCACCACTAGTAAGTGATCACCACTGCCCAATACAAACTCGCAACTCCGGAGGGTTCGCAGATGCGTTGCCAACGTACAGCGCTAAGATGAGATGCCTCTTGTGCCCCTAATTATACCAGCTGTCTTACTCTCCACACCGGAACACAACAGTGCAAGCACTGCTGCTTAGCGGCAGGATTAGCAAGTAAGATGGTGGTAGCGGTCCGGACGGACCTCGCACAACGTCCGACCATCCGCAAAAGTTAGGTCTATTTGTCAATTTTCACCAATCATAGGCTAGTGTAGCTTGTCTCATGACTCATGACATATAGACCTCACTCGACAGTAGCAATCCTAGCGGATTCTTGACTCGCGACATCCCCCATTCAGACTCATCCCCACTGCGCGCGACTGGATCAATGGAGTGAAGTGAATTGGCTAAAGTTTTTTGAAGAGGTGCAAAATTCATGATCTCAATTGGAAAATCTTTTTGTATTTTTTATTTTTACGGTCTTCCCGTGAGTATCAATTATATTTTTAATAAACCACCAAATACCAATTCTGGTGTAAGGGTGGGCACGCGACCCGGAGTGTCGAGGTTCCGGGTTCGATTCCCGGAGTTGGTATTTTTTCTGGTTTTTCTGTGTATTCATGTTTCGGTGAGTTTATTAAAAATATAATAGGTGCAAAATTATATTGTTTTTGGACAGTCAGTAATCAAGCAGCGCTTTTATTTTTATTTCTTAACATCAGTTAGAAACATTATTTAAATCAACGTGATGACATTTGTGAGATTTAATGGCTGATTAGCTTAGTGCCTAGCACTAGACTAGAATAAAAAAAAAAGCTAAGTCAACTGTCATTTTTGACACTGTCAAAAATGATTACACAGGGAATTTGGCGGGAAACCGATGAAAGTGGATCGTGTCGTTAATTGAATTTTAGTTTCTGTGCTTAATGTTGTTTGGTGGATAATAAAGATGTATTATACAACAAATTGACGTGAAAGTGCCCAGCAACTGAAGAATTCAAGTGAAAACGCGTATTCCCTCTGTTTGTGACCCCCAAATATTCGCCAGCTGTTGCTCGCCGTAGCTCGCCGTAAAGTACACTATCGCTTTACGGAAGGCATGAGCAGTTGACAGGACGTGACTAGGACAGACTGACATAACTCCGACGATGACAGGACTTTAATATACAGAAATTTACAAAACACATCAGACGTGGCTGTATGGACTCAGTTCCTTTGCCTATCCCTTACAGGATGAATTAAAAAAAAAAATATTACGAAGTCTCGCGGTATAATTTTTTGACAATGTCAAAAGTGACAGTTGACGTAGTGTTTTTTTAAATTCTAGGCTAGTGCTAGGCACTAAGCTAATCAGCCATTAAATTTCACAAATGTCATCACGTTCTTTTAAAAAAATATTTCTAACTGATAGGAAATAAAAACAAAAGAGCTGCAGTTTCTTTGATTATTAAGACGACGATTGTCGAACAAAAAAATTTGCACCTCTTTAAAGACCTTTACTTAGCCAATTAACTCTTCGGTAAATAATGTTCGAGGGTTTCCCGCTCTAGGTGACGACAGGGCTTAAGCATTGTGACTCGTTGAAACTGGTTAGCTTCGCCGTTTACCTACAGGCTCTTTTAACCCCAGCATCCCGGAGTTGGTGTGTACAACGTCCACGTACTGCGCGTCTTCGCGGCCAAGACGACCTGCCGCGTCCACGTTGCTGAAACACGGCCCTGAGGAACACAGTCACATTAAACCAAGTGCTTAATGAGGGCTGTCGCGAGTCAAAGGTCCACTAGGATGTCGACACTAGTCAATTTCGACCAATCATAGCCCAGTAGCTTCTTGTCTATCATTGGTGGAGAATGACAGATAGACCTCACTGGAGAAAGCCTAGCTGATTTTTGACTAGCGAAAGCCTTCATTTACTAACAACAGAAATACAAGGCAATATCTGCGCCTGTAGGTTTATTGTTTTCTGCAAATATACTCTTCTGAGTCCTGTGCTTCTGAACAAGAACCAAAAAAAGGAAAATAAGAACAATTCGACCACACATTTACGCGTAAGAGCAGAAAAAGCTTTACTCGCTTCATAAAGAGCTCTTGTCTAGAGACAGTTCTTGTCACTCTATACTTTTACTGAAAGACAAGTAAAACCATGGGCAAAGAATTAGCCTCGCAATACAACGCGGCAGCGCTGCCAGCCTCCTGGGCACAATGAGCAGCGACGGTGACCTGGGGGGGATTTTTTACTTGTAGGTTAGGTTAGGTTAATTTTGTGCATAGTTTTTAGTCTTATTGTATCTATACTAATAGGTATTACAAATGCGAAAGTAACTATGTCTCTCTGTTTGTTACCTCTTCACGGAAAAACCTTTGCGCAAATGTAGATGAAATTTGCATGAAGATAGTTTGAACATTGAGGAACAAATAGACTAGTTCCCTCGGGATAGCGATAACCGAAATCTACGCAGACGAAGTCGAGGGCAACAGCTAGTTTTTATATACTTACCTACTGTCATTTATGTTTCTTTAACAATATATTCCCTGTCGATAAAACCAAGAGTAAAAGGTTCTTTACCAGCGGGGTCCAGAGCAGTGATCCGTCCAACCTGCTTCCCGGTCAGTTCTCGCAGCTTCTTGCCAGCTATGCCGGCAATGTGTGCGCCCAGACTGTGGCCTATCAGCACCATTTTAGACGGGTCTTGACCAGCTGTAAGACGAGTGAGTGCATAATATTAATTAAAAAAAAAACTTTTCATATGTTTTGGACCATTCCTACTCTATTAAATTTAAATTTTCTACGGAACACACATACAAATGAAACTCTTTTCTTGATACGGAATTGGCTTCAGTAAATGTTAAATGTTCTTTAGCTAGGTAGATACTTCAAAATGATAAGTAACTTTAGTAGCACTTTACTAATAAGGAAGCAAAAGCAGGCGCCGTAGGGGAAATCGGCATGAATGACAATGTATTTTTATCATCACACCTTATTTAAGTGTCTAAGAACGGAATAGGTATTGCTGATACTGTAGCCACCCTTCTAAAAATCGTTGTTGCTAGAAATATTAAGGTTTTAATCGCTGATATTTCAACATCAAAGAACACTCCGAAAACTCACAAACAAGAACCTATAAATATCACTTTCTTACGCAAATGTTTCTATTTCATGATATTTACAAATTCCCTTTTGAAAGTTATTCATGTTTAAGTCACGTTGTTTTATGTCCCAACGAAACCAAAAAAACCTGCTTTTATAAAAGTTTAACGATGTTGCAAAGAACCCTTTTGTCGCGAAAAGACTTTAGGGCAAATATTAAAAAAAAAACGTGAATGTTCGTTTACGACACGATCGTCTGCCAAATAACGTAAAAACGTGATTTACTTTGATGCTTTGACTTTTTTTTCGAGTTTATAACTTTTTTTAGAAGTCCGTGTAATGCTTGAGCAAGCGATGGGGAAACTGTAAATCAAGCTGAAAATAGCGATGGCGATAATTTTTTTATTTTAAATAGGTACCTAATTGTGCTTTTCAAACTAAGAATTTTAAGGCAGTCGATCGCCTTAAAGAAACTATACTGAGTTCCAAAGAAATTAGTAATGAACTAAAAAACAATTACTTTGCTCACCCGCGACCACAATTAGTATGAAATTAGTAATGATAATGATGGGGACGCAGACAGTTTGACAACTTTTTACATGCTAGTATAACGGTGGAGAGGGGGCTGCTGCATAAACTCTTCTATGGCCAATCGAAGAAAGTGAATCGCGTAGCGTTGTGGAATCTTGTCACAAAATAATTTCGAAATGATTTCTGGCAGATGTATGGTATGTCTATGATGCATTTGCGGAAATGTTCATCAGGTATTTCAGGTTCTTTACCTATAGGTAACCCATTATATTTTCCCGACTCTCGAATGACAAAACAAAACCCATATCTGGAGCTGCCCACGTCAAAGTTTCCGAGATTCACAAATTACTCACTTTTAACGATATCGCTTAATAAAGTCCCGAGCTTTTCGCCCGTGAATCGCACTTTCGTGGAAGCCGCGAAGTATTCAAAGGTGATCGCTTTCCGCCCGTCTAGAGCCAAAATCTTCAACCCTGGCTTCCTTAGATACTCAGGAGCCAAAGCGTGTACCATCCAGCCATCAGAACTCTCCAAAAAGCCGTGTATCAGAACTATAATGCTTTTAGCAGACGACAATACTCTGCTAAGTCGCCTAGTTGCCGTCATATTGTACTTGATGTTGCCAGTTTTCGTGATAACATCTATGTTCAATAATTCCTGGTAGTTCGTCTTGTTCTTTTCTTGCATCTGGTCGTACGTTATTCCCAGAAAGTTTTTTAGGATCTCACCTGAAATTAATACTGACTTTAAAGTGTCAAAGTGTGTTTTCTGTTTTAAAGCCCGCATATTTCAAGCGGAGGTTGGATTGCCTACCGACACAGTAAGTTTATTGAGGCGGCAAAACTTAAGATAGGTAGATGTTTTAATCGTCAATATAGATCATGATTGTGTAATTCATCTGTGGTTATGTATTGCAAGAGTTATGTAATTTGTTTTTAGAACAAAAGTGACTCTGTGCCAAGTTTCTTGCGGTGCATTTTTCTAGGCAATCATGGTCATTCCGAAAGCGCTGCAATTGCATTGCACTGCATGGTCTTTCCGAAAGAGCATTCAATTTCCATTGAATAAAATTTTGAATTTTGAATTTCATATCAAGAGATAGATTGAATATTATTGGAAACAAACGGCTGCAAGCTGTAAGACAATACATATAGGTCAAACCGTTATGGAAGGCCTATCTTCAGCAATGAACATCTTCAACCTGACACAAAAATGATGGTGATGCTCTTGGTGGCAACTCACATCGATCAGATCCGGCAGCGACCACAGGGTGCAGCATCGGCAACGTTGCGTCGTACAAAGTACTGAGGCCGAATTTTGCCTGCGCGCGCGCCGTCGCTGCGCCGGCGCCGCTCACGAAGCAGCAAAGAAACGCCGCGAATTGCACTGACAAAAAAAATATAATTAGTATTGCTTTAAAAAAACTTTGTCAATAATCGTAAATCGAAATGGCCGGTAAGATGCCTGCTAGCATTGAAATGCCGCACATACTAACAGTACGAGCAAAACTTTATTCAACTATGAACAAGTTTTTATTAATCAATTAAATACAAGAAAAATAGTACCTTTAGAACTAAACTTTTAGATGGATAGCAACAATGAACTTATAACTAAGTTAGTTACATAGGTACTCAATAGGTATAGGTATTTATTTAACTTGTACATTATTTTCGAGTTACACATCAATTCAATTTCATTTTTAGGGTTCCGTACCTCAAAAGGAAAAAACGGAACCCTTATAGGATCACTTTGTTGTCCATCTGTCTGTCTGACTGTCGGTCTGTCTGTCTGTCCGTCCGTCCGTCCATCCGTCCATCCGTCCGTCCGTCCGTCCGTCCGTCCGTCCGTCCGTCCGTCTGTCTGTCGGTCTTTCTGTCTGTCAAGACCCTTTTTCTCTGGAACGCGTAAAGGGAGCATGCTGAAATTAATATCAAATACTCAAGCCTGCGGTCCCTTAGAGCCGTGAAAAAATCAACCTTCTAAGTCAACGCAAGCAAAAGATACAGTCATTGAAAAATCCATTTCCATACAAATTGCCGATTTTAAAAACCTAAAGGGTACTTCCAGATGTCCTAGAAACTTGAAATTTCTTAAGAGGGTAGCTCTTATAGCACAACCACTCGGAAAAGTCTTAAAATCTTAAAATTTTATGTCTGTCTGTAGATTTCACAGACCAATATAAGTTGACCCCACACTGCGTACATTTTGCTTAGGAGCAGGGCTCTGCTAACACAGGAATTCTTAAAACACTGGGGAAAAGCGTTAAAATCTTTCTACGGAACCCTGCGAGTCGGACTCGCGCACGAGCGCGAGTCCGACTCGCACTTTGCCGGTTGTTTTATTTCAGACCAAAGAAAGTTGTTTATTAATGATTGTGCGTATGTATTTATTTATTTATATGTGTTTCTACATAACGATGACGTGCCTTAAAGCGTATTTATGGAACTGTTTGATACCCCTAAATATATGCTTTTGGCCCACATTACATACAAATGCTGGTAATACAGTCATTAAACGCAAAAATTGCAGCCCTAAATCACACAAAAGATTATCTACGTGTATGAATGTTATGTAACATTAAACAAACAATTCAAATAAAAATAAAAAGTGAAACTCACATCTCATTTTCCCCACACCACACAGATCGGCATCGAGAAAAAATGTCATCTAAACACACACAACATAACTCTACTCGCATAATAATGACGCGCACACCACCAGAACAAAGCCAGCTAACGAGTGGCCCTTAAAAAACGTGTTCCAGGTTTAAACGTGCAAAAATAATCGGATTTCAAAATTGAAAAACAAAAGAGCATCAACCGTCGATAGTGCCCCCCCGTACCATTCTGAATCTTTGCTCTCATTGACAGAGTTCAAAATTATTTTCACGGTATTTCGATTTATTTCTTTTTGGTACGTGCAGAGGCTAGTTTAGTAACTGGCAGCTTACATTTAAGCGGATTGCGTTGATCCTGTGCAATTAGTTTCTGAAACTTTTGTAACTAGAGTTTATCTGGACTGTTCTATGTACATCTCTGGGGATACGCGGCCTATGTAAACTGGTAGCATTCGAATTAATTAATGGACTTCCTGACATAAATACAGTAGGTAGTAAGCGCTTTATATTTGCAGATAAACACAGTTCTTTAGAAGTAAAACAATTCAATGGTAGGGCTATGGTTGGTAGTCACGGAAAGACTGAAATGTTATAGTAGTATTTTTTGTGGATTAAATTTTAATTACGTATGAGAGATTCTTCTGAGGACGATGAAAGAAGCTTATTATGTTAAGGGGTGAATATAAGTATGAAAATAATCACATTTCTTTCTCAAACTTCTATCCTTCGGTGGATGCCTTTATAGAGCTAAAACAAAAAATTAATAAATATACCTCCAGAAAATAAATCCAATACAAAAGTCTCAGGTTACACCAAACTTTGGCCGCACATGGGAAGTAAAAAACGCAACTTGAAAGAGGTTCATTCACCCCAATGAATGCTCGCTTAAAACTTAGGTATTCACAAAGTTAAAAACTTTTCACAACTCTTCAAACTCGCCTCTACGTGTAAAATGTGCAACTCGAAAAGAACAATCTCTTTTCAATCATATCATAAGTATTCTTAGTTGTGACGCTTTGAATTTGTTTGAACTAAGTAAGTATAATTATGTTAGGAGAACTTTTAACAGAGAAAATCCATTTTACTGTCACTATGATGTTCGAATCATCATCATCATCATCATGTCAGCCAAAAGACGTCCACTGTTGGACTAGGTCCAGCAGTGGACGTCTCAGTGGTCCTCTCCCATGGCTCTCCACTCAGATGATGTTCGAATGTTTTATTTAAATTTATTGAATCTATGTACTGAGGATACAAATTAAAAACCGGCCGAGTGCGAGTCGGACTCGCGCACGAGGGTTTCGTAGAAAGATTTTAACGCTTTTCCCCAGTGTTTTAAGAAATCCAGTGTTAGCAGGGCCCTGCTCCTAAGCAAAATGTACGCAGTGTGGGGTCAACTTATATTGGTCTGTGAAATCTACAGACAGACATAACATTTTAAGATTTTGAGACTTTTCCTAGTGGTTGTGCTATAAGAGCTACCTTCATACCAAATTTCAAGTTTCTAGGAGATCTGGAAGTACCCTTTAGGTTATAGTGAAATAGACGGATCACTCACGTATGTCAGTCGAGTATAGCTGGACATGTTTCGGACTAATCCGTAGTCATGAACTAAAAACAATTACTTTGCTCACCCGCGACCACAAAAAAAGTGAGCAAAGTAATTATTTTTAGTTCTTAAATATGGACCTCCGCAAAGTAACGCCTGATTCAATAAATTATTTAATCCGTAGTCCTTCCTCTGGGAGCGCACGCCACGCCTGTGGCGAGACGTAAACTTAAACCCTTTAGGTTTTTTAAAATCGGCAATTTGTATGGAAATGGTTTTTTTAATGACTGTATCTTTTGATTGCGTTGACTTAGAAGGTTGATTTTTTCACGGCTTTAAGGGACCGCAGGCTTGAGTATTTGATATGAATTTCAGCTGCTACCTAAACGCGTTCCAGAGAAAAAGGGTCACACAGGGTGACACACAGACAGACAGACAGACGGACAACAAAGTGATCCTATAAGGGTTCCGTTTTTTTCCTTTTGAGGTACGGAACCCTAAAAACCTGTAAATATGAATGTTTTAGTGAGAAATTCTTTACATGTCTTATTTCAAAGGCACAATATAAGTCTAGAAGTTTCATCAATTTCGTAGGAAAAGTCACAATTTTAAAGAACTTCCCGCCCTCTACCCGCCTTTGTACTTGTATCTCACTATTTGTGACATTTTTATTTTATTTTTTTATTGTTTTACATGGAGAACAAACAGTTATAGATATGTACAGTAGTTCTTATGTTCTAACTATATCTAATATATAGTACATATATCTATCACCTCAACAGTTCTCACTGAGAATTATAATTAAACCAAATACTAATTTACATTTTTTTTTAGTTTTTGTATTTTCTGTACAAAAAGCGTTTACTTACTTACTTTTTTTAACATTAATTCCACTCCATAGCTACCCAGTTCCTGTTAGATCACGCCGGCATGATATCACAGAATCTAGAACATTGCTCAGTTCCGGAAAAACACAAAGAGATTTTATCAAGCCATCAATTTACTGACCAGGGGTCTAATGCCAATACAAAATGTACGGAGCTTTGACCCATCAATAGTTTAATATTAGCAGTTTATTATAGGATCGATTGGAAATTATTAAGTAGAATATCGTCTGGATGTTGGAATCAAGTTCCACAGTATTTGTTTTGAAATTAAACTAGGTATTGAGGAGGTACTATCAGCGCCATAGATGTGTAAATTGATTGTACCGATTGTACAAAATTAAAAAAATACGTTTTCCTAGTAAGTAGGTAAGTATTGAAAATATAAGAACACTGTCAAAATGGACATGTTATCTTAACGCTCACGGTACAGCTATTTTAACCACTTATTGCTAGTTCTGTAATTAGAATGTAACATTTTTGGCAGAAGGGAACTTTTGTCTGTGCGCCCTGTGTTTTTGGGGGTGTGGTAACGTCGTAGTTTAACGTATCCTGCCTTGATGTTTCCGCAAATAAATCTGCAAACTAAACAAGCCCAACTCCACATATAAAATAACTAGTTAATGCCCCGCGGCTTTGCCCCCGTGAAATATTTCAAAATGGGCTAGTTCCCTATCCCGTAAGATTTTCGAAAAAATCCTTCTTAATGCACCTCTAGGATACTCAAGGTATAGGTTTGCCAAATTTGAAGTTTCTAGATGCAGTGGTTTAGGCTGTGCGTTGTCTGTCAGTCAGTCAGTCATGGTACTTTTTTAACCGACTTCATAATAGGTATAGATTCTTTGCGAGGCTCTACATATAGGTGTATTAAGTTAATTATAATAACTCTTTATTGAACACCAAAATAACAAACAAAACAGAAAGAAAGTACAAATAAAATGCAAGGCAGCAATGAGCTTATCGCTACAGACAGACTGACCTGACTCGATCTAGTTAAGATTGTCTCCAAGCGATTTTATCAGTGGCTCGAACCGCCCTATTTGAGGCAAATCGCGAGTATTCGCGTTGTTTCAGTTAGCAATTAAACTGCTAAGCGATGCGGCACCTGAATAAGTAAGGACTCGAGAAGAGCGGCTCATTAAATAACTAGTGATGTAGGGTGGCCATATTATTAAAAAAATTTGGAGCTTTTTTGAGTTAAAATATTTGCTTGTGTATTAAAATACACATCAGGGTAGATAAGCATAAATCGATACACAACAATTTATCCTAGTTTTGTAAAAAAATATCATTTCCATAAAGTTAAGTTTAATTTTAAGGTTTAGTTTAAGTTAAGTTAGTTAAGTTACTTTAATTTCGTAAGTTTTTAACTTAATTTATAATTATTTTGCACAATGCTATTTTTAAACTAAATAAATAATTTATTGTACTTATAAAATAAATCGAATTATTAAAAGAAACTGCTTCAAAATATTTTACGTTTGGAACATCTATATACTTAAAAACAAGGCTTTAAGACAATCAGTTAAATAAGACACAGAGGCCCATCAAATTTACAGGCAAAAACAAAATGTGTCAAAACAAACGTGTGTGTATGTGTGTGTGTGTGTGTATCGCTATTCTCAATACAAGCCACATTGAACTGTTATCTCCGAAACCCAAGTATCGTGGTTACCCTGAGTAAGATAAATAACAGACATCGCGTAACTTGAGTTACTTATCGTACCAATAGAAAATGGAGGAATTATATATGACGTCGGCTTACTGTACCTGTAACTGTACGAGTACCTACCACATTTCAAAGGCATTCAAAAATTAACCTTGTAAGTTTAGATATAGAACTCGAATTCGAAAGGGTTTAGTGCCAAATGTAGTACGGATATTACTTGTGCAAGTGCATTAATGATGATATCTGAGCATGTTTCCTAATTGTATGTATGTTCATGTTTATAGTCCTCATAGAGCATTTATAAACAAGTGGAGCGCTTGTACTAAATAGAACGCATCCTAACGCCACGCCACTGCCACACACCTACGCCACCACCACCACCACCACCGCCAGCACCGCCACCACTGTACCTATACAGTGGCACCAAATTAATGTTTAGTCACAGTAGACCCACTTTGAACACAGAAAGTATTTTTACTGAATACTGCAATAATTAGGTATACTTACTTCTAAAAGTTGAAAAACCCCCGGCATGCTCATAGCAAAGTCTAATATCATAACGACTAAACTGATTTTAATTAATATTTTTATTTTTTTGAAATACTTTATTTACATAATAAAAGCAATTTACAATGACATTAAATCTAAGCTTAAACTAAGTAAACTACAACATAAAACTAAATTAAATCTAAATAAGGCCCCCGTGGCATAGTGCCCAAAAGGCTGGCAGCGTTGCCTCGCTGAATAGCGATGCTGATTCTTTGAGAGAGAAAACTGCCAGCCCTTTGGTCACAAGTTGCATCAACTAAGTGCTTTTGTAATTCAGAAATAAGCTTGTAAGCGCTGAGACCCCATGGACCCAAAGTTTCAAATCCGACAGGAACAATTAAACTTAGCTAGGAACTATTTCGATTAAACCAGATTTTGATTGTAGGTACCTACATTCAAATCGCGGTCTATCCGTTTAAGACGTATGATGCTATAGACAGACACATCGACAAGTTTTTTTGATATTGGACTCGAAATGACGTCGTCTTCAACTTTTTTATTTGTAGAAATAATAAATACAAAACGTTTTATCCATACTATATAATAGGTAGCTGTATGTACTTAGATGACATTTCATAACGAATGGCCTTCCGTGGGAATTCTTCCAAAAACCTATTGTGTTTTTAATGAAAATACCTACTAATGATAATAACTATCATTATTCAACAACTAAAATCGCCGGAAATTGCGAATTGTCAACTTCATGTGTATAGTCAGCAGCAGAAGTAGCTAAGCAACCGAAGCGGTCACAATGATCAAAGCACGACTCTATTGTAATGGACATAAGAGTGTGTGCAGATCATTGTGACCGCTTCGGTTGCTTAGCTACTTTTGCTGCTGACTGTACGCGTAATTGACACTACTGGATTACAGAATGTTTGTATGGTGCAAGTATGTATGGCAATTTTCAGAATTCAGCTGTTATTTTTTCGCGTGGACTGACAGCATTAAAATAATTTTATTGGACTCCGTGAATTTTGGTCACTACATTTTGTTAAGCTAGCGAGTTAAGTAACAGCACCCCTGTTGCTGACGAACTGCTGCTGTAACAGACATAAGAGCTGTGTAGATCATTGTGACCACTTCAGTTGCTTAGCTACTTCTGCTGCTGACTGCGCCTATATGACGCTGAAAACCCGTTCTGATTTTTTGAGTTTATCGTGTTAAGATCAACATACTTTGTTTTTAGTATGTAGGGAAGTGATGTACGAGGGCTGTTTGATAAGTACTCGTTTATGAAAAAAAAAACATTTTTTTGTATATATGCATTTATTTTTCTACGTAGTCACCTTTTAATTCTATACATTTGTTCCACCTATACTCAAGCTTCAATAAACCATCCAAAAAGTATGATTTTGGAAAGTCATTAAAATAGGCCTCTGTGGAGGCAATGACTTCGTCATTTGATCCAAATCGCTTGCCACCGAGCCATTTTTTTAGGTTGGGAAAACAAAAAGAAATCGCATGGGGCCAAATCTGGAGAAAACGGGGAGTGAGACAATAGTTCGTAGTGTAACTGTGCTAATTTAGCCGTCACAACTCTGGACGAATGAGCCGGGGCGTTGTCGTGATGAAACAGTACTTTTTTCTTTTTTAAATGGGGTCGTTTGTCCTTCAACACGGCGTCAAATTCATCCAATAAATTGGCATAGTACTGCCCTGTTATTGTTTTTCCCTTTTCTAAATAGTCAATATCTATAATACCCTGCGAATCCCAAAAAACGGTCGCCATGACCTTTCCAGCCGATGGGACGGTTTTTGCTTTCTTTGGAGCAGGTTCACCCGGTAAAATCCACTGCTTCGACTGCTCTTTCATTTCCGGGGTGTAGTGGTGGACCCACGTTTCGTCCACGGTCACGAAACGACGCAGAAACTCCTTCGGGTTACGTTTGAACACGGCCAAACACTGCTCCGAAGTAGTCAGTCGGTTCCGTTTTTGCTCCTCCGTGAGTAAACGCGGCACCCACCTCGCCGATACTTTCTTCATACCCAATTTTTCTTCTAATATGTGTTGTACCCTCTCGATTGAAACGTTTACAGCATCAACGATTTCTCGAAGTTTAATTCGGCGGTCGGCTAAAACGATATTTTCAATTTTCTTAACCATATCGTCTGTAGTCACCTCAACTGGCCGGCCTGGGCGATCCTCATCAAAGACGGTTGTTCTCCCCCGCTTAAACTCGTTATACCAATATCTGACGGTTGTCATAGAAGGAGCACATTCATGGTAAACCGCTTGCATTCTTACTTTTATTTCATCACATGTTTTTCCTTCCAAAAATAAGAGTCTAATTACAGACCGATACTGTTCTTTCTCCATTTTAACAATTTTAAGTTCACGCCTTCACTGAATCGTTGTCAAATGAGAAAAAAAAACAAAAGAATGCCATTTTTTTTTTAATTTTCCCGCCTCTGGAAAATGGCTTAAAAAGGTGGTATACTTATTTGCGGCCAGTGATATTAATATATTTAGAAAACGGGTACTTATCAAACAGCCCTCGTATAGTGATAAAGATAAAATTTAGAGGTGCAGTCATAAACATTCAGCATATAATACAACAAAGTATAATAGTACAAGTAATAGAGTGTTAAGTTACACACATTAAAATCCCCGTTTCCTACCTCTAATGGAACCCTGTAGTTACTGAACCAATGAGTTTACTACATATACTGTAATTTATGTAATAAGTAAGCAATTTGCCCATTGCACGCAAATACATTATCCACAATGACATAATTTATGTGCGCAAATGCATAATTTTCCTTTGTTCTTGTCGTGTAAACCTAAGTCTTTTATAACATAGAACGGTCACTTCAATACAAAATGGAAATAAGAGTCACTATCGAAAATGTTGTTATTGGAAAACTTAGACATAAGGCTTTATTATGCGTTGGGATTGATAGCTACTAATATTGCCCTTAGATTTAAACATTGTTTGTATAATAACGTAACTGTAGGTTGTATATTAGCCGATGGTCTTGCAGGGGCCATGTTGGAAAAAAATATATAATGGCTTTCTCTGCAGTGTGCTGACGAGAATTTGCGGAACTCTCAACATGTACGTATTGGAATATCTTTATTCATAATTTCAGCCTGAAGACCTCCACTCTTGGACGGATTTAAGCCTCCAATAGGAGCAATCTTGAACCGGTTGCACCCAAAGGCTCTCCGCTATCTTGACCAAGTTCTCTGTCTACCTTGAAGGAGGCCACCCAATACTTTTACTGTTCCTGGTCTCCAAATCAGAACTGTTCTTCCCCAGCGGTTGTTAGTTCTTCGAGATAGATATATGGCCTGTCCATTGCCACTTCAACTTGCCTATTGAGGTGACTTGAGTTGTCTTACGGATCCCCGTCTTTCTTGGGGTTTCCTTATGAGATCGAATCAGAATATCTTTATTCATCACCATCATGTCAGCCGAAAGACGTCCACTGCTGGACATACTTAGGCCTACCCCGCGGCTCTCCACTCAGACCGGTCTTATGCTATCCGCATCCACCGCGGTCCCGCGATCTTTACCAGGTCGCAGGACTGATGGCCGATGGGGACAGAAGGTTCTCAAATGGCGTCCACGGACCGGGAGACGAGCTGTCGGTAGGGCTCCAACCATCTTGTTCATCTGAATATCTTTATTGCATAAAATAAACTGAAATACCGTATTAGCCAGAAGGTAACTTGTCTCTTAAACGGATCTTGTACACTTGAGGCAACCTAGACCAGAGAAGAGGCTGTTTCGAGAAAATTTCGTGTTTCTGTTCGTGTATTAAAATTGCATAAACAGCGAATGCTAGTACAAAATAATAAATTGCTAAGCGTGAATTGTTACAAAGTGACTACGACTAAGAAAACGACTAATCAATTTGCACCTCTTGTATCCAAGGCAACCAGTGACTAGACATTTAACTTCATTTGCCTTAAACCGCGGCCCTATGCTAATAAAGAACTTGACTGAATAAAGCCTTTACCTAATTATAACGTATGTAATACATAAACGGCCAAATAACATAGAACCACAAAGGTTAAACGGAAAACTGTGGAGTAAGCGGTAATTATATGCCGTGACTATTATAAAGGGAAGCGGTGATTTTTTTTGCCACTAACTGCTAGTTGGTCTAACAAAATAGACTAGTGAAGTATTGCGAGTTGCTGCTCATTATTTTGAAGTGTCAAGATACTTAATTGCATAAATTTGTAGATGTAAACGTAGCTTGTGAAAGTGCTAGGGATTTCATATTTTGTAGTAATGATTAAATTAAGTTAGCAGTCTTTTTAATTCATTAAGTTCAATGAAGTTAATAGTTATTAACTTGTGAGCATATATGCTCGTACTTTGCATGTAATATTTAGTTTTTCTTCCGAGGTGAGTTGACTTTGTAGTAAAATAATTATGGTCTCCAATTGAATGTGCCATAAATATTGTTTTGGTTTCGTATGTAAAAGTTAGTTAATCACCATAATTACGAGTATATTGATGGCCCCCCATTCTGTTATTAACTTTTTTATACACACAAATTTTAATCACGAGTGGAAGACGATACAATTAATAATTAGTTAATAAGTAACTCATAATTACAGATCTCACAGTTCTCACAGTTGTATATTATATCCAGAAAGCCATCTTTACATGTGAAGAGAAAACCTTGCAAACGTTGAAAAGTGTCAGCTAAATCTAAAATAAAAAGTGACAAGTGGATTTTGCACAATAATCCTTGGGAAAATTATCGAAAATGTCGAAAATTTTGTTTAAAATCAACGGAAAGCAGTACGAAGGTCAGTATCGCAAATCACGTAAATGATGCTTGACAGCTATTAACAGAACTATAACAGCAACTCGCCGGTGCCATTACTTTTAATCAAGATGACGCAGATAAGACAAAACGAAAAAAAGTGCAAAATTAAAAACAATCATTGCGCAAGTAAGTAAATCAAAATTACAGGTGATCAAAGTGCTGGCGCGTCCCTCGGCCAACGTGTAGGCATTGCTGTACAAAGAGGCAACGCCGCCAGCCTCTTGGGCACCTTGCCCCGAGGTAGCGGACTCGGGGACGGTTTCCATTTTAGGTTCTAAATTTAATTATTGTTATTATTATTCTTTTGGTTTTGTTTGTTTTGTTGTAATAAATACACATCCAAGTAAACGCTTTATTGTACAAAAAAAACAGGATAAAAACACAATTTACAGAAACCGGACAAGAACGTGCCGGACACACTCAGGATAGGGTTTCTAAGCAATTACGAAAAAGCCCTGGCATAGATACCTAGTTTTAGAGGTATTTTCCTCACACCTATTCGAAACCAGTGTTAGTAGAGCTCTAATCCTACTCATACGTGTACTTGTGTGTAATCCTACTTATGCGGGTGGTAGAACCTTGTGCAAGGTCCGTCCGGATCGCTACCACCATCTTACTCACTAATCCTCCGCTAAGCAGCAGTGCTTGCACTGTTGTGTTCCGGTGTGGAGAGTAAGACAGCCGGTGTAATTACGGGCACAAGAGGCATTTCATCTTAGCTCTCTAGGTTGGCAACGCATCTGTGAACCCTCCGGGGTTACGGGTGTCTCCGGGCAGTGATGATCACTTACCATCAGGTGACCCTCTCGCTCGTTTGCCTTCCTCGTCGTACAAAAAAAAACTTATCTTAAGATCTTTTATTGCAGTGGATGGCAACTACGGTCCGGACGTTTCTCTGAACGAGTTCATCCGTACCGTAGCGGACCTGCGCGGCACGAAGGCGATGTGCCACGAGGGCGGCTGCGGCGCGTGCGTCGTCGCCGTCCGCGCAGCCGCGCCGCCCACCAACGAGATGAGGACTTTCGCCGTCAACTCCGTAAGCCACTATAACCTAACCAACTTAGAAAAGTTGAATAACCCCCGACATTGTCATTTCAAAGTTCAGTATTTCAAAAACGGGTGAACCGATTTTAATGAAACTTAGCTAAGAACAATCTCGATTAAACTAGCTTTCGAACAAAAAAACCGCATCGAAATCGGTCTATCCACTTGCGAGCTACGATGCCACAGAGAGATGCACAGGTCAAACTTACAACACCCCTCTTTTTCGTCGGGAGTTAAAATACAGCAGAGGCCCAGTACGTACCTACGACGTACGTTCGCATTCGAAACTTGTGTAACGTAATCGAGTAGTAAACGTTATCGAGAAATTTGTATGACGTTTGGATCAGAGGGTCGAGCACGAGTTTTCGAATCCTGCGTAACGTTACGGTTATCGTATCGAGATCGAGAAACCTCATACTAAATTTTAGTTCCAAATACACTCACGGGCGGGCGCTGTTCCAAACGTCATTCAAAGTCGATAACGTTTACTATTCGATTTTACGTGACCCAGGTTTCGAATATTCGTACTCGGGCCTTAGCGCCCACCCGTGAGCGTATTTGAAACTAAAATTTAGTATGTGGTTTCTTGATTTCGATACGATAACGTAACGTTACGCAGGATTCGAAAACTTCTTGCTCGGCCTACATTGCACGTAGGTATATTCTTTCAATCTCTGCCACAGAACAAGTCCGAATTTGACTTTCTCAAACTTGACAGGTTTGATTCCTGATTTTGGCAGACGAATTAAAAAAAATCCATGAATGCAGTATTTTAATGTTTTCAAAAATAGGAAAGTCTAAAGTCTTCCAATATTTAAGGTAGCTAGCTGTGCGGTTCATGTGGCGTTCGAGTCTAATAACAAAATTTCACTAACATCGGGTCATTTTTGAACAATCTTGTTTTTTTTTTTCAAAAAACGAATCGTCAAAAATTCTATATAGTTAATTAGCGAACCTGCTCACGAGTTTCACGAGAACCGGTTGAGAACAGCTGGACAGCCGGACAGCTGGACAGACGGCGGGCATACGAAAGAAATGTTGTCCAAGCTGAAACCGACTCCGTTTGCTTGGTCAATAAGGGCTAGATTTTTTACCTGTATCATTATAATTCAAAAACCATGCGGTATAAAAGAAATGCTTTAGAATATGCAAGTCGAACCCTTTCATAGGTACCATATTAATTGACCCATTTTCAATCAGTTATTAAAAATGCAAAATACTTAGGAAAGTAACATCTAAAACACGAAGACAAAATCTGCTGACTAAATAATCACAAGCAGAAGAAAACTCAACGTTCCTGTTTAATGTGAATTAATTATTTCCTGCAGCGAATAACTTTCCGTATTCCTTCCAATAATTTAATGATAAAAAATGAGTCCGAGTTCCAAACAAAATGAGCTGTTTGTTGAAGTTCGAATCTCGGGAGATAATTTGTCATCAAACAAAACGTAATTTATGAGCGCTCGGTGAAAAGTTTTTCCTCCTGTGACTTCTTAAATAAGCATGTGAAGCATCTGTTGTACAGTTAAGGTTGGTCAAGGTCAAAAATATATATCTTCACAAAGTTACAAAAACATTCACTTATACATCAACCTTGTTGTCGCGGTAATAAGATCCCACTGTTGGGCAAACGGACATCGTCCATCGGTTCGGCAGATACTAACCTTATAATCTAGGACATCGAAAGTAAAAGGTCCAAGTTTTCTTAAACTAACTTTTTGTATTATTTTTATTTTTACGGTCATCCCGTTTTGAAATTAATTTTTCACAAATTTCAAATTTGATGCGTAAATATACAGAAAAACCAGAAAAAATTGTTCTCGAATTGAGGTTCGAACCCAAACCTTTACCATACCGTGGTAACGCGCTAATCCAATTACGCTATCCGAGCAATTGGAAGTTAGCACGAAAAACTCCTATATATTCACGCATCAAAAGGTAAAGGTAAGGTGTGGTAAAGGTTTGGGTTCGAACCTCAATTCGAGAACAATTTTTTCTGGTTTTTCTGTATATTTACGCATCAAATTTGAAATTTGTGAAAAACCAAGTTTTCTTGTCCTTCCTCGTGGAGATCCCTAGTGACAAGGCCACCCTCAGGAGCGCTCCCATTGGCTAACTAGTCTAGGTTTCTCTCCGAACTCGAAGAAGTCAGCGTGGCGTGTCCGACACACGACAAAACACACTTTTCACAAAATATGGTTCTATAAACCACAATCACTCGGGAAGCCGCGCTCTCGCGGCCATCAAATCACACGTAAAAGCACCAGATTGTTCATTATACTTGAGATTTTAATTAAACAAAAGTTTTAATGTCCCCAGTGCCTAGTGGCAGTGCTGTCCTGTCACGGCTGGGAAGTGACAACAGTAGAAGGCATTGGCAACAGAACGATGGGCTACCATGACATCCAGAGCAGACTAGCCAAGTTTAATGGCACGCAGTGCGGTTACTGCACTCCTGGATGGGTCATGAGTATGTACAGGTAAGTTTAATAGAAGTAAAGATAAGATAACTTTAATCCAACTCGATTGGAGTGATGGAACTACTGTGACGTTTATGAATTTCCTTCATATTTTTATAGCAACGTGAGGGCGGAGCGGTGTAGCGTAAGAATAAATGGTTTTCGGATTTTTGCTTGCCAAATTTCATGATTCTAAGTCAATAGAAAGTTTTGACTTACGAAGTAATCCCTTCATAATAGTTACGTTTTTCTTTTTGAGGTACTGAACCCTAAAAATATAAAAAGTTGTGTGTGTGTAGCGACCCTAGCGCCACACGCGAGTGACGTCACTGTTCTACGTCACTGTCCTACATCGCGCTAACGAAGTTTCTCAAGTCGGTTGCATAAATACAACTTCCAACTCTCTTCTTTCGGACCTCGGTCCCCAGGCATAACATCTGCCTGAAGAGAGATCTCTCTATTGGAGTCCTCCCCAAACTGGTGACCCTCGACATTGGACAAAAAACGCAACCTTCCAAGACCTACGACAATGACGCAGTCTCACAGCAACGCCAGACTACCACACTGTGCACCACTAGCATGTTGCTATATCTCCATGCCTGGTGTCTACAGTGTGCAACCCTCTCCTACACTGCTACGCACTCCGACGAGGATCCAGACTAGCAGCAACTCATCGCTCCCGCCAGCACAGCGGAACAACTCATCGTTTCCGCCAGCACAGCGGAGCAACTCATCGCTCCCGCCAGCACAGCGGAACAACTCATCGCTTCCGCCAGCACAGCGGAGCAACTCATCGCTCCCGCCAGCACAGCGGAACAACTCATCGCTTCCGCCAGCACAGCGGAGCAACTCATCGCTCGCCAACGAGGCTGGGCAAACCTCGCAATTGGCCCTTGCAAGCGCCCTCACGACGCACAGACTGCGCTCCCACACCGACCTCCGGTCTAAAAAGGGGGGCTGGTGTAGCGACCCTAGCGCCACACGCGAGTGACGTCACTGTTCTACGTCACTGTCCTACATCGCGCTAACGAAGTTTCTCAAGTCGGTTGCATAAATACAACTTCCAACTCTCTTCCTTCGGACTTCGGTCCCCAGGCATAACATCTGCCTGGAGAGAGATCTCTCTATTGGAGTCCTCCCCAAATGTGTGATAGAACAGAGCGTTACATTAGTGCATTCTCCCCTTGCTCACAAAGATCTCGTATAATGGCATACTTACTGATAATTTTAATTCTATTACAGCCTCAGCGAATCCAAAAATAACAAACTGACTATGCGAGAGATTGAGAATTCGTTTGCCGGAAACATCTGTAGATGCACAGGTTACAGGCCTATTGCAGACGCTTTTAAAACATTTGCCACTGACGTCGATGACAAATTGCTAAGCAAACTATGTGACCTAGAAGATCTAAATATACTTAAATCCTGTGGAGTCAAATGTGCTAAACAATGTCCGCATAAGAAAAATAATGGACAGGATTTTTCTAAAAAAGAAAGAGAAGAAGATTGGTGTGAACTAATAAAGAGTGATAACACTATGATAGAAATAAATTGCAAAGATAAAAAATGGTTTAAAGCTTTTACTTTGGAGGATGTTTTTAAAGCAATGAAGGAGGATGTTGACTATAAATTAATTGCTGGTAATACTGGTCAAGGTAAGCAAGATGGAGAAACAAAAAACTATATCGTATAAAGGGATGGTGTAAGAAATGGCCACGCTACTTAAATAGATATAGTTCAATGAACGAAACATACACAGAACACACGCAGAATATTTTTTTATATCACTTTTAGACGAATCTTATAAAACGAATCATATTTTTGCAGGTGTGTATCACGTGACAGAATACCCGAAGAATATCATCGATATTTTCAACATTGTCGAATTAAAGGGGTACGTTTTAGACGTCAACTTGATACTTGGTGCTGGCATGCCACTATCAGAAATGATGGAACTGTTCCTTAAGCTGAGCAAAGAGAATGAAGATTTTTCGTACTTGCAGCAGCTTTATGAACACATGGACCTAGTTGCACATATCCCTGTTAGAAATGTAAGTACCTGATGGCTATGGTACCTATTTTAATATCACTAGTTACCATTTTGATTTGCTGAGTAACTTAAACGCGTACTACGGACAGGGGTGGCGCAGAAAAGAAATAGGCGTTGCTCAGTAGTAAAACACAAAATAGGCAAAAAAATGTTAAACTGAAATTGAAACTAATATAATAAACATAGCCAGAAACTACGAATATGAATAGCTACTGCAAACAATCAACAATTTTCGCATTTGAATCCCAGACTGAGTTTTAGTGGTAAATATTTTGACTGCCAGAAATAATCCGAACAAGCCATGCAAGAAAAATAGACGCGCTAGCTTGCATATAGACTTCCTTTATGATGATAGAATTCAGCCGCGGACGAAATTCACAACAACACGTTTCATCCGTATTTGCGATGGCATTGTTTGCATTATAAATATTGAGTTGTTTTTCAGATTGGGACCATTGGTGGTAATTTGTGCCTGAAGCATGCTAACAACCAATTTCAATCCGACTTGTTTTTGCTGTTGGAAACTGTCGGGGCTATGGTGACTCTCGGTAGGTACCTAATAATAATAATAATAAAAAACCGCTGACATTGACAATGTCGGGTCTCGTATTTTATATTGCATTTTAATATTTACTTACAACAAAATGCCGCCTAAAATCACCAATGAGGCAACAAAAGTATGAATTTACGGCCAAGAAATAAAACAGCGGTCCCCAGCGCACGCCCAACACCACCGCCCGCTTCATCGAGCTCCTCGCCATCGCCGTCTGACGATGCATTCGCAACCGCGGCCGACACCAGCGAGTCGAGCGATGAAAGCGGGCCGCCGGCCCCGCTGCCGCGACCACCTGCGCGGCGAGGCCGCCCACCGCTGCCGGCACGCTTGGAGTCTGCGGGGCAACCTGCCTCGAGACCGGCTCCCGCTGTCGGCGGTGTAGTGCGCCGCATGCGATGGTCGAATGCGATGAACGAAAACTGCATGCGCGCCTACTATGGGGCTACAGAGGGAGGAACCAATCTATCCGGGTACTGTGCCCGGATGCTTCCTCTGTTTCAGGCGCTTGAACCGACCATCACCGTGACTGCGCAGCGGCTATCGGATCAAGTGCGGGTCATCCGGCGCAACAACATGCTGGATGACTTGACACTTGATAGACTGCGACTGGAAGTGCTCTCTGCCCGTGCGGCTTCCACCTCGACGCGGGACCCTCCCGCCACATCACCGGCCCCGGTGCCCGCACTCGACCTGACACCGGGGGTGGCGCGGGTCGGTCCCCGTGCCGACGAGGATGACTGTACGGATCATTCAGTGAGTACCCAGACCAATGAGCAACTGAGGAGGGCTCTGGAGGAGGCGATAACGCAGTATCGCTTCACACGCGATTCTAGGCCACGATTACCGCGCTTGCCCACGAATAGGCGTAATCTAGCGCTAATGGGAGCCCTTGACGCTTTACTAGACCCGTACATACGGGCTAGCGAAGATTTAACTGATACACACTCAATCATGTACTGCGGGGCCATCGCAGCGTGCCGTGTTGCTCGTATCAAGTTTCCGGACGCTGATCGTGCACCTAGGACCGCTGATGGTGTCCCTACATGGCAAGTGCGGATTGAGCGGCGTATCGGCTCGTTTCGGACTCTCATTGCAAAGCTGATCTGTTTCAGGGGGGGCAATAGCCGCCCCCGAGTCATGCGCTTTGTGAACCAGGCCTTCGCGGGGACTGGTATCAGGCCCTGTGATTATATGACCTGTGTCACGGAGCGCATTGACTTTCTGAAGCAGAAAGTCTATGCGTGGGCAAGCCGTATTCGTCGCTACAGAGAGCGTGTGGACCGATTCCAGCAGAATCGCCTTTTCCAGAGTGACCAAAGGAAGGTATATCGGAAGTGGGAGGGAACCGACCAGTGTGTGTCTGTCGGACAACTGCCGGATGCTACTGCTATGATTAACTTCTGGCGTAGTATCTGGTCGGCACCCGTCGAACACACCGAGGGCGAATGGATGAATGTTGTTGAACGTGAGTGTGAGTCTATCGAACCTATGGACGCTGTTACCATCAGCCCCGAGGACGTTAGTTGTGCTATCCGAACGACCCAGAACTGGAAAAGTCCTGGTCCGGATGGATTGCACAACTTCTGGCTGAAGCGGTTTCGATGCTCACACGAACGTTTGGCAACTCAATTCCAACAAGCCCTCGAGCTCGATTCCCTACCACCTCTTTTAACAACTGGTATCACCTTCCTGCTCTATAAGTCCGGTAGTACCACGGAAGCGAAAAACTACAGACCCATCACGTGTTTACCCACACTGTACAAACTCCTTACATCCATTTTGAGAGCAAAAATTAACGCGCACATCGTTGCAAACAACATCTTGGCCCCCGCTCAAAATGGATGCAGGGTTGGGTCCCGTGGTACTAAAGAGCTCCTCCTCATAGACATGACCATTTGCCAACGAGTCCGGCAGAATAGAGGGACCCTCTCCGCTGCCTGGATTGACTACAAGAAAGCCTATGATTCGGTGCCTCACTCATGGCTAAGGAGGATCTTAGAGCTGTATAAAGTTGATGCAACTTTAAGAACCTTCTTAAGCACGTGCATGGGGCAGTGGATCACAGTCCTTCGTCAACCGGGAGGTAGCGATGGCCCCTCTGGTCCGCAGGACTTTATAAGGATTGAACGAGGGATCTTCCAGGGTGACAGTCTAAGTCCATTATGGTTCTGCCTAGCACTGAATCCGCTCAGTACTCTGCTGACGGATTCAGGACTAGGTTGTCGGCTCCGGAGAGGGGGTGAGGTCATTTCTCATCTACTTTATATGGATGATCTTAAGCTATTTGCACCAAACAACAAGAACTTGTTGGAGTTACTGAAAACAACAGAAGTCTTCAGTAATGCCATCAAAATGGAGTTTGGTGTAGACAAGTGTGCAGTCATACATGTACAGCGGGGAAAAGTTGTAAATTCACCGAATTTACAACTTTCTGAGACAATGTCCCTCAGATCTGTCTCCGAAACTGAAACCTATAAATATCTTGGTATGTCACAGTCCTTGGGTATTGAAGGTAGGGATATCAAACAGACGGTGAGGGAGCGATTCTTTGGCCGCCTGGCAAAAGTACTCAATAGTCTTTTGTCGGGTGGCAACAAGGTGCGCGCCTTCAACTCCTGGGTGATGCCCCTGCTCATATACTCCTTTGGCATACTAAGATGGAATCAGACTGAGCTGAATGCCCTGGATCGAAGGGTTCGTTCATTGCTCACTGCGCATCGCATGCTACACCCGCGCTCGTCTGTTATGAGACTGTACATTCCACGGAAATGTGGAGGTCGTGGTTTTTTAAATGCCCAGGACCTCCACAACCGTGAGGTGTGCAGTCTTAGGGAATTTTTCCTGAACAACGAGTGTGGGATGCATCGCGATGTAGTGGCGGTGGACAAATCCTTCACTCCTCTCGCCTTGGCAAAAGAGAACTGGCGCAGACCTAAGGTATGGAGCACCGAGGACCGCAAGACTGAATGGGAGAGTAAGGAGCTACACGGGCGGTTCTATAAGGCCCTCATGGGGCCCGATGTAGACCTCCTCGCGTCGGTGAACTGGCTACGCTTCGGGGACCTCTTCGGGGAAACCGAAGGTTTTGCCTGTGCAATTGCGGACGAAGTTATCATGACTAATAACTACCGTAGGTATATCCTGAAGGACGGTACGGTCGACATCTGTCGGGCATGCCGCCGTCCCGGGGAGTCACTCAGGCATATTATCTCTGGCTGTTCTAGTCTTGCTAACGGCGAGTACTTGCACAGACATAACCTTGTAGCCAGGATTATTCACCAGCAACTTGCTCTTTCATTCGGTCTTGTGGACTTCGAAGTGCCGTACTATAAGTACACACCTGCACCAGTTCTTGAAAATGGTCGTGTCACGCTCTACTGGGATCGATCTATCATCACGGACAGGACTATTGTCGCCAATAAACCTGATATCGTGCTGATAGATCGATCGAAGCGCCAGGCAGTGCTCGTCGACATCACGATCCCCCATGACGTGAACCTCGTGAAGGCCGAGAAGGACAAAGTCAGCAAGTACCTTGACTTGGCTCACGAGGTTACCGCCATGTGGCCTGTTGATTCGACGATCACTGTCCCGATAGTCGTTTCGGCGAACGGTCTAATAGCGAAGAGCCTTGACCATCACCTTAAAAGGCTCTCGCTAGATGGTTGGGTCAAGGGTCAGATACAGAAGGCGGTACTCCTGGACACGGCTCGGATAGTCAGGAGGTTCCTCTCTCTGTCGCCCTGACCACCGGTAGCTTAGGCCCCGCCTCGCTGCCGGTGGCACCCTAGGTTAGGTTTTTATAATGTTTTTATATTTTGTATTAATGTTGTTTTATTACTTTTTATATGAATATTGTGAAAACCTAGCCTAAGATTATAATAAATATACGGGAATAATAATAATAATATCATGGGACAATTTACACCAATTGATCTAGTCCCAAACTAGGCAAAGCCTGTACTATGAGTAAACGGATAAACATACTTATATATACATAATATTAAACATCCAAGACCCAGAACAAACATTCGTATTCATCATACAAACATCTGCTCCGACCGGGGATCGAACCCGGGACCACAGAGTACCTTTTTATAACTGAGATAGAGATGTCACTTCAACGTTTCGCACACAGCGACATCTGGTGCTGTGTGACGGCAAAATATGCGATGACGTCATTGACGTCTAGTTTCCTAAATGTTAAAATAATTTACTTTGAGCAATTGCTATTACACCATGTTCTATTATATACATTAGAACATGGTGTAATAGAAATTGCCCAATTTCCCGTTTTGATGAATTTGATAATCATTCAGTGCTTTATTTTTTACACATTTTCTTTTTATCAGGCATTCCAACTCCAACTTAGACACCTGGTGAATGTGAAAAACCACAGATTAGAGAGATAATCGCAGCCATTATTCATTCGTTCCGTTCCACTTATACCTTCACTGTACGTTGTTTTTAGTAAATAAAAAAATCTAAATAAATATCAAAACCTCCTAAATTACTAAAAATCTAAGTTTTCGCCCCATTTTATTAGGGTTTACTTGCAGAATGATACGCTAACTCAACCAGTGTCCATAGAATATTCTATATAATATTCTAGCGTAAGAAAAACTGATGCGTGTAATGATATTTTAGATAAGACATTACTATAATTAAAAAACGTCGATGTTACCAATGCTCACAAAATAATTAATTA
Source organism: Clepsis dumicolana (assembly GCA_963691665.1). NCBI lineage: Eukaryota > Metazoa > Arthropoda > Insecta > Lepidoptera > Tortricidae > Clepsis > Clepsis dumicolana. The sequence goes on along the minus strand of OY829520.1, from coordinate 11,598,177 downwards.
GCATAAGCGCATTTTTAAACAAGGAAAGATGAATGAGAGCATTTATTTATTCAAAAATTTAAAACTTCTGTATAAACTATATTGATATTAGCACCACCTATCGACGTGTGACAACAACTTCATGTCTATAACCCAACCAAATAGAATATTACTTAAGTATATACTATACAATGTAACTTGAGTGACTACTGAAATTAGCTGGACAACCAAGTGTACATTTTGTTCTAAGTTATACCACCGTGCCCGGGACCTCAAGCTTCATAGTCAGGGTCCCAGGGTGGTTAGAGTAACTGTTGTGTAAATGAAAGAGCGACTGGATGACAACTGACTTTATTAATATTTTCTATGTCTACCCACAACATCTTCCCCATAAATGAAATAAAGACATAGCACCTAATATAACTTAACAATAACCCATCACCAAACTGAGACATCTTAACATTGCCTCTAACATGCTCCTCCTTCCCCCTTATAGCAGAGAAAAAGATACAGTTACAGATAAACTTTTTCCACTGATCAGGCAAATATCAATCCTGTTGCAATGTCATAATGACTTGACATGGAAAAACTTTTTCCACTTTAACTGCAACGAAATAAAACTAACAGATTTACTAAATTACTTTTTTCTAACTGTAATCATTGGAGAGTGAGATTCTATGACAGTGTCATCAATCGACCCCGCAGAGTTGTAGCAATCCTCATCGGGCGAAGCGCTCTCGTCATTTAAGCGGTTTTCCATCAGATTTTCGTCATCTGTTTGTTTATCTACTGGAGAAGCGCCGGGCTGAGGCTCACATTTTATTAAGTGTTTGCGATTACGACGGTACAGTCCTTTCTTATTTTTAACAATATATGATCTTGGAGTTGAATATTTAGACACTATTTGACCTCTCATTCTGCAATTTTTATCAATCATAATGACATCATCCCCTTTGTTTAAACTAGGCAATATTTTACTATACTGATCAGCTGATACAGAGTTTGGTTGCAACAAATTAGGATGCACTGGCAATCTACATCTCAGTATCCGACCCATCAGCAGTTGTGCCGGAGAATTCAAGTTTTCCCTGGGTGTGTTACGATAGCTCAGTAAGTTGAGATAAAAATCTGAATTACTTCTTACTGACTTCTTTAAGATACTCTTAACGGTTTGCACAGCTCTTTCACTTCTCCCATTAGCCTGTGCATAATTAGGCGAAGAAGTGACGTGTTCAAACCCCCACTCATCGGCAAACCGTTTGAAATCCCTACTTGTAAATTGTCGGGCATTGTCGCTGATAACTTTTTCTGGTATTCCATACCTTGCGAAATTTTCTTTTAGTGATTGTATTACTGTTGTACTAGTAATGTTATTTAACTTAGTTACTTCAACAAAACCCGAAAAATAATCGACTGTAATCAAATAGTATTTCTTTAAGTATTCAAAAATATCTGTGCCTACTTGATTCCATGGCAAATTGGGTATCGTTACTGGTATTAGAGGTTCCCGGCTAGGTGCGTTTGAATACTCCTGGCACACTGAGCAGCGTTTTACAAAAAGTTCTATTTCTTTATTAATACCCGGCCAAAATAGTACTTGTCGCGCTCGCCTCTTGCACCGGTCAATACCTAGATGGCCATCATGAATAATGTTAAGCATATCCTGCCTCATTGAGCGCGGGATCAGCACTAAATTGTTCTTAAATATTATTCCGTCTGCTGCAAATAGTTCATCTCTCATCGACCAATAGTACTTTGCATTATCTGTTAACTCATATTTATTTATGGGCCATCCTTGGTTTATATATTTCAATAATTGCACTAAATTTTCATCTTTACGGGTCTCCTGCCTAACATCACTTAACTTATTTTTTGACATGTTGATATGACTCATTAAAAGATTGACTTGATACATTATACCTTTACTTACAGTTTCATCATATAATTCGGGCAGAGGCGCGCGCGATAATGTATCTGCTAGATACATGTATTTACCCGGTTTATACATAACTGACAAGTCGAGACCTTGTAGGCGTAATAGCATTCGCTGTAAGCGCACTGGGACAGACTGCAATGTTTTTTTAAATAGACTTTCCAGGGGCTTATGGTCCGTTTCTACGATTACATTCTTTTTACCATAGATATACTGTCGAAATTTTTCACAGGCAAATACAATAGCGAGCAATTCTTTCTCCACTTGCGCATACCGGGTTTGCGTGTCGGTGAGCATACGCGACGCGTACTCGACAGGTCGGCCGCCCTGCAGCAGCACGGCGCCCAGCGCCAAGCTGCTGGCGTCCACCGACACCACGACCGGCTGCGCCACGTCGAACAGCGCCAGCACTGGCGCCGTGCTGAGCAGCCTCTTAAGATTATCTAATGCCTCTTGTTGTGTTGTGTCCCACACCCAACAGGACTCTTTTTTTAGTAAATTTGTCAACGGTTTTGAATGCTCGGAGTAGTTCTGTATAAATTTTGATAAATAGTTTGTGGCCCCTAAAAATCTTTCTAACCCTTTTTTATCGCACGGAGGAGGCATGTCAATGATCGCCTTCACCTTAGCGGCATCCGGTTTCATTCCGTCTTTGTTAAAAATATGACCTAAGTAAGTAACCTCCTCGACACATATTTTGCACTTGCTTTTATTGAATTTTAAATTGTTAGCCCGTGCTACTTGTAGTAAAGCATTCAATCTTTTATCGTGCTCCTGCTTAGTCCGTCCCCAACAAATTATATCGTCAATAAAAGACTCGACTCCATCTAGATTTTCTATTAATTGTTTGACTCTGGCATGAAACACCTCCGGTGCGCAATTTAACCCGAACGGTAACCTTGTAAACTGGTATCTGCCAAAGGGCGTGCTAAATGTGCACAGGTCTGCACTCGCTTCGTCCAATTTTATTGCCCAAAATCCGAATTGGCATCTAAAACCGAAAAATAACTCGCCCCGTGTAATTTTGATGTCAATTCAGTAAGCGTAGGCAGCTCAAAATGTGCACGTCGAATAGCACAATTTAATGGACGCGGGTCGAGACAAATGCGTAAATCTCCATTTTTTTTAGCAGCAATTACAATTGCATTAACCCATGCCGTGGGGTGAATCACCTTTCTTATTACGCCAAGCTCAATCATTCTATTTAACTCATCATGCAATTTTTCTCGCAGAGCGATAGGTACTTTACGCGGCGCGCTCACAACCGGCGGTACGCTCGTATCAACAACAATGCTATACTCTCCCGGCAAGCAACCCAGTCCTTGAAATAACTCAGAGTAATCGTTTAGATTTATACTGTGAATTCGACGTATTAACCCCATCTGAGAACACGCTTGTCTGCCCAGCACACTTTCACAGTTTAAGTTAGCAATTGCGAACCTTAAACAATATTTGTTATTCTTATGCCACCAATTTAAATCGCATACACCTTTTATCGGTATGACGTCACCACTATACGACTGCAATTTAACGTTATGTTTTCGTAATATAATCGAATCGCTAAAGCCTAACTTTTTGAAACGCTCGCATGATAAAACATTAATGTCTGCCCCTGTGTCTAATTTAAAGTTTTCTAAACCACCTTCACAGGTTAGATTCTCATACCACTCATTACTGTTCATTTGCTTGACTGCCGAAATATTTTCTACAACGGAAACA